>JBAIZL010000005.1:262748322-263345822 GCA_036971475.1 Prosapia bicincta
GCGGATAAAAAAATTCTATAAAGAATACCCTTAGGAGGCCTACGTACATCTCAGTAATAGTTACCTTTAGCAGAAAGTTACAGCTGAACTGAGAAAAAATAATGAAATGTTTAGTTCCACTACCCAGTAAATTGTTCTGACCAATCACGGACTAGCCTGCAAGACGAAAGAACTGACCACGCTCACTAACAAACTCCTAAATTTAGAAATATAGAATTCCAACTTAATTTCTACTTTTAACAGTAAAAGAAGCTCGTAAAAAACTAAAATAGAGTAACATTAAATACCTATGTGCTTTGTAGCAGCAACGAAAAGCTAACAAAAACTAGAAACCCGTCCTTTCCCAGCGTTCAGTAACAAATGACTTTATGTTTTATACCTGTAAATTCTCTCATAAGTTACAACACAACTTGAAAGAAAGCACTGTTTTGGTTAACTATTGCTAACCATACCTGTTTGATATTTGTTGTTATTATCTACTTCGTGGACAGTGATCGAAGTATATTCTGCTACACTGAACTCACCCGAGCACATTTCTTGTAAACTAGATGTTAATTAATAATTTCAAAACCCTAAACTACAAGTTTTAAAACCGTTACAAAACCGTTCATGTACATTTAAACCTGCGCCCATTTTGCAGTTACCATCGACTGAATGTTACAATTGTGTTTAGTTTAACTGAGTTGTGGTTGGTCGTGATCCAAATCATTTCTCGAGAACGTCTTTCTGATTGGTCACTACAGGAGTGAGGAATGGTAAGACAATAACGATGTATATTTTCTCAGTTCAGTTGTAACCAGATGATGATAAACGTATTAGCGAAACGTACATAAAGATTGTATAAAGGTTTAAAAATTGGTAGCTAAAAAATTATATTTGTTAATTATAATTCACTTGTTTCTGCTCTACATTTCCTTATGTTTTTTTTATATAGACGATATTTTTATAGTTAAAATTGGGTAGCACGGATCTAGAGGGGGGCAAAAAAGGGACACGGTCGAACTGGGACCACTGTCAATACATCAGTAGGCGGTTTACCGTCAACCCTCGAAGGGTCGATGTTGAATTGGGCCCCTGGTCAGTCGGGTAGCATTAGTTTTGTTAAGTGATCAGAAATTCGTTTTTATTTTAATGTAGGATAGCTAAAAACTAAAACATAATGGAAGCAAATAAATACAATAGAACATAAAGAAATATAAAATTCTTTAAAAATACTCTACTTTCATCATTTAATTATTATTTAAACTTACGAATAATCCTACCAATAACGTAATGTGACCAATGTCTGTTTCAACGCAATATTTTATATCAAAATCCAGCGGAAGGATTTTGCTTCCTAATCACTGTTTTATTGATTTTAACTTTAGGGTCAGGGAGTCCTGTGCCTAAAAAAATCGATTTTCAAAGAGTAAATATAAAAATCACATTTTAGAAGTTTGAATGTATTTGAAGCTAAGGTGGATGCGAGCATTCCATTTTGTAGGCCATTATTGTAGAGGTATGGGTCCAATTCGACACTACCTCCGAACTGACCATGGGCTCAATTCAACCGTCGTTTTTACGACCCTAACAGACCGTTGGCCCAATTCGACCTCACCCGAACTAAAGACACCAACTGTCAACTCTTGTCATCGGTCAACAATTGGTAAGCGTTAACTCCTATTCAAATACTTTTAGTGTTTTATATACGAAATTTGTAAATCCAAATGATCATGGCGTGCACACATAGTGTATTGAATCAAACTGGGCTAAAATAAAAAGAGATATGAGGCGGGGAATGGGTAAAATGTCTTCTCGAAATATAGAAACAGTTTTAACAGAATAGGCCCTACACTTGGAGAAGTCTTCATTCAACGACTGAAGAGCTATTCATCAATTTTATGAATGCAGTCAAAAAATATATTGGTGTTTAATATATTTATAAATAGATAGATTATAAAAATATGTAAAATAGATATAAAATATGTAAAATTTATGCAAATCATATAAAAAAATGAATATAATAAAAATTGAAAAAACAGTAGTATAAAACAAAAAACGTTTTCCTAAGAGGACAAGGCTCAATGGGCCGCTGATTTCATGAATTGGTTGGGCAGTTTCATTATATATATGTCAATCAATTTATTTGTGCCCATAGCACAGGCAGCAATGATTTTTGGAGTAAGTGTAAATTTTTTAATGTACGTATCTATAAATTTCGTATGTGTGACTAAAAGTATTCGAATGGGAGCTAACGCATACCTATTGTTGACTGATAACAAGGGTTGACAGTTGGTTCAACCAGTGTCATAACAGGCTATTGAACTCCAACAGTTAACCTTTTTTGCCCCATCCAGATCCTTTCTACCTTTATAATTTTCCACCTTATGTATTGTAAACATTGAGATATTATTAAAGGGTATTTATGCCTAACCGCGCATGTTTTAAATACACTCTTGCTCTTGTTTACATAATATAGACGAGCATTGAAGTCACGACCAAAGGGAAAAGTACGAAAGCGTCAACATTTGGAGACAATCATTTACTGTAGAGAAAGTCACCTATCGCGCCATTTTCAATTGCTGAGCCTCGGTTTGCAGAATCATTTCCTATTGGCAAAGCGTTTTGTAGAGACTTTAATGATGGAATGCGAAAGACGATGTCATTAAAGATAAACGAACATGTAAATGTTGAAAGACTGACAACGGTCAAGAGAAAGCAGATTACATAGGCATTCGTAGCGTGAGGTTAAATTTAATACAGCCGTCATTATATTAGAATATTGTGGTTTTTATACATTTATTTTGCGTCACTGTGTTTGACGGCATATAATTATTTGTCGTAAATAAATTATACAATTCTGTAACCAACAAAATTTTATAGTTGGGGTGAGACCACTTAAAAATAGACGGGATACATCTTCCGAAACTCAATTCAAAATTAAGCATCAAGAAATATTCTTGTTTTTAAGCAAAGTTTAAGTGTGTTATAGTATACACAAGGAAACCGTGTTATTAAAATTATAAATAATATTATAGCGCAATCCTAATATAATTATACATAAATATGGTTACAGGTTTATAATCGTATAAACCGAAGGAGTACAATGTTTCTAATAGTTTATATGAATTAAGCCTTCATTTTCCCTCAGTGGTGTATGCTTCACATCTTTAGTTCGTGTATTCTAATCGTTCTCCCTGTATGAATCACCAATGATGTTGAGAAACGTTAAATATAGTATCTTAAATCTGTGTCAATTTTATAGCTTCAATGGTATTATTCATGTTTGAAGGCGGTTTTAGGATTAAATGCACCTTAATAGCGTTCATTGGTTTAAATTGCAGAGAGAAACAAATGCAGTAGTCATCTTCATTTCTGTTACGAATATTTCTATATATTTGAGTACAGTTTCCTAACGTTATAATATTTTCTTCTGTTGACGGGTTTCGGAGTGATTCCATTTTCAAAACTTATATCATACTTTAAATGAAAATGGAATCACTCCGTAAAGCGCCAATGAAAAGAAATATTGTACCGTTAGGAAATGCAGAAAACTGTACTCAAATAAATGTATATATGTTTGTGTGTGTGTGTGTGTGTGTGTGTGTGTGTGTGTGTGTGTCTGTGTGTATAACTCAACATTTTGTTCAGTAACATAGAGTTAAAACAAGACTAATAGTTTGACAAACGCTTTGACAAAATAATCTCCCGGAAGTTTCAGAAGAATTCAGTTAATGCCAGTGACAACAGCAACGTCTGGGCGTGGGTGTAACAATACTGCGCTTCCTGTACAAGGCACAAGAGAAAGTAATAAGCCGAATCTATTTAGGAATCTCCGTTTCGTCCGATTGTTTTGCGTTTGGTCGAAAACACATTGTGATTAAAAAAACGGCCTCGCGGATAATCACGAACGTAATTGTGGTGCAACAATGAAAATGGGTTTGAAACGTGGAGTATTTGTGTTATTTGAAGAGAAAAATAACACCTTTGTAAAACACTGGAATGTCATTAGAAAGTAAAATGAAAAAAACTATTGTGTTTAGAGTCGAATAGATTGTCAACAGTTCAAAGTAACAGAGGAAAGGTTTTACTAGTTACTAGTTAATAACCTTTCGGTCTGGCGTTCCAAGGAAAGTTGATTGTTTAGCAAATGTTTCTAAGGAAATGGAATGTATATTTTAAACTTTAAGCTTTTTAATTTCAATTGATTATATTTAGATGTCAGAGTTTATATTCATAGAAGAAACTATGTAGGAATAAAATATAATCGACTAAGCAAATAGAATCACAAACCTGTTAAAACAGAGGAAAGTTAACAAAATAATCGGTTACAAGTAATATAATTTTTTTACAATCAATTCCTACTTAAGAGAAATTTTATTTGTAATTTTCTTTTTATTTTATAATTATAATTAATATAAATATATACGTAGACCCTACATATGTCAGAATATCAATATTAAATGGTAAATCAGAAAACGAATTTCCTCGCAGTTTTCAATTTTTCTTTCTATGTAAGGTGTTGGACTATTTTTGTTTGTTGCTATTTATTCGCTTTTATTTTTTCGTCGCTTGCATTGTGTTGTAGTTTCTTTTCGCTTTCCTTTCATGTTGTCCATTTGTGAAGCAAGGTTCGATTCCGTTAATCCAGTTTGATTATTTTATTCTTTTCATTCACTTTTAATCCTAGAGCATTAGTTATATACTGTGTGGTAACCATGGCAACAATTTAAGGTTGTGCATTGCAGGTTTCGACGACAGCCAGAAGGGGGCGAAAGAACAATTCGTGCACATGTTTGAGAAGTAGATTTGATATGGCAAAGTTGGCGCAGTGTTAAAGTTCTGGACTTCGAACACGAAGTTACTCAGTTCGAATCCGACCTATAACCCTACTAATTTTTATAATTTAATTATTGTATAAATATTTGAAAAAAACATTAATAACATGAATTGTCATCCACTATAGTTGAAAATAAAAATCCATTTGGACTTGATTGGATGAATAAAAACGTATTTTATTAGCGATCAAAAATTTGTATAAGATATGTATAAGGACAGTGTGAGCTAATAGAAGGAATTTCACAATCAAAATTATAACAGATTGTCAGAAAAGGGGAGGGTCACGTTCTACATAAAATTGTCAACATAATTACAGCTATCTCTTCACTTATAGTACAGTATGGTATATTTACGTACTACATAGCCTACATACATCGTTTATTTACGTTTCCCTTCAATAAAAACCAAACACTTCAATTGACGGGGAAACCAAAGTCCGAGTTAGTTATGATTATTGATGTTTGGATTTCGAAAACTATTAAATTAACAGTAAGTAAACAGAAGTGATGCTAAACTTATGTGTGGAGTTAGATACGGGCGCCGGATTGACTCGTCGTAGTCAGTAACGATAAAACAACTTGTTATAAATAAGGAATGAATGACTTGAGTAGTAGGCCTAGTAGTGTACTGTAACACACTTTAGATGGTGTTACATATTAAAATGGAAATTTCAGAAAACAAACGAGAATGTATTCAAAATTGTAACAATATACAACTATATCAAAAAATTGTGATTTATTAGAAATATTTTTAATGAAATCTCTGGTTGATAGTGGCATCTGTCGGAAGAGTTTAAAAACAAGTAAATTAAAGTAGGTATGCGCCCACCCCGATGCGCGGTAGCTAGGAGGGCTGCTTGCAATGATAAATCTCTTTTAGCCAAAATGTAAAAGGCAACGGACGTATCCGAGAGCGAGGAAAAGTTTAGTTTGCAAATTATAATATAACAGTCTTTTTTTAAATTTATTTATTATCATAATGTAGAAGACAGCGTACGTAGCCAAGTACAAAGATGGAACGCTGAATTTACTGAAAGGATCTTGTGAGATTTTTCCACTAGAAGGATGCGAGGCTACAACATGTTAATACAGCTAAGTGGACGATTTCAAACTTTAGTAAATTATTACAAAATTTAAAATGTTAGACAGTTTAACTCAAAATTAATGAACCTTAAACTTTTCACCAAGTATATAAATGTAATTTATGCATCATTTGGTGCACTTGTTTTCACCTTGAGTTGTAAGATTTTATTATGAAAAAAGCAAGCAAACTCGAGTACAGGTCCATTTTCAGCCATTGATTGATTGATTGATTGATTGATTCATTGATTGATTGATTCATTGATTGATTGTCAATACGTAAAAATTCCTCATAAGTCAAATATTAAATGTTCAGTAACTAAAGCAATGTCTAGAAATGTGTATTATGATTGTAATTTATATTATTATTTTTTGTTAAATAAAATGAGTGTAATTTGCTTTAATTGAAGTTAAAAGAGTAATTATTTAACGAGCACACAATTCCATGCATCTCAATTTAATAAGCCTTTAAATATTAATTTAATGAGACTCTGCTAGTTTAAATGATTTAACTTTGTATTTTTAAATATTCAATACTTATTTCACAAAGTAACGTAGTTCTACCTTCAAGATTTGAAGAGCGTTACAGACAGACGGTTATTATTACGCCTGATCTGTGAGCTAGAACTTAAACCTAAACTAAATCTAAAACTTAAGCTAAACCCAGAAACGTTACAGTATAACGAATGTTTGCAATATAATCGTATTTCTTTGTGTTAAATAGCTACAGTAATGTACAAAATAAATACGTCGAGAACATATTATCCTACTACCTGCACAGTAACTATACTGTCTTACTTGTTTTAAATACAGTACATGTTAGCGGGATATCCTGTTATATTGCCAACCGCGAATAGCGAGGGACTACTGTATTATCTTTTAAATATAAGACTGGTTTTATCGTAAGAAATATTATATCTAAAACAAAATATCAAATTATTAATTATTATGGCTTCATATTTCACTGATTTATAAATAAATATAATCCTGGGTGAAGTAGAGAATGTTGCAAAACTATCGTCTAAATGACGTGGTACATTACATCAGGGCCGCTTAAACTTTCTTGTATGCAGAACCAATATTTATGAAAAACAGTTTGGAGGCCTAAGATATTTTACATTAATTTTACTAATAACAACAATAATATTATTTTGTTTTTCCTGGCAAAAAAATAATAAATGAGGTTATCTTCGCCAATACCACTTTCTCTCCAACCCCACATTTCTCATAGCCGAGTTCCATAAACAATGATTGATGAAAGTTGTAACTTAAAACAATAAAACGGTAGCAACTCCTATCAATGCGTTGGCTGTGTGAAGAATATTGCTAAATATTCAACGAAAAGTTGACTACAAATGTGTGATGTAATTGTTTCTCTTTTCTTTCAGTCTTTCTTTGTTTGTTTTAAATACTTAAACACTGTGACACACCGCCTTAGGAGGATTAATTACCGAAAATATTCCCAAACCTTGAATGTAGAATATCCAATGGATATTGCAATAAAATAAAAGGAATTTTGACAAATAACCCTCTAAACCAAAAATCTTGAACACACCTTTCGGTTCGACTCTTGCTATACGACTACGACTATTCTTAACTTGGTTTTATTTAAAAAAGAGTAATTATAAATCAGCTTTCTATTTTTCTATTTTTTTACCCGGGTCTGGGCTCCCAAAACCCTCCCGATTTATTTCCCATGTACCAAGCTCATAAGCTCTTACCATGTTTTTTTTATTTACCCGGGTCTGAGCCCCCAAAATCCGCCCAGCCCTCGTGGCAGCCAACCTCTAGCGATCTACCTCCGTCTCACGGAGAATCATGTTGCTGAGTGCTGGTCTCCTGCGGCAACCATTGAAACTACAGTATTAACTGTTTTGTTTACTTTTATCGATGTTTGGTGGTAATTAAAAAAAAAAAGTTACAACTCAACACTTGAAATAGTTATTTTAAAAACTTGGTCGGGCTACAGTATGACTGGGGATGTATTAGTAAGTTTTGTGAATTCTAACTGAACGGAGAAGCTGATACTTTAACAAATCTAAGACATATCCTAGTACAGTGTGTGAGGTTTAACCGTGTCTCTGACCTTGAGATCGCTAGGGTGGACTGGGCTGCAGTGCGGGGCAAAACCCAACACTTCAGAAAACACCAATGTCGTGTTTGAAGTGTAAATAGCTCTAATTAACTAAAGGATAATGCTGTAATAGTTTGATGTAGACATGATCTTTAAATGTGTTGCTCTACTTCTGCAAAGAAATAGACGCGATTACGAAAGAGACGATATATGTCATGTATAATGTTTTCAGTTAGGCTAGTAGTCAAATGCTAGAACAGAACAAGAGACACCGTTAAACCTCACACACTCTACCTTTTTCATTAAAATAATGGGACTATAAACATTTTCACTCGAAAAATTTGTAACAATTTTCAAAAAGACAGAAAGTCCAGTTAAATTTGTGCTTTTTTAATGGCATTGAGCATATTTTATTGTCTGTCATTTCGTGTTGAAAAAGCGTAATTTTTACTCGCCACATTTTCATAAATTATGTATTTGTTATGTTCCATGAAGTTAGTCACAATGATTTTAATCCAAGGATATCTGTGAACAATATCCCCAAATCTTTGGAAAGCTTGCGATAGGCTGTACATCAGGATCCATTGTTAAACAATATAAAAGTGGACTACTTTCTGTTTACTCTTTCCAACGACCTTGGATGACCCCGGAGATCAATAGGTTAAAGAAATCGCCCACAAGGCTGTTTGACCTGAATGACGATGGCCAAGATTCTAAAAAGGAATAATAAAACCTTCGTGCAATCTTTGTTGCAGGAAGAGTATAATTAAGATCAGTAGTTTGGCAGTAGGCCACTACGCGGCGCTGTGGTTCACCTTTGAACTTGACTAGTAATTTGTTGTGAGATTTGTAAAAGTTGATGCAGTAGCCAAACGGCTGACGGCGGAACTGCGGTCAGCTTCTTCTTTACGCCTAATTGATTCTGATTTTTCTAGTAGAATCAAAAGCCTTGCGATTTAAAATGAAAGGAAGGACGTGTCGAATGGCAAATTCGTTTCGTTTAAAACTGAACAGCTTGTAGCCATTTCCTCAAGTTTAATTACCACAGTAATTAAAATATTGCTCTTTAAGGTTTTAATTATTTACTTGAATAATATAACAGAATTTAGATCGTTATTTTAAAAGATTTTTATTTATGTGTTTAAAACAATTACACAAAGCTCACAAATTATTCATTTATTGAGTCATACGCGTTCAATGACAAAGTCATCATCATCAGGGAGTGTTTTTACTGCAACCTCTAACTTACAACTAGGGTGAAAGTAAGGTTACACTTCCATATTTATAAATATAGAAGTGTAACATATTCACCTTATTTGTAAGTTAGAATTTGTAGTAGTAACACTCACTGATGATGATGACTTTGTCATTGAACGGGTATGAGTCAATAAATGATTAATTTGTGAGTTTTGTGTTTGTGTTTATTGGTTTTAACATAATCTCACAAGCTAAGCTCAAAGAATAATTGTATTTATGTGATTGTTGCTTTGATTTTATATGACCCCATATATTAATTATGGCCATACGTCTGTAAATTACTCAGGACCCCTAAAGAGAGTAGAAGTAGGTGTACTTCGGGGACTCGATCCTGGTCTCGAGATTCCATGATCTCTATTTCTTCTACCAGATAGTTCTATGGCCTTACGTCCTACCTATAGGCCTGTCCACAATCCTTCTCTAACTCGTAGTAACCATACTGGCTAATCGACTTTTGAAACTGAGAAAAATCATTTTTTTTTAACATTTTAACAATCATCACTTACTTTACCTTCTGTTTTGTTTTCCAATAAAAATTACAATCGATAGCACTCGGTATTTCTAATTGGTTTTGTGCAGTTATATTGAAAGCAATGCAAAAGCATCTATTTTCCTAGCAGTCAAGCTTCGCCACAGCCTCTTCTATTTGTATATGCCTAGGCACTATCATACAACTTTAATTTATAATATTACATATGTGTAATTTATCAATTGCATCTATTATGAAGGCATTGCTCTGATGAACTGGTTGTCCCGTTTAGTACGGAGGACCTGTAGATAAATAATTCCGTCATTTTATTTGTCTTTTCGAGTCGTCTAAATCTACTAAAGTTTCCACTGTCCGAAATCGACGAGTGGCCAAAAAAGCATTGCCACTTGGGTGAGAGGTGAGTCACGGACAGGGGATAAACTGACACCTTGACGCTCGAACTAGGCAACAGTGTTCGCTCAGGGTTGTTAATTGGTGCTCATGGGTAAGCAACCATACCTCGCTAGGACGGTTCTATAAGTGGCAACAGCGCTAGACAAGCCACCCGCCCCATTTCGTGCAGTGGACTTTATTCTAGAAAAGCGTTGAAACTTTGGTAACAGAGTCCTTTGAGCGCGTTCCCTTCACATGAGAACCGTGTAATCTCTCTACGAAAAGAACCCTTTTCTCCCAGCATCAGGAAAAATGCCCTTACCGTGATTTTCTTGTTTTTTTCATGATTATAATCCTACCCGGTGATGGCATCTCTATTTTCACCTTGGGATATTTTCACCTTGAACGATGGGTTAGGACCATATCTCCCAGAGCGAGGAAGGTTCATGTTTCTATATTACCCACATTACCCGCATCCCAAACAGGTGACGTGTTCTTCATTTTACAACTTAGTCGTTATATCATTCAGCCTAATGGTTTTAACACGTTTTTGGCAAGTTTGTGTGTTTTATTAGGAATATTTTGGGAAAGTGATTATGAGGTGATGGAATTGGCGGGAGAGTTAATCGGGCGAAACATAAATGTAAAACTTAATTGAAGATCGAAACCTATCAAAAATGGAAGAAACCTAGATGGTTGTATGCAACCACGTTTGCTGGAAGTATATACGTGGAAGGAGATATAAGGCGTTATAAAATATTCAAAACAGAAACGGATACATATGAAAGGGGCACTGGAAATGAACGAACGGCTTTGAAAGGTAAAACATCTTCAGAGGATAAATTTTCCTTCAGAATGAATATACGAATTAGGTATTTTGAGATTTTCAACTTGGTCCCGAAAAGTATTGCCACCAGGGTATCCTGAAGCAGCTTTTAAACTGTAAAGAACTTTCTTTTAAATGTTCAATTGTTCAGATTTTACATATCTTTTTGAGAAATAATTTATCGTCATAGCTTGCAAATTAGTTAAAATTCAGTTTGTTTGTTCCCACAAAGATCAATCTTCTGCATTTTTTAAAATTTCCACCGCCCTTCTAGATAACTAGCTGTATTTCTGTTTATATAAAGTGTGAGTTATCTCACAAATTAATCATTTAGGTAATTTTTTTATTACAACATAATTGATAATTCCATTTAGTCTTAAATATAAACGCCATAGGTTTAAAATAACTTTGCTTTAGGAGTTGTACTCATTCACGTCAGTGTTGAGTAAAGCATAGCGTGTTGCTTTAGGCAAGGCTTTGTTGTAAAAGCAAACACACATAACTCGATATAAGTTGACGTAATGAGCAGTAGCAATGTGGAGTAGCTCCTAACAATGCCTTCGCCGACTCGGCTCGAGCACGAAGTCGGCTGCTGGTTTCTCTCTACTACGCCCTTGGCTGTCTCTGATCCTCAACAACCGAATCTACCTTATTCTAGTAACCTATTGCGTCCTGTACAAATTTGAAGTCATTATATTATATTATATTATTAATATTAATATTATATTTGAAGTCATAATATTATTATTTATATTATTAAATATTATAATATTAAAATATTATTATTTAGTAAATTATTTTGATTTTTAATGGGTGATGGACGTACGCTAGCTGTTAGGAAGGTTTAGTAACGTTTTAGTTTAGCCCGATCACGCCGAGTTTTACAAATAACGACACGTTAATGGACAGATGTTTTAACTGAACCTATTACGAAATCCTCTAAATCAGGGGTACAAAACCCGCCCGCCCTCGACATGGTTTTTTGTGCCTCGCGGGTCACTCTTTAAATTTTGCTTTTGAATGTATGGAAATGTAATGTTATCCCATAGGGAAAGGCATAAGCGAGAACATTCTGTACATTTGTTCATTGTACAACCAATACAGACGTGGTTATGGAAATCTTTAATCCAATGTACTGTATTGTACGTGAAGAAATTGATATTTTTCTTTCTGATCGTGGTGTTACAGTATTCTAGTTTAAAAATGAAGATCGGTTACGTAACTTAGCTTTTTATGTCGATATTATGCCTCATAATGAACGAATTGAATACTAAACTTATAGGCAGAGACAATTTAATTCACTCGACAATAAGTCTTATAAGAGCGTTTAAAAAGAAGTTGTAAGTGTATGTATGAGATGTACGTTTAAATTATAGCTTAAAATGTAGGCTATATTATTTGAAAGTTAACTAGATAAGAGGTATTCCAATTGTTGAACTCGAGAAATTTTAATCCTGTTGCCCGGCTCGAGTAAAATGAACACTTAATTGACACACCGTTCCAAAAAGGCTGAGCACCCCTGCTCTCGATCGTCTTATAAGAAATACATTACATTAACTCTCCTAATTAACACATACTAATGTTAATTAGTATCCCGTAGATACATTACATTGTAAACCTGTAGAAAAAGTACCACGGTTACACGCATGGCGGAGATTGCCTCACTCTAGTTTTTTGTTTATTTGTTTGAATTATTTTGATTTAATAATAAAAATATTAATAATTTTTACAAACTTTCGAGCCTTTTGTTTATTAATAGGTAGAGTTTGTTAAAATTTTCATCAAAATGTCTTTAATCGCATTAGCAGACCTTCACCTTCTGGAGCGTGGTGTCACGCATATGCGGAGAATTCTTCACCGACTTTGTGAAGTTTTATTAAATACTTTCTAAATTATTAAAGTCCTTCTATATTGACGTCCCTGTTGAAAAATAAAACTAATAATTATATAACAATTTATATGCATCAAAAATCAAACAATAATTTTTCCAACTTAAAATAATGACCCCGTTACACGCGCGGGCTAAGATTCTACACCAAAACCACTTTAAACTGTCATCTCAAGACAGTTTATGTTAAGGATTCCCCGCTGCGATTGTAACCGTAAACATTTTACATTTTCTTCCGCACAATTTCATAGGCTCCTTAGTAATTTGCGTGTCGCCTGAAAATATAGGAGATTAAAAATGATCAAAGTACGTGGCTCAAGAGTGCGACGTTTTTAACAATCTCTATTTTGGTCTTCGCTTCCTGCACTCTTCCCGTTTATTACGCGTATCAAGTAGGACATTATTTGGAGTAAATTGATCCAGATTTGTTTAAACAATTGTGCCAACCCTACCCAGTGTAAAATGCAACAACCAAAACTAGCTTGTGTTCATTGTAGGTTCTATCCGATCCAGTTAGGACGGTTTTTGCGTGTATCTGGCTAAAGTAGTGAGAAAGACCCGCGTTATAACGAGGTAGACGTTTACAGGTTCGAGTTAATTGCCACAAAATGTTATATAAATAGCCTATGTATATGAATTCTCTTTGAAAAAAGGGCCTTTTAGCAATGAGAATGTCATCATCGCTTAACCAAACGTCATAGAAATTTCAAATATATATATATATATATATATATATATATATATATATATATATATATATATATATATATATATACACACACTGTTTTATCCCTGTTTTATCCAATAAACTTAAACAGCGAGGAGAATAGTTATATATTTGTAACTTTTTTTATCGGAAACTACTCTAAGGAGTTTCATCTCATTTGGTATATAGAGGGTTTTTTTACCTCAGCAAACCAATGGACAAAGTGAAAATTTGCTGAAAATTTGTAATCAAGTTTTCGTAAAATTGTATATATCTGTTAATTTTTTCTCGAAAAAAACACCAAGGATTTTCACTAAAATTGGTATTTAGCGGGTTTTTAACTTCATCAATCCAATGAGCTAAGTGAAAATTTGCTAAAAAATCGTTATCGTCAAGTTTTTCGAAAATTATCTATATTTATATATTTGTAAATTTTGTCTTGAAAGCTACTCTACGGATTTTCACGAAAATTGTTATATAAGCGGTTTCTAACCTCAGAAACCAAAAGCCTAAATGAAAATTTTCTGAAAAATCGTTATCATTTAAGTTTTTTGAAAGTTTTTAAACATCGAAAACTACTAGGCCTACAAGGATTTTTACCGAAATTGGTATATAAGGGATTTCTACCCTCAGTAATCCAATGGGCTAGGTGAGAATTTTCTGTATAATCGTTATCATCAAGTTTTGGAAAATTTTTGTGAAGTTAATTTTCCCAGAATTACATTGGACTTAAGCAAGAGTGAACTTGGATGTACTCGTACTATGGCAAGAGATCAATTCCCTGTTAGATCAGCATTTTCCATGCCAATCCTCAAGTCACAGAGGCAAACTTTTGATTGTTGGTATCGACTCAAGAATCTCCGATTTTCTTCGGGGTGCTGTATGTGCCAATCTCTACAGATAAAAGAAAAAGTAGCTTAATTTTTTTTTTTTATTTGATAAATGATAATCCACCTCATACGCGAAACATATATATTTTAAAATTTCAGACTCAATTGGAATATGATCCGATCGTAGACAGGCTTGCTGATATTACTATATTTTATAGAAACAAAGTACCTGGTTTGGTTAGATTTGGTTGTACAAAAAAAAATTACTTTCGGTAATATAAACCAAAATGTTGACATGTGGGGTCAAAATATATGACGTTATTACATCGCCACTCTGAACAAGAAAGCCGTGTTTCACTCCATGCAATTGTTTACCTCGTACATTAGTAAACTTTATTTTTTTACAACCAAATCTATCCTAACCAGATCATTTTGTAGCTAAACTGACTGTAGTGTAGCAAAAGGATGTGTTCCATTTTTATAGGTTAACCTTGATTTTATAAAGTTAAGTGTCTGGTAATTGAAGTTTTTAATTTTTATAATTTTGTTAGTTTTTTGCGCTTTAACACCAAGTGGTTGTTTGTGCTCAACGGATAATTTTTGTTTACGTCTCAATAACTGATAATTATCCGACTTTTTAAATTATCAACATCAAGATTACAAACATCGCACAGTTCCAATTGTTAAACAGCTGTTCTTAGTAATTGAAGCCACTGGGCTGGTAAAGGTTTCTTGGCTGAAATCTCAGCCATTTCCTTGTTTGTTTATTATTCTTCCATCAAATGATTTATATTTTAAAACAAAGCGTTGACTATTGTATCGACATTTTAATAAAAATTACTCTTAATCAACCTATAACCTAAACCGAGTGAGAAATAAAAATAACTTAATTTGCGGCCATTACTCAAGTAATACGAAGTAAAGTTGGTAACATTGTAAAAGGAGGTAGTCCTGCTGCGAACACTGATTGGACAGTTCTCTCGAATTCCACTGAAATGTTTCAGCATTCGCCAAACGGCGTTTTAACTTTAACTAATGATCTCAGAACTTCGCAATACACTTGCAATCGCGCATCGGCCCACAGTGTAATTTATGACTCTATAAACTTGCGTCCTTCGAGGCCGTGTTATAAATAAGCTCAGCAGGTGTGATTAATAAGTAGGTGTTGTTGGTAAGTGCACCTACACTATACACCCAAGTCTCGGCGTGTGTACACCCTAGCCTAATTGAAGTCTGCCATTGTTGCCAACACACAACACAATAGGCAATAAATCAATTATAAGCGTGCCTTTACTACTTGCCTTACAGTAGCTTTTGTGAGACCATGCAAATTAACGAATCTAAGGACATTTTTTGGCGGACGAGTTTAAAAATGAAATATTTTGTGTCTCTATGACTACTATTAGTTCTTACTGCCAATAGGTTCAAACTGAAAACCTCTAAAAATTAGGACAATATTTGTAAATAGTACAAGTTTATCCCAAAAACAAACAAAAAATTAGAAAAAAATTAATAGCAATAAATTTTTTTAAAATGAAAAAACATGACATACTATGGTTTAAAAAAGTAAAAAATGTAAAAATTATGACTGTTTTAGCTGATTTTAAATACGCCCAAATGATAGAAATCTAGTTTTCCAAAATGATGGAGAAACTGGTTTTCTATCACTTAGCCAGTTCAATGCATCTGTAAAGTATGACGGGAATCATAGAGGCTATAATCGTACTTAATAAAGAAACTTATGCGCGTCTCCCAAATGCAGGTATATTTGGAGTAAATTGGGTGCAACTGTCGCACATTTCATTATGGGCGCAAGTATCATTGGGTGCATCTGTCGCATATTTTAACAGTTGCCTGATTCTGCATAAATAAAAAAATATTACAGATAGAAAATTGGGTTACTTTTGACCTTGAAAAGTCATAGAGCACGTCATGTGTACATTAAGACTTAACAGGAGGGAGTCATGTGCCTACCTTAATTTCGCCTTGTTCCTTCCATATTCGTGCACTTTATAGTACTTTCAGGCTGATTACATTCAAGATTGTAGGTCGTTTGAAAAACCTTGTCGTAACTTCATAATTCGTGAGTTTAGGTAAAGGATTTAGTCAAGGATATTTCCCCTTGAATTGCTTCAAACATTAACTCTTCTTCTTCTTCCCAACCCCTTTCGGTGACTAAGATATACACCGTAGAAGACGTGTATTTTATAAACTGTCAAACGCACACACATGGAACGAGAAGGAAGTGTATCTTCGACGGAAATGTAGGTGGTGACGTGTTTCCTGTACTTGTGCCGTGCCGAGGTCATCCCAAGCACAAGCACCTCTTCATACCCACAAACGTCTCGAAGAAGTCAAGCGTTGAGATGGCGAGTGAAGTTTAGGCCTTCCATTGTCATTAATGACGGAAGGATTAAAGTGTGCATAAGACAATGCCTGACCAAATTTGATTTGACCACTAAAAAGTAAAATTTTATTGTTCTCAACCTCATCAGATGAAGAACTCAAAAAAAAAAAAATAAATTAAACTTGGGCTTAGCAACAAAAAAATAGAAAAACAAAATATATATTCAACTTCGAAAACTCTGAATAAATATATACAAAATAACAAACTATTTGTAAGAATAAAATACTGTTGTTTTTACAACGGGTAAACAATGATTATTTATTAGAGCGACATTCCTACAACTAATTTGTTGTCCTTTTCACGTCATTAGTAAACTTATGGCCTAAAGAAGTGACATCCAGTGTTTCTGTCAATACTGATTGATATTATTGACAACGGCATTGTCGATGTTCTTTCTTTAGGCCATAAGTTTACTAATGGCGTGAAAAGGACAACAAATTAGTTTTAGAAACGTCTCCCTAATACGTAGTCATTCTTAACTCGTAAAACAGCTGTGTTTTTATAACCAAGTATTACCGAGTGCTGCATTCTTGTTTTAACTTTAACTTCCAAAAGTGGAAGGAGATGAAACAATCTACACATGTTGTAGTATAATTCTCAAAAGTGGAAGGAGATGAAACAATCTAAACCTGTTGTAGTATAATTCTAAAAAGTGGAAGGAGATGAAACAATCTACACATGTTGTAGTATAATTCTCAAAAGTGGAAGGAGATGAAACAATCTAAACCTGTTGTAGTATAATTCTAAAAAGTGGAAGGAGATGCAACAATCTAGACACGTTGTAGTATAATTCTCAAAAGTGGAAGGAGATGAAACAATGTAAACACGTTGTAGTATAATTCTCAAAAGTGGAAGGAGATGAAACAATCTAGACCCGTTGTAGTTTAATTCTCTAAGGTGGTAGGAGATGAAACGATCTAGACATGTTGTAGTATAATTCTTAAAGGCGGAAGGAGGTGAAAGAATCTAGACACGTTGCAGTATGATTCTCATAAGTGGAAGGAGATGAAACAATCTAGAAACGTTGTAGTATAATTCCCAAACGTGGAAGGAGGTGAAACAATCTAGACACGTATAATATAATTCTCAAAAGTGGAAGGAGATGAAATAATCTAGAAACTTTGTAGTATAATTCTCAAAAGTGGTAGAGATGGTAAAATCTAGTCATTTTAAAAGAAAAGTCAAAAGAGAAAATGTTGTAAAAAACATTCAGTGAAATTTTCTTTAACATTCATTATTTGTAGGCTTAAAATTAACATTTGTTGATTCCATCTTCGCGTGAGCTACTAGTAATCACTTACACTTTTAAAATGTTTTAAACTTACCTATAGTAGCACTTACTTTGTTTGTTGAGGACGGCCGTTTCGGGAGAGTTACGGTCTGAGTTGACAAAGGGACACATCTCCCGAAACGGCCGTCCTCAATAAACAAAATAAGTGCTACTATAGGCAAGTTTAAAACATTTTAAAAGTGTAACTTAAAATTAAGTTAAAAAAGTGGAAAGAGATAAGACAATCTAGAGACGTTAAATGATACAGCTCAAAAGAGGTGTTGTAAAACTACCAAATGAACTTCTTTTTTAATGGTAACATAAAGTTCAAAAGTGAAAGTTGATGTAAAAATCTAGGATCGTTTTAGTATAAATCTGAAAAATGGAAAGAGATAAAAACATTAGAGGGTCAAAGGATAAACTCAAGGGAATTGTAGAGACACAATGGACTTGTGTCCACATCTACGAATCTCTGATGTGTTCGATTTTATCAAATGTATTTCGTTAATCATGTTTGATGGTTGAGAACTATCAGTAACGTCGAATAGAGACATTTTATAGTCGTCGAAATTATATTTTTATATTAATAATTTAGCGAAACATAACAAAATATCACAAAAACTTTTTAGGAATTTCATTGCTAAATACTTTTCACATTATGAATAATATATAATTTGTCTTAAATATAAATCAAAAGTTAGATTAAGATATTGGAGGTTCGGAAGAAGAATTGTGAAAATACCGTTTACACTGGAAGACGTTTGAAGTGCTCTTTGTACCTCAACTGCGTTTCTACGCACTGTTTAACAATAGCTCATTAAATTTAATAGCTCATTAAATATTCATTGGTTTCTAATCAATACTGCTTTAGCACAATAAACATTCCTCAAGTTATTACTGAAATAACCTGACTTTAGGGTCAACAGACGACGCAATACTTGTGTCTGGATGTTGACGACTGATGTTTTGTCGTCCATAATGACAGAAATCTGATCGATGCGGCTCCGCGAGTCACCGCTCACTTTCAAGAATCTTTAATTGAAACGCAGAGTATTTTAGACTTTCACTATTTGGGCAGGGATCTTTTTTGATCAGGAAACATAGAATTCGTACAAAAAATGCTAAAATACAATGATTTATCTTAGTTCTACGCCTTCTTACGCAATATAAATAAAGAGACGAGGCTTTTGCAGGCCTTTACACAACATAACCTAAGACTTATTTTTTTAAATACTTTATGCGCCGGTACGAAATAAACTGCTATTTCTAATTCTAAATACATGCTTTTTATACAGATTTCCATTATATGTTGATTCGTGATAAATAACTTTAGTTGCTTACATTAAAAGGAAAAATTATCCGTAACCTTTGTTTCTGAAAATATCCTGTCCCCATTACAATTACCTTGTCTCCATTACGGATAACCTGTCCCCATTAAGGTACGTTGGAGCGACTATTGGGGTCATCGCGGATAGTTTTGTAATGGTTCCTTATACTTCGCGCTGGATTCGTTAGCGTCAAACATAATACAACTGGTCGTAGAGTAATAACTGATGTAGGAGACGATTCAAGCATTTAAGGATATCTTATAGTTTGATTTAAAGTAGAATAGGAACGGGTCTGTGGCGGGGTAGGGAGGCGGCGTTGTTAGTTTGAAGTTGAACTATTGAGTGACGAACGGAAGTTTAACTTAGAATTGACAACAATGCTCACCGATCAGACAAGATGTGGATTTCGCATTCGATCAGACGATGACAGCCTCCACCCTTTCTGGCCAATTTCACTTTCGTAGAGTCCTATTCTGTTTTAAATCAAACTATAGCTACCGCAGGCTGTTTCCTAGCAACGTTTATTTCTTTTCAGGTTTTTAATCCCGCTCTTAGCGCGACAAGTACTGTATCATTTCAGTGTCTCGTGATCTTGAATGCAAAAAGCTTATTAGCTCGGCAGATAAGCAGTCGATTCCAATTCTTTTATCGGACCTATTTCATTTAGAGGAAATGTAATAACTCGTGTAAAGTAAAACCATTTACACTACTTGTCTACGACGTCTACTTGTCGTTGAAGTTTAAAGGATTAGAACTTTTAAAAGACTTGTTGAGGTAATGTTTTGGGAAAGATAACCCCAGGAAAATCAGAATATGTTACTTATCAAGTATAGAAGTTAAAGAAACCATAAGTAATATGTAAGTACATATGTAATATGTACATAAGTAATGTAGGTGGATATAGATATTTAAAATAAAATTAAAATGACTAATGACCCAGATCCAAAAACAAATAGAATGTTTACCAAAGAGTAAAGGATGAACAATAATTTGCAGCCCTACTATCATTATAAATGGAAAGACTAACCATTCAAGTTGATAGTAGTAAAAATTAAGGAGTAAATAATCCCAATTCTAGGAGGATTCGATTAAATTTACCCAAGGCATATTATGAAGTACATTACGAAAAAAATATGAAAAATCTGTGACAGAAGACCAATTACAGCTGCCAAACAATCAAAATATCTAAGTAGGCAACGTGTGGTTTCTTCGATAACAAATAATTAAATTCACTTATTTCCAATCATATGACAGAGTAATGAAAGTTTTTAATAATCATTGAATAGCAAGATAATTCTTGCTTTATTGAAAAAATATTAACGTAGGAATGGTTGTCTGTAAAGACAAACGTATGGCAGCAGATAATGGGCATTGATCCACCGACATACGATGGGGTTGGAAAGAATCGATAAACGGTGACAGGAGGGTGCAAGTTTTGGTTCGACAAGAAGATACCGTCTGTGTTTGGCAATACATCAACGCGTTTGAAGATAACATATTTTTAAATATTGCTATAATCTAAACGGAAGTTTTGGCTGCAATGTTCTAAACTCAGGTTCATAGACCCGAGCAGCCGAACAATCTTATTCTGTTCGTAGTTTTCTCAGTTTTACAACGTGAAACCTAATACATCATAGGCGTACTTTGCCGAATAGATCTATACCTTTCTGCACCAACTTGGATTGCCTTACCGAACTCCGTTTCTCCCTACTTGACCAACTCTGTGCCCAACACTGACACTGCTGGTGGACGAGGAGTTTTTTTCTCAAATGTTCCACTAAATGAATTTTTGCTCTAAAACAAAGGATCTTGTTTTACATCACCTCTTTTAGATATTTCTGGGTAAAAATGAACTTTGTTCCTATGAAAACTAACACGATTGTAAAACTCAGAAATTTTCATCTAGTTTTGTTTTATATAGCGGAACTGATGACTTTTGTTTATTTATATTTTATATAGGCTAATGACAGATCACAGACAATTTTGCTTTTTTAAACACTCAACGTTTCGAATTTCTTTCCGAAATTCCTTTTCAAGAACTCAGTTTTAATTAAACAATTATACAACATAACATACGATTTATAAAATACATAACTTTATATAAAACATAATAAAATCAACAAATTATAAAACTTTTAATAAATATACATTTACAAGTCAAAAATTTTTTTATCACAATAAAACAGACAAATCACAGATACATACAACTGTATATATATATATATATATATATATATATATATATATATATATATATATATATATATATATATATATATATATATATACATTACCTCGTGTGACCATAAAACCTAAAAAAATGATAAATTTCAAAAGCAAAATTTTGTTGGTCTGTCATTAGCCTATATAAAAAATTAATAGTTATTAAGAGACATTAAATAAAAATATTATTTTATTTCATTATTACTACTATCGCCGATGGAGGTAGGGAAGGATTTGTGATTAATAGACAGGATTTTGACACAGGATTTTTTATTTAGAATGATAGATCATGATGTCATCATATAGGAATACAAACGAGAATGCGAAACAATGTTTCCTCTTTACTTGCAGCTTTAAAACGAGCTTCGTCATATTTTTGTCTTTCTACTGAGTTGTCCCAGAACTTTCCGGAACATTGCTGTACATTGATGTTCCTATTTTCATTTGGAGGTTATTTTGAGGTTTTGTTTAAATAATTGTTGAATTATTATATATTAGATCGAATTATGAATTGTCTTTGATTTTATACAAATGGTTTTTATTTCTCTTAGGTTATGTTACTTTTTGTATAGTAAATAAGCAGTCTGTTGAATTATATTATTTCTTATTAAACTATAAATATTGTGTAGTAATCTAATGTACTGACTCGTTAATTAATAAATAAAATCACTGGGACCATTTATTTACTATTGTTTTGCCATGTATTACATATTTAATTCTGAAGATACTCGTAAAATCCTAATGGGGTCCCATGACTGGCACATTTTATCTTTAATTCTACATGTATTCACATCCATTCATAACGTCCGTAAACGAAAAAAATTACTAAAAAGCCATAAAAACCAATCGGTTAATTTATTACAATTTAGTAACAAGTCGCATTGAACGAATAAAAAATTAAATAAATTGAGATAACTTTTCATAAATAGAACTTTAAACGTTTAAACAGAGTCGCTTATCTTGTAAATTAGCATTTTGTAATGTTGGTAGAACTTTTCAGCTGTGTTGTTGTTTAACCTCAAACAAATTCTTATTCTTTGCTGAACGCTGTTGCATAGGTCTAATAGCAAAAAATCTTTGTTAGGATAAGTGCCTTGTGTCACAGGACGTAAGCCATAGGTCACAGGTTTGCTTCCCTGGGAGAGTAAATAACTTATTTAAAATTATTATATTGTAAACTGGCTTTTTGTCGTGAATTACAAAAAAAAAAAAAAAAAAAAAAAATTGAAACTAGGGAATTGAATGATAATAAATCAATTGTCGCCTTCAATTATTGCAATACTGCCTGCTTCTAGCTGTGTATACCACAATGCCTATATAGCGACGTTATCTTCGAGTAAATAATCTGTCAATACAATAAAATATTCTTCATACGAGAAAAACTGACCACCTGCAAAATCAAGAAAACAAATGTGACTCACAAAGATAATAATCGATTTTTAAGAAGCTAACATACAACATAATGTGAAATAAATGTTAAAAATATAAAGATAAACCATTGAACTCGGGAAACGGTTCGATATCATTAAATTTCAATTCTCTGGAATTATTCTGTTCTTGCTATTAGTTTTAAATTTTAATCGGGTCCTACCATTCTATGTATAATTCCAACAGTACAGCATGTCAAGAATAATAATCAACCCTCAAACTAAAAAAATTTTTAGTCCTTATTTTTATAAGAAGAAATTGAAATGTCGATGCTTTAAGAGTTTGTAGTGAAAATAAATTAAAAAATAGTATAACGGGCACAGATTAAAAAAAGTAATTTATATTTTAATTCTTTTAATTACTGACATTTTAAATTATCATTCCTTTATTACAATATTTTGGCAGTTAATTCATAAAAGATGTAGTGTTGGGTTTCATTGTTTTCAGGACGGGAATTACCGATAAATTAAACAAAAATTAACTATTAGTTTATAAAATTAAAAATATAAACTTGTAATTTTTTTATTGTGAGAATTTTTGTTTTGTTTTTGATTATACAACAGAGATCTCACAAAACTACTAATCTGTATTCATATTTTATATTACAACGCAATAATTCAACTACAATAATATTGTCATTATGGTGGTACTATAACGCACCATACAGTTGTAAGCTATGTAAACTTCAGCAGAAAGTGTTCTCATAACTTGTATTAATACAACGTTAGTTTCATAAACAATTTTTAAATAGTTGTTTATATTGTTGTAAAGATTATTAAAACTGTCGACTATAGGGCCGACCACTTACCTTGCATTTGGCCTTGAGAGATTGTAGTACGCGAGGCGGGGGGGGGGGGGGGGTAAAGGGTATGTATATTTATACAAAGTCAAAACACTGACTTGCATGAGAAGATCGATATTAGATAATTTAGCTTCGGTATGAAATGACAAGCAGTCTAGATATATGCGTAGACATATCGGTTGCAGAAGCTGTTGATGTATAGTGTATTCTGAATATGTAACATGTTTTAAGAAGTGGTAGTAGACGAGAAATATCGTGTGACCTCTCAAGGCCAAGTGCACGGTTACATGGTTCGCAATATGCTCTCCAATATAAATGTGAAATTACTGTTAGGTAAGAGTAAGCAGAGAGATAAATATTTTATTTATACAAATATTTTGTAAGTAAAATATTTGTGCTAAATATTTTATATTCACAAATAAAATTATTTTACTCCGGAATAGTAAATAATTGTCACCGAATCTTCGACTTCTAGTAGCAGCACATGGAAGTTGTAAAATTCGATCGATCGATAGGCTAAAAAAAAACTTAGCCTAACAAATAAATGAAAATGTACAAAACGTATACATAATTACTGCTTAAAGCTGTATACATGACTTGTATTATTTTATTTACTATTTTTTTAAACGACGTGTAAAACAAGCGAAAGTACTGTGTGACATGTAGGCCGCGCAGGGAGGCGTTGGAGATTGCATACTTTCTAATCACAGATTTTACTGTAGTCATTAACTAAAACACTTGACGTAAAAACCACTGCCTTCAGTATATTTACATTGCAATGGCACTGTGAACACGATACTGTACTCAATTTGCCAGAAGGGTCTTGTTAAAAAAGTAAGCAGGATTAGGCTAATTGAGAAGTAGCTAATACAACAGGGCACTTCAATTTAGTGTGCGTGCGTATGCGTGTGTACAATGCGTGTGTGTGCATGTGCATGAGCGTGGGCGTGAGTGTGTATGTGTATATGAGAGAGATAGGGGGGGAGAGAGAGAGAGAGGAGGAAGAGGGAGGGAGGGAGAGAGAATATTAAATTTCATTTGATATTTACATTTTGTTAAAAAAATTGAAATTAGAGTATAAACCTTTACATTTTTTTGAAAAAACGTCTCTGACTCAGTTATTTATCTACAATGATTACAAGAATTTCAATTATACCTTTAAAAAAAATTTGTAGTAAAGAAAACCAGAGTAGTCACCACATCGTATTATAGTTTTTGAACTTATCAAATTTTACAATTTAGCTGCCATTTCCCGTTTTTATTTAATTTCATTATTACTTTGATAAATAATATAACAATAATCATTTCAAAATTATTTGGTTAAACCAGCAAAAAATGATTTTAAAAACACAAAGTATACTTTACACATTGGTTGAGATTACCTTTGGGTTAAAATCGTACACTGTTTTAAAGTTCAAAATTTGTTTGATTCTATATTTTGCTCCAGTCTTACGTTTGATTTATAAAAAGTGGTTACCCCTGATTTTTGTCCCTGAGATAAGCTTAGAGTGAGTAACATTTTTAGATTTTTGTTATTATTTCCAGAAAAGCAAAAGGTGAAGTATCGCGGTAAAACTGTATTGTGAAATGGGTAAACAAAAAACAAAAATAAATAATTTCATAGAAATAATATTCAAGGCAGTTCAAATGCATAAATAATATCAAGTCGTATACTGCCAATAAAAGGATGACTTGTTTTGGAATCTGTTGCTGTTTATTTATTTAGAATCAGAATTAAAAGAGCTTCTGATATATTTAATAAGTTCTCTTTTGATTTCAGGGGATGTAGAAGATTGTCTGATTCAACCCATATCCCAAGGTCAGTTCACACCACTGCCGGAAGCATTATGCTGGGTGGTTCTCGACTTGACTTCTTCCGGCCAAACAGCTGTGTTGGACACCATCAGAACTGCACTTCATATCGCCTTCCCCAACATGGAAAGGCCTACTAAGGATATTGTGTACGATACGTTGGCCAAACTGATGACTGAAAGAAAGGTAGTTGCTCAGTTTTTAGAGGTTATTTTCTTCGCAGGAAATGGCGTGTACATTTTCATTCTGTTTAACAATAAAAAAAAAACAAAAATGTTAATGACAATAATTCTACACATAAAATATTGCATGTGTAAAGGTGAAAATATTTGGGAGCTAGGTGGGACAGAACTACTCTTCCTGGATAGGATTCAACTCATTAAAATGTAGAGCTCCTCACAGGTCCACGGGAATCTGAGGGATTTTAACATCTGCGATTATCAGGAACTAAGGAAGTAGGTACTAGGAACTACACTAAGCAAATCCTTTACTGGCAATACATTCCATACGTACTGCCTATAGAATTCTGAGACAGGGACGGTAAAAGGGTACAATGAGTGCTCTACACTCTCTTCACTTGACGTCATTCCTTTGGCATTATTATTATGCTAAACTGCTAAAATGAGTATAACATCCGTGGTATCGGCTTCACATATCAAAACGGCAAGGTTTCTAATATATTTTGCATCGACAGATAGGGTGCTTGTTACAAATAAAACCTTATTCCGGAGCATTGTCTGTTAATTAATTCCGTAATACACGCGTATTTCACATTAAGTGTGAAATATTTACGGAATCGACAGAGAGAAGAATCTGTACTGATAGTGTTCTAGTTCGATATGTCATTGATGTCGAATACTTGTAGTTCGATACTTTTTGATAGTGTGATACCAAACAAACTGCAAAAAAAGTGGCGCCACGATTACATTGTGTTATGGTTTCGTTGCAACGTTCGCGAGCCGTTTTGGGGAGTTTGAGTGTGATGTAGTTACTATTACTTCGAGGTTATGTTGCTGTCAGTTACGGTTCAAGTGATAGTTTCATCATCTTTACATTGTTTTAAAGGCACTTTTCTTAACCTCGGGTATTACGTACGACAGGCGGTGAAACCGGCTTCACGCACAGCGTGTTAAGATGCTTGTATTTTTCAACAGAAACTTGCATTACTTGTCAGACTTGAAACTTGGATTACTTTTACACTACTGTACATTAAAAATGTTCCACCATATGTCCAAGATGTTAACTAAATTCATTATTAGAGAATACCATCTTGGCCTATATTGCTTAAAAGAATCGAGAACCGGTAGAAAAATTTTAGAATTGAAATTGGAATCGAACATTTTAAGAATCGGCCCAACTCTAGTTATTGCATATATATATATATATATATATATATATATATATATATATATATATATATATATATATATATATATATATATATATATATATTATATAATATATTATATTATATATATAATATATATTATATACACACACACACACACACACACACACACACACAAAGAAGTTGTTTATAAATCTCAAAGGAAAAAAATAACTAAAAAATAAAAGTATACCAGAGCTAAAGATTTATTTATTTTTACAAAGATAAATAGTCTTTGAGGCTATTTACAAGCGCCTCTTCCTTCCTTCCTGCAGGATCATTATACTTGGCAGATCTTCTCTCCATCGTATTCTGTCTGCCTCATTTACTCTCTTAATGGTTCTGTAGATTCTGAAAACTGTGTTGCAAAAAATGCACATATTTTTTTGTAAAAAGTGTTTTACAACAAAGAACAATAAAACTATCTGTAAGCGTAGATATTTAATGATTTAACAAAGTCTGAATGTCAAAAAAAAAATTTTAGAGCAAATTTCATGAACTTGAACTTTTTACATTTTTATTTAAAATGCTGTTTTAAAATCACTCTTAAACATTACGTTTTAAGCAAAGCAACTATACTTCTTATGTTGTTTGTTTAAAATTGTGACATGTTTCTGAAACTATGAACTTATATCATGAATTTGTGATAATTTAAGCCTTTGTATGAAGTATGGTATGCACGAAAATGGGGATGTCAATAACATTTTTTTTTAAATCAGCAACGTTTTGCAACTGATTTCTTGTCCTTATCAAGCCTGTTGTGCTATAAAAAACGAAATTCTAACCTTTTACAGTCAAATGAATATTGTGAGAAGGTAAAGTGTCAAACCTCCTACGCTTTACTAAAATCGTCCTTTAAGCTGTTGCTCTGTTAACTTTTCTTCGAGCATTTGTGTAGTTTTTCATGAGTTAATCCAAAGTTAGCTCTAATCTAAAGTTAGCTCTAATCTAAAGTTAGCTCTAATCCAAAGTTAGCTCTAATCTAAAGTTAGCTCTAATCCAAAATTAGCTCTAATTCAAAGTTAGCTCTAATCCAAAGTTAGCTCTAATCCAAAGTTAGCTCTAATCTAACGTTAGCTCTAATCCAAAATTAGCTCTAATCTAAAGTTAGCTCTAATCCAAAATTAGCTCTAATTCAAAGTTAGCTCTAATCCAAAGTCAATCCTATATTAAAGTTAAAGATTAAAGAGAAGTAGCTCAAAGGACTTTTTAAGTAAAGTGTGAGAGGTTTGATATTTTACCTCCTCACATTACACACTTGACTGTGACATGTAAAAACTTTGTTTTTTTAGCACAATATGCTTGATAAGAGCAACAAACTAGTTGCCAAAACGTTGTTGATTTAAAATAAATATATTGTTCACTCAGTTATCAACCGCATTTTCATTCATTTGATAAATCATAATATTTGAATATTTATAAACAATGGAATATTTTACTTCAAAGCCAATGGTCGAGTCAAACTCTACAAACATTATCTTATATAGCTGACTTAAAACTATTTATCGTCTAAATTTCAATTTCTTTCGTATTTAAATCCAAGTGAATACGAATAGTCTAAGTATCTCAAATACATTGAATATTGTTTCAATTGTTATCTATGCCATATTTTTTTGTTCACTTGGTTGTTGAGGTGCAGAAATTCACAAATATTGTGGATAAATACTACGTTTGTAAATGCAGACTTTTTTTAAAATTCTTTCTATTAGCTCACACTCTCCTGGTGTATGTCTTGCACAAATTTTCAATTGTTAATAAAATACTTTTTCATTCATCCAATCACGTTCAAATATATTTTTTAACCTATATTGGATCACAATTGATATTAATACAATTTTTTCAAATATTTATTCAATAATTAAATTACAAAATTTGTGGAGTCCAGATGGGTTCGAACCGAGACTCTTTATGTTTAAAGTCTAGCGAGTCTTGGCTTACACCAACTATCCAATACCTAAAAGTATATATTTCTCAAAGATGTATATGAATTTTCCCCCCAATCTGGTTGTCATTGAAACCTCCATTGTTCAACCTTAAACTGTTGTCATAGTTACCACACAATATCATAAATATTGCTCTAGGGTAGCTAAAGTAAAATTTTTCTTTGTTAACCTCATTAGGAATTTACTTGAAAATTTTTATTATTTTTTTATGTTCAATTTGTTCAAATTAAAACAATGTTAAAAATATATAATTTTCACTTACTTGTTCAAAGACTTCTGACTGAAGACTCAATAATTTTTAAGAATAAAAATTAAATAACCAAATTTTATATTTAAACTTTGGAAATATAAACAAACCCCTCATTCAGGCTATTATATAGCTGAACAATATTTGTAGAAAAAAATTAAGTGAGAATTTGGTTTTTTAGTACAAGCCCATTTTTTAAATTAAAATAAATTAGAATACAGTTGTAGAACCAAATTCCTTCGGTGGTGGTGTTGGTATCTGGACGAGGTTTGATATTTAGTGGAGCTAATTTATAAGCCCTAAAGCAAAATTAAAAAAAAAAATATTGCTATTTCACAGTTAAACAAGTTGACTAAATGATTTGATTAAATTTGTTCTTATATTAAATTCCAAGTTTAAAAAGTACTCAATGAACATTAAACTTAAATTCGTAAACATTGTGGTTTATTCAGGAAATTAGATTAAAGACTTGAAATAAATAAATTGGTAGAAATAAATTTCTACATTTTCATTTCAAGAAATAGTGATTCCACGAGACTTGTATGTAAATTCTTAAAAATATTTCATCCTTTTTACAGCAATAATTTTATAGCTGGTATGTTGGTATATTTTACAACATATTTACCAACATATCTCAGTTTAAATTATTAATATACTCTTCTTCATTTCTGTTAGATATATTTTTATATATTTAAGTACAGTTTTCTGCCATTCCCAACATTACAATAATCTCCTCTGTTGAAGCGTTTTGGAGTAATTCCATTTTCAAAACTTAAATCGAACTGTTTGCCCAAACTTTGAGTTTGTCTTTATATATACTGTTCCAGACTTCGCTTATGAAGCGCCAATATGAAGCGACATCTGGAAGTGGTGGGGGCATGGCTAACAGTATATGAAGACAAACTCGAAGTTTAAGCTAAAAGTACGATTTAAGTTTTGAAAATGGAGTTACTCTAAAACGTGTCAACAGAGGAGAATATTGAAACGTTAGGAATGGTAGAAAACTGTACTCAACTATATATATATTTATATAAAAGTTGTCAAATATAAAATAATATTTCAATCTATAAAAGATTAAAAAGAAATTTATGTCTTTTATTGAGGGTTTACTATCTATCACCTCTTGCCAGAGTCCTGATTGACATAAGATTGTTTTATATTGTACTTGTTTCTGTACAATTGTTTTGACAAAGCCATTTTGTTTTCTGAGTAAACTAATGGTTCATGAGGACAAGCATGTAATTAAGTTGTAGGAAAGGTTCAGTTTGATTAGATGGCCGACAATGGGTGAATGGTTCCCATACTTGGTGGATCATAGCATCTTCAGCCACAATGCGGAAGATTAACTTTATCTTACTTTGTTATCTTCTTTGTTCCTGCACATCCTAATTAAAAGTAACTTGCCATTGTGCACTTAATATGCCATTTTAATGAAAGCTATTATAATGATTTCTTTAGCATTGTTCAGTTAGACAAATTGACGTGTGACATCAGTTTTAAATTAGGTGAAAGTAGTGGTGGCCAGACGTAATGAATGTGAGAATAGCAATGGCACTGGTTTTAAAGTGTTTCATTTGCATATAAAGAAGGACACACAATGAAAGTGGCAATTTGCATTTAAAACAATTTTTTTTAAAGATATAAAGTATTTTGTTTTAAAATTGCTTGTTGTAATCATCTTGAATTCACTGATTAAACTATAATTAATTGATACGTATCTAAGAGCTTACTTGCTGATGCATTTGAAACAATTGTTCCTTTTAGAGTAGAGGCTTAGCTTTATAAAAGGAACGATTGTTTCAAAACCCCCCCCCCCCAACCAGTAAGCTCATAAGTATTCACTCAGTTACGTATTAATTAAATATAATTTTGATTTATTTTAAGTTTGGAAAGATTATGGTTGCAATTTTAATGCATTTCTTGATTTTGAAAAGGAAGAAATATCATATTTTATCTTTCTCAAAGATAAACACTCAATAGGTGTACAATACTACGAGCACAGTGGTACATTATATTACAATGAAATTATTGGAAAGAACCCCAATACCACAAAAATACTTAAAAATTTCAGATATTACAAGTTACTTGAGATTAAACCCGTATGTAGATTTCGATGACCATGTGGTACAATATATTACAGTGAAATTATTGGAAAGAACCCCAATACCACAAAAATACTTACAAATTTCAGATAATACAAGTTACTTGAGATTAAAACCTTATGTACATTTCGATGACCATGTCGTCATCATCAGAGGGCCTTATTACAAAATTACAATCTAGCAAACAAGAAGTTACAAACTAGAGTGATGTAGAGCAGGGATGACCAACTTGCAAAGCCTAGAGGGCCAAAACTAAAACCTTGAGTGTGGTCGTGTGCCATAAAGTAATACTTTAATTTAAATTTTAAATAGCGACAGGAGCTCAAGTAAAGTTATAAATAAAACAGAAAATAGTAAAATTCCTTGTCTTTCTCAAGACTCTGGTATTTGTTTTACACAAACAACTAAAACTACAGGAAAAATAGTTTTATTAATCAACAAGAACACTGGAATGAGAATAAAAATATATATTATTTTAGTGTGGGCATTGTGGTCAATTAGCTGCTTCCACCAATGAACGATATATCCACTCCTAGTTTGATTGTAGAAGGTTTTGAAGCAGAGATACATCAGAAACCTTAGTTCTATTTTGGGTTTTTATAAACTTCATAGACGAGAACACACTTTCACATAGTATGTACTTCCAAACATTGATGACATTTTTAGTCCGAAATCTCGCAATTTTGGGAATCTCTCTTTAGGAAGCAATTTAAAATATCATGAGCCTTTTCATGCCTGGTTATTAGAAACATGTCTGCTTGCATATCACATATTTCGAATTGCAGGTCAGGTGGATGGTTGTAGCTTCAAGAGGATTATTGTTAAGCAGTAGACTACTTTGAAATTTTTAATTTCCTCAAATCTAGTATTGAACTCAATTACTACTTGGATTTGACAGATGCAGCTTGTAAAATCGTTATCTTTGAATTAGTCAGCTATCCGAAGACAGCTAGGAAAGTGGATCAAATTTTTGTTTACCAAAGTTGTTTGAACAATTTTAGCTTACTGCGAAACCTGTTGATGATTTCAGCCAAATCTGATATTGTTTGATTTCTTCCTTGGAGACTGAAGTTCAAAATGTTAAAATGATTTGTCAAATCTGTTGTAAAAGCTAATTGAACCAAAAATTCTGGATCTTCAAACTTCTTTTCAGGTTCATTGGTATCAGAATGCACACACTTATTGAGGAATTTAGGGATTTCCTTTCATATTGTAAACAATCGTTCTATGCACTTTCCTACACTCAACTACCATACATGGATATATAATTGCAAGTCTCCATACTCAGCCTCTGTTTGTTGCAAAAACTGCTTAAGTTGTCTGTGTAAAAGGGCAACTCTACAACTGACGACTACTTAACTAGGCTTTGTTCTGTTTTACTGAGAAGTTAAAATTCTGACCTTGTGCTATACCTTAAAATATGAGTAAATATTTTACTAAACACTTTTTAAATGTTTTAAACTTGCCTATAGTAGCACTTACTTTGCTTGTTGAGGACGGCCGTTTCAGGAACTGCCGTCCTCAACAAGCAAAGTAAGTGCTACTATAGGCAAGTTTAAAACATTTAAAAAGTGTTTAGTGATTACTAGTAGCTCAAGCGAAGATGGAATCAACAAATGTAAATATTTTAATTATAACTGTCGTGTTTGGTATTCATTAAATTATTAGATCCCTGTCAAAATAAAGGCATTTAAAGTAATTTTCTGCTAATTTTTGTCTAATAAGACTTCGCGGGCCATGTAAAATGGCATGGCAGGCCGCATACTGCCCGAGAGCTGCCAGTTGGACATCCCTGATGTAGAATGACTAATCACTCTAGTTTGTAACTTCTTGTTTGCTAGATTGTAGTTTTGTAATAAGACCCGATGATGATGATGACATGGTCATCGAAATGTACATAAAGGTTTAATCTTAAGTAACTTGTTTTATTTGTTATTTTTGATTATTTTTGTGGCATTGGGGTTCTTTCCAATATTTTCATTGTAACTCGATAGATGTAAGATTATTTTTTATTTGGGGCTCCACTAGTTTAAATTTAAAGGATGGGATTTAAAAAAAATGTTTACAAAGAAATACATTGTCTCAGTATATAATAAAATTCAATTTTAAACTTCGAATAAAACTTAAATTTAGTTTACATTTTTAAATGTAAACTACAAAGAATTGCTTATAAAATAGTAAAGTCACTTTAAATAATTTCGCTAATGCTAGAAAAGAAATTCACTAGTTTATATATTTTTAAATAGGCTGTGCCATGGCTATTGAAATTAGTTTTATATGATATTGACATAATTATTATGATTCAGTTTACTTATATGAGTGATTAGTCCAGCAAGAGAGTACCATCTGAAATTATTGAGACCCCTCTCACCAACTCTGCAATCGAGTTCTCTGCAGGATGGAGCTGAAATGCCCATCTCAACAGAGGCCACCATGTGTAAGTGAAATTGGAGTTGAGCAGAAGTGATAAGTATCACGGACTACTTCCCTTTTAGCTTTTATTGGGCGAAATAAGTAGAAAAGAAAATATTAGAAATGAACAGATATTAACAGTAAAACTTGTACAACTATTCATTGAGCTTAGCTCGTGAGGTTATGTTAAAACAAATAAAAGAAATAAACAAAACTCACAAATTAATCATTTATTGACTCATACCCGTTTCAATGACGTCATCATCGCGAGTGTTGCTACTACAAACTCCAACTTAAAACAAAGGTGAAAGTAAAGTTACACTCTTGGCAAGATTTGATATGAACATTACTAAGGGTGTGAACAGCACAAGTGGGTCACGGTAGAGGTATATGTCGAGGTCGCAGCCGATTTCGACATCCATGTAAATGAAACACACTGAAACATACAGAGCCGAACATAACAGGTTAGACAAGGTGGAGGTACATCACGATGCCCTCCAGGATGTTTACATCGATGCTTTTTTAAAACAAACTGATTTGATTTTACATGGATGCTTACCGCACGGTCTAGCAGGCTGTGATTGGTCCGTTCAAAGTCATCCCATTCCTTCCGCGCCACCTCACACAATGGGAGGGAAATTTAACTCTCAATATCCTTAGTGCGCTAGCTTTCCCTCGTATACAATCGGAGTATGATGAAAGTTATGGTGAGAAACGTAGATGTCCAACAATATTTTCAAGTAGGTAAATGAAGGCCTCAGGTGTCATTCTCATATAGGGATGGAATCGTTTGGGGTAATCTTTTATTTCATTAAAAAGGTGGTGGTATTCTCATACTACTTCTTTTCCTGTTTATTGGACGCACTGGAAATCACCTATTAGGTAGATTACCTATTATCCACCACTTAACTGTCACTACCTTTACTCGAATCACATAACATCGCAAACTGAATATGCACTTATAGTAAAGAACACAACACTAGAGCAGTCTGGTCTTGGCTAAGCAGCGCAGATGACCTCCTCACTACGCGCTGCTGACATCGACCGTGACTTAACTAGTGTCATCCACCATGATCCACTTATGCTGTTCGCCTTTTAAGACTCTATGCCATGGAGGACAAGAAATAAGAATAAAAACAAAAGTATAAATATTTCATGGAAAGTAATATTGTTTTAATCCCTTATTTCTAATTATTAGGTAGATGCTTTACCTTAGTAACTTGTGCTTTCTCAGTGTATTGGGCATTGATTGACCTCATTATTTCATTTTTAATATATTTATTTTTAACGTAAGTGGTTTATATATACAGTAAACTTTCTATGATCTGGCCCTTTGCCTATCCGGCTCCTCCAGTAGTCCTACGATTTCCTCAAGGACAGAATAATCAATTTTTAAATATATCTTATACATTTTTTGTTCCATATCGATGCCAGTGACTGTGTGACCTTAATGCTGTTTGGTTCTAGTTGAGTAGCTCGTGATATAGAAAACAAATTTGACCCATATATTGGTGCAGTAATTGTTACTAAAGTTCAAGTGAAAAATGCCGTCGCTAAGTAAATGGAAACATATTTACACTTTTGTTTTTACTGTTAAAGGTAAGATACAGACCACTTTATCATCTTAAGTAGGCCTACAGTACAGGACCATTTTCCTATGTTTTCTTTATTTTTGGGCAACCCAAATAAATATTTTATAATGTACAGTGTGTTTTGAATCGACGCTCCCCAGTAGTCCCAGTAGACAGTCTCCCAGCCCCATATCTGCCAGATTAGTGAGCGTTTACTCTATACAGACACACAAACACACTTTTTACTAACTTTTTACACACTAACTTTTTACATATATACAAAAGTTAAAAGTCTCAGTTTTTTTAATTTATGTTGTCAACATTTTGTACCTTGAATTATAGAGTGGATGATGTTTTACTTTTGAAGTGGTGCAGTTGGTAACTGATTAAAATTTTTGCTTTTTTGTTAAACTCAAAGGTTTATTCATATATAATTCACAAAACTAAACTCTAAATAAACCATTATTTAGAAGGTGTTATGGTTTGTCGAGAATTTGTAAACTATTTACATGTTTCTAATTGGTGTTTGACTTTTGATTCCTTTACGTTTATCGTAAGCTGATAAAATATTGAGAGTTTAGTGGTTCTCTTTTTTAATGTGTATTTTACTTCAGGGTTTGGCAGTGACAAACTGGACATGATTTCCTCTTAAAACACAAACAAAAATTAATTGTATTATTAGGGTGAAAACGATGTATAGGAGTTTCGTCAAAGAATTTAAAACAGTTTTGACATTAATACAACCTAAACTTTCTTAGTGATTTACTATCCTATCTTTACAACTGTTTCGAGTTTTCTGTAGGTTAAAAACAAACTCTTAAAATTAATAAAGTCATTATTTTTCATGTATTTAGTTGTACCAGACATCTCGAGGTTATTTTGTTGTTACTCCTGAGTCTCGAAGACTTCATAAGGGTTCAACACCAGATGAAACACGTTCAATGCTAATGTCTTCTGAAGAAGCAATGGTCTATGTTCATGGAGAAATGGAGACTGTGTTGGATGGAGGAAGGACACATCAAGCAATTCAAACTAATCTGGCTGATGTTATTTGTGGAGGTTAGAAAATATTACAGTTTTAAAAGCTAGAGTAATCTGAAGAAAGCATGAATTTTTAATTAAACTTTAACATCGGATTGGATAGAAATTGTAATATTTTTCATTTAAACAGAAAAATGTAAAGTAACTAAACTATAAGTTTGGGATAATACAGGCACGTATCCAGCGACTTGCTTTGGGGGGGGGGCGATCGATGCATTATATATATAATATGTGTGTGTGTGTGTAAGCGCGCATGCGTGTATATAAAAACATAGAACAGAAAAAGTTCTTTTTACGCTTGCGTTAGAAATCAGTAAGGTGATCAAAATTCGTAGCAAATTAGACTTTTTAATAAATAATTATTCCAGTTTCGATAACACTTATGGCTAGAGAATATTATTAATTTCATAATAAGCTATTATTATAAAAATGGTTTATTAATTAATATAAGTAGTTATTCTTCCAATACGAACAATTCCGGAGTCAACTGCGAATATTACGCTTGCAAAATTACGTATTGAAAATCATATATTCGAGACTAAGCTTCACTAGCGCTATCTGTTGTTAAAACGTTTACGAGGGTATGCCGAGGAAACTCGTCACATTTTCAAATTAAAAATTAAAATTGTATTTTTTATTTACAATAAAAGACGAATTAACTTAAGTAAAAGTCTAATTTAATAGAAAGTCCTAATTTAATAATATATTGTCATTTTTTAACCCAAAGTTCTTGAGGGTTGGGGGGCAATCGCCCCATCTCCCCCCCCCTTGGATACTCGCCTGGATAATAACTATTTGATTTAGTTTTTACATATACAGTAAGATTGCCATAAATCAGTTTAATAATTTATTATTATTTATTATAATTTTTAAACAAGCGCTTTATATGTATATATATATATATATATACACATATAAAGCTATTATATGTTAAAATGTGGCTCATCACAAGGTAAAAATTAATTGCATTTAGTTGTGGAATAAATATTTACAACTAACATATAATAACTCTATAAAGTCAGTGCAATGGATTAATAATGGACAACTTTAAATATCACAAATATATGTATAGGCCTATATACATACACATATTTGAGGATTTTTCCGTTGCACTGACTTTATAGAGTTATTATATGTTAATTGTAAATAATTATTCCACTACTAAGTGTAATAATTTTACCTTATGTGATGATGCACCTTTCGGTCACTTGACCATTGTCGAATCACTGAATTAATTTTCTCTATTTTTCTGGTGAGGATGTTCGGTCTGTGATGTTGACGTCATACATGTTTCTACTTGAGCATAATGTTCAATGTATAATGTTTTTGAATAGTACGTAATCTGCATATGTTGTCTGTTGGTTCATTAAATTGTTGTGTATGTTTTTAAATGCGGTATTTTTCTAGTGAGTTTAGTTACAACAGAAATAACAAATTACAAAAATAACCTAACTATACTTGAAATAAATAATAACCCAATAGAATTAAACTCACTAGAAAAATATCGCATTTATAAAAACACACACAACAATTTAATGAACCTTCAGGCAACATATGCAGACAACGTACTATTCAAAAACATTATACACGCGGCTCAAGAAGAAATATGTATGACGTCAACAAATACCAACATCACAGACCAAACATTCACACCAGAAAAATAGAGAAAATTAATTCAGTGATTCAAAATGGTCAAGTAACCGAAAGGTGCCTCATCACATAAGGTGAAATTATTGCACTTAGTGGTGGAAAAAATTATTTACAAGTAATAATAATAACTTCATACACACACACACACACACACACACATATATATATATATATATATATATATATATATATATATATATATATGAAGTTAATATATTACTAATTTTGAGTAATATTATCCACCATTAAGTGCAATAATTTTACCTTGAGTGATGAGGCACCTTTCGGTCTTTGACCATTGTCGAATCACTCCGAGTGATTCTAAAATTTCAAGAATATATATATATATATATATATATATATATATACACACACACACACACGCGCTGCGGCGGGCAATATTCTCTTGGAATACATGCCGCAAAAAGATAAAATTTAAAACATAAAGAGTCTAAATTTCTTGTAAGTAAAACAAACCAAGCCACCGTGGGAAGGGTTTGAAACTTAAATTTAAGGCCGTTTGCAAGGGGAAGATGGTCAAAATTGACCTAGAGTTACCATCGACATTTCCAGAGATAAAGCAAGACGAGAAAAATCAAAAATAAAGAATAATAAAATTCCATCAGAAGCACCCTTAAAGAGTTATACGGCTTGATCGAAAAAGTGGATTGAATCGATCTGTCTATCAATTTTGCGAGCCGTTACGCACTAGTACAAAAGAAGTGCGCGCGCCGATCAGGCGACATCGATTTAAGATCCTTATTGGTTGTCAACTCGTGGGAACTGACTGCAAGGTGGGGGTGTTTCCCTGTTTGAGAAGAAGCCAAGCGTTCTTTACGCCTCAGCTAAACCAGGACTCTCGAAGGGTAAGGTCGGTGTCGGGCGTAGCTCCGGTAAAACAATGAACAGTAGTTTTGTTACCGTAAATAGTTCAAAAACTATGAGTGGCTAGGGAAAGTTTGTTTCGTTGTGATGTCGTGACGCTGTATTTCAAAATGGGGCCCTTTCGCATCTCAAGATCGCGGCGAAAGGGGTTTCCCCATAAATTTCCATCAAATTATGTGCGAGCGTCGTTAAATGTGTGTGTTGCAGCCTTACTAGAAAGACAAGGCGATGTGAACAGTGTAACCTAGCAAACAGTTTTAAAAGAGTGATTCTAAATTTCTAACAAAATTAAACAAAATTTGCCTAAATTGATAAACGTTTTTAAAAGATTTTTCTATTTCTTTTCTGTGTTAAAAAATGCCCAATAACTGTGTTAAAAGAAGGGCTTAAAGCTAAAATTTTACTAGTAACTTTTAAAATTTGAAAGAAGTGCGGATGTCATCGAAGAAAGAAGATGGGAGAATTTCAACCAAAGGGTGAAGCGAGCTGATCTACCTGAGGCCTAGCAGACACACAAAGGGATGGAGGATTTCAAAGATGGCGGCAACGCGTGGGAAGTCACCCAAGTATATCGGCGTGGGAACGATGCTACAGCCAAGCTGGACTTTCCCCACCCCCGCTCGAGAACAAAGGGAGAGACGAAGGAGAAGAGAGGGAGAAGATAGGCAAGCTGTGCTTTGTGTGGATTCAGGTCAGATCTAATTTGTTTCCCTTTGCAAATTAAAAATTTTAATTTGAAGAATTTTTTCTAAATTGGGAAAATGTTATAAAATTTAAATAAATTTTCAAACCATTAACAGTAAACTTTGAATTTTATAAGTAAATGCTGGTGGCTTTGTTTTAAAGAGTGGGGGGTTTCAAGATGGCGATGCCATAAAAGCAGAAATTATGTTGTATTTAATGAATGTAAGGGAAATAGAAATTTTAGATTAGAACTTATGTAAAGGGAAAGGGTTTTAAATAAACAAATCAAATAAAGGGATTTAAATTAATTAAAGAGTTAAAATCTTGTGAAGGGGTAAAGAAATTAAATAAAAGATGTGTTGTAATAAAGTTAAATATAATTTGCTAAAAGTAAATATCCAAGATGGCGTACAAAAGGCCATTGTTTACAACAGCTGATTGGAAGGCTATGTTTTAGTTTCAGGTACTCCTATAAACAGGAGTGTTATTTCATATAATTAAATTAAACTAAATTGGTATTTTATTTAGAAGGAGTCATTACGACATTTTTCCATATGAAACAAATTGACATAAATTGTTCTCATTTAAAATAAACAAGGGTGATAACAAATTGAAGCTTTTTAATGTAAACTTTGATTTTATTTAGAAAAGGGTGAAATTATATATGTGTATAAAATAAATTGAATCAAACCAAGGTTTGAGTAAGAATAAAGGGTTATGATTTTGATATGTGTAGATTTTAAATATTTTAAAAGGTGCAACAAAAGAGTTAAGTTAACCAAGAGATTTTAAATTTGTAAGTGGGTCTAGCTAACCATAAAAATATGTTAATATAAGTTTTCTTTTTTGAATTATAAATATATATATTGTTTATTTCATGATTTATATGTATGTATAATAATATGTCGGTGGTAGGGTAACTTAGAAAGAAAATTGAAATTTTTGCAAATTGGTTTAAATGTAAATTATATAAAATAAAGGCAAATGGGCTAGTAGCCATTTAGCAAAGGTTACTCAAGATTTATTAAATATCAATTTCCTTCAGAAATTGCATTGATAAATTTTAAATAAATTTTAATTAAATTTCAGTATTTATAATTTTCATGAAGAAAGGGTTAATTCAAATGTTAACCAAAGGGTTACATATTTTATATTAAAAAGGGTTTAACTATGATTAAATAAGTTGTAAACAAAACTCAGTATTTATAATTTAAATGAAGAAAGGGTTAACCAAATGATAACTAAAGGGTTTTTTGTTTTATATAAAAAGGGTTAAATAAATTTTAAAATTTGTAAATTTCTTTGTAAATGATCAAGGATCAGTTCAAAAGGGTTTAACTATGTTTCAACAAATATTAATAAATTTCATTATGTGAATTTTCATGCCGAAAGGGTTAATCAAAGTGTAACCAAAGGGTTAAATATTTTCTAATCAAAGGGTTAAGTGAATTTAAATAAATTTGTAGATTTTGTAAATGATTGAGGATAGGTGTAAACAGTTTAAATATGTTTCAGCAAAAGATTGAATTAAAATATGTATTTAAATGTTATAATTTCAATATGGGAAGGTGTTTGAATTTATTCAGCAGATGATTTAACAATTTTTACAAATTACGATTTGTTGTTCAGTAAATATTTTGATAATCTTGTAGGAGATATGGCTATATGTTTTATATGTAATTTTTGTTTCAGTATGTACCTCATAATTGGTTTTTATATAATTTGATATGTTTTATGAAATTGTTTTTAGGTTGTTTGGTAAAATTGATGAAACTTTACCTGCTAAAACAAATAGAAATTGAATTTTAAAATACTCATTTTAAATTGATAAAGTTATAGAAAAATCTTATCATTTACATGGCTATGTAAAATATGGCCATAAATAAAGTAGTGTGTTTAGAAAGTTTAAATAAATGGAACAAAATGTGAAAAGTAGGGACCTTTCGGAGTGTGTTGAAAAGTAAGGCTTTGCTTGAATCAACGAATATTTGTAATTTCTAACAATTAAATTTTCAGAAATAATTTAAGTAAACAAAACAAACTATTGACAATTAAAATTGCAAGGTTGAGAACCTGGGATACTGAAATAAAGTTAGGACAAGCAGTAAAGGGTTGTTAAAAAGTCACTTAAGGGAAAAGAGAATTTTTTAATTTGAAGATAAGAACAAGAATTTCAGGTAGTAAAGAGTTATATTTTCGACAAGTAAGATTGACCGTCAAGTAGAGTAAAGTTTTACGCTTTGGCATACTCCGATTGAAAGAAAATTAAAATCGTAAATTCTTAATTTAAATTTTAAATGTCAACTAAAATAAGCAGAGTATGGTTTCTTAACTGTGTAAGAACCAACACAAAGGATATTTTTAAGTCAAATAAATTGCAGACTGTGCATTGTAATATTAAATTTTAAATTTTTTAAAATTAAAAAATAAATATTTTTTAACTAACTTGCAAACAAACTGAGTATTATTTTAAACAAGTTTCTTACACTCTCCTACAGCTGATATGGTCATTTCGCCGTTTAGATGTCTTTCAAAAGAACCCATCCCCCGGGACGACTTACCCGTTAAGGGTAGAATCCGCAGCAAGTTAGGTTTTTTCTTTTTTAAGTCCAGTGACTTGTTCTCTGGCAGATTTTGGCGAGCATTGCACAGCGTTCGTGGTTTTGGCTGCGAGCGGCTCGTTTCAAAATTCTTGCTCTGCAATGGGCGTTGGTGGGCGGACTTGCGCGCGCGCGTTGGTCAACGGTTGGGTTGACGGCGCCGCGCGTAGGTGGTGGCTCGGTCCGTTGCAGCGCGCGCTTATATTTTATATGATGTCCATTATAAAAATTAGTTGTATTAAAATTGGTATAATGCAGATTGGTTACTTATGTAGACATTGTAAAATTGATGTGTAGAATTTTTTTGCATAAGTCACTATTAATATATCTACTTTAGAGTCTACTATCTCTAAAATAAAGTGACAGACACTCTTTGTTTCTTGAGTTCCTCCTTCACTAGATCCAAAACATAGTGTAGGATCTACAGATGAATTCAAGGACAACAACTGGTTTTTTCTCGTCTTCTATTTTTAGTATATTTGCAGATGCTTGCACTTGTCTGGTTGCATCCAGTTAGTTTAGAGCCCTAACAAGCTCCTGTTATAGAAAACAATTATTTAAAAATTGTTCGTTCAACTGTATTTCTACCTTTTATGAAAGACAAAAGAGACCAAAATCAGGATTTTTTGTGACATAACATGTTATATAAACATAGCATATTATAATATGATTAATATATTTAATACATTGTTTTAATTTTAATTAATTAAATGTCTTTAATTATTGTTTAAATATTGTTAAACTCTAGTTAAACTCATAAGTAATCACATAACAATAATACAGTAATGCATCAACTACCATTAGAAACCTCTTTAGTATGATAATGAGTCTCTTTCAAATTTAATTTATGATACTATTCTCCTCATATAGGTTACAATTGTTATAGGTTAGCAAAGCTGTCTTTTCATAGACAATCATGAATACTTCTTTGTTAAAGATTGAATAGATGTGTGACAAGTTCTACATCTTTCAGTGACAATGATTAATTACTACCAAATTCCTTGGAAATTTGTGTTGCGGATAAAAGACTATTTAGTTTGGTTCATTAAACCTAGATTATTTATGTCTAAATTTTGTCACACGATTACTTATGTATCATAAATTTGACAACTCCAAATTCTTTTGTTTTATTTGCCAAAATAGGGGTTTTTTTATCATTATGTTGAACATTGTAATATCCCATACTTCTTTAGCCCTTGTAAAAAATATTATAGTAGGTAGAGATCCTACTGTTAGAAAGAAATATAATAAATACGATAACTGCTTTTTAATGGAATAGTGAAACACAAATGTTTAAAAAAATGTTTTAAAAATAATGTTAAACCCATTTTATTTATAAAAAAAAGAATGTTCAAATAAATGAGTTGTAGTACAAGTTTTTAATAAAGTTAAAGAATTTTATACAAAAATATATAAAGAGAATAGAAACATAAAAAAAGTCACACAATTACCCATGTTACTTCAAAATGATAACACAAGCTCTGTTTCACTGAGATGCATGCAAACTTTAGTGGCAAAACTGTGCATATAACATCGGCAGGTATGAAGGTACTGGGAAGATGAATGCGCGTGAACCGCTCATTTGTCAGATTCAGCAGTTTTTTAAATGGAGCGTCATTATTTTGAGGAGGTATAAGTGATCTAGGGTTAAATTAGAACAGAGAATTAAATAGTTGAATTCTTTTGAATTATTTCATCCTTATATGATTGGAAATAATTTGTTTTTATAATATTATACCTAAAAAAGTATAAGTGTCATTAGAATATTGAAGAGTACATCACGATTTTTTATTGTAAATGTAAAAAACGTTCACCAGTACAAATACTGAAATACCACCAATGTAATAATTAAAATAACTTGTCTAAATTATATTTCTAAAATTAAATAAAGTTTTACAACTTATATATTTGCAATAATATTGAAATTAGACTTGAATGACTATAAAGAATTTACTGCTCGGTAGCAATTAAACACCCATTAGGTTTCTGCACAGCAACTTATTGGGTACTGAGTGAGTAGGAAACCTTCTGTATCATTATAACAGACTCACTATAGTTTGATTAAAAACAGAATAGGATTATGCGTAACTGAAATCGACCAGAGGGAGTGGGAATTACAGCCGTCTGAGCTAATAGGAAATTCACATCTTGCTGTGTGTGTGTGAGCTTTGTTGCCAATTCGACATTAAACTTCCTTTCGTCGCTCAGTGCCATCATAACTGTGGTGGAGGGATTTACTAGTGCTGTAGCTAGTTTCGTTCTGCAATTTCAGTCGCCATCAGTGGCGGGTTGCTTGTCAATGCGTTCGAACCGACAACATCACATCCCTACCCTGCCACTGACCCATTCCCATTCTACTTTAAATCAAAGTATAGTATCTAAACTCACTGCTAGTAGCTAGTAAATTTACTTTGTGTAATCTGACACTATGTGTTACTTTTAGACGAGCTATGTTTATATTTATCTAAGTGAAATTTATTAGCACAAGATAAAGATGGATATGTATACTTTAAGATGTTAATCATAATTTAACCCTTTTCTATAATTACTCTCTATACTCTACCATTGGAAGTTTTATATTCTTACATTGATCCTGTATTTATTCACAGATCTTTGCTTATCCTTTGTAACTATAATAGTCAAATTGTCTGATTGCTGTAAAACGCTAACTGAAAATGTTTATAGTTTAGTGTTTATTAATTATTGTTTGCTGTGTAGCAGAAGAAAAGTAAAACCTTTCTTTTCTTTGCAGCAATTGCTTTATAGGATAAATTTACTAACTTTAATTTCCTTAAACTTTACTTAATTTCTGTTAATAACTATTTAATATGTTCAAGAACAATAATGAAATATTTATTTTAGTTATGATAAAAGTATTGTTTATGAATGTTAAAAACTGTAAATTATGGTTTAATATTAGATTGATATACTTATACCTCTTAAAAAGGATTTTCTGATAGAAAATAAAAACGTAGAGTGTATTTGTAGTAGCATGAATTGTTCTGTGATTTGTCATTAACCCTAAACTTTAATTTAGCGAATTATATTTCAGAATTTGTCATTTAAAAACTCATTGAGTTTTATTTTACAGCTCTACTTATAAAGGTCAAATTTTATAAGCTGGCACTTGGCTCTTAGGTAAAAATTGTGTATTAGTCATCTATAAAACATCAGTCACTGTCATCATCCCTCATCGAGGCCATAAATCATGGCCTACCCGTCCTAACACATAGACAATCCTACTAGCTCGTTTCCTTGAATGCCCTATTTTCATTTATTATTTTTTCTGTACATTAAAAAGTATTAAGAAGTATCAAAATAACTAGTCAACCCTATGAATCAACAGAAGTAAAAGGGTCGATGGTTGGCAAGGCCAACAGCCCCCAAGTACCAGCTTAAAACATTTTACCTATATCTTTAATTTTTTTCTGAAAAACTATTTTAAGAAATTCTAAATATATAGAGCTTAAAGCCAAGGAAATTTTGAAAATCAAACAAACAGAACATTTTGAAATGCAACTTTTTGTTAAATTCAATCATCATGTATGACATAATCAAGATATTTGTAACAGGATAGCAATGGAGAAGAGGGAGTAAATGGTTTTGGAAATACAAAGAAGAATATTTGACAAATAACCAAAATTATTCTCGAATAAATTTCACTTAGTAAAAACTGTATAAGTTAGTACTTTTATATTTTATTTATTTTTTAATTGTTTTATATTACATTTTTAAAAAGGTCATTTCAAGCTAGAGTGACATCAATTTTTATTTTAACATATGAAGGTTATTTGTAACCCTGGTTGTATTGTGGTAGGACCTGAAACATCAAGAAATCTATATCAGTATTTATTTTGTTTTCTCTCATTCTGATACGAAATACCTTTTCTCTGCAAATTGTAACATGTTTTAAAAAAAATTAAATTCACCAAATATTTTATTTTATACATTCAAAATTACAAAATTTTGAATCTTCTTTCCATTCAGAAACTACAGTTTATGAAACAAAAACTCAAAAGTAAGTTTAAAGTTTAAATCACTTAAAATCCATCTCAGTGCTTCTGAGACTAAATCTTTATTACTGAGTTCTTTACTATAAAATTTGTTACCTTTGAACCACCTCTCTTTATTCTGACATCAGAAATTAGTAGTAGAACATTACAATAGAAATAAACTTGAGCCTAAAAAAAAAATTGCTGGTTTTAATGAGAAAAGTTTGTTTTTCATAACACATTTTAACAAGTACAATAATTTAAAATAATTATATTGTATTTATTTATATTTCTTTCACTGATTGAATGTTACCAGGAAATCCAAAGGATAAAGTTCTGTTTGGGAGATCACCGAGTAAACGAGCACAATTAGAAAGGAGGCATTCATTACGTTTGTTTGGAAGCAATAAAAGATTGTCTACTTTGCACAGAACAGGTTCTATGAAGCATATATCTAATCGACAATTAAGCTCAGAAACTACAACAGCAGACACATCTGTAACGTCTTGTCTAGCTCCAAGTTTGTATATGTTTGAAAAAAAAATATTTAGAACTAGTGCTAAAAAGTTAAAAAAAGTATTTTTGCTTTTGTATAGTTCATATTGAGATCTAATTTAAACTCTGAAATTATTTTTGTGCTTGAAAGTTACTGGGTAAAATCCACTTAATACTATTTTCAAGGGACCATCGAAAAAATAGCGTCTTATACCAGAGAGCGTCTTTTATAGGAATAGAAAATATTGTAATGAAAAGAAACGAATGTTATACCTATTCACCACTATACATGCTGTATTATTATTACTAAAAATTATTTATTATTATGTAACAACTCATCAATATATAACGGTAAAAATTAAAACTGTCAACTCTAAATCTCACTACACATTAATTTATTAACACGTTGATTGCAGAAGGCATGCATGAACGCCCGTGCTCTACTGGCACCCTTTGCGGTATGCATTCACATACGCCCCAATTCATTGCTCAGTGAGAGGTTAGCCTTTGAAGGAAAATTTTGTTTTGCTTGTTGCTTATTGCACCAGTCTTTGTGAACATTTCGGCGCATTTATTTTTTGTTCCCCCATTGCTGTCAGGTTAGAGACTGTGTTATTGTTTTAGTGTTACTTGAAGTGTGTTATAGTAGTGTTTATAAGTTTTTGTACAATAAATATAGATAATGAAGATGAATTATTGGAGAATGTTTACTTAACCCTCATGCACGAGCGCCTTTTTATCTAACGTAAGTAGGCGCGTTGTTGTATTTTATACAACATCTCGGTTTTCTACATTTTCCTTAACTTTCAATCGAGTTATTAAAAGTTTGGTCTTACCAATGAAAAAATTACTTGTGAGTTGACCCCAGCAATGTTTTCAGAGCAAAAAATAATGCAACTGGCCATCTTCTTGTCCTCCGGGTAACGCTATATGTAGCACAAAGCTGGTCATTACTATCAACTCCACCTTTTGTTCTGTTGTACTGCAATATAATTTCTGGCTTATTTGTTTGTTCGTCAACATCATTTGAGTCGTGCATAGTCGAAATCAATATTACAGCTTTATTTCTTTTTGTCGTATATGAGACCATGGTTCGATCATTCTGGAACCCAAACAAGGAAGTACCTGGCTGATTGGTTTTATTAGGCAGAAATTGTGGTGGAATTTCCCGTTTGTTCTTACGTAGATTGCCAATCACCTTCCAATTCACTTTCTGAGTTATGATCACTTTTTTCAGCTTCACCGTCTCTCAGATCATTGTCACTTTCAATAAAATCAACATTATCAATTTCTTCATCAGAAAGATCCTGTAAAATGTATGGAATGTCTTCCAAATTCACTCCTAAAAACATGAAAATTTATAAAAATTTTGAACAAAACAAATAATTACATAATTCTTTAAAAAAATGTATATAAAAAATTTACGTTCCATCGTGGAGAAAAAAAACAGCACCGAAAAAATAAAAACGTCAGAAGGCGCCTTGTTGTATTTTGTACAACAGTGATGACTGACCAGAACTAATCCCACACTGATGCTATGTTGATAGAATAAAGACATTGATGACAACTGATAAGAGTAGTGGGGGGACCAATAGAAGAATAGAACGGTGATTTGAAGAAATAACTACCAACAGGTTTCAACAAGAATAAAAATATTAAAATTGTTGTACTTTTTACAACAGCTCGCGTCCTTGAGGGTTAACAAATGTTATTACAGTAGACATTCCTCGTTATAATAATTCCTCGTACAATAATTCATCCTCGTTATCCATATTCATTGTACAAAAACTAATAAACACTACTATAACACACTTCAAGTAACACTAATATGATAACAGTCCCCTATCTGATAGCAATGGTGGAAAAAAAACAAAATGCACCAATATGTTCACAAAGACTGGCACAAGCGATTCAACGTTTTCCTCCAAAAACTAACCTCATACTCATCCAATGAATTGAGAGCAGAGCGTACATGGACACCTACCACCACGGGCGCCAGTAGAGCACGAGTTGTTATGAACGCCCTCCGCACTCAACATGTTTAAACAAACACTAGTTTATTAAAACGACTAGATTAGTTTCGACATCAATGTCCCCTTCACCAGTGCTTGGCTCCTACTACTTGTTGCTTTAAAAACAACAAGCCTGAATACTCAGCGATTGCCAAACATTGCCTAGATAACCAGCATTTCTTCAAGTCTGACCATCCTAAGTTGTTGAAACAAGTTACGAAGTACAACAATCTTGATGCTTGGGAGAACTGGTTTATTAACAAAATTACAAGATGTCTCAGCCAACAATGGGTTGGGCTCTGTCTAGGGTTCCTCTCTTCTTTTTTCAAATTCTTTGTTATTTCATTTGACATTTGATTAACTACTTTGATTTCTATTTCAAACATAATAAGTGTTAAATTAGTTGCATCTGCTACATGGTTAAAATGTTTCTAATAATAAGTAAATTATAATAATCTTTGACTTAGGTTTTTAATTATAATTTTTTTATAAACCCATTTTATAAGTGAATAGTTCACAACAAGTATTTATATAAAATATTTTTTAAACCTGTTTTAGTCTTATAAATAATATTCGAGCTGGCTTGTGAGTGAAAGTTATAATTAAAGAATAAAAATATTATAGGTTATGTTTAATATATATATATATATATATATATATATATATATATATATATATATATATATATATATATATATATATATATATAGCCTATATATATATATATATTTTAGTTAATTTCATTTGTGTATTTTCACTGAGGATGACGACAAATTAGTCGTTAAAACGCGTTTGAAATAAAAAATTGTATATTTGTGAGTTGTACCATATTTTTATTCTTTAATTACTGTTTTAGTCTTGTTTAAAGTTTGTATATAAAAAAAAATGTAAAATAGATGACTCTCCTGCGTGAGGAGTTTTGTGTTCCGTAGGTTAGAATATTTTTATTGCTTGACTTTTAAATGTTTTATCATTCTTGTTTTGTAGTTGTACAATAGCTTGATGAAATATCTTAGTAGTAGCCAAACACTGATAAAGGTGTCATTGTTGTCAAAACTAGTCTGATTGTTTTAATTAACTAGTGTGTTTGTTTTAATAAACTTATGTGTAATGAGATTTGAGTAAATGGTTTTAATTTTCACCACTGTGACTCACTAGCTAAGCTCTAATTAACTTAATATCCTCATTATAAATGTAGATAATTAAAGCAGTAACAATTATAAAACTATTGAAGGAGAAAATCAAACATTGGTATCAAGAAATAAAATAAGTAAATTTAACAGAGTTCAAATACAAATTGTAAATTGATTCCATTACATCATATTTTTTTTAGTAATCTATTTTCTGTTTTACAATTTAATTTGTTCTATATATCATTTTTTAATTTTATACAGGGAAGTCACTATCCCTACTCACTAGACTTTTCCGAAGATCAAAAAGAGGAAAGTCTGCACCTCTACAAACATTTTCTGCACAATTTCCACCAAGTGAGTGGTTCAATTCAACAGTGCGGCACCTACATTCAGTTGGCACTCAGACCCATACATCTAGAGCACATCGTAGCCACAGCCCATCTGCTGTTTCTACTCGGGTAAGTAGATTTATCATTTACTAGCTGCGATATTAAAAGAAAAGAATATCAAGACTTGTTATAAAAAATTAAATTTAAATTGTTCATTTTAATAAATGTAGATTGTTTACATTTGAAATTTTTTTTTCAAAATGACGTTTTTATTCTGTTGATTTGTTTGAGTGCTTTTGTATAATTACATCTCCCAAAACAATTCCTATCCACTTTTAAATTTAAGGATGAACTGTTTCCATGAATTGTCTCTTGTATTTAGGGTTACTGCAAAACCACATCAGCCCACTCCCCATTGTATATGAAATCATTCAGCATAATAGTTTACTAATTTCAATAAGTATTTTAGAATTCAAGCATAAAAATAATAAACTAATTCCTATTTTTCTCAGTAGAAAACAATTTAGCCAAAATCTATATTTATTACATTCAAATAATACGTTTAAACACACAAAAAGTAGAATCCAGTTTTTTATGCTAAATTAATTTGGTAAGATTTATTTCATAAATTATTATATTTGATAACTTATAAATTAAAAATATTTTTGATTAAAGCATTTTAAACTAATACTCTACAGTAAATAAATTACAATAACTTCTGTTTTAAAACAGCTGTTATTCAAACTAACTTATTATCCCCCGTTATGGCCTTGCCCCAAGTTATAATTGAATAGAAATTGGAGTGTGTAATTAGTGGATGTAATATGATCTCTTGAAATATTTGTTTTAAAGTACTTCAGAGTAAATAAAACTTTTTGTTTTTAAACCTTCTGGTAATAGAATAAACTGATTTTCCAGTTTTCCTGTTCTAGGTAGTTCCATATGTAAATGTCCATGCGAGTAAGTCAGAACGCAAATCAATAACAACATATTAAAATGTTTGGCCTTGATCTTTATTGGTTGTAATTCCGAACAGAACTTTAATGAAAAATTGAAGTACCTTAAACTTTAAAGGAAAATCAGTAGGAATCATAAGGATACGGGATATAAAGGCAATTTCTCCCGATGCTGATAGAATAGTATCCTTGATAACATTCCCATGCATAATTTTTATTAGTAGTCTTGTACCGTTAGATAATTTTGGTGGGTTTAAATTACGTAATAATATTATAAATACTCCAACTTTAAGTTATAAGTTATGTGGTGGAAAGTCAGCAAGATTAAGTGAATTAAAAAATTCTTGTGGATGATGAACAGTGTCTTCTGTAGTCACAACAGTATCATTTGATCGATACTCTTTAGTTCCTCCTTTTACTAGATTTAAAATAATATTGTTAGTTAATTGGGAGAAGGTTGAGTGTTGCATAGCGCCAGCCTCAAAATGCCAATCCTATGCGAAGTAGTCCATATTACACTATGGCAAAGTACTCCTCTGTTCTTTTTTTGCAGTACATTTAAAAAACGTAAAGTGTCTTCATTTAAAATTTTAAAATAATAGGTCGACTTTTTTGAGATTTTTGCAGACAAACACTTTCTTTATATAATAGTAAGATTTTAATACCTTAACCCTAGAAGCGGCAGCTGTCGATTTTCCGACAGTTCGAGCGATCGCTAAACTGTAGATGTCGCTTTTACGACACTTGTACGTTGGCCCTTACTGCATCGTTTAAAAGTTCCGTATGAATCCAATAGATAGCATAGGCTGTTCTCTATTATTTTCTCAACACACACGTGTTTTTGTTTTCGTTCTAGACTGAGGAATGGGTTTACTATTCCGTTTCCAAAAGTAGTCTGACCAATGCGTTCGGAGCCATTCCATTCGTTTCGGGTTACAAAGGCATACACTCCCTGTATTGTTTTGTTTACAGTGGCATGTATTTTAGGAGTTTAAGTATTTCGTTTTATAATTAATAACTTTATAATAAATATTTGTGAGTGTATATATTATTTAAATTATTCAAAATGTGTGACCGAATGTATGATAGAAGCGGTGAAATAGATGCCGTACTTAGGGAATTAGAAGAAGAGAGTGTTTGTGGAAGTGATATTTCCGATTTCGACGTAAGTGGGGATGAAATTAGTGAAGTGTTTGATGAGTCAACTTTTCAGTTACCATCCGTAAGTAACTTAGTAGAAGGTATTCAGAGTAATGACAGTGAAACAGATTCAGATAGTGATAGGCCTACAGAAGTTCAACAACAAATAATTCCAAATCAACCTCTAGACAGTGATCCATTATTACTCGCATCTAATACATCTTCAACCTTTCAAAATTTACCTATTCTTTCATCTCCCATTCCAAGTACAAGTACATCCACTGATACACCTTGCGATTTATCCTGGAATAAAATTCAGCCCTCAGAAGTGCCTACAGAAAATATGTTCACTGCCAGAGGTGTAGGTCCTAAAAATATTCCATGTAGAAATTCAGAGCCCATAGAATATTTCTCTTTGTTTTTCACAGAAGATGTGTGGAATAATATATCGTGTGAAACAAATAAATATGCAGTAAAACTGCAAACTGAGAAGGCAGAATATTTACTCCGGCATCCACACAGGTCGACTGCACTCCGACTGCACAACTGGTCGCCTGTAGACAACAAAATTATTCAGAAGTTTCTTGGTGTCTGCATAAATATGGGGTTAACTCCTAGGAAGGACCATACATCTTATTGGGATAGAAGGCCTTCTCAGTTCATTCAGTTCTATCCCAGTGTAATGCCACTCCGCCAATGGGAGATTATAAGTAGGTGTTTGCATGTCAATGCATCACAGGCTTTACCAAGCAGTCATCCAAGATTTGATCCTTGGCACAAAGTAAGACTGTTTCTAGATGCACTCAATGCACATTTCAAGGACCACTACATTCTACAACAGAACATTTGTATTGATGAGTCACTTGTGGGTATGAAAAACCGCTGTGTATATTTACAATATATGGCTAATAAGAGACATGCACGGTTTGGAATTAAAAAGTTTGAACTCTGTGAAAGTTCAACAGGATATGTATTACACATATCATTGTATAGTGGGAAAAAATTCTTCCAGTATGGACCAGAGGGGATGGGCCATTCAGTAGTTGTATCCCTTTTGAATGAAGCGAGGCTGATGAATAAAGGTTATCATCTGTTCACAGACAACTTCTATACAAAGATACCTTTAGCCATAGAACTAAAATCGAAGAATGTGCATTTAACAGGGACAATAAAAATAAATAGTAAATTCATGCCTAAAGAATTGGTCAATGAAAAATTAAAGGCTGGTGACACTTCCTACTACAGAAAGGGAGACCTATTACTTGTAGGGTACAAAGAAAAAGCCTCCAAGAAACCAGTCTATTGCTTGACTACTGGTGTGCATGCTGAAAATCGGCTAGTGAGAAGTAGTAGTGGAAGAGAGGCAATCAAACCACATATTATTGACCAGTATAATCATTTTATGGGTGGAATAGACTTGAAGGATAAGTCTATCTATCATGTTTCCTGCAACCGCCCAACTATGAGATACTGGAAGAAGATTTTCTTCAATCTGGTGGACATGGCTCTTCTAAATGGATACATTATATATTCAAAAAATACAGACAAACCTGTCACTAGGCATAATTTTATTGTATCTGTAGTGGAGTCCTTGTGCCAAGAGGACCCAGAATCTGCTCCCACCTCAGGCCCTTCAACGGATAGTGGTTCTTCACATAAACTTGCAAAATTGGATGGGAGGAAAGAAAGAACTTGTGAAGTTTGTGGTCATGCCCCACATAAACGAGGAAGGTCAACATATTGGTGTCCTGGTTGTAATGTGGGTGTACATCCAAAATGTTTTTCTAAATTGAAACATTTCTACCGCACCAATCCCAGAAAAAGGAGGATGGAAAATTAGGTTAATTAGGTATAATTATTCAATTAAATGTGTAAATATATTAAAAGTAGATATTTAGATATAGGTATAAAAAATTATATAGGCATAACAGTGTATAATAAACAGTGCTTTAGGGAAAACGTTTTATAAATATAATATAGGCTAGGGAGTAGTGTATGACAGTTTTGCCCAACAAACAGTTTACACGTATGTGATCAGCAAAAAAATCATAGAAAATTGGAAACTGCACCAAACTCTATGGAACAAAGCTGAGTGAAATTAGAAAATCTTTCTTTATTATTTGTATATTTCAGTTTTTCAGACAGTAATGCATATGGTTTTTTATTTTTCTTCAAAAATAAAAAAATTATACATGTTTTTGGAAAAATTCTTATTTTCATAAAAATAACATTCAAAGTAATCAAAATGTAAATTTTCTGATGCATAGAACAAAATCTTCAACATGTTTTCTTCAAATAAAATATATAGATGTCAAACTTTGTGTGAAAAATGTAATTTATAGAATTGTTTCAAAATAAGATGTTTATGCGGGTCATTTTGTACTGCCAGTTAGGAAAATAACACTGCCGCTTCTAGGGTTAAAATCTAAAACATGAAAATAAAATGTATTTCAAGAATATTATTCTCTACATTTTATTTGTACTGTAAGTTTTTACAGAGAAACAAATTTGACAACAGATTGAATGTGACAAATAAATTATGAGTGCAACCCTTAATGACAGTTATTTTAAGATTTATGTAATACTGTGGTTAGATGTTACTTTAACATGATCACAACTGATGAGTCCAACAGGCATCATAGTTGAGTCTTTGTGAAGGGTCACTGACTCGTTCTGTCAAGCACTATCATTTCCCCCTGCCTTATGCAATCAGTGCCTGTCTATCACATTATTTAGTTTTTTGATAGAATAAATGTTTGTTAGTTTTACTCTTTATTTTTAGTTATCTTTATTGGTGTGTAAATAATTAGATTTCGCAATGAGTAATACTCCTAGTACCATGGTGTTAGTTATACGATCATTATAGAAAAAGACTGATGTTAAAATCACATCACTATTGTCAAAACCTAATATATTGAGGAATATTGAGTACTTCAAACATCAGAAACCTGATGTCTGTAAATATTACAGAAAACCAGCCAACAAAAATATAAGGTAAAGAAGGAGGCTTAGAAAACATGTGTAATGAGTTACAATAAACTCATTTGCAAATACACAACTATCAGCATAATGCATGTGACATCAAAGAGCGAAATTAACTGGGTGGTTCTTATAAACCACCACAAGTAATAAAAAGAAATTGCCTAATACAGGTAATTTAAATACAGGGTTATCATTAAAGAATGGTGTCTTTGTAGGAAGATTGGTTTCCTCAGCTAGATGACCTTGAAAACATTCATCAACTTTATTTCCAACAAGATGGAAGTCCCCCACCAAGGGATTGGTCAAGGACGCTGTGAACGAAAAATTTGGAGATCGATGGATATGCCGGCAAGTACCTTTCCTGTACCACAGGAGTCCAGGACTGACGCCTTGTGATTTTTTCTTGTATGTGTACATCAAAAGCGTTGTTTATTCACAAAAAATTCATGACCTAAATCACTTGAAAAACAGGATTATTTATTAACTTTTTAAATTTATAATATAAGTAAGGGTAAATTTATCCTAAATATGCTGGTCATTCTTCTGGACATTGAGGGGAGCTGTAAATAGTGCTGGTTCTCTGTTCCTAACAACAGTAACAACTCTTTTCCTAACATTCTAGTTTCACTATCTTAAATTTTTGTCACAATGGAAGATATTTTTTTATAGAGATGTAGGTTTTCCTCGAGGATACAAAAATTGCGCAGCTCAGAAATAAAACTAAAGGAAGAGATGAAAAACAATTCAGTGTCTGACAGTGAACTTACGTACTTTAGGCTAGTTTTCTCAGAAGGAGAAACATCTGAATCAAATAGATTATGGCATCACCATATTTGCTAGCAATATGTGATTAGCTTTATGATTATATCCTGCCATACTGAATATATAAACAATAATAAAATCTTGATTTTTATACCTACCCCCCATACACAGTGTCAATGAAGATTTAATATTAGGTTATTGCAAAGGTTTATGTTACACAGATATTATTTTACTGTTATACAATAAGAGCTCTTTTATATGGCATTCTATCATCTGAAATGTTCTATTAACCGGCACATTTTCAAAAGAAATCAGTACAGTCCTTTGTTTGTTGTTACAATGTGACTAATTGGGAATACAGTACAAACCAGATGTAAACTAACAAACCTAAACTAGAAATAATATAAGAAAAAGTAAACGTTTCATAGAGTAATGCTGCAGCAGCTTTTAAAATACTGTTAACGTCTGTTGAAGGTGAGAAATAGTACTCTGCTTAGTAAGTTTTACAGCAGCACATGCTTCATTCAAAATTTATTGAAACTGTCATCAGGCAGACAAAGATGCGGGATTATTTTAAAAATCATTAAATATTATAAATTATTTGTCTTTGTATAGTTGAGTGTAAGCTACCAGGAAATGTTTTATTTTAATGTTGTATGAGCGTAAAAGATTTTTGAGCAATAAATATCTCACTTTATTTATCAACTTGGCAACAAGAAAAGCCACTACTTACTAATATTTTTTAGCAAACACGTTTCGCAGTAGGCCAGTGCATTGTTCAATGCTGTGAGTCACGAACAAGAATGTTGCTCAGGTGTAATGTGCTGGTGTGAGTCTGTGGGATATTGAAGATCTGTGGGATATTGGAGATCTGTGGTATATTATTGTACATAGAGTAGTTGTTAATTATTTCTTTTCTCTCTTCAATTTTTTTCGTATAAATTTTCTGTCCACGAATGTATACTTTTATTAATACATAAGGAAATATAGTAATTAGATACAAAAAAATATGGAAGGTAAGATTTTAACAGTATATTCAATTTTCCTTGATAGCTATAATAATATTATAGGCAGTATAAACTGTGTATAGACTATATAGGTTAGGTTCTATTATCCGGAAATGTTTGATTACCAGCAACATGCCAACCAAGAGGGGGTGTTATTAGTGCTTTTACTGTATATTAATTCCTTTTACAAATACAAAAACGCCTATTCAAAGTATGCCTTAGAGTACTCTCTACATATGACAAGAGGAACCTTTAACTATTAAGTCGATTTTGTTTATTATATGTAATTACAAATGATTTTTATAAACAGATTAGAAATAAATAAGTTAATCTTTACAATTATTTTATTCTTGAATTTTGTACTCCATTACGTTCAGTGAATCTTATTAATCACTTAAACATAGTTTATGACTATCCGAACTTTAAATTTAGTAAATTTGTTAAAACTTACTGAGACAGAACGTTTTCGATCGCTATGTGCCACTTCGACATAAAAAACCTAACCAAACAGAAAAACATAACCAACAAAAATATGAACAATGAAATTAAAATCGCTGCAAACATAAAACAAAAAGCCCAACTAAACAACATCACACTCACCACAGCAGACAAAGGCAACACCACAGTAATTATTAATAGAAACAGCCTAAATGACAAAATCAATGATTACATAATAAATAATAATATAGTACAACTACATACAGACCCAACAGAGAAGTATCACAGAACCATCAAACAACTAATTAATACATCTAAATACATTATCAACAAAATCAAAAAATCCCACCTAAAACAATTCCACCATAAAGCACCTACCCTCCTCGCTCTTTCCAAAATTCATAAACCCAATGCCCCCTTCCGAGCCATCATCAACTACCAGAATGCCCCTGCACATAAATTAGCAAAAATACATGGACAAAATAATAAGACAATCCATAAACTTAAACACAGAAACACACATAAAAAACAGAACAAACCTCATAAATAAAATAAAAGACAAACATACTACACAATTCAACACTACTATGACTCGACATAACAAATATGTACACCAACATACCCATTTCCGAAATGCTCAACATCCTGGAAACCCAATTAATACAGAACAACATACCTAAAACCCAAGCTACCGAAATCATAAACATCCTCCAAACCATCACAAAACAAAACTATTTCACCCACAACTCAAACTTCTATTCACAACCAGATAGGGAAGTCCTATCCATAGTGTCCTAAGTAAAATTTTTCTACAACACATAGAAAACACCAAGATACTCCCAAACAATATACACGCATACAAAATCATTTACTGGCACAGATATGTCGATGATATCATAACACTATATGGAGGCAACTCCCGTCAATGCGAAAAACTCCTCACCTACACTAATAATATACACCCAAAACTCCACTTCACTTCAGAAATTGAAACTTACCGATCCCTAAACTTTCTCGACCTAATAACCATTACAAAAAGCCACACACAAAAACACAGTTTCAACATTTACAGGAAACCCATAACAACAGACAACCTTATCCACAACACCTCAAACCACCCTATCCAACACAAACATGCTGCCTTCAGATTCATGCTCCATAGACTTAAGAAGTCCCAATGACCACCAAAAACATAAACAAAGAACTAGATACAATTAAATATTTAGCATACACAAAAGGATACAACACCACAGTAATAGACAAAGTATGGTACAAAATACAAAAAAACACTAAAATTAACACTACAGACAGGGAAAACAAATACATCACATTACCATACATAAACAACACAACAAACAAAATAGCCCGCAAATTTCAAAAAATAGGATACAAAATAGCATACAAAACTAATAACAAGTTACAATACAAAATACAACACGACACCAACAACAAAGATAAACTACAAGCCCCAGGCGTATACAAACTGAACTGTGGCAAATGTAACAAATTCTACATTGGACAAACAGGTCGCAGCTTTAAACAAAGAGTCGAGGAACACAAACAAAACACCAACTCAACATTTTACAATCACATAAAAGAAACAGGACACAAATACACAGAAATTTACCATAACCTAGAAATCCTACACATTAACAAAAAAGGACCACATCTCAACACACTAGAACAATATGAAATTTACAGACGCACAAAGTACAAACATATTAAACGAACAAATCACACATACTCTTTGATACTATCGAAAACCTACCTTTAAAACCGTCACCACTTGACTTCACATCTCCAAGCAGAAGACACTGATGAAGATCGGCACATAGCGATCGAAAACTTTCTGTCTCAGTAAGTTTTAAGAAATTTACTAAATTTAAAGTTCGGATAGTCATAAACTATTGTTTAAGTGATTAATTATTTTATTGCCAATCATGCACAATATGTTTTCAGTAGTTTGTAAATAATAAATGTTATTGTTTAATGGTTTAACTACTTATAAAATAAAATTGGTTTTGTTTTTAGAGCCGAGCAGGGAGTTCAAGCAGGTCTCATGTTGGAGACAGAGAAAGATGGGATAAAGAAACAGAAATCTCAAATCAACCTACTTCGTCAACTTTACCTCGACATCACAGAAGACAAGGCTCTGCTTCTAGTACCACACCTGTACCGAGTCATCCGCCTTCTCGTCGATCTTCTCCGAACCCTAACCCTGCACCCAGTGTCTCACCATCTCGTAGTTCTCTTTCTTCTAGTAAAACTATTGTCAACACTAAGTCCATGTCCAGTTCATCTTCTGGTTACAATTCTCTTCCACGGACTAGTAAAAGTCCTAAATCTACACATTCTCCTCGACATGTTCCAAGTTCTAGAAGCTCTACACCTAAAAGTTCACCTGTTCACTCCGTCAGCAGTAACTCAGGTAAAACATTCTTTAATATTATAAACATTTTAATTATTTTATGAAGTAAATATTATCAATAATATTAAATGTATTATTAAAAATATTATCATTGAGTTATTAAATGAGAGTTAATATTATTTTCTGATTCAAGAAGGGACAAAAAGATATAATTTGTGTTAAAATAAATTTTTTCATTGCTAAATTATTTGATATAACGAAGTTACTGTTATAATTTTTACTGATTATTTTATGTTTAAATAAATAATAAACAACAAGATGTCCTAATATATTTTTAATTTCAGGCCTTGAAACATTTTAATGTTGATTGATATTTTGGACAGCAGTGAGATACAAAATAAGTTATTTTAATTAGTTATTTTATTGAAATCTTGTTGCTGTTCATGACGATCTGGTTGTTAATGACTTATTACACTTTTGCTATTACTTGTGATCAGACTTTTTGTTAACTAAAGGTTGTTAAATTGTTGACTTACACTTGGAGGAAACGTTTTTGTCTTACCACTTCTTTCAATCTTCTTATGATGAGGCTGAAGAAGTCGTAAGACGAAAACGTTTCCTCCAAACACTTTAACAACCTTTAGTTAACAAAAAGTCTGGTCGCAAGTAATAGCAAAAGTGTAATGAGTTATTTTACTAGAGTAAAATTTTAAAAAAACTGTTTTCAGCTTAAAATTAATAATATAATGAAATTAAGGTTTTTTCAACTTTATTGTTTATTAAATTTTTTTTTGTTAAATGCAATATTCACTATGAATTTTTTGAACATATGTTTTGAATTTTATTTTCAGGGAAGAGTTCTATTACTCTGCAAGTTTCTACCAACCAAGGAAGTTCAAATTATACTGGTCAGTGTCAATCTAATATTGGAGGTTTTGTATCTTCTGTGAAATCGTCTGTAGGAGATTCCCAAGAAGATAACTCCACAACAATGACAACAACTATCAATGGTTCAAACACTACAAAAATCTTTGTTCAACAGCAGAATTCTCCTGTTAGATCTGTAATCACTTTTGAAAATGGATTAGGAAACAAAATCAACCCACCAAATCGGGATTTAATTATCTTAAATGGGGGGAAAACAGATGAAGGAAGTAGTCTCTGTGAAAAAGAAAGTTATATAAGATATCATCCAAAGCTGGAACGTCCATCATCCTTATATAGTCAACGAGAAACAGATGAAGAATCGGTTAAAAATGGAAAAATTCTTGGTCAGCTAGAAACACAATTAAAAATGAAGTTCCCATCTTCAGAAACTATACAATTAGAAGAAAAATTACTAACGTCCTCAAAAAATAATAAAAACAATCAGAGAAGACAGATTTTGGATTCAAACAAAATTGTAACTGGGAGTCTAGTCGATATGACCAATGTCCCGAGCAACGAAATAGAATTAAATAACATAAGGAAAGGGTCAATATCTTCAACACCTCTTCAGTGTTACAGCAAGGCAGAGAACTTAAGCGTTAAAAACCTTTTAAAAGATTCTGACCATCCTTTCTTTCCAATTAATATTAAGAATGATGGAAAAGTTTTAAACAGTAATCCACCAAGCCCAACAAAAGTTTTCTCCAGTGAACTATCCAACACAACTTCATTTGGCAATATTTTGAATGATGGTATTATCAAAATAAATGGTAGCACACAAGATATTTCTAAAAAGACTTCAGAAAACAGTGAATTGTGCCGGTTTCCAAGTTTAAGTGATTTGTCTTTACATTTTACCTCGATTGCGGCACAAAATATTTTGAAAGGCGTCAGTATAAACTCTATTGACACATTGGTTGAAGTCAACATGGCTGCTGAAAAACAAAATAATTGTGACGTTACAATCCACACTGATTTTGGCCTTGTTTAACTTATATAAATTAGACATACTTATATCAGAGAGCTTCCTATTGATAATTTTTAAAAGCTATTAACAATTAATATTTTTTTAAAATAACTAAAAGTGCAACATGATAACAAAAATAGACATTAAAATATTATTTTGACCTCTTGTAATTAGACAAAATTTTGTAAATTGAGAAATGGAGTAGAAATAGCAAAGATCTTAGCTAGACGTAGCTACACGTATTTTCCTTTGAAAATGTAGTTATAGAAAAACAAATTCAAAGAATATAATATTGCACTTGTAAAAACTAAATACCACTATTTGTGTATATTAATTTCCAAGAATTTATGGTATATATGTAAATACTTCGGAAATTCATTAATTTACCACTTAGTTGTTTTAGTGACAGAACCCTATTGAAACAGTTTAAATATAGCTACAATACACAGCTTCATTCTAAAAACTGTGAGTAGCAAAATTTGTTTGCTTCATGAAAAATACCCTTAAAACTGTTTTATTATTTTGATAAATTATTTTAAATTTTAATTGAGTAGTTTTAAACAATTATTTTAGTCAGAATTTTAGAATCTTGTGTGTCATATTATTGGTAACAATTTTTAATAAATCAAATAGAAAATCAAATAAAGCTGTTAATCAAAATAGAAGTAATGGATGTTATAAATTTTTAATGTAAGTACTGTCCAGATTGTACAAAACACATTTGATTTTATAAATATAGATTAGACATTTTATTACTAATTAGTTGTATAGAATAATGTAAAATACTTTTGATTTAGCATGGAGTAACATGAAAATTTGGAAAATCATCCAGTTTTATTTGTCTCGAGTGAGGTTGTAGAATGGGAAAAAACTAATTAAAAGTAATTTATTATCATGGAGAAATTGTATTCTTGTGTATATACAGATAAAGTCTCTATATTTATTTTCGAATGCCAAAACGAAATGAAAAATACAGTACACAGTAATATGGTAGAACTTACTTTTTTTTGAGGACAGCCATTTCGGGAGAGATATCCCATTGTCAACTTACAGTCTGAGTTCACAATGAAATATTTCTCCCATAACGTCCGTCTTTATCAAATCATAAAAAGGTAAGTGCTGCTATAAAGTGTATATAAATGTTAGAGTGTTTTGTGGTTAAGTAGCTCAAATTGAAGATGAAATTAAATAAATTTAAATATCTACGATATGTTGTATCTAATACATTTTCGCAGTCACTCTCAGTAATAAGTCACTTTCTATTTTTTTGCTTTTTTATTTCATTACAAGTGATTAAATTTTTGGAAGTTTTAATTTATATACAAATACATCCTTTATAGGCATGAAATGCTCAATAATTAAGGCTGGCAAGTATTACAGTCCTCTACCAAAATAAAATTATAAGTACTAAACACTTTTAAATGTTTTAAACTTGCCTATAGTAGCATTTAGTGATTACTAGTAGCTCACTTGAAGATGGAATCAACAAATGAAAATTATATGATTTTCTTCGTTTTTTAATATAAGAGCTCAATAATAGAAACAAATAAGCTCACAACACTAAATAGCCTTCTTTGCCAAAAAATTATAAGCATTACACTATTGCTTTGTTAAACATTATATTATATATTAAAACCCTTTTAATAACATATGTCATATTTCTTGTCTATCGTGTTATATTAAATAAAAAATAATATAACTTTGAAAAATAATAGTTTATTAACTTTAAAAAACAATATCATAATCCATAGTCTCAATAATTCAAGGTAGATGGGACCGAGACCCCCTCATATTACAGAAAACTTGGATTACACAGAAATACTTTTCTGTGGATTAAAAAAATTGGAGTTTTAATGAACCTTAATACTATAATTAAGAATGTACAAAAAATCAGTTTATAGAACTTTATGTGAACATTTCTTGTAAGCCCAAACCATTTCCTTTGGATACTGTATTGATATGAGCATTTCTTGGAATCCTGACTCATCTCCTTTGTGTACAGTATTGATAGAAACATATCTTGGGAGCCTAACTCATTTTCTTTGCATACTGTACTGATATGAACATTGCTTTGAAGCTCAACTCATTCCTTTGATTACCCTATTGATATGAACATTTCTTGGAAGCCCAACTTTCTTCCTTTGATACCTTATGGCTATAAACATTTTTTGGAAGCGCGAATCATTGTTTTTATTCAAATAGAAAATATAGGCTCGAATTTAACGGAAGCTCGAAAAATCAGGACTCAGAGTTTCGAGACTCTACTGTACTTTGTTTTTATTTCAATTTCAGGTGAAACAAATTGTATCTTGACATATAGTTGTATAAATTTCTCAACACAGTTATATGTGAATAATAATAATATCATTATTACATCAACACATAAATAACTGAAAATGTAAAGAAATAAGTGATTCATTTTAATTTTTAAAGAACTCTCTTCTGTAGATGCTTTATAACCTAGTAAGAACTAGTGAACTGTAGCTATTCTATATAATTTCCAGTAGATAAAAAATGTTTCAGTTTTTCAAAAAAATACACATTTTAAAATTTAAGTTTTGATTCAGATTTTAATTTGTTTAAAAACAATAAGTGCAGTTTTATTTCTACCCTTACAATAGTATTAACTGTTTATTAGTTGGTGGGTTTTATAATGCCTTTGTCAGTCAGAACTACTTACGCAATCACAATACTTTATGTGTCCAAAATATAATAAACTATTATAGTAAATTAAATTATTTAAAATTTGATTTATCATTTAATAGAAATTATAAACTATTCACAGGAACCTAATCTCCTTTCTAAAACCATAAAAAAGTTATAGACAATTATACTCTAATTAGAAAGTTTATGTAATTGATTACAAAACAGGTATCTATTAAAACATTTGCTGTAGCTACCATGACACAACTTATCTAAGAAAGGCTGAAAAAAGTTGTTTAAACCCTTTTGGGTAAAAATCACAGTTTAATGAAAAATGGGTTTTGAGCTAGTTTTAATTTATATAAGTGATGCTACAGGCAATTGACCTTTTGGGTGCAACAGCATGATGTGTATGTATTAAACAAATTTGTTTAGAAAAACAATTGTAAACACTTGTTAAATTAGTATTATAATTACAGTAAAACTGGCTAAAACGAAACCTAAACTGTCCCATAATTTTTTTTGTTTCTAGTGCCTAACAGGTACTGAAATCATAAGAGGATGGAGAAAACATTATATATTTACTGTTAGCTCTTTGATACTACTCACAGGAAACTATAGTAGGATAATAATAATATAAGAATTTTGTTAAAGTTTTGTAAATTTTATAAAAAAAACAAAATTTTACATTACCACGAATAACAAAAACTCATGTTACTTCATGTTAAAAAATGAAAACTAACTCTTTGTGCCAAACTAATAACTACAAGTTGACTTAAAAATTGTATTTTACCTTAATGTTTTATATATGTTACCGCTAAAGTGTGTTTATGATTCATTTATTTTATAAAATACCTAGTTATTTCATAAATTAATTTATCCGAGTCAGGAAAAGTAAGTATTAAATTTAAAATTCAACTCTTTAAATAGTTGTTCTATGAAATAACTACCCAAATCTATAAATTAAATAATAAGAGGCAGTTAAAGTGTAAAAAAAACTTCTGACAAAACTGTACAAAATGTTATTCACACAGACAAAATCAAAACTGGCCTCCAGTCTTTTGAAAATGGAATTTTATTTACTTGGTTATTTTACACCAAATTTTAAAATAACTGAATAAATAAAATTTGTACAAATCTTAATTAATTAAAACAAGATGTAGATCATGATTCTAGGAAATAACTTGTCAAACTGTTGAATACAATACATTTTCACACTTATGTGACTTGATCAGCTGTTTGATTGATGAAATAACCAGGTAGTCAATAAATAAAGGTTTCCTACTTTAATGATAGCCTATATGCTTTTTTTGTTAGCATTACCAATAACTTTTATATGTAAATCTTCACTCCACAACCTTTATTTTATATTTTGCTTACAAATCTTAATTTTTTTAAAAAATATTTCAACGAATATATGTAACACCACAGCATACGGCCATGACTAATTGTGTTCACACAAATGTTATTTGAAAGCAGACCATTACTTTTCTTATTTTATTTTATTTCCATGTCACTTTTCAATTTTTTAAAAAATAGTGTTTAAGCCATCACAAACTTTGTTAGCTATATATTTACCAATTACACAAGTTGAATAAAGTTTACTTAAAATAAATTGATCCAAATATAAGCTGTATGCTTCTTAACATCCACACCAACCATGCAGAACTGAGATAAGCAATAGTTCAAAAATGCTCAGGCTATGTAAAATTGCAAAGGGCAGAGGAAGGGGTTTGCAGTTTATACAGTACGCCATTGCGTTACTGGAATGTAACTTTTGTGCTGTTATAAAAGACTAGTATAGTAAACCTATTAAAAATATATAAAGACTATTTAAGAAAAATTGGAATAAAAAGGAAACATTTAATGAAACCATTCTCATAAGTTGACCAAAATATAGATTAAAGCGCTGCTTTTAACACGTTTAGTGTGGCAATGTTTTATACTTGTGCATTAAAATTACTGAAAAAATATTATTGATTACTTGCATTGAAAATGTTGATGATGAACTCAATATGTCATCTGAATTTGGCTAGGCATTCATTTTCGTCAGTTTTGGTGACGTCATTTCCGGTACGTTCATGTACGTACTTTGTCGGTTCCCATTTACAATGTTTTTCAATGATAAAAATAAATGTACACACAATGTCAATAGGTTATTCATATCTAAATAGTTCTAACACAGTATTTATAATAATTTCTAAAAAATACCAAAATAAATTTTATATACAACCCCACCCTCACCATTTTAATACTCAGCTTAGATAAACTCATCCTTACTAAAAAGTAAATTATTACGTTAATTCGTTAAAAAGTAAATTACTAAGTTTCAAAACTTTTGTTTGTTATGAAATCTTGTGTAGTATTTATTGGATCTGAAGCATTACTTATTAGACAGAGAATATGTTTACACTTCCGTTTTATATACAAAATATTTATAAACTCACAAATCAATCACAAGTGACACATTTACGTCTCTTCATGATAAGCGCCAAAATACTTTACTTGCCAGACAGCTTATAATGTGGGAAAATTATTATGTGACAGTGTATTATGTGTGCAAGGGCGTTCATGGACCACCGTACTCAATGTGTTAAATGATTTTTTCAATGATCCAATTTGACGATTTTTGTTAAACTTGAAAAGTTTTTAATGTCTGTATTTAATTAAATACAAAATAAGCAATAAAATTTAGATGTGCTATACATCAAAAAAAGGTCACATACTGTTAATACCTAATAAATACTTGTTAGAAAATGTAAATTCTTTTAATGAATTTGATTTATCTCTCGAAGTTTTGTTGTTGTTTATGACAAGTTGGCTGTTATCACTTATTACAGTTTGAAATTACTTGTGACCAGACATTCTGTTAATATAAGTTGTTAATTAATCACTTTAATTAGTGATTAAAGGGATAGTTTATGACTATCCGAACTTTCAAAATAGTTTGGATAGTCATAAACTAATGTTAAAGTGATTGATTCAGTTTCACCAAACGTAATAGACTACAAAACTCATTAGTTGTTAAATTTTTAACTTACACTTGGAGGAAACATTTTCATCTTACAACTTTTTCAGCCTAGGATTACTGCAGTTGTGTTTTTCGGTTCCAACTCACTGCACGCTTCTAGTGAATCCACCTTCACAAGTCACCTCATCGATAATAACCACTGATGCAATAGTATGGAAAATAACATGAGCATTCTCCACACATGGAACAAAGGCCACAAATTAAACACACTAGAACAATATGAAATATACAAAAATAGCAACACACATAAAAATGACAAACTAAATGAATAAACACGGCATAGATCACAAATACTTTTTTCACCACTCCTAACTTTCAAAAATTGAAACCGAAAAGCACAACTGCAGCAATCCTAGCAGCAGAAATGTTAGGCTGAAGAGGTCGTAAGACAAAAACGTTTTCTCTGTGTAAGTTAACAACTTATATTAATAAAATGTCTGGTTGCAAGTAATTTCAAAGTGTAATAGGATTTATCTCTTTCATGTTTCAAAATAATGTATCTAATGACAGTAATGGAAGTGTGTAAGATAATAGTAATAACTAGTTATTCAACTCTTTTGAACTACTTTTACTTGAAATTAATTTTCAATCCTCCTCTTTCTATTTGTAATGTGATAGTTGTTTTCTATTGGATCAAAGATTTTCTTGAAGGGGAATTCAATGTGAAAATTGTCCCAGCAAAAAAAAGCTTTCTTTCTCTTACATAAGCTTTTGAGGTAAGTTTTATCTTGTATCTCTGTATAAGTAATAGTTCAAAATTATAGATATAAAAAATAACATTAAAAAAAATCTTGTTAGTTCTTTTTTATAATTTAACCCTTTGATCAGCAACTTGTGTCTGCCCTAATATGGCCTGAGAGCAGCATATTTAAAAAAATGTTTACACTTTCTTTTTTTCTAATTATTTTTGTTAGTTTTCTCTATTTTTTTAAAATTATTGTAATATTTGTTAATTTTTTTTTTATTATTTTCTCTCGTTAACCAAACTTTACCTTTGGTCAACTGTAATTTCCTTGCTAATAAAAATATGTTAATCTTTTTCTTTGTAAAACACCTATTCATTGTAAAATACCACACAAACTTCGAAACAATCTGTAAATACATGGGAAAACCCATTGACTTTGTACACTAAAAAATTTCTTCACTATTCAATTGGCTATTCATTGTAAAATATCACACAAACTTCAAAACGATCTGAAAATACTTGGGAAAACCCAAACTCTTTGGACACAAAAGAATGGCTGCACATACTCTGTGTAGTAGTTGAAAATATTTAACCTAGAATACAGGACAAGACACAGGAAAAGAAATCGTAAACGTAAGGTAAGGATAATCCATGAAAAATTGTAGAATGTACATTTACTGGAATGCTCCCGCTGGCTGTTATGCGATCTCACGTACTGGTACGTGAATGTTAATCAAAGGGTTATGTCACATTTGACAGAGTTAAGAGAAATTTTATAAAAACACCTAAACCGTCTATGGAAATGAGAACAATAACAAGTCACATTTAAGAGTGACTTCCTCAAGTTTTACCAGACATTTTTTTTTCTTAAAAGTTTAAACTCAGAGAGGCACACACACATTCCGGCTGGACCCGCCCCTATTTAGATCCCACCTCATTGCTTTGATACTCAATTGTATAACTTTTATAATTATATTGTGTTTTATAACTTTCATCAAATTCAGCACTAAAATAAACTAATTACAATTTAAGAGAATGCGTATGGTGTTGGTGAGAGAATACAAACCAGATTGTTGGGTATATTTGTGCAGACTAAACTCACAGTTCGTAGACTCTTTTGGGTTGTTTTATAATTGATTTAATTTGTGAAAATTTGCGGTTTGTAAAATTTTTCTTGTGTTTTCAAGGCTACTAACCTGTTTTTTTCTGATATAAAAAATGATATAGCAATTACATATAAATTATACATTCAATAATTATTAAATTAATGAAAATTTTCTAAAATTTGGATAAAAGTGTAATTTTCCAATGTTTTTTGTTGTAACAAAACATATCAAGTTGACTTTTGTAAAGTGTATTAACTCATTCAGCACGGCTAGCATACCGGCACACTGTGGGTTCCCTTACGAGGCATAGAGAGCGTGCCGGTGGGCTCCCAGCTTACCTTCTTAGAGATGCCGAGTTCATCGGCACGTTCACTCCCAGGCTAATTGAAACTTCTCTAGTGTCGAAATGTGTTTGCATAAAGGTTTGATTTTTACGTCAGTGCTTCGGAAGAGTTTGGAGAACATTGTGCCTGAGTCGTTTTTAAATCCGACCATCCCAAGTTAACTTTTGATGCTTCAACTGAAACAATGCTTCAGGGAGTTTTATGAACAGATTTAATTTGGTTTAACTTTTATATTTTAATGTTTTTTTTTAGTTTGAGCCACTTAATGCGGCAAAATATCAGGTAAAAACATCGATCATAAAAATTAACTAAGCTTTCTGAGCTAACACAAGAATAAACGATCACTGCCCTATTAGAGTGGATGAACCAACTCGAGGTGGGAACAGACTATTGTAAATATGAGTCATTGATAAAATGCTTGGACGCCCAAAAACCTAATGTGTCAACATAAGATTGCAGTAAACAAATGTCAGCTAATCTCGATTATAAATAGTCTCGGACGTGACATATGTATTATCTATGTCTCCGTTTACATTATCGATCTCTATGGCTTTGTGAAACACATGGTACAAACAGAAACAAACATTCCGAACTAAAACGTTGATTGCTTATTTTAGTATGTAGTATATTTTAGTAGTAGGGCCTTTAGTTTTGTATGTAAATTATCTTTTTTCTCTGTCTTTTTTATTGTGTTTTATTATTTGTCATACAGTTATTTATGATTTGTATTTCTTTTCTTTATTTGTGACCCGATAAAATAAAACAATATTTTAGTGTCTCATACACCGTTATGATGTGCCCAATAAACCTGTATATGTTAGAAATAAAATTATTGACATGAAAACAACATGCTCGATAATTAGATGCTATGACAAGCTATGCAACCCGCATAGCGTTCCACTGCCGTTAGAGGTGGAAGTTAACGAAAAACAGACAGTACCAATATCGCCGCCATGCTGAATATGTTAAAATAGTTACTAAACAGCTTGAGCAAATATTACTAGAAATAGCAATATTCCTTCATGTGCTGACATGGAGTGTGTCACTTTGAATTGTATTTGAAGATTCTCAGCATTGAAAGTGGCTTATTTTTGTTTGGTTTATCTCAGTTCTAAGTGGGTGGTATGGGCCTGCCTGTTGAACAGAAATGAGTATTATAATACGTAGTTTTCTAAATCTTGATCAGTAAATGATAAATTGATAAAGACTAAAGTTGTTATAATTGTGATGTGCCTTTAAAATGAATATTTGTAACTTGTAAACATTATTGCAGTTTACCCAATAACACCAAGTATTTTAAATTTTATGTATGAAATATATCTACAAATTACAAAAAGCAATCACAATTTATTCGTTCTATTATGTTAACTTGAATATTTTTATATTTCTTCAGTGAAATATTCACTAAAGTAATGTTCCATTAAGAAATAAAAATAAGAAACATTAAGTATTTAAAAAATGTTAGCAAAATATTTGGTCAACGTTATGCACATAGTTAATTTTTAATTTTTATTCTGTATGTTTCATAAGTCACTGTATTTTTGAAGTTTTTAGAAATATTTTGTAAACAATCAATATGTTAATTTCAATAGGTTATATTTTGTAACTGTGTAATCAATTATTCTGTGAGACCTTGATTATTTGATTTTCATTACTATATTTTGAATTATTTTTTTATTTAATCTTACATTATGTGTATAAATTAAAAATAATGATTCATTATCAAAATAAATGTTTTTATAATCTTAAAAGTTTTGTAAAATACTGTCTGCTTGTTTGTATATAGTTTATAGATTGTAATAAAAAATATGATATAATTTAAACTATTTTTCATTACTATTGGTTTTAATTTAGGTGAAGTCATAATAACCAACATTGTATAAACAACCTATATTCCTTTGAAAGAAGTTCTCTGCAATATAGTAAATGTTCACTAATCCGGCAGATATGGGGCTGGGGGATACAGCCAGATTACTGAAAACGCCGGATTACTGGAGTGTCTATTAAAAATACAATGTACATTGTACAAAATTTGTGTGTATTGCTTTGAAATGATGAAACTAGAATGATACTTTGCAATAAAAGGTTACCTTACCCTTAATGGGGGAAAAAATAAATATTAACTGCAACAACATTGTTCACTTGCATGTCATTAACAGTGAGTGTACATAGCTATTGCAATAACATACCGCTTGACATCGTTTGTGAATCACGAGCTACACAAGTAGAGCCGGGCAGTGTGAAGGTCACTCAGTCACTAACATCGTCATGCAGTGAAAAATACACAAGTTATGTTTACATTTGAATTACATTTACATCTTCCATCCTTGATGAAAATGCCTGGATTACTGGACCAGATAGGTGACGTACCAGATTATAGAAAGTACACTGTGTTTGAAATAGACAGAAGGGAGACCCTAAATTAAATAAAAGCAAGTGTTGTATTTTTTTAAGATTGATAATAAAAACTTGTAAAAGCGTTTTTTTAAATAGTTTTGAAAAATAATACTATCACCCAATTTTTTTCTAAAATTTTCAGAATTCTGTACAAACAGAATTTCTTAGTAAACAATATTTAAAATCTTTTTATAGAAATATTCTTAAATTTTATTTTTAAAGCTCAAAATGATTATTTTCTGAAAACAGGATTTGATTTGAAAATCGATTAAAATATGTTGAATCTTAAAAAAGTGTAATAAAAAATTTTTAAATTTATTTAAAAAATAGTGCTGGAGGAAGTCCTGAATGTTATGTCAGCCTTTGGGCCTAGTACATTGTAGCGAGTAAGAACTCTACAAAGTCTGGCAAGAGGGCAAAAGTAAAAAAAAATGCTCATAGATCCAAATAAATAATGAAACAGCTCATGGCAGTAATATACTAAATGGGAGAATAGTTCAGGAATAGGTGTCTTCATAAACTCTAGTACTGCCACAAGTGTATCTGGGACTTAGTAAAACAGGCGCAGGAAACTTCCAGAAAATTTGGGAAAAATATGTTAAATAATACATTATAGGGGTTTTGGGCTTTAAAAGATCACATTTTTTAATAATAAAATTTACACTTTTCTTTGAATCAATTTTTTAAGATTTGTGTAAGTATTTAAAATGGTAAAGTGTGGGAATTAAAATAGAAGCTGGTAAAATTATACTTTCTGAAGGAGGTTAACAGAACAAATTTAATTTAATTAATCTCAAATAATAAGTAAGGTTCTTGTTTATGTACATTAAAATGCAAGTGATAGATGCACACAGTTGTAAGCTCACACACTCGCTGTCTTGCATGGTTATATGATGAAGCTTTTTTTAAATCAAAGAGGATCATCCCCTGGTGCCCTTTCACTATATTAGGCCTTCAGGGTCCATTATTTCAAGGCTAATTTAATTTTATACTACTGACTTATATACTATAAATTTTCTTGTTTTACCTGGTTTTTTGTTTTACAACTGTATACCAATAACTGCACTTATCATCAAGACTGCTTTTGCTTCGTATTGTATCTAGTAAAAAAGTTACATTTTTACAGGTACAAGATAAAATTAATTTATGAGTTACAGTAAGTCACAAAACTAAACAGACTACTTTTTACACAAAAAAACTTTTAAAAAAATAATAATTTATTAGTATTTTAGTGAAAACTAGATTTACTAAAAAACTATTTTTTTTGTATAAATATAAATAGTTTAAGATAAATGGATTTTGAAATAGTTAATGAAAAAAAATTAACAGAATAAAGAAGTAGATCTTGACTCCTAGTAGTGTTTTATGTTATCATTATTTGGATACGTTAGAGCCTAACAGCATCTTAGATGTACATTGTTCATTATTGAATAATGGACTGAATTCATCAACAGTGAGGCTATTGGGGTGAAGATGAACTCAGGTAGTCATGCTCTGGTGGCTAAGAGGAACAACAACTTCACTATTTTTCAGATATCTTAGGATGTCTTCTGCGGTAGCAAGGTTTTGCTACCTTTTGCCATTGTTCAGGGTCTTCAGGGTCATTTGTCTATTGATGACAGTAGTATTTAACAGATTTGTAGCTCTATTAAGAGTGAGGGGAATGTCAGGTTGGGCTGACTGAGCTCCCTTATATCGGATGTTTCATGGCCAGGAATTCCTACGTGGGTGGGTACTCATTATAAACACCAGGTTTAGATAAGTTCTACCATCTGATGGAACATTGGATGTTCTCAGGCAGTCAGTAATTGCTGCCAGTGAGTTGATCAAGAACAAAAACAACCCCCCCCTTCCAGTCTAGGCTGTTGGGTAGTAATTGTCCAGAAGCTTGGTAGACCGCAAACACTACACCATCATAATTACTAGCGCTCCCTCCCATTACCAATGAGTTTTCAGTACATAGCACATCCGAACTTCCCTTCTTTTACATAAAAGTTAGTTTGTATATAAATGTATTGCAATAATTAAAATTTTGAGCAAAGAAATTATGTGATACTGCGAATACCAAATTCCCTTAGAATACAATAATAAGATTATCTAGCAATTAGGAATATATAATTTCATTTAAAGTGTAGTAAAGAAGTACATTAATACTATCTTTACAGTGTTATACAATATGCACTTTGTAATAAACCAACTCACAGATGATTTTACATCAGATACTTGTTTTAATAAAACATTGTTTACTATATCAAGAACACAGTGGTACAATAAAAATATTGGAAATACCAATACCACAAAAATAATTAACAGATAATTCAAGTTCCTTAAGATTAAAGTCTTATGTATATTTCAATGACCATGTCATCATCATCATCAGAGAGTCTTATTACAAAATTACAATCTAGAATTAAATCAATTACAAACTAGTCACTCTAGTTTGTAATTTATTGTAATAAGACCCTTGGACGATGAAGACATGGTAATCGATTTCTACACAAGGGTTTAGTCTTAGGTAACTTGTCTTTTCAGTTATTTTTGCGGTATTGAGGGTTTTTCCAATATTTTTATTGTAACAAATTGTTTACCAAAAGATTATTATGTAATTGCCTTATTATTCTACTCTTGAGAATTTAATTTTACAAATTCAATTACACCTAATCAATTATTATATCACATCAATAGTGTGATAATATTTAATACTGTATTAATTCCTGCTTATCACAGTAAATTAATTTAAGGGTCGACAATTTTCATCTAATATTTAATCACTGGTCAATTTCACAGAGTACTGTATATGAACATCTTAATAAATTTTAAAATGTACTTTAGTACAAGATTTTCTCAATACCATTCAGTAAAGCTATTTATTTGACAGAGGAACATTCCAATACATGTTTTCTATTACTTTGACAGTCATCATAAAAGATGACATCACTGTCATCTTGTTTTCCTTCAGTTTCAAAATTCGATTATGACAAATTTTCAATTATTTTACCATCAACTTTGCAATTGTTTTCATTTCAGGGACTTCTTGATAGCTGAGTTTCCATCTCAATTGTCTATGTGGCTCTGCACATAGTTGAATCAGATCAATTACCGATTTTTGTTAAATAAAATTCCTGAATCCTGTTCCATTCCTGATTCTTGTGATATAAAAACAATTTTACGTCTTGGTAATTTGACTATATAACATTTTTATCTTTCCGGAAAGTTTTTAATTTTCAAGTGTTTCTGATTTGGACGGACAAAGGTGTATAGGTGTTAGGCCATTGTCAAGAGTTGTGTGGCCTTGTATGCTCACTGGCATCACTTTAGCAATTTTCTATTTAATCTTTGGTGCTATGACTTCACATTCAATGAAACATGTTAACCTTTCTTCTAAGTTTGAATCCAAACATTCTAATTGCCACTTATTAGAGTCTCTGCTCTTTCCTTACAGACGTCATCAAGGAGATGAATTACTAAAGAAAACAGAATTTTTATCAATTTTGAAAATGTTAAATTTGAAAATACCAATTTCACACACCACTGTGAAACTGTAGTGGTGTGCAAACATAATTTCATGGCTTATGTGTAACATACAATTTGAACCACATCAAAACTTTTAGGGTTTGTTACTTACGTAAAACTAATAAACAAAGTTCCTATAAACATAAGTTAGGAAACACTTTGTTAAAGAGTTACATCAAGCAAAAGATTTTTCATATTGATCTAGTCAAATAGCCCCTTCCCTCTTACCAGGTTTTTTTCTGACTAGTGTTTTACCTTCAGCATCCTCTTCCAGAGCTGTGCTATCTCCAAAGAGGTTGAAGCTCCTCTCGGCAAGTGCTTCACATCTATAAATGATGTGTGTGGCGGTCTCCAGTTCTTGCCCGCATAATCTGCGCACTGGTTCATCTTTGTAGATACCCATTTTATGCAGATGTTTCCTTAGTCCACCGTGTCCCGTGAGTAGACCTGTGGCTATCCTCAGTTCCTGCCTAGACAGATAGATGAGACTCTTCTGCAGCCCCAAGGAAGGTTTCCTAAGGGTTGGCTTACTGTGTCTCATCCCTTCAGCCCTGATCCAGTGCTCACAGTGTCTTTCAGCCATCTACCTTCGCACTGCCATCTTGACCATGGATTTGGAAATACCTACCGCAGGCTCCGGTCCAATCATGGGAGTCGAAGACCCCTCTCTGACCAGCGCATCTGCGGCTTCATTTCCAAGTATTCCCTTATGCCCTGGCACCCAACCTATCTTAATTTGATTGTGCCTTGCCAGGGCTTGTAGGTTATTTAGGCACTCCCTGACTATGGCCGAGGTGACCACATGTCCGTTTAGTGCCTTAATTTCTGCCTGACTGTCGGAGAAAATAGCAATCCGGGTCCCGTGTGTTCCCCTTCTCGCTATCTCTCCCAGACAGGCATTTATAGCATATATTTCGACCTGAAAGACAGAGGTATGTCTCCCCAAGGAAAAAACTAGTTTTACCCTTGGGTTTTTACAATACACCCCCCCTTCCAGTGCCGCAGTCCATCTTGGAGCCATCTGTGTACCAGATCTGAGCTCCCGATGTTAATGTCCCTGACCATTCCATCATAGTATGGTGGGCCTGGTCAGGTGCAAACGTTCGAGTAATGTGGTCGCTGCCCATTTCCAAGACGGGTTCTTTGACCACGCACTCGATACTCATATGTCCCGAAACATCTGGGAGGTTAGCCCAGTTGTTCGACTTGTGCAATCTCCATGCCGCCAGCCTCGCCTCCCCCCTAAGGACAAGCTCAAAGGGGGGGGGGAGGTTAAGCATTACTTCCATTGCTGCACCAGGTGTAGTTGACATCGCTCCCAGTGTGCACAGACAAGCCAATCTCTGGATAGAGCTCAGTTGAGCTCTTGCCTGTGCCTGGTTGGCATTTGTCCACCACACCAGAGCACCATAGGTAATCATAGGTCTTATCACCCTCAGATACATCCAGTGCATCATTGATGGCTTCAGTCCCCATTTCTTACCCACCATTCTTCTCACTGTCATCAGTGCCCTTTTGGCCCTGTTAACTGTCCTCTCAAGATGTGGGTTCCAGGTGAGTTTTCTGTCCAGAGTAACTCCCAGGTACTTCACCTCCTCCACAAACTCAAGGTATTCACCAAACAAGCGAGGCATCCTGGTCGAGATCTTTTCGCTGTCTGGTGAAGTTAATAAGAGCAGTCTTTTTCGGATTCACCCCAAGGTTCTCCTTATTACACCACTCTTCAATCAGTCATAGAGGATTTCTGATTACCTCAAGGACTGTATCAGGGAATCTGCCCAGGATCAGAACAACTATGTCGTCCACATATCCCAGGCAGAAGTACCCCTGTTCATTCAGGAGTTCAATAAGGTTGTCAACCACTAGGCACCACAACAGAGGAGAGAGAACCCCCCCTCCCTGTGCACAGCCCAGACTTGTCTCCGCCCTTCTGACCTCCCCTGCCACCTCTACAGAAATGCTTCTGTTTGTTAACATGGAACTTATCCAACCACAAGTGGTCGCATCCACTCCATGACGTCTTGCACCACTTACCATCATCTCCACTGAGGGGTTATTGAAAGCCCCTTCAATGTCGAGGAAGGCACCTATGGCACAACCTTTCTTAGCGATCATATGCTCAATCCTACCAACCACTTGATGCAGAGCTCCCTCGCAGGATTTCCCTGGTTGATAAGCATACTGGTTCCAATGCAGTGGTTTTATGGCCAAAGCACTCGCCCTAATATGCCTATCAACCAGTTTTTCAAGTCCCTTAAGAACAAAGGACATGAGTGTAATAGGTCTGTATCCTTTCCCTTCCGATTGGTTACCGGTGGGCTTAGGTATAAAGACCACCTTACTAGATTTCCAGGCTGCCGGCACATGCCCTAGAGCAATGCTTAGCCTGTATAATTTAGTAAGTACCAGCACCAGCATATCCATTCCCTGCTGCAGCAGCACAGGATAGATCCCATCTGGACCTGGAGATTTGTAGGGTTTAAATGTGCCAATAGCCCATCTTACCCTTTGTGGAATTACTATCCTACTAGCCACTTCCCAGTCCTCCCTCTTACCACGTCTTGTTTAGAGTTTGGCAACTGGTTCAGTGTCTGCTCCTCCAAGTTTCCTCAGAGTACTGGAAGGGAAATGTGTTCTGATTAATTCTTCCACAGTTTCCCCTGCAGTTTTTGTTATATTTCCCAGTGGGGTTCTTAGCATCCCCACCGGGTTAACTGGGTCCTTAGAGAGCACTTTATGCAGTCGTGCCCCTTCCCGAGTTTTGTCAATCTCTTGACAAAACTCCTTCCAGGACTTCCTGTGTGGTTCTCTAATTGCCCTGTTGTATTCGGTAAGTGTTTTCCTATACTGGTCCCACTCCCCGTTCTTTTTTGCTCTATTAAAGAGTCTCCTGGTGGTCTTCCGAAGTTTGGCTAGCTTCTTGTTCCACCATGACGGATCCCCTACTTTTCTCCCCTCACTGAGAGGGCAGTTATCAGTAAAGGATTCTACTATAGCCTCGCCAACCAATGTGGCAGAGTCTTCTAGCTCTCTCCTCCCACCATACTCCAATCCAGCCTCCTCAATCCGAACACCCAGGTCCCTCCTGTAGGAGTCCCAGTCTGTTCTTCTTGGATTCCTGGTTGGCCGAATCATGGCTGGATTTAGGGAGATATCATACCTAATATGTCTGTGGTCAGAAGAAGATGGTTCATCCGATACACATGCCAGTTTAGTACATACCTAGCCATCTGGTTCGATGCCACCGTAATGTCCAGGACCTCCTGTCTGGCCCTAGTGACAAACGTCGGCTCTTCTCCCTGATTTAAGACTAGTAAATTCTTAGAGCTAAGATGAGCTAGAAGTTCCTCACCTCTAGTGTTGGTACCTGTACTTCCCCACGGAGTGTGATGGGAGTTAGCATCCATCCCCACCAGCAGGTCCTCATCCACAGCCCCGCAGTGCTCGACCAGCCTCCTCAGCTCTTGTGTTGGTAGAGCCCCCGCGTAGTCAAAGGGGAGATATGCAGTGGCCAGGTTCAGCCTCTTCCCCCCCCTCCGCCCGCAGCTCCTCCTTCACTGCTATCAAGTCCCTGCAGCAGAAGTCCGTTAGTACAAAAGCACTCAACCCCCTCCTAACCAGGATACACGTCCTGGGAACACCGGAGTCCTTATCGTACAACAACTTACCTCCAGATGTCGCCAGCCCGCATATTCGTCCTCCAGAAATCCATGGCTTCTGGATGAGAACCAAGTCCACCTCTCCCCTGTCCAGCATCCTACACACGACAGCACTAGCCGCCCTGATATGCTGTAGGTTCACTTGGAGGATCTTGATAATTGTTCTGCTTACTTCGCAGTTGCCTGGGTCCGCAGAGCAGCCCCAGGACTAGACATCGTGCTCAACTCTACAGCCACTTCACTGGTTTCTGCAGTCGGCAGCTTGACAGCCGCCCCCGCACCCCCAGTGATGGTTGCCATTGACACATCTGCTACAGACTCACGGTTTGCCGTCTCATTAGATCCCGCTGTCTGTGCAGTCTCAAAATCAATTCTTTTACTTACTTGGTCCATTAACGTCCCACAAGTATGGGGGAAATAACGGTCGACCAGAGCAGAGCCCCCACTGCCCTGGCAAGACAACATACAATGAGGTTTTGTCTGGTTCCTCAAGGGGATCGTGTGCGACTGCATTTTATACCCTGCAGCCATTCATCCTTCGGCACGATGCCTTCCACCTTGGATTGGGTATTCAGTCACTGACCTTGAAGCATACCCCAAGTTCAGGACATTATTAACTGTTGCTCATGGAGCGAACAGCCTGCTTTACTCTCTTTTTTACAACTGTGTCGTTAGGGTAGTTTCCCGCCCATACTTCACTGTCGCATTGCCCTTGGTTCACCCGGAAGGTGAGAGTAGCATTGTGAGGACTTAATTCCCAACTACCCCAGTCTCCCCAGTCAGAGCAGTTATTTCTACCACACCCAACCGGTTAACTGACGAGGAGGGATAATTCCTCACCTTTGAACAATTGCCTTGGTCCAGGCCTGCATATTCAGAAACCTTCCGGAATCCTTATTCACAGGTAACCTACATTTCTGTAGGCCGTCCCTCTATCCGCCACCTGTGGACCCGCCCGGTTGCTCAGGCCCGCTAGCCGGGTAAAAAGGACTAGATATTATTTTTAACATATCTGATGAAACCTTGGTCTTGAAAAAACATGCTGTGTTTAGGTTTGGAGTACATTAGCTTTGTTAGATGACTAACAAATACATATAATTTGTAATAAAAACTGGTAGATTATTTATGACAAGAATGAGGTAAAATAGGCCAATAATTGATATAGACAAACATTAACCAAATAAATTTTTATTTATTACAATTACAAAAGATGTAAAGTTTTTTTACAAGTTGTAGTAGGTATAACACACTGAAGACGGTTTCTTTGCCTTAGTTAATAAAGTAATATTTGTTAGTTATGTACATATTTTATTAACTATCATACTTCTTAATATTTCTAAAATAATACACTACTAAACATATTTGAAAAATAATTATAAATGTAATAAAAGAATTTTTTAGCTGTATGTAATCAATTTGCATTACTAAATAAAAATAGTGCTGTAAAATGTAAATTTAACAATAATTGCCAATTGAATGACTTTATTATAGAACTTTTATATATAGCAGGATGGCTGTAGCAATTACTAACAGCTGATCAACAATTAAAATTATGTCCTTAGTTTGAATTTATACTAAATTGACCTACAGATAAAGGAGGTGTAAATTGATAGTAGAGTTAAAATGCCATTTCAGTTTTCTAATGAGCAATATGCTGATATGGTTTTCTGTTACGCATAAGTAATGGAACAGCAGGAAGCTGCTCGACATGAATATAAGGAAGGATTTCCCCAAAACAATATTTGTAGTTTTTGTATTATACATCTTGCAGTTTTTACACACACACACACACACACACACATACATATATATATTACACTTTTGGTATCACTTACCAAAAAAAAAAAAACACCACTTAATGATATTTTTCTACATGTGTGGTTCACACTAGGTCAGTGGATTGTTCAATGCTGTGAGTTTATACTATATTTGAACACATAATTAACACCTACTCTAAGAACAATAATACGCCACAGAACACCAATACACCACAGACTTACACCAACACAACACACCTGAGCAACAGTCTTGTCCATGACTCACAGCATTAAACAATGTACTGACCTAGTGGGAAACGCTTCTGCTGAAAAATATCAGTAAGTAGTGAGTTTTTTGCCAAGTGATACTGAAAGTGTAATAGATAGCAATATATTTCTACTACAACAGCATATGATTTACCGTTTCTTTGGAAGACATACCTTTACAAACAAGATTATAAGTGACTTTCTAACACATTGGCACATCTTCACATTTTTCTCTAGCAGCTATAAATCACTTTTAGAGTGAATTCTTAAACTGCATTGGACTTTGTAGACCAATAAACTAATACACTTATCGATACTTGACTATTTACTATGGGGATAATTGAAAACAATTTTGTATGAACAGAGAGTAACACTAAAGATGAATTATTCATTAAAAATTCCAATGCAGTTAAATTTCTACATAACAATCCAAACATAGTATGAATACAGAAAGCAAAGAAAATATTTTACATTGAGCAAAATTCTCTGTGCTTTGCGAAGGAGAGCGTTTCGACTTAACGAAGGCTTGTCAAGTTTTTTGACGATAGTATTTTTAGTATAAGGTTTGTATGTTTAGTTAAAGGAAGTGGCAGATTTTGTCAACTTTTTGTATGTTTTGTTTTAATTACTAAACCATTTGCTTAATGTTTGAGAGTTAATTATTGGCCTATTTTACATTATTCTCTACAGAAATAAATTCTCTATAAGTTTTGTTTGAAAGTTATACTTACTTGTTAAACCAATTAACAAAGTTAAAGTTCTTCAGACTTGACTATTTATTGTGGGGATAATTAAAAACAATGGTTTATGAACAGAGAATAAAACTAAATATGAGTTATTCATTAATAATTCCAATGCAGTTAAATTTCTACACAACAATCCAAACATAGTATGAGCACAGAAAGCCAAAGAAAATATTTTACGTTGAGCAAAATTCTCTGTGCATTGTGAAGGAGAGAGTTTCAACTTAACTATGGTTTATCTCGTTTTTTCACAATAGTATTTTTAGTATAAGGTTTGTACATTTAGTTAAAGGAAGTAGTAGATTTCGTCAACTTTTTATATGTTTTGTTTTAATTATTAAACAATTTGCTTAATGTTTGAGAGTTAATTATTGGCCTAATTTAGATCACTCTCTTCAGAACTAAAATTTCTCTATAAGTTTTGTTTGAAAGTTTTACTTACTTGTTAAACCATTAAACAAAGTTAAAGTTCTTCAGATCTTAAAGTAACATGTTTTTTTGAGACCAAGGGTCGCTTATTTCATCAGATATCTTACAAAAGCTATTGAGAAGTCTGGGACTGGTATCATTAAATTTGTCAGTTCTTTAACATGAAATCCACTAAGTTTTTCATCTAAATTGAAAACAAATTTTACTATGGTTTATTTATGGTAGAAAATAAGATGTGAAATCCAAACAAAACCTTTTGTTAGCTGTAACTCATTATGAGTTCCAGACGTATGTTTATGAAAAACTTTTCCATTAGTTTCCCCTGAAAAACAACCCCTGAAAGTTTCTTTGTTAGATACTCTGTATTGACATCTAAATTAAAATGTTTAATTCTTATTAATATTAAGACACCAATAGCCTAGCTTATTTGTTTTTACATAAATGCGTTTATTGTACAAAAATTTCAAACTATAATGGCATATAATTAGCACATATATTATGAATTAAAATGAAAATTGTATTAACAATGTGCTTTACAAAAAAACTCATGTACTATGGTCACACGGAAGGACAACAATTACTTAAAATGCAGTCCTGGACAGATGACATTCCTGGAATATTCCTGATATAAGCCATTTATTTATAAAGTAGAAAATAATTTCATTATTTATAATTTATGCTTGGTTAAAGTTAACATAATTAAATTATTGCTCACAATTTGTTTGTTTTCTTTTTATTTTGAGAAACAATGTATCTTATCTTACAAAGACATATCTATGTGTGTACAAGGATTTGATAAAATGAAAATTACAACATAATGTAAAACCTAGTTTAAGTAGTTCGTGAAATTTAAAAATCCAACAGTTTAACTGAGTTCATCAAATCAGAGATTTGCCCATTCAAAATATTGTTCAACACTTAAAGGTATTTGTTTTTTTATAACAATTTCTTGGAACCAACATTATAACATTTTTGTATTGTTTTTCTAAATAACTATCAACTTATAAGATCATGAAATATAATTCAAGCAAAGAACTTACAATATTTTAAAATTTTGTTTTTCAATTTTCTCATTCTAATTAAAATTATTATTTTTGCCTTTTTTTCTTTTGCAACTTTTTTCCCACACCAGAAACCTTCTGGACAGTCTATTTGTTTTCCAAACAGAGGGGTGCCAGTCTAGCATGTTGCACTCAGTGTGACAATATTGTCTTTTGTTTTCAACTCAGTCTTTAGAAAATATATTTTACTTCAATATTTTTCAAGTATTTGAAGTAAAATAACTTCTGAAACCAAACTATAAATGTTTATCCATATTTATAGTACTGTTTGTAATGGGAGCCCACAGCAAGATTCCAGCAACACTCACTGCAGCTTCATAAGGATGAATATATATGTTAAATTTTCACATATAATGTTTTAATTTATTTTATAGATGTTCCAAGATTCAGCTTTATACAATTCCACCAACAAATGGCAATATGGAGAAGCTGAAATGGCTTTGCAGAAATACAACAAACTAATAACATACAAGGAAAATAACTTGATTTTAGATGTGGGGAGTGGAAGCGGCAATGTCACCTCACAAGTATTGCTAAGGTTTATCCCAAACAGCAACTTCCGTCTGGTAAGTTAAATTGCATGAATGTTATGGCAGTTTATATTATAACTATAATTTGAGGATTATAACTAACTGTAAAGATATTTTACAATATTTATATATGTAGATTTCCAAGATCAAATTTCAATGGACAATGGTTATTAGAGAAAAACAGTATATAAACATAATAATGTGGCAACAAAGTAATATAACTTACATAGAAAATAATAATAAACCAATATGGCCAATATTTGCTTTCACAGGTTACAAAAAAAAACATTAAATGATTTAAAAATAATAATGTCAAAATTCTGTATAGAGCCAATTATAAATATTATTTGATCCCATCTTCACTTGAGCTACTAGTTTTCTACTAAAAACACAACAAATATAATAAATCCAAATAATAATAATAATATTCCAATTGATACGAGAAAAATGGTGTATATAGTACAAATGAAACAATTTTAATAGGTAATTGCTTACTTGCTGATGTGTTTTAAAACATTTGTTTCTTTTACGAAGCTAACCCTCTTGTTAGAAGGTTAGCTTCGTAAAAGGAACGAATGTTTTGAAACCCGTCAGCAAGTAAGCAATTACGTATTCACTTAGTTAAGTACTTTTTAAATATAGTTTAAACAGTGAATTCAAAATGATTATATCAAGCAACTTCAATTTTAATAGGTTTTATGTAGGTAAAAAAAGAAATTTAATATTATTTACCAAATATATACAAAAGAATTTGCCAACTAATATAAATACTTACACTTTTAAAAAATGTTTTAACTTGCCTATAGTAGTACTTACTTTGCTTGTTAAGGACGGCCATTTTGGGAGATGTGTCCCTTTGTCAACTCAGACCGTCGTCAACTGAGTTGACAAAGGGACACATCTCCCAAAACGGCCGTCCTCAACAAGCAAAGTAAGTGCTACTATAGGCAAGTTAAAACATTTTTTAAAAGTGTAAGTGATTACTAGTAGCTCACGCGAAGATGGAATCAACAAATGTTAATATAAATAATAAACATAAGTTCCCAGAATTAGAATATTTTAAAAATAATAAAAGGATAAATAATTCTACATTGGGCAAACAGGCTGCAACTTCAAACAAAGAGTCGAGGAATACAAACAAAATACCAACTCAGCATTTTACAATCATATAAAAGAAACAGGACACAAATTCACAGACATTTACCATAACCTAGAAATCTTACACATCTCATCTCACTAGAACAATATGAAATTTACAAACACACAAAAACCCAAAGTACAAACGTATTAAACGAACAAACCCAATACAAATCACACATACTCTTCAATACTATCAAAAACCTGCTTTTGAAACTGTCACTGCTTAACCTAACATCTCCAAACAGAAGATACTGATGAAGATCGCCGTAGTGCAATCAAAAATGTTCTGTCTAAGTAAGTTTTTACAAATTTCTAAAACTTAAAGTTTGGATAAACATAAATTAATGTAAAAGTGATTAATTAAGTTTCACCGAACGTAATGGACTACAAAATTCACAAGGATAATAAAAGGAATGAATAAATAACTAAAACACTTGTGAGAAAGTGTAACATATTTACTAGTGTTTTTAGTTAAAAACTAGTAGCTCACTTGAAGGAGGAATCAACTAAAATGAATAAATGTTTAAAAGTAAACATACATGAAAAACTGAAATACAAAAACATAAACTTAAAAACCAATTAATTAATAAAGATATACATATACAATGAAAATATTGTACATTTATTGTCTTGGATTTTGTCAGTAGTTTAAATCAAGATATAGGTCAGTTGTGTCTTTTATGTACAATAAAGTTTGTTCTTGAAGTTAGCAGTAATGTTAGTTTGCTGAAAAGCTTAAATTGTTCAAAATAAAATACGTTTGTTTATTTGTAATAGACTTATTTGTTGATTGTTTTTAATAGGGAAACATTTTAAATTCTTATATACTCTTGATAGTAGTTTACTCTTAACTCTTAATAAAGGTTGAGGGAACAATGAAAAAGAAGAGATGATATAGCTTAGTTGCAACAATTTTATTTTAGTTTCTTATTATTTTATAATTATGACTAACATAAATAAAACTTGCAGTTTTTGTGTTGTGGGAGGGAGGGAGAGAGAGAGAGAGAGAGAAAGAGAAAGAGAGGGAGGGGAAGAGAGAGACTCAAATAAAGAACTCTAATGTAATGCTTTTAGCCTTTCTTTAGAAGGGTGTTTATTAGTGACAATCTGTTGTCTTGTGCTGGCAAGATGTTGGATAAACGAATCTGTGAGTGAATTTGGACAGTATCGTGAGGCCGGGTACTCATTGGGCGTGTTACAAAAAACTTAGTAGCAAGGTGTTTTATTGCAATAGTAGAAGGTAGCCTGAAGATTCATTAATTTTTGGATATTCATTGTTAGACTTCCTTTCAAATAAAGTCAGTATTGTTGATGATTTCAGCCATTCTAGGGAAAGGAGTACCATAATCACAACCCTTAAGCTTCATCGAGATTGTAAAACAACAAAGACATCCGTATATTCAGTCGCAAAACACGTACACGTTACTACCTCTATATCAAAGGAAAATCAACCAAAACAGTGGCAACGTGGGAAGCGAAGTTCCTTTGTTCAGTAACCTGGTGTCTCTTTTATTCAACGGTATTAGATAGGAAATGTCCTGTGTTACAGTGGATTCCGATTCTACGAAAGGCTTCTATTTGATTAGCATGTTAAGACATACAGTAGTTTAGATTCAGTATACAGAATATAACTTCTTCGAAACGGCTGGCTGGATTGCTACGTTTTGTACTAAAACAATCGCCATTTAATGAATCGTTTGCTATTTTTTTCTCTGTTAAAGACCTACTACAGCATAATCATAAACCAAGTGTTGGTTTTAATAAGAGCGTTATCAGAAACAGGCTGTATAGAACCTGGACTACAGACATAACTTAGGATTGGAAATGTGTTTTATATAAAATAGTTGAAGGGTTTCGCAAGTGAGATTGTGGAACTAACACAGGTTTACGCTGTTGAAAGTGTTAAATTCAAGGGATTTTGTTGTTCAATTTAGAAATTGGAAGATGCAGGAGCATCTTATACTGCTCAAAGTGTATCTTGTACTGCTCAAAGAGTATCTTGTACGGCTCAAAGAGTATCTTGTAGTGCTCAAAGAGTATCTTGTACTGCTCAAAGAGTATCTTGTACTGCTCAAAGAGTATCTTGTACTGCTCAAAGAGTATTTTGTAATGCTCAAAGAGTATCTTGTACTGTCCAAAAAATATCTTGTACGGCTCAAAGAGTATCTTGTACTGCTCAAAGAGTACCTCGTACTGCTCACAGAGTATCTTGTACTGCTCACAGAGTATCGTGTACTGTTCAAAGAGTATGTTGTACTGCTCAAAGAGTACCTTGTACTGCTCACAGAGTATCGTGTACTGCTCAAAGAGTATCTTGTACAAGTATCGAGACTCGAAGAAGATAAAAGTGTCTAATCAACTTGAGAAACTGTAGTTTGATATATTCGTTTTTCAGTTCGATATATTCGCTTTTCAGTTCGATAATAAGAATATTGCAACAGCAATATTCATTTGAAATATAAACTATTACCAAATTTGTATTCATAACATTTTTACCCAAAACTGTATAATTCATTTGAATATACAGTGTTTAGTGAGAATTTTGTTTTTATAAAAATAAATATAACTAACTTATTTGCTCTTTAGTTTGAGAGTGAATTTTAAAGATTTTATTTAGGGTATATATTAATACAAAATATTATTTGAATATTTTCTTGATTTTATAAGGTGGGTGTTGACAAGTCGAAAGAGATGATTGATTTTACCAAAAAGAATGTCGAAGACGCAAGATTATCATTTCGGGTCCTGGATATATCTGAAAAAAATGAAGATAATTTGAAATCGGTTTTTCTAGAAGACGAACTAAACCCAGGATTCGATATAGTGTTTTCATTTTTCTGTCTTCATTGGACTGATGACTACCAGTAAGTATTACAAAAAATTATTCCTTTTCCGGGATCTTGTTAAAAAAGTAGTCTTTGTGTTATATTCTAGAGTTCTGATAAGTCTTTGCCTTAAGATCCCTTCTTGTCACAAAATTCATGTTAAAAATATATTGCCTATACAATTTTAAAAAATGGTTTAAATGTAGCTACTATAACTATTTTATTAAACAATTTATAAATCAAAAATATATACATATTTTACTTTTTTGAAAATGGTAGTTTACTAAAACTTAATTTAAAAAAGTCGTTTCCCATTTGCTAGTTGACATTGTTTAAGTATTCTATTATATACAAATATATATAAAATATGTATACATTCAATCTAAAATGTTTAGACCTTTTCACGTTTAAATTGGCATAGCTTAAATTTGATTTATTAAGAGACGATCTACTGACCAAGAGTAATTGCAATCCCAATAGAGTAGTGGAAATAGGGCCTTGATTGTTGAGAATCATACGTGGATAGGAATCAATGTAAGGAATGGAGAAATAAACTTGCTACTGTCACTATGCAACAATCAAAATCTTGGAATTACAATCACTTTGGATGTAAGTATTAAGTTGTGATTAAAGTCAACTTGGCATTCAGCCCTTAAGTTTGACACAAAAACAGAAAATAATAAATTTCCGGAGGACTACACAGATAAATTTAAAAGGGGCAAATTTGAGAATTTCATTGAGGTTATAATGTAACAAAGAGTTTACGCACAAAATTGGAATAATGTGACCAACTAAAAATGATAATTTACGTGGAATAAATGTTAGGAACAAATTTAGTCGAAGGAGCCTGCACACAACTTGTGCTAACTTCCACTGGTGAATGAATAACGTTTAATAATGTGTAACGATCATGTGAGGCTGATTACTAACTAAAGTTTATAAAATGTAAATAATTACCGAATAAATAACTTTGTTTGAGGTAATTCGCAACACTAAAAGAACGGTTGCGAAGATAAAATTGGGTGAAAACAACATGCAAGAAGAAAAGAGTGGCGAATAAGAAAGAGATGAGAAGAGAGAACGACTACTTTCAGGAGTTGAGATATACTGAGAGTATTGTGCAGTAGACCACGTCACATGCCTAATGAATTTAGTCGGCACCGACTTGAGATGTGTAGAACCCAGATCATAGAAGTGAGGAGTATAAGATTAGATATGCAAGGTGTGCAGTAGATTGCACGTATTTATTTGACAGATAAGTTAGAACAATCAACAGTGGCTAGGATCTGCACTGTGATATAGCTTAGAATCTTGGGGATTTAACTGAGACAATCATAGTAGGGTATAAGGAAACTTTTAAGTTTCCTTGGTTTTCCGTTACTACTCTTTTGTTTTTTAAGGATATCTTTTCGCTACTCCCTCTTTCAGTTCTAATTGTATTAGTCCAAGTTTTCTTATTTCTTGACAGAAAGCCTCTCCTTATATTTTTTAAATGTAAACGCATGACCTCTCTTGATTAGTCTAACCAAAATCTCATTTTTGATACCTTGGCAAAAAAATAAAACTCTATCAACAATTAACTCCTTGATTAACTGTGTTAACGTTTTACAACAGATAAGTAGGTTTCCTTTATTTAAACCACAATATTCTACATATCTACAGCTACATATGTTATGAACAACATATCTACATGTGTCCTAAGTATCCAGTTAAACAAAACCTTGTTTTGTTGACAGGCGAAGTTATAAGAACGTATTTACTTTGATGAGACCTGGAGGACAAATATTCACAATAAATGGTACTTACAATGATATGTTTGAAGTTCTCGAGTCTCTATGCAATTTAGAAAAATGGCAGCCATATTTGAAAGTATGTATTGTATATAATGTGTTCTTTAGATCAAACCCTAACATTTTTTTCCAACCTAACCTAACAGAAACTAAAGTAACCTTACCTAACCAACTTCACCCAGACATTTATTAATAATGTATTAGCCTGTAAGGATTAAAATCAGGATAAATACTATACTATGACAGAGGCGATATTAACAGCCAGTATTGTGGGTTTTTATGAATACAAATCTAAGGTATTTAAAGGAAGTTTAGATAAATAAATTTAAAAAAATTTTTTAAATAATTAAAATAATTTCTTTTGAAGTTTGTATATGATTTTAAAATGTTAGGATAGAGTTGAAAGTTTAAAATATGTTTAATAATTATTATTATAATGAATAACCTGTTTTAATATGGTGCCCGTTTGGTGTTTTAGGATGTTCCTGTCTTTAAATATCCTTATTTTGACAGTAAGGATCCAATTTCAAAATGTACTAAGATGTTAGAGGAAGTAGGATTTCAGAACATATTTTCTTACACCCATCAAACAGTTGTTCGGCCTGAAGAGTTTGGCATCTCAATAACAGGTTATATTGAAAATGTTAATAGTTTGTACGAAATCTTTTTATGTATAAATATTAGGTGGTCTTAGGAAGTATCATTGTACACTGGCTACGGAAGTGAGGGTTTGATTTGAAAGGTGCTGGTTTCCCTAATCGTTAGAGCGTGATGGTTATGTAGTTTGTTGGATAACGGACTGTAACAAGTTTTCCGGAACGGGTATTTTAGGTTATGCTCGTTTCGTGAATTTGTTTCCGGAAAGATTCTCACGGGTAACTTCTGCTGAGCGTCGGGATGTGACTTTCGGAAAAGATCATATTTATTTTCAGGTCAAGGTCATTCTTAAATTATCTTAAAGTCCTCCAATTTCTTTATTTCGTCGTTTCCGTTTAATTTCCTCTTTTGGAAATACGTACTGAAGCTATGTACCTGTTTTTATAGGCAAGGGTTTCTAATCCGTTCTGGAATTTTTGTGTTTTTGTTATATACTTTTGGAATCGCTTTTATACCAAAGACAACGTACCGTTCTCTTTCTTGCTTTTTGTTTAAAGTGAGCTTCGGCTGTTGTTTTTTCTTATGGTGACTTATATTCGTCTGACCAAGAATGTTATTCATTTTTAGATAATTTTGTGTTTTGGTAAGTAAAAAGTGTCATTACATGACGAGTTTAAGCTCTCTATATTTAGAAAGCAACAGAAATAATAGTGAACTTATTTCGTTATTATTGACAAAACCCGTTAAAGGAAAGCGTATTTCTTTCAAAATGTTGCAAGTGCGTGTGCACGCGCGTGTTTAGAACTGTTTTGTTCTTGGTGTCGTTTTATATTCTGTCACCAATATCACTGACCTTTTATATTTTGGATAACTCTTTCATGTTCTTATATACATTTTCTGCCGCGTAGGCCCATACGGGCATTTGATAGCTGACTATGGTGTGGAGGAAGTCTGCACTGGGTTTAAGTACTATCCAGACTTATACGGGAATAATTAACTGGACATGCGAACTCATGCGGACGGAAACGGTACATTTGCTATAAGTAGGAATGGAATGTACTAAACACTTATGATGAATTCTGGTAATGACAATTATGTTTTTTTACGCAAACGTCTGTAGTAGAGAACACACTTTACCATGAGATATGAAGTCTGTTAGTATAGTTTTAAAATAGATTAGCTCTAATGGACCTCTGGAGTATTAACTAATGAAATAACAACCACTGTCAAGAGTTAACTTAGAAATTTCACGCAGGAAAGCAAAATACATTCTATTGCCAGGTTTAAGAGGTAGAATATTTTTAAAAGACTTTTAAAATGGCTTATCGATTTTAAGTCTGATATAGATAGTTATTTTACTCTCAATAGATAAAAGGAGCTTCTTTTTAGAACATCATTGATATCAAGAAGTAAATTAGGCCTAACATGTTAATATTGCATTAATATCATTTTGTATTATTAGTATAAGTTTTGAATTAGTTTAGGTAAATACTTATTAATAAAAACATTCATTCATAATATTTACTGATGTAATCCAAACATGTTCATTCTACATGTTCTTATCTAATTAACGGGAAAAGTCAGTGCTTGTATACAATGTTTCAGTTTGTTTCTTTCCTTCTATGAACCTATATTATAAAGATGGTCCGAATTATTAGTGGCTCCTTTCCCTAAGTGGCACATTTCAGAGGAGACGATAAGACCCCACAAATCTGACCGGGAATGGGGCCCTAAATTTTAAGCATAAAATATACATATAGCACTCTACAATTTGAACCACTAATTATATTAACGTAATTCTGTGTATCAGAAATATCGAACTTAGTCTGTATTGACAAGGTCTACTTATAATGTCTTTAACCGTAAATAAATTTAAATATAAAAAGATCTTTATTGTTGGGTCAGATTATTTAGATAGTTATTAAGTTTAGCAAGATTAAACATGGCTGTAGAAAATTATTATAAATGATATGTAAAACAATATTTCAAGATAAAATTCAATTGACAACACAATATTTTTACTGACATTTTTTTAAAATCAGTTTAAAGTAAAATTACATTAACTGACCCACCATAAAATAAAGGTATAATAACATAGTTTAAGTAGTGTTTATTGTGCCATTAACTATGGGGCAAACACGAGATAGTATTTTGTTTGTTTAGTGTGCCATTAACTAGGACAAACACAACATAGAATTTGGTTGTTTAGTGTGCCATAACTAGGGGACAAACACAACATAGTATTTTGTTTGTTTATAGTGCCAAAAACTAGGGGACACACATGACATAGCATTTTGTTTTTTTAGTGTGCCATTAACTAGGGGGCAACACATGACATAGTTTTTGATTGTTTATTGTGCCATTAACTAAAGGACAACACGATAGAGTATTTTGTTTGTTTAGTGTCATTTAACTAGGGGGCAAACATGACATAGTATTTGGTTGTTTGTTGTGGATTTAACTGGGGAGCAAACATACATAGAATTTTGTTTGTTTAGTGTGTCATTAACTAGGACAAACACAACATAGGTTTTTTGTTTCTTTACTGTGGATTTAACTAGGGGGCAAACATGAAATAGTTTTTTGTTTGTTTAGTGTGCCATTAACTAGGAAAAACATGACATAGTATTTTGTTTGTTTATTGTGCCATTAACTAAGGGGCAAATATGACATAGAATTTTGTTTTAATTAGTGTGTAACTAGGACAAACAAGACATTGTATTTTTTTCTTTAGTGTGCAAATAACTAGGGGGCAAACATGCCGTAGTATTTTGTTTGATTAGTGTGTCATTAACTAAGGGGCAAATTAGACATAGTATTTTGTTTTAATTAGTGTATAATTAACTAGGACAAACAAGGCATTGTATTTTTTTTCTTTAGTGTGCAACTAACTAGGGGCCAAACATGATATAATATTTTGTTTGATTAGTGTGTCATTAACAAGGACAAACAAGACATAGTATTTTGTTTGTTTATTGTGCCTTTAACTTGGGGGCAAACATGACATAGTATTTTGTTTGTTTAGTGTGCCAATAACTAGGAAAACATGTCATAGTATTTTGTTTGTTTATTGTGCCATTAACTAGGAAAAACATGACATAGTATTTTGTTTGTTTATTGTGCCATTAACTATGGGGCAAATATGACATAATATTCTGTTTTAATTAGTGTGTATTTAACTAGGACAAACAAGACATAATATTTTGTTTGATTAGTATGCTATTAACTTGGGGGGCAAACTTAACAAGGCATTTTGTTTATTCAGTGTGTCATTAACTAAGGGCCAAATGGGACGTAGTAATTGGTTGTTTATTGTTCCATTACCCAGGACAAACAGCACATAGTATCTTGTTTGTTTAGTGGGTCATTAACTAGGTGGTAAACTTGACATAGTATTTGTTTGTTTAGTGTGCCATTAACTAGGAGGTAAACATGACATAGCAGGTATTTAACAATGCTTAGTTAGAAATCTGTGTTACGTAAACTATTTAAATGAGTTTTCATTATTTAGAAGGAAATATACATGAACTATTTTTCAAGCATTTCTTTAGGGTAAAAATAATCTCAACGTCTTATGTATTCACTATTACATACAGGGTGGACAGGGTAACAAGTTATTATACATTCCTTGCAGCGTTTAGGAGATATACACGGTTTTGTAGTAGTCTTAAGAAGAGATATAAAATTTTAAACAAGCATAACTCATTAACTACAAACAATAGATAAATAGTGTGCCAACCCCGCGAATCTACGATCAAACCTGTGTAGCGTAAGCTATTTAATTGGGTTTTCAATGTTTAGAAGCAATTCAGAAAAATGCATGAACTAAACTTCTATTAGATAGTATAATCATTGTTTAGAGTAAAAATGTAAAAATAATCGCACTGTGATGTCTATGCACCATTTCATACAGGAGGTTTAGGATAAAGAGGTATAACATACGGAGCTACATTCCATTTAGTGTGTCATTAACTAGAGGGCAAACATGAAATAGTATTTTGTTTGTTTATTGTGCTTTAACTAGGGGGCGAACACGACATAGTATTTTGTTTGTTTATTGTGCTTTAACTAGGGGGCAAACATGAGATAGATTTTTTTAGTGTGTCATTAACTAGAGGACAAGTATTACATAGTATTTTGTTTGTTTAGTGTGCCATTAACTGGGGTTTAAATATGACATAGTATTTTGTTTGTTTATTGTGCTATTAACTAGGACAAACATTACATAGTCTTTTGTTTGTTTAGTATGTCATTAACTAGGATACAATTATGACATAGTATTTTGTTTGTTTAGTGTGCCATTAACTATGATTTTTTATCAAAGTATTTTGTCTGTGTATTACGCTATTAAATAGGACAAACTTTACATAGTACTCTGTTTGTTTAGTGTGTCATTAACTAGGGGACAAGTATTACATAGTATTTTGTTTGTTTAGTGTGCCATTAACTAGGGTTTATACATGACATAGTATTTTGTTTGTTTAGTGTGCTTTATAGGAGCTAACATGATATAATAATTTGTTCGTTTGTTGTGCTATTAACTAAGGGGCAAATATCACATAGTATTTTGTTTGTTTATTATGCCATTAACTAGGACAAACATAACATATTATATTGTTTGTTTAGTGGGCCATTAACTAGGGGACATGTATGACATAGTATTTTGTTTGTTTAGTGTGTCATTAACTAGGGTTTAAACATGACATAGTATCATAGTATTTTGTTTGTTTAGAGTGTTTTTTACTATGAGGCAAACATGGTATAATATTTTGTTTGTTTATTGTGCAATTAAGTAGGACAAACATGGCATAGTATTTTGTTTGTTTAGAGATTAACTAGGGGACACGTATGACACAGTATTTTGTTTGTTTAGTGTGCCATTAACTAGGGGACAAGTATGACATAGTAGTTTGTTTGTTTAGTGTGTTTTTAACTAGGGAACAAGTATGACATACTATTTTGTTTGTTTAGTATGCCATTAACTAGGGGACAAGTATTATATAGCATTTTGTTTGTTTAGTGTGCCATTAACTAGGGGACAAGTATGACATAGTATTTTGTTTGTTTAGTGTTCCATTAACTAGGGGACAAGCATGAGATAGTAATGTTTGTTTAGTGTGTCATTAACTAGGGGACAAGTATGACATAGTAATTGTTTCTTTATTGTGCTTTTAACTAGGAGGTAAACATGATATAATATTTTGTTTGTTTATTGTTCCTTTAACTAGGATAAACATTACATAGTATTTTGTTTGATAATAGTGACATTTACTAGGGCACAAACATGACATATTGTTTTGTTTGTTTAGAGATGCATTAACTAGGGGACACATATGACATAGTATTTTGTTTGTTTAGTGGGCCATTAACTAGGAGACAAGTATGACAAAGTATTTTGTTTGTTTAATGTGCTATTAACTAGGGGACAAGTATGAGATAGTAATGTTTGTTTAGTGTGTCATTAACTAGGGGATAATTAGGACATAGTAATTTAGTTGTTTATGGTGTTTTTAACTAGGAGCCAAACATGATATAATATTTTGTTTGTTTATTGTGCCTTTAACTAGGACAAATATTACATAGTATTTTGTTTGTTATTGAGGCATTAACTAGGGGGCATGACATAGTATTTCGTATGTAATCATGATTTAGTATTTTGTTTGTTTAGTGTGCTAATAACTAAGGTATGAATTATGTAGTTTTTTGTTTGTTGAGTGTTTCATTAACAAGAGAACCTAAATGACATAGTATTTATAAGGTATCTGATTTAAGAGTAAGAAACTATTTTGATTTAAAACTAATTTTTGTTATTGAAACGTTTTAACTTAACTGAAATAAGTTGATTGTTTGTTTTATTTGCAGACCTAGTAGTGCCTTTAGATCCATACCTGCCACATATCCCACAGGATCTCTGTTCAGAATATTTGGAAGATATGGTGGAAATGTTTGAACTGTTCCTGAATGAAAATGCTGGAATAGTTTTTAAGATGATTACTGTCATTGCAACAAAGCCATTTTAGTATTCAATCAATAATGTGCATGATAGTAGTGCACTTATAGTGTTTTAGAGATATTTTTTTAGCATTAAATCTTTTTTTGTTGTTAAGTTTTTGTCTTATTTTCATGCTTTGCATGTTAAACTTTGTATTTAATTTTTAAAGTTTATAATTTTAGTATTGAATTACTTATCCTTTCTATAGATATTGATTATTAAAAACGAGGTAGGAAATTGTCTTTTTCAAATATCCCAGTTAAAACAATCTAATTATTAAAAATTCCACTTTTTCTTACTTACTTCTTCCCACATGCGTCCAGATTCAATTGTAGCCAATTGCCCGATGTCCATAATAAATTGTCATTGCAGAGTTCCAATAATTTTTGTTTGTGAGTATGGTATTGATGTCCAAACCATCTGCCTTTAAAAGTTTCCTGACCAGATTTGAATAACAGCATTTAATGAGGATGTGCTCCAGGTCTTCTTCTTCACTTTGGCATAGGGCGTATTCTGGTGATGCCATTAAATTAAACTGGTAAAGATAGGCCTAGGTTAAAGTACGAGTTCTGGCCACAAAAGTACAATGATTTCTCTCGATTCCTCCATATATCTCTTCTTTGGCAGGTTTTTCCTAAGGGTAAATAGGGATCGACCAACAGGATGTCGTGACCACTTATCAGTCCACTTTCTCCTGAAAAATCGCTCTGTGACAATATAAGAGGAAGTATATCTCTCGGTCTGCAGGTTGCATTACTGAGGCCAAATTCGCTACTTCATTCTTTAAACCCGTAATGGGCAGGGACCCACTGGAAGATTTTTCCTTAAAGATTCAATTATCCACAGGAAGATTCCAGTTTTTCGATTTATTAAATAAATCTGAAAATTATTCAAGAAGGGGTGTACAGTATTAGTAAGGGATATAAAGAGAGTTGGGCATACAGTGAAACCCTTTTTTTGTCACTTGTCAGTGGTTTATTTTTTTTGGTCATTTTATATGGTTCAATAACAGGGAAGTTATTTTGCAGTACTTTTTATAATCTTCTAATGCTTATCCTGACACGTCTTTTCTATTGTTAGTTCTAACTGTACCTGTCTATACACGTAGTTTTAACATATTTAATGAAGTCTTAAATGGGTGCACATTTAGCTAATTTGTTTCAATTTTTGTAACTTATATGTCTCTATTACTCAACAACTTTTCTTAAATCTAAAAAGGAGAAAAGAAATATTTGGTATATTTCCCAAGAAATATTGCTGTCAACTTGAGATTGACTGAAGTTTTATGATACTGTAAAACCTTTCATATCCGAAACCTCCAACATCCTGACGTAATATGAAAATAAAATAAGCATCTTTATTTAGCAAGCTGTCTTGCCATTGGACCAGTTCTCTGGTGCTAGAAGTTGGTTCTTTGTTTTTTGCTGACTCAGCCATTTGTATTTAAGTCTCTGTATTATTCATCTTACATATATTCTACAGGATTTTGTATAATTAGGAATTTAGTTCGTTATGGATCAGGAAAGAAGAGTTTCCGAGAACCTAAAAAATGTACACTTGCTAGATGTCGCTTTATGGATTGCTAGAGCATGAGCTACAAACGGAAAACCTGGTTTGTGAAATAAATAAAGAAATCATCTATCTTCTCCGAAACATTCTTGGTTGTAAGGACATGAACAGTATTGGCGTGAATGAATGGATAAAAGAGGATGAAATCAATGAGTTTAGTATTAGTGATATTATAGACTGAGTGAGTCCATAGCCACTTAGATGTTTTTTTTTAAGATGAAAAAAGAACCAGATGCACAGCAAAACTTTCCAGGCATTTTACAATTTGATCAATTACGTCGAACAACAAGACGAAGCAACAGCAGCTCTTCGTCTACTCTTTCAAAGGTGGAGGGATATTTCAACAAAGAAACGAGTATGCATTTACAGTACAGTTATGGAACTGTAAATATAGGCATGTAATCTAACTAAATTATTAAAAAATAATAAATTACTTAAAACCACCATACACCTATTTCCAAATGGAATAGTTGTGATTATGTAGTACAGACGTACATCATTACATAAACCCTCCCACATCCGAACTTGTTGTTATCTGGATCGAGCTGTCACTACATTGATCTGGATATGAGAGGTTTTACTGCATTTTTTTTCAAACAATCTCTGAGGAAAAGGTTAATGACAATTTCGGAAGGGTTCTTGACATTAAATAAATGTGAGTACAGTGGAATCCCTTTGGCTAATTGAGGCTATAGCCTGTTCGGATTTGGAAAAGATCAGATTTCGGATTTGCTGTGTATTTTGCATTTGACATAACTGTGTTTTTTTTCCATAACGAACAATATTGGAGCTTTTATTACAAATTTCTGTATCAATACTGTATTTTAGATCTTATTTCAAAATTTTTTTTCTAATTTTAAGTGTTAATACGACAAGACAAAGGGGAAAGTTTGATAAAGTTGGATGTTGAATTTAGTGTTGGTAAGGCTACAAAACGTGACTGGAAAAAGAATCGTGCAAAAATTGAACAGTTTTGCAGCGCTACAAGTGAAAAGTCTTTGGAACAACGTCATCACGCAAAAGTTCCTGTGAATGAAAAAATTGACGAAGCTGTATTTTTATGCTTTTTTTACAAGAGAGGCAGAAAGGAGTTCCTATTAGTGGCCCATTAACACAAGAAAAAGCATTACAGTTGTATAGATGGAAGAGAAGGAACGGAATTAGACAACAAATGGTAAGCGTGTAACACATTTTAGATGGTGTTACATATTAAAAAAGGAAATTTCAGAAAACGAACGAGCATGTATTCAAAATATAATAATAATGGAACTAGATCAAAAAATTGTGATTTGTTAGAAATAAATCAAATCTCTGGTTGGTAGTGTCCTCTGTTGGAATAGTTTGAAACTAAAATTAAAGTATATGCGCAGGGCAGATGCGGGGTAATTAGGATGCTTGCTTGCTAGTGATAATTAAACTCTCTCGTAAAAAAGATGTAAGCGCAGACGCATGTCTTGAAGAACGAGGAGCGAGGAAATGTTTTATTTTAATTTTTTAATGTAACAGTCATATTTAATCTCTTGTAATCAGGATGTAAAAGGCAACGGACGTCTGGAAGTGCGAGGAGAAGTTTCATTTTATTTTTAAAAGATGTAATAATTACTAACTTTCATTTGTTTTTAGTAGAAGGAACGCGGAGTTACTAAACCAATTTCAAAAATCATGAGCGAGCGAGTACAATGAGGATTTCTTGAAAAGAGCGATGCGTGGCTACACCATTCATAAAATAGCTAAGTGAACAAATTCAAACTTTGGTGAACAATCACAAAATTTAAATGCTTAAACAGTTTAGTACAAAATTAATAAACTTTAAATTTTGCAATGCGAATTTAAATGTAATTTATGCAGCATTTGGTGCATTTGTTTTCATTTTAAATTTAAGAATTAATTATGAAAAGAGCAAGCAAGCAAACTCGAAAATAGAGTCATTTCAGCCATTGATTTGTTATTATGTAAATTTCCGTATAAATAAGTAAATTGTTAAATATTCAAAAATCAGTAACTAATGCAATGTTTCTGTAATATGTATTTGGTTTGTAATTTCTATTTTTTTGGGTTAATAAAATATGTTTGATTTGTTTTAATTGAAGATTTAAGAGAGCAATTATTTAACGAGCACAGATAACCCTCGCATTTCAATTTAATAAGACTTTGCAGGTCATCTTCTAAATATGTAACTATAAACTGCAATATTTGAAATCAGCTTTAATTCATAAAGAATTAAAGCTATCAATAATAATACTGTTACAAGCGAGGAGAAGTTATCAGCTCATAATCTTGTTTCAAAAGAATATTTAAATGAATTCATAATTTGATTTTGTCTGAAAATTACTCACCACAGCAAGTGTATAATGGAAATGAGATCGAATTGAATTTTAAGCCCTTCCCACTAAATGTATTGCTTCTAAGGAGGAATTTTTGGAAACACCACTTAGAATACATGATGATGAAACTGAGCTCCTTCAACTCAGAGTATCAGAGTAGCTAAGAGTTCCAGGATGTGAAGATGCTGATGAAAGTTGCCTGGGAGAGTGGACAACACCAGTTAATAATGAAGAATATACCGAGCTTGACATGGTGTCATTGGTCCAGGATCTACACGATGTCAGCGTAGCAGATAGCGATAGTGAGGAAAAAGATGCCTCTACGAATGCTGTTATTCATGCCGCCGCTGTCAATATTGCATTGCGTTACATAGAACAACATTCAGCTCCAACACCCATGATGTTATGCAAATGTGACGGTGGTGCAATATCACATCCTCGGGAAGGTTTATGTTTCTTCGCCAGATGAAGATTACTGATTTTAAGGGGAAAATATAGTTAAGTATTTGTGTCTTTTTATTTTAAGTGAAACATATAGTTTAGTGTTTGTCTTTATTTTTATTTTAATGTCAATAAATTCTATGTTAATGATGTGATACAGTAGTACAGTATAGGTCTTCGTATTATATCATGTTTTTACAGTGTCAATTCCAATATATTACACATCTCAGTTCTGTTTTAAGTAAGCAGCAAACTTTCAGTACATACTTTATTAAATTCGTTATACTTTTTTAAATTTGGTTTTCATCAAATCATGTTCGGATTTTGCAGGGGTTCGGATTTGAGGGGTTCTACTGTATAGAGAAAATAAAAAAAATAACTGAAAATAAATACATTTTATTTTTCCAATTGTTTTATGGTTTATAAATTTCAGTAAAACTATACAACTTTTTTTATTAACATTTAACTTACTGAAAATAATAGTTTAATAAAAAGTCATAATTTATGTTTGACCAATTATTACAAACTCTGAACACTATACAGTTTTATAAATACATACAACACATACAGAAGTTGCATACTTTGAAACCAACTCCAGCATTTTATAAAACTCTACTAAATTGTCAATGAATATGTATTTTTTAAAAAATGACGAGTTTACAAAACAAAAAGTTAACAGCACTAGATAGTATAATATACATATACAAGTTTCTTTGTCATTTTTATAAAGCTACGTTATTATGTACATGAAGAACCCTTAAAAATTTGAAGAATAAATTTTAGGTACAATGTCCTGCCTTTTCAAAACCATGTCTTCTTCATTCTACAGACATGGAAGTGTACATCAGAACTTCCATCTTGAGAGCTGTTGCTGGTCCTCCTAATTTTACACAATCCAATTCTATGGAATAGCTATTGCTGGGCTCTATGGTAGTTTGCTGTATATAAAATATTGTCTTTAGCTGATTTTAGTTGAAAAACTGGAGTACAATAAGCGCTATCAGACCCACTTATCCCTCAAACAATCCTTTTGTGAAAGAGAAAATTTGCACTATTTGTCTCCTATTTATCTTAAATACATTAACACCATATATGCTGTTAGTATGTATAGGAGTAAATTCAATTTCTCAACATTTGACTAATGTTCTCTCAGTTGTATAAATTTGCTTTTCCATAAAATATACAAATATCAATAGCAACTTAGAACTGAATTCACAATGAGGTTGTAAAATATTTCCAAAGTATATTGAAGAGAAATTAAAAACACCCAACACCTACAATACAATTAAGTACTGATACGTTGTATAAATAATTTCCTATAACTGTATGTTAGGTTTTTTATAATCTCCAAAACAACTGTTTACTTTCTCCTTAGTAAATATTTTGCTAAGTATCATTGGCTATTAGAAAAACCAAATACCTGGTTGACTAGTTGTCTGCATGGAGAACAATTGAGGAATTAAATCTGTTTAGTTAAGCTTGAAGTAGAAAATGTTCCAAATATAAATGTAAATAAAATTTTTGGTCTATAAGTGTACTATTATTTTTAATGGCAACATAAGGCTCAAACTATTTATAACTGCCAGAGCTAAAAAATATTTAACATAACAATATATATATATATATATATATATATATATATATATATATATATATATATATATATATATATATAGGTTAGTTCTAGTAGAGCTTAAAGCTTATTTAGGAATTTTTTGGACTTGATAGGAGACTGACAGACTTACCCAAAAGGCAATAGTCCAAAACTGCAATCTCTTGGAAATAAGCACATATAAAAAACACATATAAAACACTTAATACACTTTTATTTGAAATATTTCGATCAACATGATCTTCTTCAGTCAAGAAAGCAAAACAAAAACCTTTTGTTTTGCTTTCTTGACTGAAGAAGATCATGTTGATCGAAATATTTCAAATAAAAGTGTATTAAGTGTTTTATATGTGTTTTTTATATGTGCTTATTTCCAAGAGATTGCAGTTTTGGACTATTGCCTTTTGGGTAAGTCTGTCAGTCTCCTATCAAGTCCAAAAAATTCCTATATATATATATATATATATATATATATATATATATAATTTATGTGTTTGTTTGTGTGTGTGTGTTTTTGTGTGAATGTGTGTGTGTGTGTTTTTATTTGTATGTATGTGTGTATGTGTTTGTGTGTGGTGTATATGTGTGCGTGTGAGTGTGTGTGATTTGCAGTTAATAAGACAATTTACTTAAGTACTCCGAGTGTAAATTATCTCATCATGTATCTAATATATAAATTAAAGTGAATGGTGGATTTAAACTATATGGCAAGTAGAAGATACTTTAATCTAGAAAGAAAAAAGAACTTTCGGGGCTCAAATAACATTTCAAGAAGGATAAACATTAATAGGCCCAGGTTATAAGTGAGACAGAGAAGCATAATTAGGTGGAGTCAGTCGTTCTGAAATGTTTCTTTTGTCTTCTTAAATACCAATGTTTTCAAAATGCACAGCCCAACAGGGTGAAATGATAAAAAAAAACTGACACAGTATTTGATACAGTAAAAAAGTCTTCAATGTAGGATCAGCACAATCAGAATATTATTACTGTATTCTATTTTTAATTTATACTTTTATCTATGTAAATATGCTTAAGTAATTTTCTTTGGCTACACTGAAAAAGGCAGGAAAAACCTTTCCTCACAAACAATATTTACTACCAATTTTTCTAAGATGGGATACCTCAACTGCAAGGAATTACTTACATAAGTACAACAATGAGGGGACAATAACCCTCCCATCTACCATTTTAATGATGCAAGAGCCATAAGTTCTTCTGTAAAAATTTAGGTTTGACTAAGTAGTTAATGGAAAATGTTTGCACAGCTGAATCTTTATTGAAAAGTTTTCAGTTAGATATATATTACTTCCATAGATATGACTATGGATATATACATACTATAGACATAAAATTTTTTTAATTATGTCACTGGGATTAACAATAAAATGTTAGATAATCTGATATTGAAACGTTAGTATCTGCTACATTCAATCTAATTTTTTGCTGACAATAATTTTGCCAAACATTTCATTTCTCTGAAATTTCCACCCCCATTTTTATTGTGCTACCTAGTTTTAGTATTAAAATTTTTTATTAAAATAAATTAGGAGCCAACAACAGCCAATCAAGTTCATTCAGAAACACTGTTCAATATAGAATTAAGGTTCAAACACACAAACTTATGAAAGACAGGAGAGTAAACTGATTTAATTGTTTTTCGGCAAACATTGATATTGGAATTAATTTTAACATAAAAATAGAGAAAATGTACTACCGTTAGCAATTGATATTTTTTGAAGTTTTATAATACAAATGTAACATTAAAAATATTATGATGTTACATAATATTATATGTATTTCATCATATATGATGATTTGATAGTGTTATGATTTGTATTGTTTGATATGCAAGGGTTTTTTTAGAACACTGTAGGAACAAAAGTAACAACTTACTAAATAAGAGATATCACAGTTTTAACTGTATCCAAAAATCAATTTTATTTTGAAATTATTCATTAACATTCCAACTGAATACAATCTTCTCCTTTTCTAAATTTAATATTTAAGGAACATTAGTATAATATCCATTTTTGAAAGCTAAATGGGGTAGATTTACTTTACATTTTCAGACCGATCTTCTCCTGTCCCATCTTTATTGTACTGTATGCTATACTATTTCACTGCATTGGTTTTAGTCTATTCTATAACATGATAGAAGCAACAAATTTCAGTTGTAGAGGTATTACTGTTAAAAAATCAAAACATCATTAATGAACGGTTCAAAATTCTACTAGGTTAATTATTTACAATGTAAAACTAAAGTTACTTATAATTATCCTGAATTCACTGAATAAATCATAAGTCATTATTTGAGTAACTGAGTGAAAACTTCTAACTTACTCTATGAAGCTTTTGAAAACAATCATTTCATTGATGAAACCAACCCCTAGTAGCAGGTTGGCTTTGTCAATGAAACGATTGTTTCGAAAAGTGTTAACAAGTAAGTGCTGGTTTTCACCCAGTTACTCAAATATTTACTTATAATGTAAAACTGCTAAAGGAAAACAATGTAGCATACAGTTAGATAAAAGAAAACTAGTAACTTCTAAGTTTTTACATACATTCCTTGACTATAAAGCAAATCTACCTGAAAAAAAGATTTAAAAATAAGGATTACCTGAAATGGATCGTGTTGAAATTAATTCATTTAGTTCTATTATGTCACTGTGTGTTAACCTTTTGATTAGCAACATGTGCTTGCCCTGATATGGCCCCTGGGAGCAACATATTTTTAAAAGATGTCTACACGATTTTTTTTTCTAATTTTTAAAATATTTTTTAAAATTATAGCAATATTGACAATATTTTTTTATTTACTTATTTTCTCATGTTAATAAAACTTTACCTTACGCTTACTGACAATTTCTTTGCTAAAGAATTATCTGTTAAACTTTTTATTGTAAAATACCTATTTATTGTAAAAAAAACACAGAACTTCAAAATGACCTGTAAACACATGGGAAAGACCATAGACTTTGGGCACAAAAGAATTTCATTACTATTCAATCCCTTATTCATTATAAAATATACAGCACAAACTTTCAAACTATCTGTAAATACATGGAAAAAACCCATAGACTTTGGGCACAAAAGTATGGTGACTATGTACTCTGTGTAGTATTTACTGTCCAGATAGTTGCAAATATTTAACCTAGAATACAGCACAATACACAGGGCAACAAATCGTAAATCTAAGCCAATGCTAATCTGAGAGAAATGGTAAAAAGTACATATGGGAATGCTCCCGCTGGCCATTGCACGATCTCAAGTAATGGTACGTCAATGCTAATCTCACATAATGGTACGTCAATGCTAATCAAAGCGTTAAATATTAGGCTAGGAAAAGTAGAAAATTATAATCAATTAAAATGTTTATATTCAAACTAAAAGATTATTTACGATATAACTTTTTAAAATTTAAATTTCACATAATCAACAACATTTAATTATAACACAAACAAGACGAACTAACATATTTTTTAACACAATTCCATTTTACGTTTTAAAATGTACAAAAATTGTGTTTATATGAAATATCTAGATTTAAACATTTACTATAAATTCCATATTGATATGAAATGTTTTTACACTTGTTTTAAAGTTTTTGAGCTTTAACATACCTTTGCACATAAAATGTTTCTAATTTTTTTAAAAGTCACACAGACTTGATAAAATAGCAGATAAAGCATCCCTGGAGAAGTTTACACTATATCTTCTAAACAAAACAGTTTTATCAACATCTTCACAACACATGGCACTTTTCAAGAATACTTGAGATAAGTATCCTTTGTAAGCTACTTTCTTGTTAAAACAACACCTTACAACATCAACATATTTAATTATTATTATGTTGTTATACTATTATCAACATTAAAATACACTTAAAAATTGGATCCTAAATATATAATACCTGGACTTGTTGCTACATATTTTTTTAAATAAAACTTACTCATTTTAAAGCATTTTCCAAGTCTTTTTTTATTATACTGCAGTATCAGGATTGTGATGAGTCTTGGAGTAGAAGCAGAAGTTTCTAAATGACAAAGATCATTTCAATGCTTTTCACAACATCAAGGCTATGGCTTATTTTTAATTTACTATCATAAAGAGTACAATTTTTAGAGAAGTTCTAGATGCTGGCAACATCGAAGAGCAATAATAAAATTAGTATGCTGACTTAATTGTTGTATATTTAAATTTATTAAAATATATTAAATATACTTTTGACAAACCATCAACATTCATAATTTGACTATTGAATACTTGATAAAACTTCCGAGCTGATAGCCTTTGTCACTATCTATTTTATGAGAAATAAAATATAGAAAATAAGTTGTGAGGAAATATCTTGAATTTTTCTTACCCAGAAAATATCTAAAACAAATTTTTCTGCATTAAAATCAATTGTATGATTTTTAGTGTTAAATAGAACTCAATTCAATAATATAATAATAACAGAATTAAGAACATTTGAACACTAAATAAGAATGATTGAAATCCTGGCTTCTGCAGTTACAAAAAATATTAGCAACAAACCCGCAATACCTGTTTTTAAATTAACAACAATTACCAATCACTGTAAAGTCTGGAAATTTTAATAATTGTTATTAACTATATTACAGAAGTAACTTAATACTATTTTTACACACTTATTTAGGAAATCATTTGTTTGAGAGCAAAAACATTAGAATATTTACACAATCTTGATTTTCAAAATGTTATTTCTTCAAAAACTTTTGAATGTATAGTTTAGTAAAAATCCTAAAAATATTTAAATTGAATAAAACAATCAATTATATACATTGTATCTCAGTGTTTAGAGATCTACAGCTTATTCTGATCTAAAAACCAATGACATGAATTTTGTAAAAGTTAAGGTTGGAAACAGAATATTATAAGGTTGTAATTAGGGAATATTGTAACAATATTAACAAAGTTAACTTTCATTGTAGTTTCATAAAATCAATGTTGAAACATTCAATGTCATTGATCTTTGCGTTGTTTCATTCAACATGAGCTGACTTTATATAATTCTGCTCTAGCCAATTTAACTAACCATTGTTTCATTTTCCCCTTCCAAATTTAATGTCTAATCTATCAAATTGGGGCAGATACCAAATTACTATCAAAGAGATAAATCATTTCATTTTATTATTACAATATTTTTTCTGTAAGAAAAAATTAAACAAATTTAAGAAAGACAAAAATGTAGATATTTTAGCCATTGTTAAAATTCTCCATCTAAAAAAGATTATCAGCACAAAAAGTACTTTTTCCTTACCTTATACAAAACGTCCTAACAACAGCTTAACTCAAAGCAGATTCCTTATTGTTGTACAGAAGTTATACAAATAAAGAGGGAATTGGTATTCTTTTACGGCACCTCGATTATATTAAAAAAAAACAATTCTTACATAAAACATTGATATTTATGTTGCAAAATAATTTAATTACTCCACATATTTCTTTACATCTTTAATTTCTACCAAGCCAAATATGACAGCCTAAATACATTAAATCATAATAACAAAAATATTTATATAGAAATCTGTAAGAAAATCAAGATTGTATATCTGTAGTTTTCAGAGGTTTGCTCTTAAAATCATCATTTTATCAAATTATTTAACATTTATTTCAGAAAGTAAACATCAACAAATCTGATGGATACCCTGTAAAATCACCAACAAAATTTAAATACCAACATCAAAACTGTGCCACGTTATCGCAATGTTATTTCCTTCAGTTCGGTCCAATAATGGAATGTAACATTTAAGCAGAACAAATTTCGTAACTATAGTTTGGACGGATCGTAGTTGTCGAACTTCCATTGTTGTTGAAGTGATGATGGGTTACACTCCTCCATCAAGAGTTTCTGCTTATTTTCTGAGATCGCCAGACATTTCTTACTGCTGCCATGCTGAATAAGCTTTGTCTAAAATAATAATTACTATATATAAATGTCTTTACAAATTGAGGTAAAAACAATTGGTTAATTTATGTTTAATGCAATTGATATGAGAAAGATGCTACATCAGTTTTAAAATATTCATATATGAAACAACAGGAGTTAATTAATTGTTTTAAGCTTATTAGCAAAACTATGTTCTCTCTCTCACTCTCTATCTCTCTCTCTATCTATCTATATTGTGATATATTACGTTAGATATACGTTGTAAACAACATAAATTGTGAATATGTTAATTGTAAACAATTATTCCACCATTAGGTGCAAATAATTTTTACCTTGGGATAAAACACTTTTCAGTTACTTGACCATTGTTGAATCCCTGAATTAAATTGCTGATGTCGTTTTTCAGTCAGTGATGCTGGTACTTTGTAGTTGGCATCATATGCATTTTGTCGTGTGTTCTATGTATGATAATTTTGAATAGTGTGTCTTGTGTATATGTTGTCTGTTGGTTAATTAGGTTGTTGTGTTTGTTTTTATAAATGTGGTATTTTTTAGTGATGTTAGTTGAATAACAACACATTATTAGTTGATATAGTAGATATTTGTTGATTAAAAAATGTTGAAATAAAATAATAATCCAAAAGAACTACTGATTAATTTGCTTGTTTCTTCTGCTTAAACGAGATACATACGGAAACTATTTATCATTATATAAAAGACTCTACACTGTATTATGAAAAACCAATATTTTACCTAACTATTACCATGAATTATCTGCAAAGTAAATTATTCGGAGTTTGACTGCATTTTGAGGAAAAAAATATCAATTACTTTTCATTTGAACAAAAACTAGGAAACCAAAAAATTCCCAATTGTAAATGAAATACTTTGATTTCCTTGCCTATTTTTCAGATTTCCAGCCTCACTTCAATCATACGGGTATCTAAATGACTTTCTCTTTGTGTTAATAAACTTAATGGTTTTTGTTTTACCTCAGCTTTATATTGCCAGAACTGATTTCCTTGTGACCCATGGCAAGGGTAGAGAATGACATCTTGCCCTGCATAGTCCAAACATGCTTCATCTCGTCTTATTTCCCCAGCCTTACTTAGCATCCAGTACTGTAAAAAAAACATTCAATTTTATATAAATACATTGAAAGCAAAAATTAATTAGTGATTACTAAAGGTGTTTACATACCATAGTAAAAAAGTTGCTCGTTGTAATCATCTTGAATTCACCAAATCAATCATAAGTAAATAAATAAATTATAGTAAAAACCCAACTACCACAGAAAAGTTTGAAATATACAGACATCGCACAATACAAAAACAACATACCTTAAACAACCACTCACACTTCGAATATAACACCCTTTACCTCTAATAATTACTTATGATTTATTCAATGAATTCAAGAAGATTATTTGGAACTTTAAGTCTGAATGAACAGAGAGTGGTGTTTCCATAGTAAGATCTAATCATAATTTGAGTTTGGTTGGCAGAATTTGGTCTAGCATTATCATGTAGCAGTGTCGGAAGACCAATGGAGTTTATTGGTTCACAGTAGCTCAATAAACAGCTACAATTCTTGTTCCTTGCAGCATAAGATTGTATAACTAGACTTTATCCCGAAACTCGGTTCGCTAAATCTTGCATGTTGAGATCGTCTGGAACTTTGACTTTGACTACTGATGTCATTTAACTCACTCCATTTACTGATATTATATCCCTGTAATCATGTGTGAAACCCAAATCTCATCTTCTGGGACAATAATGTTCACTAAAAGTCGATGAACCTTTTCTTATCATATCAACGCAAATTATCAAAAACTTATTCTTTCCATTAGGTATCCATCAGTAAATAGCCTTGCAATTTACCATTACCACTATTTGTGAGATTACAAATTTTCAGAGACAATTTTACGCAAAATTGTTTTATTTCCTTTTTGAAAATCCCAATGCTTTTACCAAGATTAAATTATGCAGGTATAAACCGAGATTTTGTATAAATTAAAGATTTCGTAAACTGGGATGCAATCATCAGTTTTACAAATATTTCCATATATTGCCCTGACCATTTTCTGTAATCATCAATGGTTGGCCTTATCGAGATTCATCATGGACATTTTCCTGAAAGCTCTCACTCACACACTTTGCAGTCACTCACTGCACTGAGGACATATTCTTAACTTATCTGCCAATGAATTTCCATTTTTGAAACACTCCTTGCTACAGTAACTAAATAACTGATGGTATTCACAGTTGGTTGGCTGATCAATTGTTTGAAACCGTCTGAACTGACATTGTAAACAGCAAACTATAAACACAACAAATGGTGTTGTTTGATGGAGAAAGTCTGATAGAAGTCAGTGCAGTGGCATAGCCAGGGGGCATGTGCCCCCAAAGTAATTAATTTTAGCAATATATATTAAACTATGAAACAGTGCTAGGTTTTTAGCAAATCAACATCTCGACAACCCAACAATAGTGTAATTTAAAGAGCCAAAATAGCATAAAATATGATTTCTAGAGATACAAATTTGCAGAATTTCCCGAGGGTTCCTCTCCCCTGACCTTACCCCGGTCATGGCCCCCAAACCATCATCCTGGCTACGCCCCTAAATGTATATATGTGTCAATGTTTCCACTGTATTCTATTATCTACATTGACCTTACTTTCCTCATACTCCTCATATAAATTTTTACGATAGTTTTAAGAACATTAATTATGGAGAAGTTTTTGAGTTTGATAATAACACCAAGAAAGTGTTAATTGTGACAAAAGCTAAATATATTTTGTACTGCACTTTGCTTTTAAGTAATAAATGCTGTCACTCTCCAAAATTATGTATGTACCACTAACAACTCTCTTCTGTTAAATCAAGAGGAAATAAATACCGAGGTAACATATTATAAATAAATTGCTTCTGTGCATGGTGAATCTAATATGATTTGAGAACTCAAGAAATGTCACAATAGAGAATTTTAAATCTACATATATTAATTACAACTACCACTTCTAGGACACGGAGGGAACCACTTCTAGCTGATACTTTCCCTTAAAGATAAATTAAACACCTTCGTTATTTACTACATTATGTGTTGAAATCTATGTTGTTATAGAAAATCTGCCTCCCATTTATAGATAAATTCAATATCACTTAGGTATAAAACTTTATCATAGCTTTTACTACACCCTGACTAATTCAGACTTTGCACCAAATGAAATAAACTTGTTCCCTATCTTGAAGGAAAGTTTCTGTAGAAGTTCATTTTTAGACAAAGTTGAAATTCAATAAAAATTTGGTAAACAAGATTAATTAGAAAAAAAATTGTTCATAGTCATAAATTGTATTCATACACTACAGTGATTAAGTGGAGAATTAAAACAAATAATTGCAGTTTTTGTGTTGTACATCTTGAGGTTTTTTTTTATACATACTTATTCATATCACACAGCTACTTACTGATATTTTTTCTAAGACGTTTTTCGCAATAGATGAGTCCACAGCACAATGCTGTGAGTCACAGACCTCTAGATAAACTTGTAATTATCAGTAAGTAGTGGTTTTTGCCAAGTGATATCAATAAGTATGTATAAAAGAAAATAATTCCAGTAAATTAAAAATATTACTCAGAAATATTTTTATATTATTACATTTAATAATTTGTCTAAATATTACTAAATAATTACTGAATTAATTGTAATTTATCCTGGAATTCTAGATCTTTAAGAATCTAAATCCCCTGTTTTGTTCATATATCATCAGTAAAACATTTAACTTAATTATTACTGAAAATTATAAAAAACAGTAAACCTTACTTGATCTTACTACTTCTGACCACCAATTAGTCTTAGCAGTTAGTGGTTATCCTCGAGTGTGATTACGAAAAAAAACTGTTGGAGAAATTACGGTTTAGGTTATTTGTTAAAGAAGAGGAAACAGAATTTTTTCCAGACTAAAAAGCCAAAACCAAAATAATTTTAAAAAATAACATTAAAATAAATGTTAAAAATACAGTAATTAAAAACTGTCATACTTAGTGCAGTCATTATAAATATGAGTATATGGCTCATTGCTAATCAAGCCGTATATCCATTAACCAGACATGTTTGACAAGCAATGTATGCCGGAAATGGTGTTCGCTGAACATTGTTTGGTGATGGTTCAGTGGGAATGCCTTCTCGTACAATCTCAGAGTTATGGTGGGATAATGGCGGAAACCACATGTTGGCTGTAAAAGTTTGCTCACAGACTGAACATTTCACTCGAACTTGCATCTCTGTCCATGCAGCATTTACTCTTGTTTCAGTGTATCTAATTTTCTGTTTATGGCTTTATTTCTATTATTGCGCACTACTTTATTTTCGCCACACAGTAGTTTACATTTTATACTAATCTTTATACACACCCTTGTAATATTTAACAAGCTACTTTCAATAAGGTCTGGATGCAATTGGTCACTGGACTCATCTCTTCTTCCCTTAAACACTTGTCTCTACCACTATCAATGAGATCAATGGAAGGATATGATCAGATAAGCAGGAGCTGATATACACACTAATCAGCGACAAACATGTTTGGCGAAATATGTTGGGTTAATGGATACCCAGACTTAGAATGCATTGTTACTTCTTGAATAAAGTAATGTATATTAGTTGAAATTGACTTTGGTAGTGCAAAGGGAATGTTAAAAAAACACAATCACTCTAGAGATGGTCCATATTTTCTGTCACGGTGACCTGTCACTGATATTCCTTTGTCGCTGGTGGTACTAGTGAAAAAATAATGGAAAATGCAAGTTCCAGTAACAATTGATCAAACAGAAGTTGCATCTGTTGTGATTGGACAAAAGGTCACAGTCACTGGATAAAACTGCTATCATTAGTTGATTTGTTGCTGTCACTGGCTCTACTCTCGCCATTCGGCTCACAATGCCGATTATCGTGCAGTGTTGTTGACTGGAGGGGAGAGAGAAGGGTTGTCTCTGTTGTGATTCGGCAAAATGTAGCTGTCGCGACTGAAAAGTTACTGATATTTTACCATGGCTGTCATTGGTTGATTAGTCGTTGTCACTGGTTCTATTTATTTACGTCGTATATGGGTGGTCGATTTGTGTCCCGTTTCAAGAGAGTGACATTTTTGTGTAGAGTAGACACACTCGGCAGTTTGTTCTTAATTTTATAGATGTTTATTTTAAAATTAAATGAGCCTTCCAAAGAAGAAAAAAGAGAGGTGTAGAATCATGTCACCAATGTGGTATGTCTGCCTGCTACTGGCACATACAGAGCAGTCTCAGTATCCCTTGTCACTGGCAATAGTCACTGATCCAATCCTGGTGCTGTCACTAAAATCGCCGATCCGTTAAAGTCACTGGATCAACCAGCTCTAAATCACTCACATTTGTTTAGAAAACAACTCAAATTTATTACATAAAAAATATTGGAAACAACCCCAATACCATAAAAAATAATAAAAAATAACTGATAATACAAGTTACATAAGATTAAACCCTTATGTACATTTCAATGACCATGTCCTCATCATCATCATCAGAGGGTCTTATTACCAGAATTTAATTCAGAGTTACCAAATTACAATCTAGGAAATATTAAGTTATACATCTGTGCTCTTGATATTGTAAACTAAAATTTAAGGAAATAAAAATGAATTTGAAATAAAGGTTATAGCTAGATACAAAGGTCAAGATACTGACAACTAGGAAATCATTTTCCAACATGTATTAATAATACAGTAAAACCTCTCATATCCAGATCAATGTGGTGACAGCATAATCTGGATAATGAAAAATCCGGATATGGGAGGGGCTCTGAAATCTCATATCTTACCGCAGCTCTAAAACAGTGGAACTCCAAAATAATACTTTAAAAACATGGTGATATAAAAGGTTTCAAAACTCAAATACCTTAGCTTTTTAGTTATTCTTGAAAACTATTATGCTTGTTTAGTTATTATGAATTACCTCTGGACATATGACTGTTTTGCCAAGATCATTGTAGTAGAATTATCTGTACCCTGGGACACACACATTCTAAAGCAGTATGGGTTTAAACTGTAAAAAATATACTGATCTTTGTTCTCATAAGAATGAATGGTTACCACTCTTATGGTTATCACCTATATTGGGTGCTAGAGTTTTGACAGCTAAATCTATTCGTATTTGACTTAGAACTTAGCAAAGAAACAGTGGTCTCGGCCTCAACAAAGGATCTTTGAACCTTTTTGTTTGGTTTGCCGTCCAGAGTAGGATCTTGGAGGAGTCATGCATTACTTGAATTAGCAGAAATCAACAAGTAATTCTAGACAATTTTTTTTATTTGATAATAGAAAGTAAAATTGCATGTATGACCGGAAAAAAGACAAACTCTTAATAAAATTCACATTTCCTGTATTATATCTGAGTGCAAGAGTATCTCAGAGCACACCTAGAAGATTCTTTTACACATCTAAGAGTAAGAGTACAGAAACCCCATACTGTAGACTTTCAGATGAACGCAAAGATCATAGGGATAATATATCATTACCAAAACGGGTTGCAGCAAGAAACAGCAAGACATAAATTTGGAGATTTTATATGCAGAAAGTAGCTACTTCTGGCATTCCAACTGATGAAGAAGTCATACAGAATATCATACCCTTATCATCAGAGGGTTATATTAAATAATTAAAATCTAGAAACCTTATTACAAAGCCGTCTAATGTTCCCTCTATTTTTTAATAAGACATTTTGGGGATGATGATATGGTCATAAAAATGTACATAAGGGTTATTTACGAAAATCTTAAGAAACTTTTGTATCACTTACTTTGGATATTTTTTTGTAGTATTGTTGATACTTTTATTAATAAGAGGCAATTTCTTATTGCCTTTCTTAGATGTTCTTCTTCAAATCAAAAAGCTACTCCTTTTTTCCAATTTACTATTGTTCACTAGGGAAGTTCTTTTCATTACAATATAAATAATTTGATTTTAAACTACTTAACTAAGTGAATACATAATTGCTTACTTGCTGACGCGTTTCAAAACGATCGTTCCTTTTACGAAGCTAACTCTCTACATAAGTAGTTTAAAATCAGTTTAATCAGTGAATTCAAGATGATTACATCAAGAAACTTCAACATTAATAAGTTATCAAATTTTAAAAATTCAATTGAGAAAAAGGAAATGTAATACCACATAATAACTATGAACCACCATAATTTTTAACCGCATTTTGCCATGATTGACAACTAAGAGAAATATCAAAATGGCCATATTCCTAATTGGTATAACAATTGGTATACCTAATGGTATAACCCATTGTGTGTATAATGAATGTATGATTCTTAGCAGAGATCCTTTGAAAATAGCTCACTTTAATTTGTATGTTTGTTTAGGTTCTCTGATTGAAAATGGTTTTAATAAGAGAAAAATCAGTGTAAAGATTTTTCAAACTGGGCACAACCATGAACAAACCTATTTCCTAATAAAAGCTACAATTGATCAAACTTCATTTTGTCTCATACAGGGAGCGGCAGAAAAACCTGACTATTTTCAATCTCGTACAGTCGAGCAGTTGTGTGGAGGGGGTGGTGGGTTGACAAGGCCATTCGACGCCATTTCAGTAGTCATGGAGCAGTGGTTCGGTGTATATCGTGCATTTGTCATTGAGACGTATTTTAAAAGTGGTGATTCGGTTGTTGCTACACAACGTCAGTTTCGTAGGCACTTTAATGTGAGTCGTAGAGGACGCATCCCATCCCGAAACACAATCAAACTGTGGGTGGATAGTTTTAGAACAACCAGTTCATCTTTAAAACAAAGGCCGACAGGCCGTCCCAGGTCAGTGAGAACACCAGACAACATTAAGCAACTGAGACAAACTGTGCTAACAAGCTCGCATGGACCGGCGTGTAGACAAGCTGCCGCTCTTCAAATGGCTGATCGCACAGTAAGACATATTTTGCACTACGATCAAAACTTTCATGCATATAAAATTGCCATTGTCCAAAAACTTCAGCCTCATGACTACGCTAATCGCCAGGCATTTTCAGAGCAAATGATCAATTTGATGGATGACCAGACAATTCTTCTAATGAGTGATGAGGCTCATTTTCACCTTGATGACTATGTTAATAAATAGAACTTTAGATATTGGTCGAATGAGAACCCACAAGAGTTGCACGAACGCCCTTTACATAGTGCTAAAGTTACCGTGTGGTGCGCAGTAACTAAGAAATGTGTCATCGGACCGTACGTTTTTGAGGAAGGTGGACGTATGGTTACAGTCAACCATGAACATTATCTACGGATGCTAGACAGTTTTTTGATACCAGAACTAAAAAGGAAACGTTTAGCTATTAGAAAGATTTGGTTCCAACAAGACGGAGCCACTTCTCACACAGCAAATGTCGTCATGGATTATTTGAGGACTAAGTTCCGTGGGCGTGTTATCTCACGGAATGGTGACTTTGCTTGGCCCGCACGATCCCCTGACCTCAGTGTGTGTGACTTTTTTCTTTGGGGTTACCTCAAATCAAAAGTATACACAAACAAACCCCGTACACTGGAGGATTTGAAGGAAGCCATAACTCAAGAATCCGCCTCCATAACAAACGAGATGTTGGGAAAAGTGTTTGACAGTTTCATTTCAAGACTGAAGGAATGCATGACGAGGAATGGACACCACTTAAGTGATGTTATCTTTAAGTAATAACAGTTGTATTTTCGAGTTTTTTTATCATGATATTGCGTTTTTCATTAATTGCCATCTTTTATAATGTGTAACAAATAATAAACTTTAAAAAATATGTATAAGTACTGAAGCTATTTTTATTTAAAAACCGTCAGGTATTTCTGCCGCTCCCTTTATTAGCTAAATACAGCTCTCAATCTATGCAAATTGAGAAATGTTTTACCCAAAACAAAATGGTAGTTCCCACTTTCCTGATTCAAAATTATTTATTATTATTTATTGTTTTTTTGAAGAATTGAAGTTTCTGCAACAATTTTGATAAAATTGAAGTAATACAAAAAGAAGATGATTTTACAATGTAAGTACATACTCGTGGTAAAAATTTTGCAATATTATTCTAATTATTAAAATAATTATGACTTAATGTTTTATTTGTCCAATCAAGAACCATATCCCATAAAATCAATATCTCATAAGGTATAAACATAATGGAATTTACCCACTAGAACATATCATACAAGGACCGCGTCCATAATAACACATACAAATAAATATTTTTTGCATCATTAGTATCGGAAAACTCCCATTAGAGCTTTCCGTCACAAGCCAGCTCAACATTTATCGGCCAGGATATTTTGTCGGTGACGGAACGTTCCATGCATAGTACGTGACGGTGTCAAACCCCGTTGCTGCCCCACATGGCACATGTTGCTATTCAGTTCAGACACAAAACTTTACTTGCTTTTGAACAAATACTTGTGCTGATTCGGAAGATAAATGGACGAAGAACAACTCAGAATGTGTTTGTAAGTACGAGTTTTTGTACTATTTACAACATCCAAAATACATCGCATGGAAGGATGTTTCAGATCAAATGAAACAACCTGGTAAGTAATAATTTCTATTAATTTATTGTTATTAAAATATTATAAATCTAGTGCATTTGACCTTATTCTTTGTTCTCATTTAAATATTTCAGACACAGTTACCTTGATCTACAATCGTCTAGAAGACGTCCGCAAATTGATTGCAAAAATTGTCCGCAAATTGATTGCGTACTTCAAAAGCGGAAGTAAACTGCATCGCCTTCTTTACATCGTGGATTATTCTGTTTCAGTGTCACTTGCAGTTACTCTGCATCTTATGAAGCTGTTTCAAAATCCAAGTGGTTAGAACAACAACAAAATTGGTAATACCATTTTCAATTTTTCATAATAATTCATTAAACTATAATGACTTCATATGAAAATACTGGTAAAACTTTTGTTCTTCATCAACTAGGTGCAACATAGTTGCATAACATCCAATATTCTTCCTCAGTTTTTTTGTTTTCTTAGAGATTCATGAATCTGATAGCGTGTCTGATTCTTGTTTTTGTTTTTCTCTTTATTGTCCAAAATAATGGCAGACATTGCCATTTCTGATAATTGACAATTACCTAATAGCCATATTTTAAGTCACGTAAAATTCTAAATAAAATAGTCACGTAAATAAAATATAATTATTAATTAAATCTATAAAGATAAATAACATTAAAACCTTAGACACTGTACTATTAAAGTAGTCTCCTGTATTTACTACGTAGATGTTCCCTTGGTGACGCATCCGGAAGAAATGTACAGCACAGATGCAAAACTCAATGGCTTTCAAATGTATATCATATGCGTTGTATACAGGTATAGAACACTGTTGATCCGTTGCAGTGTGCATAGTAGCGATCAAAAAGTTTTTTCTCGTGCCTAACACTGTCTTATGGCGGTCAAGGTACAAAACTTTCTAGTGGGTGAAGAGCTTTAGTCTAAATTATTGTGTGCCACTATACACAATTCAAATGTTACAAATATAATAATGAAGCTTTTAATAATGAACTTATTATAGAGTTTAAAATACAAACGATAATTTTTTACAAATCATATTGTAATAGAATTTATTTCAATCTTATATTTTTTCATACAGAAAAGATTCAGTTTATTAAACTGTATTGTTCTTATAATTATTTATTTGCTAAATATATAATTTAGGTAGATTTTTTAAAAACGTACTAAGTCAAAATCTTTTCAACTTTAGTAGAAGATTTTTTAACTAACTAAATAAAACATGCTAATAACAATACAAAAATCTTATTTTACTACAATTACTTTATGTACATTTGATTACATGGTAATCATCTTCGATTACATACAAGATTACTTCTGAAGATGATTACCATGTAATCGAAATGTACATAAAGTAATTGTAGTAAAATATAGATTTTTGTATTGTGTTTAGTAGCTTCTATTTCTTTAGTTAAAAAATTAATCCACAGTGCTCAAGAAATGTATTAATGGATTAGAAGATTTTTTGTCAGTGTTACTCCTAAGTGGAGACGCTGGTGAAAATTGGTTCTAGTGCAGTTTAAAACTTTTATTCTCAGAAGTTAAAAGTTTAAAATTTTCAAAAATTGACTTCAATGATAAGTTTAGTAAGATGTAATTAGTGTAAAAATAGAGTAAAATTACCATACCTCTTTTTATAAATAATAAGTTATTATTTCTAAATATCTTATAATTCTTGTCTCAGTAAATCAATTCAAAGTATAAACGAATTTGTAATTATTATTTGACTCAAACATAAGCATGCACCAAAACTAATTCACAAGCAGACAGACAAATGGTGACAAATGCAGACATAGACCAATTCAAAACGATTTTAAATATTTTCTCCTTCTAAACTGTTTTCTTTAAATATTGTTGAAAGTAATATTGTTTTCATATTATTATGAAAATATGAAAACAATAAATTTTCAAGTCTAAAAATACTGGGGATGAGAAAAGTTCCAGGAATTTTTCAGTAATAAAAAATCACATAATTTTAATCCGAATCTATATTGTTTACTTAAATATTACACCTAAAGAAATTTTGTCATTAATAAAAACATCTTGTTCTTTAAATGATCTTTATTTGATCCTCTCAAAATAAGTCTAGCATTATATGGATTTCAGTTTCAAGATCAGGAAAAAATTGTGCAAAAAAATTGGTAGAAGAAATTATTTTAGCAAAATCTAATAAAAAATGCAGTGTAGGCAAAATTTTGTTGTTTCTCTGGAGTAGCATTTAAGTACAGAAAGTAATACAAAGAAATAGAACTTGTTTGGGCACTATGACCAGGTCACCTTAAGAGAAGTTGCAATGTCCTCATGTCTTTCTTTTTTCCACTGCAAAGGAAACTATTATTTCACACATTCCAATATCCAATAGAGATCCCGAGTATAAAACTATCTTATTTTTATTGATATCACTTGGGAAAAAGCCCACCTACTGATATTTTTCATCAGACACGTTTCAAATCAGTATATTGTTAAATGGTGTGAGTCACAGACATAAAAATATGGTATACATATGAAGTGTATATACAAGGGCTATCAATAAGATAACCTAGCACAAGAAGTTGCTGCACTACTATTTTTATCTTAGTGTGCACATTAGTTCACTGTGATTCCAGCTGTGAAAAGCAGAACATTGAACTCCTATTTGTCTTTCAGTTATAACTGACATAATATCACAATAGGATACCCTACCAAATGTGAAATTTTTGAAAGACTTTTATGATCAGGTCACTCTGCAGCTGAAATTCGTAAATTGCGTGCAGTTTACGGCTGAACCATGAGTGAAAGTGTGGTCTGACAGTAGGTATAGTTTTAAAAAATTTGGAAGAACAAAATTCAAGATAAAATTAGAAACAGTAAATCTTTCTCTTCAGTAATGACCTCTAAGCTTAAGGTGAAGAAATGGTTAATGAGAACTGTTAGCTAATTATTTTGGAACTTTCCAAAAAATGTACTAGAGTTTCTCAGTGTTTTATATGAAATTACTGGAGAAGAAATGGGCTTCTTGATTTATGTTTACTTGGTGCAAGAACTGCTATCTTCGTCCTCACACATCGATGATAAACAAATGAACTTTTGACTAGCTTCAAATGTGACGATTTCAGCCAACCCAGACTTGGCTTGGAGTGAATTTAATTTATTCATAAATATAAAGAGGGAGCTAGCACTACAGCACATTATTGATTATGAAGAACTCCAAAATGTGAGAACACTTTGGCTATATTCCCAAGCTGAAGATTTGTATCCAGAGTGTGTTAAAAAATGTTAAAGGGATTTCAAAAGTGATTGAATTTGTTGGAAAACTATGTAGAGAGTAATTAGAATGTGTATTTTCAAGCTGTATATAATTAAATAGTTATGTATTTACTACTTCAGTTTATATTTCAATAACGGAGCTTACTTTCTGTATGGCTCCTACTATCTTGAATGAACATTCTGGGAGTATATTAGATGTATGCATGCCACAAAATTTATGGCCACCCTTATAACACTTCAACCATTCACAAGGTTTTAAATTTAACTTTTATTTCAGAAATCCTAAAAAGATATTATTTAAAAACTAATAAATTTTATTCACAGTTTTGCCCAATTTAAATAAAAACTTTAGCCTTTGATCCTTATTAAAAGCCATTTTGAAAATATCAGAGGATTAAATATATATAAGATTATAAATTTTTATCTTTTCAAATTTAAATCAAACTGACTAAATAAAGGACAAACTCCATAAAAATATTAGAAAACAATAATTATTTCACAGATCAAAATCAATTACCTGAAACTTCTTATATTTTTAAATATGTCTGCTACATTTTTAAAAACAAAATCACAAACCTCATTGTTATAAAATGCAGGAGTTTAAATGATATTTACTATAAACTTGGATATTTCTAGCTTGGTTCCATAGTATTGAGATATTTTATAAAGCAAAATGTGTCTTACATCTAAATATGACCAAGTATAATGAGTTACTAAGAATCTAAATGGCAAGTTGTTACAACCTAACCAAATTTTTAATGAACCTAAAAATAATCTGTGATTCCAGATAATGAATGTTAATTCAAGCAAACTGAATGCAATTAATAAAGCAGTTATATCAACTCGTCCAAACCCACAAGCAAAACACTGCGACCGGTTTATTTTTCGGTTTTACCTGATTACCGCCTTGATTGTGACAAGGCCAAAGTCCAACCGGTTTGTGCATATCTTCGGGTTTGCACGCTGAATCTACACAGTAGCCGGACCATTTATTGCCTATCTGTACGGATAAAGGTAAAAAGAAATATTAAACAGTCGAAATAGTAGGTTAGGTTATTTTGGTTGTAGTTTGATTACAAACTCACTGCTTCTCCATATTCCTAGAAATAATATAAAATTATCTTAAAGAACCAAATACCTTTAATTGTTGGCATTTTTTGTACTTCTTTTATACGATATTTCCAAGATAATTTGAAAGTAATTTAGTGTTAGGATTTATTTTCCCTTAAATTTTTCATTGGCTGGATTCTTGTCAAAATGTTTAACAGGAAAAGTTTTTGAATTTATCAGTTCATAATAAAGTCTGACATGACGATATTGATAATTTAAATGAAACTGGCTTTTTGGACGGTTAGTGTAATCTTGATTTAATAAGCATATATTAAAAATTCATATTTATTACATAATAGTTTATGTCCAAACCAGCCAAAGAACCTGGAGACAAGTGATAAAATATTCTGTTCTCCATGTTAGCGAAAACTTTCAAGTATAAAACTATGAATACCATAACCTGCACAAACTTCATGCAAGTCCTACTTAAAATTTCCATGTTAAAATAATAAAAATAAAATAGGTTTTAAAATTCTTAAATTGAAATCATAATGTTAACTTTTTAGTTGGGTGGTAGGCAGCCAATAAATGTCAAAGTTTGATGATCTCAACTAGTGTTACAAATACTAGTTGTCTAGACAAAATGACAACAATATAAAGTATTTGGTTGTGGAACATATGTCAAAACAAACCTGGTTTCCTCCCATCTTATGGCAAGGATAAAGACCTACAGGCTTATGCAGATCTGCTTTCCTTGCTGGCGAGTCCAGACATGTCTTTGCTCCATATCCCATGTTACGCACCTATAATATTTTACTCACAAATTTATTAATTTACCAGTACAATATAAGATATTCATAAACTAATTGCAAAACACTAATCCACTGCACAATAGAACATCAATAATTATCAACACCCGTTATAGGAAAAATAATATTTCCTTAACATTCTTTATGAACATTTTATTAATACAGACAACAAGATTTGTTTGTTTTACTGAAAATATCTGTCAAATGTCTATGAAATGTATTTTAAAATGATTGAGGGTGTGTTCTATACATTTTTGTTGTTATTTTGTTCTAACCCAAGAATGCTTGCACTATGGATACTTCCACGATGACTCGTGTCATTAGGGCAAATAAAAACCTTGTAATTATTGTTATTAATTCGTTTTAAATTATAAATTTCAATTGTATGGATTATAATAAGCTTTAAACTTGTTCATTAGTATAAAAAAATTTATAAATACATTTATCGCATATTTAAATGTAAAATTACAGGTAGAAAAATTAGAATATTAACACTTACGCGATTACTCTTGCTTCTAACACACCACTCATGTGATCGCTTGTACATGTAGGCAACCCTTAACATTGGTGAAGCCTGCCAATGTTGTGCCCCTGGATACGCTCTCAATCATGCTATCTTAACTTGGATACTATCTGGCCAATATTCTCAAGAAAGGATATTTAGAAGATCAATCGCAAAAAGATAAACAATTCCTTCAGACCAACTAAAAATGTTAGATTCATTCTAGCGTGAACATTCCCGGACTAAGACTTCAACTGGTGTATGACTTTTTGCATAAGAAGTACAAGAAAAGATTGTACATAATACATAAAGTTGTGCCATAAAGAGGTGTCCACTTTCTTACATGAATTAAAAATAAAATAATATTGGATGACAAAGTAATTATTATCTTAAAAGTGTTCACAAATGGGTTTCTAATTTATTTGCGGCTTTTAAACAGTATAATGAGGCAGTTTGCAAATTTTTCGTATGTAGTAATAATATGGGTCAACAGAAGAGAAACTATGAAATGATTGATTTTCAAACTCTTCAATTATAACACAACTTAGAGGGTGTTAAATGATTTCAAAATCAATTGGATTGTTTGTTTTACACAAATGTTAAAGTATTTATTATATTTTAATTGAAAAACATACATTGCCTTGAACAAATTAAGGGGCAAGGAAGGCATTGCCTCCCCAACCTTCTGGACAAGTGCATTATTTTTGTATAATCAAAAGCTTATAATAAACTAATTAAAATACTACAAAAATAATAACAGTACTGACAAGAAATATATTTGGCAGTATCAGTTGTTATTGTGATTGTATGAAAGATATTTTCTAAATTTGACTGTAAGTTCAAATCAAAATATGAATTTTATTCCAATCTTGCAAGTCATGATGTTCAAAATGAAATTTTAGGAATTGTGTCACACGAAATTCTTTATTCAACTTTACGTTTCTCATAGACATAAAATTAGGTTTAATTTTAGACCTATGACTTTGCAAAATTAAAAAAAAATTTTTTTTATTTTTAAAAAGTTTAAAATCCCCATTTTGCATTCTATGAGAAACATGTATATTATAATGAAAGTTTTTAGATACTGGTTCAATGTCGACAAGCTTTTAAATGATCTTTATTTTGTTGGGGGTGGGAGTACCCAATGTGATACTCCCCAAGGCAGTCGTGTGCCCCCCTAAAACTCGTAACTTCGCCCATGCACATTGATGATATTGTTAAAATGTAAGTAAACAACTTCTTTTAAAAATGATCAGTGTTACTTTGGAGAAGAGCTAAAATGGGTTAACATATTTCATATGCACAATACACAAATAATGAAAAACCATTTAGTCATTAATATTAGTCCCTCATGCATTAACAATGACTACAAGAAAATTTCATGTAATGTGGTGATTAACAGATGGAAGAGCTAAAATCTTTGAGCACATAATGTAAAATTTCTAATTTGTTTGATGATTCAAATGCTACGTAAAATGTTTTGGCCCGTCTCCTTGATGTAGACATCATCACAATACAGTATGATCAACACTTTAGTGTGTCTGTCTTTTATAGTACACATACTAATGTTTGAACTTTGTATGGTAAATGGCTTGTTAAATCTACACTCTATACAACTAATAGCATTAAGGGTATGAATCTAATAGCAACACTTTTGGTAGCCTACCTGAAATAGTGCTAAACCACTGAATTATCATGCATTGGTATGTATCTTAGTCATAACATTTAATTCATTTTAAAATTACACATCCACTGTATTTATTGCAGTTTTATTTTTATAAAAGTTTTCATGTTATTTTTAAGTTAATTTTCTAGAATAATTTAAAGTGTTTTTTTTTTTTTACTAGAACCGGACAACCACTGCTTTTTTTTATCACTGTGACTTGAAAACTTTTGTGAATAGTTAAATCTAGAGAACAATTTATGTGTACAGTTGAATAAAGAGCTATTCCAATAACCAGATTATTCTACAAATTTAGGTTGGTTGACTTTGGGATTTTAGAATCTGCTGATATAATATTTTACAAATGACATTTGTAAGAAATGAATATTTAACATGGAATTTGTTTCTGTTGTTGTAATAAATAAACATTTAAATTAGTATTAATGAAATATATGATTTAAAAAGTAGATTTTTTTCCTAAACCCCTAAAAATCCACATTTATTCACTAGCTTCTAAATGTTTATAATACTGTTTAAGCAACAGATATAATCTATTTAGAAAATCATTTAAAAAAACTTTCAATCTTAAAATTGTAAAAGATGATGTTCTATTGCAGGAATTATAAATTGTAACTATCTAAAATATTTTTAGGTTAAGTTGAACACACAAGAAAACCTAAGCCTTATAAAATTAATGTAATAGTAATAAATATACTGATGTAACAATAATAGTAACTGTAATTTCTTGGAAATAAATAAATAGATACACATAAATACATATCACAATATTAAAATATTTTAATCATACAAGTGAGAGAAAAAAAGAATATATATATATATATATATATGTATGATATTTAACGTCCATTATTATTCTGTTGCTCTGTTTTTATAAAAATAGTTAAAAAATTATTGCACCATTAATTGCAATTAATTTTTACCTTGTGATGAGACATATTTCGGTCCCTTGACCATTGTTGAATTACTGAGTTATATTGCAGATGTCGTTTTTCTGTCCCTGATGTTGGTACTTTGTAGTTGACATCATAGCATTTTGTCTAGTGTTCTATGTTTGAAAATAGTGTAACCATACTTGAAATAAGTAATAATCTAAAAGAACTAATATCACTAGAAAAATATCACATTTATAAAACAAACACAATAACCTAATTAACCAACAGACAACATATACAGAAGGCACACTATTAAAAAATATCATACCCAGAACACATGATGAATTGCATATGATGTGAACTACGAAGTAACAGCATCACGGACCGAAAAACGACATCAGCAATATAACTCAGTGATTCAACAATGGTCAAGTCACCGAAATATGCCTCATCACAAGGTAAAAATTGATTGCACTTAATGGTGGAATAATTGTTTACAATCAAGATATAATAACTTTGTAAAATGAATAAATAAAAATTAAATTCATAAGAATATAATTTTTAAAATATTGTGTGATAAAGGATGTATTGAAAAAAACCCATGGATAATAACAATTTAGGCTTTAGACAAAAGGATGGGTAGAGAAGATACAAAATTGATTCGGAAATGAAGTGGCTACCTTGAAAGAGTGGGGTCAGGAAACAAAAATATGATTAAAATGACTTTGTACGTTTAAATTTTCCAAAATTATTACTTGATTTAAATGGTAAAGTTAACTGAATCTAATAGTGTGTGTAAAGAATGCACTAACTTTTACTACTGATCAAATGGATAGTTGAAATATAAGAAATGCTAATTTTTCAAATAGTTGAATAAACTATTTTAAAAAAATGTAATGAAAAACTCATGTGACCTGTTGTTAAGATTTATTACTTTCATACTTATTATAGTTATATATGAGTATATGGAAAGTATATGCAGGTTTAATGGCTTGATTTTAACATTATTCATTGAAATGCTAACTTTACTAAAAGCATGCATATAAAACAGAAAAAAGAATTTTTTAAACAATCATTTTTATAAACGTATTAATTTTACTCTCACCAGAAGCTTTTAAGCATAATAAATACAATTAAAAACATTTTAAAGCTTTTGTTTGTTCAATTAAAATCTACAACAAGATTCAGTGAAATATTTATATTTTAACATGCAATCTGCAATAAAGTTCACTACAGTTATACACTTTTATTGTTTTATAATTTTTTAGAAAAAAATGTTTTATTTGTCTAAAAAATATTTTTATCAACTAAATGACATTAGTTGTATTGATTGTATGCGCTTTTGCATTTGAAAAAATTGTTTAAAGAATAGATTTAATTAAATAACTATGTAAAAGATGACACCATTCAAAAAATAAATACAAATTTAGGTTATATTTTATTACCAGCGGGAATGATGTAGAATTACTTCAATAAGTGTATGTTGTAATTATAGTGTAAAATAGGTATAATATCAACTTCTGATTCCACTATATTTTCTATATAAAAAAAGACAAATGTTGCAAGAATTTATTTTTAATAGGTTTCTGAATAGAAGCCATACTGTGAATTTAAATAAAATACTTGAAGTTTGTGGCACTTCATACCAAATAAGATCCATAATCGTTCCCTATTTCACAAACGCCAAGTGGGTGTTTATAAGCCCAACAGTCAATAAGCTAATTGGTACTTTTCAATCAAGAAATTGAACATTTAAAATCATACACTTATCTCAAAAAATCATAAATTCAGGATGGGACCATCAGAGGAATTAGAAATGAGAAAGCAAGATCATCCTTCAGTAATTTCTATGAATCTCCCCCTCCTATAAACCTCAGAGAGCTTCATCCTATTTTTTAAAATAAAATTTCTGATATTTAAATGTGCTTCTGGTTTGGTTATAGCCAATAAATAAAGACAAAAACTTTAATGAAAAAAGATTTTGTCTCATAGACTTGGCCTACTATAAAAAATGAGTTAATTCACATAAAACTCATGATTTTCATTAGTCTATTATTTTAATAGGAATATGCCCAGAGGTTTGATTTGTCTATCAAATGATGCAGGAGGTATTGGAGTTTTGATACCATGTCATGCATTTCCTAACAGATGGCGCTGTATGTCAAGCCTGAGTGTTAGGGATTTGTTAACAGATGATGATGCATGTCATGCAGGAGCTGTAGGCATTTGTATGGTACAGTGAACACCAAAGAGTACCTACATATTTTCAGTGAATTCTTTGAGTAATTGGATGAAATTGAGCCCCATCAAGGGTACTTTCAATAGGACAGTGGCACTTTCCTTAAGTTACTTGATTCTATGGCGATGATCCAAAGTTACTTCGAAGACCAATTAGTTCCAGAAATTTGTGACCGCTAAGATCATCACACTAGCTTCTTTCTGTAGGGTTATCTAAAGGGAAGAGTCTATGCTAAATGCCCTCGTATTTTGTACGATTTGATATATAATATTACACACGAAATCAACAGCACTGACAACGCAACGCTGCAGTGAACTGCCAAAAACATTGAACGATGTGTTCAGCTGTGCCAAGGGGCGGATGGAGGACATTTTCAACACAACCTTTAATGACTAATTAATCTCCTTGATATTCTGTACATGTAAGAGACAATAACATGTTACTTGTATTTTTCTTCTTAAAATAGACATAAAATGAAAATCATGAGATATATGAATCAACCTATAGTATCTTGGACCAACAATGTTACCAATCATGAGCTAATGTATCGATTGGATAAGGGGGAGGAGAGAGACATGTATATATATATATATATATATATATATATATATATATATATATATATATATATAGAGAGAGAGAGAGAGAGAGAGAAAGAGAGATAGAGAGAAGTGCTGATTAAGAGAAGAAAGTTGATATATCTAGGTCCTGTTATCAGGCATTAAACAACATGTTCGGAATGCTTCTGTTGATTATTCAAGGAAAATTTGACATTGTAGGGGAACCTAGTAGAGAAAATATTCTTGCTTTCAAAACTTGGATCAGCATTGTCAATTGCTTAACTATTCATACCTATTGCAATAAGGCCTTGTTAATAGTTGATGTCTATAACAAAGGACTTGAAGAAGAAGAAATGTGTATGAGACTATCACAGGCAAGTTCTTGGACCAAATAATTCAACTTTTTCAATTTTTTTCTGGGTTAAAGAAAGAAATGGACAATCCAAATTTATTATTATATATTCAAGTTTTAACCAATTATCATAATTTAGTTTAGAAAATCTTGATCTAAATGGACAACAAATGATTTTGTTTTCAGTTTGACTTCCAAATGTGACCTTCAGTTAACATTTCCAGGACTCACAGAGTATACAGTTTCTAGTAATCAAATAAAAGCGTTTAGTAGAAAAACTTTCTCTTGTCTGTAGAAATAGAACATTGGTCCAAGTCTCTTGTTTGTTTGGATCAAGTATTATTACAACTAGCCTTCCATATTGCAAGCAAAACACTAAGGCTCAGTAACTTGTTCCTCATTATACAGATGTGGAATATGGTAGAATTACAAATGATAAAAATATCTTTCCTTTTCATTATTACCTTTTGTCCTATAAGTTGTTTGCAAGCTATCAATTTGTCTGTATTATTAAATAGTAATTAATAATAAATTTTTATATTTGTTGATTCCATCTTCACATGAGCTACTACTTTTCACAAAAACACTTGTACATATTTACAAGTGTCTTAATAAATTTATAACTACTAAATATACATATTGTTTCCAAAAATTTATTTTAGCAAATGTTTAGTGCATGGCTTAGAACTTTTGCCAGTTATTTTGTGCTTTGTTCAATGAATTATTATTGGTCTATATTGTTTAGTAAAAACAGTGTTTATATCTTTTAAAAAAAGATTTTATATTTAATTTAGGAAGATTTCTAAATAAGGCATGAACAAGAAAACTGAAATTAGGGATGTATTCAATGATAATGTTTGTGTCACTGAAACTAGCACAAGAGATACAATAAATCAGAAGATTGAATTAATGGAATAAGAGGTAATAAACCTCAATTGACTTAAACAAATCCTTGTAAGTTTATAAAAGCAAACAAATAATCTTCACAAAGTAGCACCAAAATCCTGGCTGCACTACTCAAGACACACACTCTGTCTAATCATATTTGCCCTATTACAGTAATAGGGATCCCCCTTGCCTATTTATCTTAATAACATCAGAGCCGAGCTCCCGTTGGACAAATTAATTTCTGCTCGTACAGTGGCGCTGTAAATTCTACACCAAACAAACACAATGCTATAGCAACAGTAAATTGTCTGTAGGGAGTTGAAACATGTTTATAGCTAAATTCAAACACGAGGTATAATTATTTTGCATGTAACTGAATTATTGTTGGTAGAATTAAACATAACTAAGTCTTTGTAAAACGATCTCAAATGGAAGTTGAAGTTTATGAAATCACAGAAACAAATTTTTTTAGTAATGTTAGCATTATAAGTATGTAAACATAATAGGTGATATTGGTGATAATACTGATAAATTGTCAAAGAGTAAATGTCAGATAATTAAAAAAACTTTAAAAGATTAAAGTAAACATTTTCATTTATAACAAACACATTAAAACACCACATAACTATATCTCTACAGAATCTAATATTTTTAAGTGAAAATAGAACGTTCAAACAAATTATTGGGACTGGCTATAACGATGTTTACATTAATAATTACATATTTAAAGTTACATTTTCCCTAAACACTTTTAAATGTTTTAAACTTGCCTATAGTAGCACTTACTTTGCTTGTTGAGGACGGCCGTTTCGGGAGATGTGTCCCTTTGTCAACTCAGACCGTAACTCTTGAGTTACGTAACTTGAGTTACGGTCTGAGTTAACAAAGAGACACATCTCCCGAAACGGCCGTCCTCAACAAGCAAAGTAAGTGCTACTATAGGCAAGTTTAAAACATTTAAAAGTGTTTAGTGATTACTAGTAGCTCACGAGAAGATGGAATCAACAAATGTTTACATTTTCCGATTGTTTTAGATTGCGCTCAAGCTAAATCCTTGAATATATAACTCTTTGGCAAAGCTGTGCCAATTACATCAACTATTTTTGTGGTCTTCTAGAAATAATTTATGTTAGTGGTTTTCAATAAATTATTTATTTCGTTTAGGGCAAATGTAACACGACCTATTGACCACAGCCTCCTAGGTTGAACAAACACTAACAACTATTGAAAATCAAAACAATTTCTTAACAATAATACTTTCTTTAATACTATTTACCATCTACCTGATAGCAAATAATTACAATCAAACAAAAGTTGTTTTATTTACTTTTTAAAATTTTTAATTTCATTTCAAAAAAAGTAATTAAAAGATTTGTTCATTTTTATTAAAAATTTATATACGTAACCTGTACCAGAAACCATTATTTTGTTTCAGACTTAAAAATGTTACCAAAATTTTTTAAAATAATTTTGAAAGCTCATGTATTTAGTGACAGATACCATGAACAACCGTATATTAAATTTGCTCATTTAGTATCAGTAAAAATTACATCTGTTGGCATCAAGAGATTTCTGTTGGCAGTATGTTTCTTTCAAGGAGACAAGTTATGCAGTTATAAAAAAAAAGAAATGAGCCCTTGAAAAAAAAACATACTGAAGCATAGAAAAAACAAGTTTTACGTATTTAACCCTTTGGTTATCAACATGTGCCTGCCCTAGTATGACGCTGGGAGCAACATATTTTTGAAAGATTTTTTTAGTTTTTTTTCTAATTTTTTTTCTCTAATTTTTTAAATTATAGTAATATTTGTTAATATTTTTTTATTTACTCATTATCTCATGTTAAATAAACTTTAGCTTATAATTACTGACAATTTATTTGCTAAAAATACTTATTCAATGCAAAATACAGCACACCCCTCAAAACGATCTATAAACACATGGGAAATCCCATTGACTTTGGACACAAAAGAATATTTATTGTCCAGATAGTTGGAAATATTTAACCTAGAATACAGCACAGTACACAGGACAATGCTAATCTCAGAGAAATGGTAGAGCATACATATATACGGGAATGCTCCCTCTGGCCGTTGCTCGATCTCATGTACTGGTACGTGAACGCTTATTTAACACAACATTTCTGTAGACATTATGTTTCTTTCACGGGGACCAGTTATACAAAAAAAAAAGAAATTAAGTCTTGAATAAAAATGCTGGAGCATAGAAAAAACAACTTTTAGGGATTTATGGTGTGAAAGTTAAAGAACACAGTACTGGTGATCATAAGTAATATTTTGTTTGTTTTAGGGTGAAAAGTGGAATAAAAGATATGCTGTTAAATAAAACTTGCTTAATAATAAGTAAGGAATTAATTGGTAAAGGTTCCAATAGTTTTGGGATATTTACGACCGAAATTCAAATCTCCTAAGAGTTGTGAACAAGCCCTACAGTATTTTTACTGTAATCAAGTAAAATAAACTACTATCAATCAATACATAAATATTCAGTAATGGGATATTTTTATCAAAACTTATTTATAAACTTTAATACATAATTATATTAACACACTTTATTCTTTGCATATATTTGTATTTTAACTATTTCTTATGTTCATATTCGGTTTATTTTCTCCACTATACTATTTTAATGCACTGCTCATTAACCTACATTTAAAATTTAAATTAAAAACAACAAAAGTCTTGAAAAGAACACATTGTGTCACCAGTTTGTACTTGTGTGTTCAACTTATTTATTGAATATATAACTTAATTTATAATATAATTTAACAAATTATTTAAATTTTCAAGTAATCCAAAAAATGGGAATTTATTAAAATTTTAAAAACTGATTAAGGGATCATTCCTTTGTTAAAATGTATTAATTCACAAAAATTCCATTGTATTAGTAATGAATGTATCTAGTAATAGAATGAGAGTACACATCAAATAGATACAATTGCAAACCAAGTCTTAATGAGTTAAAAATTAATTTAATTGTGTAAGTTAGATTTACCTCGCCTGAAGCTACAGCTTCTCCTGGAATAAATAGTTCAGGATAGATATTATCCAAATACCATTTGAATGACTTACATCCGAGTTTTGTACGAAGTTCTTTTCTTGATGATACATCTCCATAATTGCCCTGCATAGAAATAAATAGTTATTAACATAGCAATCAATAGTATATTACAGGAAATATTTATTATTTTTTTCTTAAAAATACTTTTGTAGAACTTTCTTCTTAAACGTTTGTAGAACTTGGCAGTTACTGAACAATAATGTTGAACTGGTTGGTATGGTTCTACAAAATAAAGTATAAAAGTATATTATAATCAGATATTATTAAATTGAGAGCAGTTACAGTATGTTGTTTTGATGATTAAAGTTGTGTTTATAGACTGGCTTGGTTCTATGTATGTTTGAAATTTAATGCTCCTTATATTTTTGTGAGTTCTTGATTCTAAATAATTAATTTTATTCATTTTTTTCCATTGTAAAATTTGTTAAAATGTTTGTTATTACTTTTATTTATGTATATTTGTATCCATTGGTTTGTTTTGAGACCAATACATAATGTCAAATAGGGTCACCCATTTAAATGACTTGAATGATATTTTCTTCTAAATGTTGGTCTACAATTTTTAGTACTTTCCTAGAGATGGGCGAATTAATTGTTACAATGCATTAAGCCATGAAAACAGAAATCAATAAACTTTTTAGAAATATTGTTTGTTCAATACAACTTCAGTAAGCTTGAAAATGAAATACAACCCTAGGGAGTTTGCGAACGTGCACATGCGGGCTCACACACACATATATAAAAGTCAAATATTGACTAATTTTGAAATATTTAAATCATACAATAATGTTTTCAATATTTTAAAATGAATCAATACAGTTCACCAGTGTACATTTGGTTTAATCCCTGGATAGCTTACACAATTAATGCATAAACAGTAAAACATGATCCAGGTATTATTGATACAGGTGCTGCAGTCTGGGATTACAAGTTCAAACTTGTTCCACTTCTAACTAAAATACTGAATATAGTAGGATTTGTAATCATTTATTGATACCGATGTGACAAAAATACACTTTTATATTTCATCTATAAGTTTTACATTAAAATTTACTTTTGTTTGAAAAAGATAAAAATTCACATGCTACTGTTTATGCCACAGAATGTTCAAATACAGTTTGTTTGATTTTTGAAATTTTTTATTAGAATAAATAAAACTTTCATATTAGTGTTACAAGTTTTAAACAATAATTTGGTCTTACTAACAAGTAATTTCTCTGGTTTTAGCAATTGTTTATTTTAGAATATTGATTACACTCTTAAGAAAGTATTAGACGCTGCTTTATGACTTCATTAACCAATTGTAGGTATTAAACATTACTTGCATTGAAGAGCTTATCAAGATTTTTCATTTGGTAAACAATAGTAGCACTTTGTAATATTCAAAAGGAATGCTGCCCCTCTCTATCTATGCAGAGTACCTATGGTTACTCTTACAGAGTCATATTTAGTAAATACAGTAGAGTCTCGATAATTCGAGGTAGATGAGACCGAAACCGCCTTGGATTACCGAAAACTTGGATTACACAGACACAGTTTCCTGTGCATTAGAAAAAATAGAACTTTATATGAACATTTCTTGGATGGTCGACTTATTTCCTTTGGATATCGTATTGATATATATATTTCTTGGAAGCCTGACACATCATTTTCTTTTAAATAGATGAAATATGCTCAAATAGAAATAGGCTCGAATTATATGGAAGCTCGAAATATCAGGACTTGGATTTTCAAGACTCTACCAAATCCATGTTTAATTGTATGATATTTGCAGGTTTCTCTAGAAAATGATGTAGTTTTCTACAGACTAATTCATTGTCTTGAATAAGTCAAAGACTAGTAAATTATAATTAGTGGGTCTCATTATGGATTGAAAGGGGGGGAGAGAATGTTTATGAAGAATAGGTATAGAAATGGACAGGATTTTTATATAACTCTAGGACAGGGGTTCCCAAACCTTTTGGTACCACCCACTCTCTTCTTAAGAGACTTTCACGCTCCCTTCACAAGAGAGAACGAGAGAGAGCAAAAACAGTCAGCTATTTACACCAATAGGAATTTAATAAACAATACCCTACCTTTACCCAAGCACTAAATGCCCTGTTCCTATAGGAGCTCTGCATACTCCTATCTAGAGCCAGTGTCGCTGCAAGTGCACCAGGGTATTAAACGCTAAATAGAAGGCATTTCAAAAGGAGTTATTTTGGGAGATAAGTATAATTTATTTTTCTACAAAATTCGGTTCACATACCAAGTCAAAGAATATACATGAATAAATTATATGTGACCTGGAAAATAACCATCTTGAGTATCTGATCTGTTTAATCTTGCAGTACACATTTTTAATACATGATAACACAGTGAATGTGAAAACATAATTTAAAAATGGGAAACAAAAAGGTTTAAAAATATGTTCTACCTCTGAAATTTTCCAACCAGTTTTTTTTATATGACAAATAATTATTGGTGAATGAAAATGCTATTTGTGTTCAAGAAATCTGAAAGAGTGTGAATATTGTAGAAGCACAGGTGATGGAAAACATTTAGATTTGTTGTTTCCATCTTCACGTGAGCTACTAGTTTTCAATAAACACTTGTAAATATTTACAAACTTGCCTAAAGTAGCACTTACTTATATTTGTTGAGGACTGCCGTTTCGGGAGATGTGTCCCATTGTCAACTCAATGAGCAAATATACGTAAGTGCTACTATAGGCAAGTTTGTAAATATTTACAAGTGTTTAGGGAAAACATTTGTCACGAAACAAATTATTGTTAGATTTATACTTGGATAAAATAATAACAGATTTAGTGGTTTTACACACCAAACTAATTCAGCTGCGCTACTACTGACTGCATTAAAAAACTGTAAATATTGATGATTACACAAATACAAAACTGAATTATTTAATTAAATTTGTAAATACAAACTGAAACAACACAACTGTGCCCTATTTAATTTTACTGAGTACATTTAATAATAAATATTCAATTTATACCTCAAACGGGGATTAATGGATACACAATGTTTATTTATCCACAAGCCAACAAATATATTCCCTAATTCTATATATTACAGTACTGTATGGAATATAACCACCAAATGGGTTTCATAGCTAATTCCACAGTATTTGCTCGCTGTTATCATTTTGTACCTCAGAGAACTCAAGATATAATTAATTTATAACATAATAAAATTGATTTTTATGTCAATGCAACATTTTATATAGAAATTTGTATGGAGTAAAAAAGATGAAAATGTATTTGATGGAAATTTAAATATATGGGTGTTGCTGCACAGTTGAAAGTTTTATTATCTGGAAGGATATATTTTTAAATTTCTGCTATTAGCTCACACTCTCCTGATATATATACTGTACAAATTTTCAATCGTTAATAAAATAGGTTTTTATTCTTCCAATCAAGTTCAAATATATTTGTTTAAACCTATAGGGGATGATAATTGATGTTAATAGTTTTAAAAAAATATTTATTCAGTAATTAAATTATAAAAATTTGGGGTGTTTAAGCCACATTCAAACTCAGTACCTACATATTCGAAATATAGCGGTTTTTTGGCACTGAGCCAACTTTCCGTAGCTAGTATTATACATCTCAAAGATCTAAAAAAAACCTCCATTGTATAACCTTAAATTGTTGCCTCCATTATCACACAATATCATAAATAACGCCCTAAGATTAAAAATGAATGAAAAGAATAAAATAAACAAACTATATTATCAATATTGAACCTTCCTTCACAAACGGACAATCGGAAAAGAAAGTGAAAAAAAAACTACAACACAATGTAGCGACGAAAAAAGTGTATAAAGAGTAACAAATAAAAATAATACTTCAACACCATAACTAGAAAGAAAAATAGAAAATTACAAGGAAATTTGCTTTCTATTTTGCCACTTAATATTATTATTTTGACTTGTATATATAAAGATTTATATTAAATGTAATTATATAAACTTATAATAAAATTTTTCTTTGTCGATTTAATTGAGAATTGGCATTAAACAATTTTTTTTTGTAGTACTTGTTTTAGGAATATGAATAAAGAGAAATTATATTTGTAATATTATGGATAAGTTCTTTCTCCTATTTGTTTACTTTTTTAAATGACTTTAGAATATAATTTTATTACACTAGGAACTACAATACACTATCAAAAACAAAACAAAAACTTAAAATAAACTTATTGTGATATTTGTTACAAAACACAAAATACATTGATAAATATGAATGCAACAAATGACTAACAAACTACCATATGCTTCAAGTTCACAACAATGATTATTTGTAGTTTTATTTTACAACTGCGCATGGAAATGAACATCAATGATTGTGCTATTGTTAGAAATACCAAAACAAAAAAATAATTATATTTTGCTAAAAATAGAAATGTTTGGAATTAAATAAATTAGTTCTAGCTATAATCAGTTTTCATCTAGAGTGAAAATGTTATGAAATATTTTTAACAACAGTAATATTTAACAACTTACCAAATCGTTGCCAACTCTTTGGTAGTAGTATTTTGCATACTCGTCCATCCATACCTCTGCTAGACGTACAGAGTTTCGCTTCAAAACATTAACTCCTGATCGCCATTTGTATGGTGAACGTTTGCGAAAAATATGGCCCACATGGGAACATGGGACTATTTCTAATGTTCCACCACACATCCAAGTCTGAAAAATAAAAATAAATCGTTTAAAATAAATCATGAGTTCTTATATGGAGGTTATCTATACTATTATATAAAAAATCTAATGGTATCTCTGTGTGTGTGTTGCTCAATCATGTAAATATTACTGGACCCATTGAGTTTAAGTTTTACATGGACATTCTTAGGCTCCCTGGTTAACTCATAGGACAATTTTTATTTAGAAATTCCATCAGGGCACTGCCCCACTACCCTTGAAAACTCCCTTAACACAACTATCTATACTTAATTATATACATGGGTTAATCAGCTGATAGTAAATGCGTCTGTAGGTTCTCTGCTAGTGATTGGTAACACTTCATACTTGCATTAATGAAAAGATTAAGCATGAACTATGATAACGCTTAGAATAACATGACTAAGCAAAGAAATATAAATGGAGAAAATGTGTAAATTGTACACAAAGCAATTGGCAGAATGGCATGAAATGTTTCTCAGTTATCAGATTGTAATAATAAAAATAGACACTAGTGAGCCACTATTAAAGAGATAATGTTTTGTTTTGATATATAGCGGAAAGAAAAAATTAGCCTGGAATAAAAGAATTGCCCCTTTTTCAAATTATCAAAATTAACGAAGTGATCTGTATAGAATATGGGGCTGAACCGTGGGAAGTACAATGAAGGAAACCAATGGAATAAGTGCAGATCTAGTGATAGAGTGAATTGAAGGTTGTAAAGAGTCAATAATTACCTAAGAATAAACTGTCTACTGAAGAACATCTGTGTATTAGGTCAATTACTATGAATATAACATTGAGAACACAATTTACTATTTTGGATTTCTCACATCAAGGTTCTGCCAAAATATATATGTGGCGAATGGGAGTGACAGCGACTGGTGGCGATGCATTCAACTCAATTCTCGCTGACATCACTTTTTTTTGGGAGGCAGAAAAGAAAAACTGATCGTCATAATGTCAAGTAATTTTCAAAATAAGTCAAATAAAGTCTGTCCTGTATAAATATGTATAGTGTTCTTACACCCCTGCAAAATAACCTCTAAAAATAGAGGCCTCCGTATAATAATACCTAAGTACCTGAACTGGTCCTCATTGATAATTTTTTACTAAATACAATACATACCACCCAGCATCTTTAAACTGTTGCTATCTAGTTTACAAAAATATTCTGAACATTACCTTGAAAGAGAGTTCGAGATTTTCACCGCCCCAAATATCAAATCCACTGTCATACGTTCCCAACTTCTCGAAGAAAGCTTTGTCTATGCTAAACAGACCGCCAGCCATGGTCGGGCTCCACACGGGTTCAGCAGGGTCTGTGTGTCGCTTCCTCTCCCGCTCAGGAACTGTATGCCAGTTGAACTGAAACATAAACTAAGCCTGAGTAAATGTAATAAGTACTTACACATTAAACATAAGTTCGATATATGTTATCTCTGAGAGAGTTTTTTGTCAATTCATGTAACAAACCATGTACTTTGATATTGCACTATGACTGAAACACAAAAATACTAGGCTAAAGAAATGGCTTAAAGACATTGTGAAGTTAAATAAAAGAACAGAATTACTACATTAGCCTTCTGTTATAAATCACAGGAATGTCCAATGCAGATTAAATTTTTTACTATGCACATGACTTTTAAATCATTCTATGATTTATTTAATATATGTAGGTCTCAAAAAAAAAAACATTTCTGAAATTATTTTCAAAACAAGAACACAGCTCAGAAATAGAGAATAGTTGTAAAATGTTTTGTAGATAGGATCAAGTTAGAACTCTAGGAATGAAATTAGTATGGGTTATGGACTACATATGCTCGGTGATGGTTAACATTATCACAAAATCATGTTGTATTTAATTTAACGTTTAACAAAGCAATATCAATGTCTTTATAGTGCATACACCCTTGTTGAGCTTCCCTTCTGGTCAGTAGCACGTTGCCTAAGAACCTTATTTTGTAATAACGCTCAGTCTACACCCTATTCGTTTGAGAATACTCTCAACCCGTAGTGAGTGGTTAGTAATTACCAATTCCATTAACGCCTTTGTTAGGCTCTCTATTGATATAGCAGATAGCAGACGGCTATATATACTGCTGTGGTCCTACTAGTTAGTACTTATAAGGACTTTATCGTGTTAGGAGTTACAAACGTTATGGTTAATGGGCAGGTAGGTATTGGCCTTCTAGAAATGCGCGTAGAGTTGAAAATGGCAAGTTACCATTTCGCTCTGCCAATGATTTAATTCTAAATTCTAGAAAATCCTTAAAAAACAGACACAAAATGTTAGTATTTTTTTAAATACTTGTTTTTAATAGTTTTTAAAAATGGGGAGGGCATTGTGACCTTATGTTATATTCAATATGGTAAATAAATAAATAAATATATATATATTCTATAGAGGGAGAGAGAGAGAGAGAGAGAGAGAGAGAGAGAGAGAGAGAGAGGGAGGGAGGGAGAGTCCAGATGTATTCAGTCAACTATAAGGTACTTACCAAATTTTGATAATGGTGATACCACCAATCAGCAAAAAGCTTCAATGTGTAAAGAGAAATAAAATACAAATTCTTGTTTATGAAAGTGTTATTGAATCATATATATATATATATATATATATATATATATATATATATATATATATATATATATATATAAAATACATTTTCTTGTTTAATAATTTAAAACAACATAGGTTATTCAAATACAAGAATATTTATTAATTTATATCCAATTAATAAATTAATATAGAATATAAATTAATAAATATTCTTGTATTTGAATAACCTATGTTGTTTTAATATATATATATATATATATATATATATATATATATAAAACGAAACATGTTTCTAACTAGTGATATTTAATAAAAAGAATTGTTAGATATTTGTAAATCCATAGGACGAGGCTTGCTGTGTTAAGCTATACCGTTAGTTGAAAAGACAAAAGGGGTTTTCAAATTTATAGAGAGTTCTAAACTGGGGAACAATAAATAAATAAACCTAGTCCGAAAGTAGCCTTTTTCAGCGAAATTCCCGAACTAGTATTTCTACCAAATTGAATGCGTGCAGAGAAGATAGAAGAAAGGGAAGCGATTGAGGGGGGGAAGGACCTACGGAGTCGAAGAAGAGTGAGTTTTCGACGTCTAGGAGGACAGTCGAGTTGAGGCGGTCGAGGAGACGGAGGAGGATTGGTGTTTTGGGCAATGGAAGAGGAGTCCAACCCTGAGAGCCTGAGTAGACGACAGGATTTACCGTGGATTACGAGGACAAAACAGAGGCACTGTGAGGAACACCTAAGCTACTCAACGCAAATTTAAGTACAAATTAATTATTGTTATTAATTATTTAAAATTTTTATTTTTGTAAAAATTTAAATTAGATAGCCAACAATTAAAAATTTTGAAACGGGCATAATAAGTAGAGTTATATATTACAAGCCACAACACAGTGGCCTCGCGCCTAGAGATATCTACATTTAACATACTTTGTGTCTAGTAGGATTAGATTTAAGAGAATTGTTAAATTGTAAAGAGTTCTTGATGTTTATGTGACCGTTGAAGCTAGCTGGCAAATTTATAAAAGTATTTAATATAAATTGGTAGTAAACTTCTAGTAAATTGAAGTAAATTTAAAAATCAACTCATTGCGTTTTTGTTGTTGTTCAATCCGGAAATCTTTATTTAATCTGTTTAGCATACAGATTTGGCGCTTAACATAAGTTAATTGAAAGAAATATTTAATATTAATAAAAACAGAAAATAATTAATATTTTTATAATTCTACTTCTTAACATAAAAGAAGCGTAATGCGAGTGCGTTTTTGTTTTGTATATATATATATATATATATATATATATATATATATATATATATATATAACTAAAATATAAGTCGATCGATATAAAGCTGTCACAAAAACAAACTGCTTAACTGTGGAAATTCTCGGGTAATTGCCAGAAGACCAATAGCCGGTCACTCCTACTTCTGAAGGACACAATTTTCAAGCTGACATGCAATCGGAATTAGCCGATATGGTACAATGCCCCCTGTATCGTGTAGTGTGAACACATAAGGTCCACCTCTTCTCCCTCACCCTCTTCTCCCTCACCTTTGTCAACCTGATTTCTCTAATCTTTTGTTGACTGATAAGTTTAGGCTTTGCAACTCTAAGTTTATCCAGGCGTTTTAACTGTCATCAAACCAAATGTACTTGATCGTTTGACTCAGTTAAGAAGTAACAAAACAGAAACTGGTTATTATGTCATAGCTACATGCTGATAGAAACACATTTATGGAAGTGAATCCATTGTCATATTTATATAAAACCAAGAGAAATCAGCTACGTGGGAAATATTTATTATATCACTCAAATTACTAACAACAATAGGATTAAAATAATAAACAAGATGAATAGATGTTATATTTAAATTTGTGGCTGAAGCGAATCGATTCTATTTAAACACAAGTTTATTTGGGAAATTAACTACCAGCTTGAATAAAACTTATTTGGAAATAAATGTTAATCAAAAATTTTCCAGCATACCTCATAAGATTAATTCGTCACCACTGAAGTCCTAAAGTCAAGATATACATTCCTTCTGACATATAGGCCTACTTTGGTTGACCTCAGTGTGGGATGTTTGGTAATGTTCTTAATGATGGGACACGTGTTGTAATGCGACTGATGGCGATTGGTAAAATCTGCCCGTTTCTAAGGACTGCACTTTCCGTTGCCTGCTGACAGCGGATCCAGTTAGCCAGACATGTTTCTCACATCAACGTAAGAAAAATTCAAGTCCCTGCTTTCATGGAAAGTTTGGGCTAGTGTGGTGAGACAAGAACGGCGCATTGGCAAAATAAAAAACCAGAAACGTTAAGCAATATTTGTAAAACCATAATTTAACAGTTTGTTACTGTTCACTATTTTTGTATTGCTATTCCACATACATGGTCTCGGGCATTTTACGAAACTGCGTCTTAAAGTTATCCAAAAGAACCTAAAGTTGTCCTAGCGAAAATATACATATTAATGGATGATGAATACATTTAGAAGGAAATATGCTTGTTATAAAGATCTTATTGAGTACGCTTTAGTTTAAAATAACTAGTTAGGCTATACGGAAACTAAAACACACTTACCTGCAGATTCCACCTGAAACCTCCCACTTGTACGTTCTCAGCCGGCGTGATGGCTACCTCAAGTGTATTGTCATTTATTGTTTCAATTACAGGACAAACTACTGTGGTGGGGTCGCGGGCAATCCGATCTAGGAGAGGTTCCAGCCAGCCTGCCGGCACGCACCTCACATGTTAGATATTAGTTAAAGCAAAAGAAAACAGCAGTTTTACCCACCTTTGCCATACAAAAATACTATTTTGTTAAATCGAAACAGACTATAAAACTGAGACTGTACAAAACCAGATACAAATAAACAACCTTTAAACATTTATCGAAGATATAGTCAAGCAGAAATAAAGCAAACTACAGCAGCTACACAATTATGGTCATTTCAGAAACACAGTTGCCATCATCAAGGTGATCTCAAGTTGTTAATCTACATAAATAAAGAAACTATAACACTGTTTTCTTCAAGAACATATCAATACACGTTTCTCTTAACACACTGATATTATATATGCATACATTGTTTTAAAATGATTTAAAATTTAAGAAAAAAACAAAAGAATTTTTTTGCAACACGGTTTCAAGAGATCCTGAACTACATTGCAAAAAAGTTGAAGAAGAACAATTTTAAAGTGACATTCTTTGACATGCTAGAAAACAAGAAAAAACATAATTCGTCAAAAAAAGGATCTCATAACTTCAATACATGTGTATAGAGATGATTTTATAAAGAAATAATAATATTTTGGAACCAAAGGAAAATTATCAAATTAGCTCTGTACTTTACGTACAAAATTGATATTTCTTAAAGATGGTAATTTTTAAGGGCTAATGTTGAAAAAATTGAAAGTATGATATAGTCTAATTCTCCTTTAAGTCTAAACTGAAGAAAGCAAATGAGAAACAATGATCAATAATTTAAACGTAAAAATCAACAAGGGTAAAAGTCAAAATCTCACAACAAATTAGTTTCTAACAAACAAACACACTAGTTCACAACAGACTAGTTTCGGCGACAATGTCGCCTTCCTCAGAGGGAAAGAATGTTTTGTGAGATTTTGAGTTAACTATTTTGACATTTACCTTTATGAGTAGTTCTCACTAGCTAAGCTCTAATTAACTAAAAAGTAACAAAATCAAACCAGTTCTAAGATAAAAGATATCATACCTTAGCAGTGTTTTTGTTAAGAAATGTTGTCCATTTCATATTAAAAAAACTTTGAAGAGTGAGACAATTGTAAACCAAACTAAATTGAAACTAAAAGGAAACAGTTGAAATATTTCTACCTCATAAAAAAACGGCCAGTTATTATTGACGATGAATTTAAAGCATACATTAAACAATACATAGAAAACATTTTTGCTAAAATTTTTCTTAGACCAGTTACCATATTTGCATTTTAAAAATCACCGTATAAATAGAAACCAGTTATACCACAGTAAATGTTAGAGGCAGCTTTAAGGAGGGCTTTCCTTCAATAAAGCTCTTTCCTAGCAGAAATGCCTCGAATTCAATGTGGGATTAGTGTATTATTTTATTTTAAATTTAGTAATGTGTTTATTTTTCATTTTAAAACAATGTATACAAGACTGTGTTTAGAGAAAAATAAATAATGAATACCATTTAAAGCCAAAATCTACTTATTATAGAACAAGCTAATTAAGTATACAGAACAACTGTGGAGTAACGCCGAGGAAATAAACAGAAAAACAAATGTGAACAAATTACAACAAAATTACAATTATTAGGCTTAAAAATGGTAAAATAAAATACACAATTATAGCGGCGACAGGTGCGAGTGTATTACAAAATAACATAAGAAATAATGTGCAAAAGAAAGCAGGTTCAAACAAAAGTACACAAAATATTTCCTTACAATAACTGCAAATAATACATTAAAAACACAACACAGAAGAGGATAAACATATAAATCAACAAGGAAGAAAGTATACAAAAAACACAGCTGTTGAAATGAGTGATAGAGAAAATATATGTAGTTGAAGGAGAATTAAAGGGAGAAATTGCGACCGAATCAGAAGCCCGCCTGTAGCGTCGCTTAATCGGAATTCCCTCAATGGAGGTGCATGCAGGGTTATAACTTTGATTTAAAGTAGAATAGGAATGGGTCTGTGGCAGGGTAGAGATGCGATGCTGTCAGCTCGAACGCATTGACAGTCAACCCGCCACTGCCAGCGACTGAAATTCGAGAACGAAGCAAGCTACATCACTAGTAAATCACTCCACAACAGCTACAATGAAACTGAGCTACGAACGGAAGTTTAACGTCGAATTGGCAACAAGGCTCACCCACGCACCAAGATGTGAATTTGCTATTAGCTCAGACGGCTGTAATCCCCACTCCCTCTGGTCGATTTCACCTACGTAGAATCCTATTCTGTTTAAAATCAAACTATAACCTTGACTAGAAAATCTAAGACAAAAACAATGTTGATAGTTAAAAACCGTCACGTTAGTCATTGTTCACCTACAGTGGGTAATGGTAATGTTGGGAGACTTAGAATTTATATGTATCCCGGTTGTTACTTGAACGATTTGGGACAAGGCTCACGAAATTAGATGGAAGATCAAACAGGCAATACACGCTTTGTTAATTGGACTCGAAGCTTACAGTTTACTCAGTGAGTAAATGAAACTATTGTTTTGAAACGCGTCAGCACGTACGTTCTAAAGTATTCATTCAGTTATACAACTACTTATAAATTGCACTTGTTTGTCTTATCTTGGCAAAACAAAAATCGTATTAACTGATTTATTCAGCAGACGCATTCGCACTAGGTCAGCGCATTATTCAATGCTGTTGAGTTACTGACAAGATTGTTGCTCAGGTGTGTTGTGTTGCTGTGAGTCTGTGATGTATTTTTGTTCTGAGGTGTGTTTTTATTCATAGAGTAGTTGTTAATTATGTGCTCAAATATTGTTAAGTACAGATTGTTAACCTCACTTTCCATAAACCACGTTCGTTGACATCTGTCATTACCTTCGTATAATCTAGAAATCAGCTGGTGTTTTACCACAGTTCAATTTCCACCGCCTGCTAGACATTCGTTGCCGGCCAGAATCTAGGCTTCTTTTACTGCAAAGAAATAGTTTTGCGATCCAGTTACCAGACGCATTGAGCCTATTCATCTATGTTCTAAAATAGATCTACGAGTTTCAATCTAGTTACTCGTTGTTGTGCATTTCCGTCTTTGTCAAAGTTACATCCTTTCCAATATGGCTGTTTACTAGTGCGACTCGCCAGTTTCTAGTCAAGTGCTTTTAGCCGGTTACATCGGGTTCTAACCGCGTTACAATATTACACCGCTTATTGATTATGTTCAGTTAATGTCTTAGATGCGTTCTAACTATAAATTACTTTAAATTTTAATAAGTCTATTTAAACCGCGTTCTAAGTTCGAGTGCCATTGTCTTGGTTAACCGTGTGTGGCCAACATTGCATCAGCACATTAATTCCTTTAACTGCTTGAAGGAATAAACATTTAATGATTCAAGACGTTTTATATTGTTCTAAGTTCAGTGAAATTATTAAATTAAAGCTTAAATGAGTTGTAGTTTATGCCACTCGTCGAGCACCTTCTTTCATCTCTGCTAGACACCAAACAGTCATGTTTCGTCGAACGACTCACCGCTCTTCAAGAACCTCATACAGTTTGATTGGTAAGTGGCTTAGAATTAACTGCTACTCATGAAACTTGTGTTATCTCTCTTTTAATTATCTTTAGTGTTAAACTTAAATTCAGTGTCGTTTTTATTAATAAAGCAGACCCCATACTGCTCCAACAAAGCGTGGGTGGCTCCTCCGGACTTAATTGTGTAGCCTCGAATTTTTGAACTATCCTATTGATTTATAATATTTCCCATTATTATACCGAAATTATAGACAACCAAAACTATACAAATATAGTGTTTGATTGGGAGTGTGTTTTGTCGTTTAGAACGTGTTGTGGGTAGTATTTATAAATCTTATAGTTTTCTATTGTATCAAGTTTTTTGCTTTTATTGATGTAATGTAGGATTTTTATATTGGTGTCTATCTCAGTCTGTGAGTGTAGTGTTTTGTATGTGTATAGTGAAATTTGATGTAGGTTGTGTCCTTCTTATCTGTTTTACGTGTTCTTCGTATCTTGTGGTAAATGTTCTCTGTGTTTGTCCTATGTAAAAGCTGGGACAGTTGTTTCATGTAATCTTGTATACGCCTGCCCTGTCGTGTTTATTCTGGTGTGTTTTTGAACTGTGTAGGTGTTTTTTAATTGTGTTGGATGTTGTGAATGCTACTTTGTAATTAAGTTTACGGAATGTGGAAGATATTTTTGTGATGTGTTGCCGTGATATGTGTATTATATATTTTTGTGTATGTGTGTTATTGTTTCTTGTTGTGTTATGTGTACGATGTTTTTTGCGCATTATGTTGTCTATCAATGTGTGTTTGTATCCGTTTTTATGGGCTATGTGTTTTATTGTGTTTAGTTCGTTTATTTTGTCTTCATTACTCATCAGTATGTTGATTAATCTGTGTATCATGGAGTGGAAGGCAGCAGGTTTGTGTTGTGTGAGGTGATTGGACGTGCTGTGTATAACTCTGTCTGTGGTGGTAGGTTTCCTGTATATTTTGTATGTGCGTTTGTTGTTTGGTTTGGTTATCGTTGGGTCTAGGAAGTTGATTTTGTTCTGTTTCCAGTGTGAAGTTTATGTTATTGTGAAATTTGTTTATGTAATTGTGAAAAGTGTTTATCTGTCTTATGTTGTCGTTGCATAGGATTAGGATGGCATCTACGTATCTGTAAAAATATATTATTTTGTGGGCATGTTTGTTGTTGTTTATGATATGTTTTTGTTCTATATTTTGTATGAATAATTCTGACAATATGCTTGAGATGGGGGGGGATCCCATGGGTAGGCCTTTGTTTTGTTTGTAGTATTTGCCGTTGTATTTGAAGTATTTCTGAGAAGAGATTGTTTCTGTTAGTGTTATTATTTCTTTGGTTGTGTTGTCTGGTGTGTTGTTTTTAATTAACATTTGTTTGAGAATGTTTATTGTTTCTTTGACTGGTATGTTTGTGTAAAAATTGGTGATGTCAAATGACGCTAGTGTAGAGTTGTGGGATATGACAATACGCGAAACGCGTCTGCTGAATAAATCAGTAAGTACTGGTTTTTTGCCAAGATTAGACAAACAAGTGTAACTTCTATAAAAACCTCAAGATGTACAAAATAAAAACCTCAAGATGTACAACACAAAAACCTCAAGATGTACAACACAGAAACTGCAAATTACTTATAGTTTTTTCAGTGAATTCAAGATGGTTACAACTTTGGAAGAACATCGTTGCTTAGAAAAGATACGCAATGGTTGTCAGGTCGGAGTCATTATTATGGACAGGTGTGGATAAAGTGAAACACTTAGATAGTTGTCAACTCTAAGTAAAAAAAAAACTTTACAAAGAAGTAAAATAAAGCAAAGATGTGACAACCCTCTAGGCAGTTCAACTCTTTCAAACAGCTGAACGTTCCGTCAGTTTCAACTAAGGCAGCTCATGAAAAAAAGTTTTGAAGTAGGGTGAAAACTTTAAAAAACCAACATCTAGTTATTTTAGCATAAATGCTTATAACTACCATAGAAAGCCTGTTTTGCTTTCTTTCAACGCATACATCATCAGAAAACTAGAATAACTACAAACACAACGGCTTATAAGAAACTGAAGCAAAATAACAGACAAACTATGTTTTTTGTCGCATTTCCTATATTTACCCAGTAACAGTAAACAAGGATATCGGATACGAGTAATAAGAACGGAAAAGTCGCAGAAATTATAACACGAACTGAAATGTTTATGTTGGAAAAAAGAACTGGGAGTCGTAAAAGGAAAAATGAAATAGTAATGAAAATAAGGAGACGTCAGTGTAGAAGATGAGGTGAAAACATTAAACACAATCAGAATAAATGCTGAGAAATGCTGCCCTGATAAATGAGCAAAATCACACAAGTGCTGCCGAACAAACGATGAGCGAGTAGCTGAAAGCACGGCTCCAGTTATGTACAGAAGGCAACCACATAGGAATATACTACAAAAAGAATGTGCTAAACATCGTGAGAGGTAAAAAGAACCCAAAATGGAAACAATGTTGTACAATTTTACTCACCTCTTAATCTAGAATAAGGAAAACGTTTTCTTGAAAATATGGAAGTATTATCAAATATGTACTACTGTACTTGCTTCATTTGTTTCAAATCAATTCGAAGTTAATAGAACTAAAGCCCTTCTCTCCTTACTGAAGTATTTACTTCTTATTGTAACACTATAAACGGGTAGGTCGATTTCCTCACCATAGCCAAAATGAGACATACGTGGTTCTGTTAAAAAACTTTTATAGCGATTAAAATTTTTTTTCAGCTACATTGCTGTAAATGTATGGAGAACATGTAAATAAGGGTACGAACAGCACACTTGGGTAGCGATAGACCTCTATGTAAATCAAATACACTGTAACACACGGAGCTGAACACAACGGATAGGTCTAGGTGGAGGTACATCGCGATGCCTTCCTTGATGCTTACATAGATGCTTTTTGAAAACAAACTGATTTGATTTTACATGGATGCTTACCTCGCGGTCTAGTAGCGTTCGTCGCTCTGATTGGTCCGTCAAGGTCGTCCCGTCCTGTCTCTTCCACGCCATATTACACGTTAACATTGGTAGTTAGTACTTAGTATAAGTAAAATTGTACTTAGTATGATGAATGTATGGCTTCCAATTTCCTCGTGAAAAAAGTCCACCATTATTGCTTATATAATAATTAGAAATGTTAATATATTATATATAATACATTATATATATATATATATATATATATATATATATATATATATATATATATATAGTTAAATAGCTTATATAATAATAGCACAACAGCAGCCAGAGGTTGACTAAGGTGAGGCTCCTCACTCTGTGCTGTTGACATCGACCGCAACTTACTAGTGGCATCCACCGCTACCTACGTCTCTACCGCGACCCACCTTTACTGTTCGCACCCTAAGAGAAGCTACGGAAAGGGCATGTAAATGATTCGGAACGTAACAAGTATCTCATACTGTTACTCTGTTCCAGCGTCCCGTGGCTACGGCAAAGCTGTGACTACCAACGTACGCTTGGTCTACATTACAAACAAGAGCAACAGTCATAATTACAAATACAGTGAAAAAAGAAAAGCACACCATAACGGTGCGAAAGCAACTAACCTGTAGATCCCAGGTAAAGCCTCCAAGTTGGACGCTATCGGCTTTCGAGAAAACAATTTCAAGAGTGTCATCGTTTATTATCTCGATCACGGGACAAGCAACTGTCGTTGGGTTGTTCCGGATGCGATCCAGCAGAGGTTCCAACCAGCCTGTTAGCAGGGACTTATACGTTAGTACATGCAAGTTACAATGCCATACTTTACCTTCAGGCACGCATCAGCCGATCTTTTAGTTGTACTAAACATAAGTTTTTTTACACATAAAACAACTTAATTAACAGTTCTTACATTAGTTACACACACTATTCTAAAACTCTTCAGATTAAAAGGTCAGAAAGCGGTCAAAAAAGTAAACGAAAGATCAAAAAAATTGAAATTTTTTTTCAAACACAATAATTATTAAATATTGATATAGAGATCGATACAAACAGGAATCGACTTTTCAATGAATTAGAAGAGATATGATTATAGAAATCGAAGAGTACAGTATCCGAAATTAGTAATGTAGTTTTAAAGTTACGCCATAGTGTAAATCTGAAATGAATCTAGTGTACAGTGTTAGATAATGAGATATTAGGTCTCAAAAACTGAAATATGGTGAAGACTTGGAATGAGTCAGATCATTCAGGAACCAATAATACAAAAAGCGGATGCAAAACAGATACACGAGAAGACAAGGCACCTACTAGCAAAGCAGGTGCAAAGTGGCCGGAAAAGTTTGAAGAACACCTAGGAGGAGGGTAGATAAAATCGGTCGGAAGAAGAAGAATAAATCATCTACAAGGAAAGCAGATGGAAAGTAGAGAGAAGAAATAATACCTATAAGTAAAGTGGATGAAAAGTAGATAAAAGAGAAGAAATTACACTTTAGCGAGTATAACACCGATGGCGAATACAAAAGTGGACGGAAGAGAAAAACAACATTTACGTTATTGGCAGTGGAAAGTGAACGAAAGAAAACAAAAATATTTACCATGAAGGCGGTCGTAAAGTGGATGGATGAGGAGAAATAACACAATGAAGTAAACACGTAAAAAATGGCCATGTGAGAAACCTCCGAGGAAAAGTGGAAATATGATAGAGGAGCAGGTAGAACACCTACGAGGAAAGCGAAATGAAGAACTAATAAAGGATCGAAATTGAGATGGGACAAATCGTAAAATGATAACGCTTTTCTGATTTCAGATAATCCTTAATAAAGCAAAAGAAACACTCACACTATGAGAACACTTTTTCATAAAATATAATCCAGTTGTAACAGTTCAGAATCAATCTTCAGAAAATACTTTTAGGAACACAATTCGGTATCGTGTGAAAATTTCAAAAGATTTTATTTCTTTAATTTATTTATTTGTCACTACCTCAAATATTATTATTACTTGAAAACCTGTGTGTTAGTAACCCAACTGCAAGCAAAACGACACTTACGTTCGCCACCTAAATAACTCTCGGAATACTATGAAGCACCGAACAGGACAAGTCGCATCCTTACTTTCTATTGTTCATGCTTATCGTCTATTAACATGCACCGCCTCATGCATCAGAAGTGGAGATGCGTACACGAAACCTGCAAACACTTTATACTATATTTCTCTTTCATCATACATAAAAATATCAAAACCCCAAAAAATTGGAGATTAGTTTTGTACAAAAATTTGCTAACATAAACCGTAATCAGCTGGTTTCTACGAAATAACATTTTACTACTCCCATATTACGAAGCACAAGGCTAAACGACTTCAATCAACGGACTGGGGATTTGTTGTTCAGAGTGCTTTTCTAATTGCAACCTGGAAATATTAAGCGAAATGAAAAACATAATGAACGTTCGAACATTATGCAACTCAAAAGCTCATCTTATGTGCAAGTTATTAAAAATTTAATAATGAAACCCATCTAATGTATTTTTGATTAAAACTGTACGACTTTCCTTAAAACTCTTTGCAAGCATAGGGCATATTATTTAGATGTTCGTCGATATTTTCTGTCACGGTGGCTTGAAAAGTTACTGATATTTTACCACAGCTGCCATTGGTTGATTTGTCGCTGTCACTAGTTCTATTCATTTACGTGGTGTGTGGGGGACTATTTGTGTCAGGCTTCAAGATATTGACAGTGATCTGTACAGTAGACGCTATTTCACACTCGGTGGTTTGTTCTTAATTTCGTAGCAGTTTATTTTTAAATAAAATGAGCCTTCCAAAATAAAAAAAAGCGAGGTGTGGAATCATTTCACTAGTGTGGTATACCTGCCTGTTATTAGTACATACAAGCAGTCTCAGTATCCCTTCTCAGCCGTACTAAAGTCACCGGTTAAAACCACTGATCCAAACCAGGCGGTGTCATTAAAATCACCGATCCGTTAAAATCACTGGATCGACCATCCCTACTAAATAGTAACGATTTAGGAAGCCTAAGTTTTGAAGTTGTTTTAATATTTAATGTGCTTGTTATATAAAACTGTCTAACTACGACAAGACAAATTTCTTTTTTTAAAATAGATTAAAGAGAAGAATTGGTTTCGCTTTCCACGGTCATATAACAATAAATTTAACTATAAAATTACTTAGACAAAAAGAACAGCGTTTGCTAAAAGAAAGTGAAAAATGGGAGCATAAATGCATCATGTTGAATGCACACTTAAGAGGAAGAGGTGCAGAAAGCTGGAGACTGCTAAAGTCTATGAGGCAGGGAAGAAATAAAGATATAGTCTAATACCACCAATAACAGAACAGCGATGGGGAATATTTCAAGGGAATATTAACGGAAGATACGTCAGAACGTATGGTTTCCCTATACTCTTTATTTTCTGACTCCCATTTCTATGTTCCTCTTCCATCAACTCGTTCTTCTTGTCTTTTTATTTTCTAGTCCTTTTTATCCGTTTCCATCGCGCTCTCCTCCTCCTCGTGTTCTTATTCTCCTCTTGCTTGACCTTTTTTTTCTTATTCTTCTCATGATTGCTCTGTTGTTTTTCTAATACTTACAACTTTTTAGTCCTGCTGCTTTCTTTTCCTATTGTTCTCTTTTTTATTCATGCTTGTTTTCTTCTACTTGTCTCTTTTTTTCGTTTATACGACCTTCATTCTTTTTGCGTTTTTTCCGTGTTCTCATCCTGTTTGTTCTCATTCTAAATGCTGGCGTCCTACTTGTTCTCTTATGCTTGGCCTCGTTCAGTTTGTTCTCTCCCTGCTCTGGAGTTACTTCCTATTTCTTCCTCCAAATTTACTATAAGTGTTATTATACACTGATAAGTATCAGATTGTCGGAATAGAACTAGCTCAATTAAGGCTGTGCATTTATTTAATAAGCTAAATGAATTTATATATATATAAAGTCCTAGATAGAAGTAATATATGAAAAGAATTAAATAGTGAACAAACCCCTGAAGTCCTCTAATGGGTCGGATGGATCATATTTAGTTTATACGAAGTTATATTTGTGGTCATCTATTACGTCATCTGATCAAAGTCTCAATAAGTAGATAAATATTTGCCCGCATAAAAATCTTTCAACTCAACCACACAATCAATCCATAATTCAACTTTCAGAGGCTCGTACCCTTCGTTGTTGAGGTATTATGTGCAGTAGGTATTTCCTTGAAGGAATTAAGTCATTTGCCCACATAATGCAAAACTGTTGTAGTTAATTGTACGTAGACGCGTTTCGCCGTAGTCACATTATCACGTATCCATCTGTTTTAATGAACTCAAGTCCATAGACTGCGTTCGCGTCATTATAAACTAAACTTTTGGCACAACCTGTACAACCCTATCGTCACATCAGCCGCTCTTAAATTAACATATACAATCACTAATAACGATTCGATTATTTCAGTTAATTATTTCTGTCTTCTTTCAAATTGTTATTGTCTCCACGACATTTGCATTTAATTTCACGTTTTTATCGTTTCGTCTCTTTACCATATTAATTGTGAATTTTGCCCCTCCTAATTGCAACTAAAATTACCTTTTTGATTGTTTTGTTTAAAGCGATGTTCGGAACGAGGCAATCAAAACGCTGCTGTTAGTGCTACAATAACGCCGCCTGTAAAACTTTATGTTTTGTTATTACAGACATGAGATTGGGACGTTTGACGAAGCACCAAGTGGCCATCCTGCCAACGGGACAGGATTACATCGATTATGTTTAGATTAAGAACGTTAGGCTAACAATATAGTGCTACTTGAAACCTTTCACTACATGTTACTTTTTATAGGTTAACAAGGTGAAGTAAAAATGTCTAGATTGTTGTAACTCAGTGAAAATAGGTACGATTGAAAAGAAAATGTAGCTTTGTGTGGAGTGCAGACAAAAGAATCAACTGTAATGCTCTTCTGTACTGGAGTTTTTCCAGCGTCAACCCTCTAACTATCCTAATATGCCATTATCATCTCTGAGCTGTAATACATAGAATCGAAGTCTGGAGTGGGAATTTAGTTCTAACTGTTTGGAACGGACGGAAAAGGAAAAGACACGCCATCAGAACATTATGAGCTCGACCCTCCCCCAACACACACATTATGCTCTTCCAGTCCAGGTCCCCGCCTCCCTAGTATCTATTTTAATAGAGACGTGATAGATTTTAAATTTGAACTATAATTTCAATTGAGTTTCAATTTTTCTGTTATAGCGTTGTATTTTTTTTAAAAAAAATACGTAATTTAAAGAAAATTGCACAAGAACATGAGATATTTAGAGTTATAATAAGATTTTTTGAATGATTTTATTTGGAGTTTTGAGTCTTACATTTACCTGCTATTAGGCAGTAGATAAAGCCTACTATGACAAAGTTATATAAACTGAAACATCCTCTTTTAAAAATACTCGCAGGTTTTTCTCAGAAGATATTATAACTTTAATAAAGTGTTTATTTAAATAACATGACATTGTAGTTTTACCACAGCTTTATTTCAATAACTTGTTGAAATTCTGTTTATTAACGTATTAATGAAATTTTTTATGCATATAAATATAGTTCAGTTGTTGTTTAATTAATATTTATTGCATAATATATTTGAATAAATATAGACGTATTTATAAAAAAAATAATTCTTTTACAAGATGTATTTGTCAAAAAAGTTGTATTACTGAGAAACTTGAATATTTCTGAAGTTACTAATCTTAATATTAACTATAAACGTATAAAGTTTGTTAATATTTTCCTTGAAAATAAAAGCATATAACAAAAATGTTAGTTTTAATGAGGTTTTGATTCAAATGTACTTTTATATTGGGATACAGACGAGATTTATCAACACTGGCGGGAGGCTGGGGATGGAAGGTAGTGCGAGAGCCAGGCAGCTAGATTCGTTGTAGCAGTCATTCATTAAAAAATGAACCGGTCACATATATGGAGAATGCGTAATATGAGATTTCCCTACACTTGCAGTTTCTCTTTTCAAGAGACAGTAAAAACTTCATTACAGGTTCTTTATTAAAAAAAAAAATGAACTCGGTGATATTACTTTAATAGAATTATATAAATAGCATTTTGTTAGATTGCGTCTAAACGTTCATTGGTGCAGATGCGTTTTTTTCGGTAGTCTAAAATAATCAACCTCGTCATGGAGTGAAGTTTCGAAACATGCCGAAGGCCTTTGTTAGCGATGGATTAGTTTACGTAATGCATAATAGAAACTGACCCGACTTTGACCTTGGGTGACATTGAAACTTCGGACAAAGATACCAAACAAAGCACTCGTTGGAATTTTTTATGAAGAAGATTAGGTTCATTTCGACGTTTCATTGTTAAACACCTCCTGGTGAGTTATTTACACGTTACTTATAACAACCCGTCCTTGGTTACCTTTGATTAGACTTTACAGTCCTCCTGACTTTACGTTACTCCTAGCTACCAGCAGAAACCATTAAAACCTTTCTTCCAACAACAAATTCTTCAGGATGCTATAATTACTACTAATTTTATACTTTGGGAGGCGCAAGGAATGTCCGTGCAATTCATCAATATTGTGTTCATTCCGCTTTCAGTGTTTCCGACACAACTGATCCGACTCCAGGGAGAACTCTGCTACTCATATCTTCTAAACCCGTTCTGAAATTCTTTCATAAAGTTTTTCCATGCCTTCACATCCTACCTAATTTAATCTTAGTTCTTTAGGTGATTATTCTTTATTGAAATAATATTAGTCAACGTCATTTGTAAATAATTGATTATCAAGTAGAATTGTTGATTTTTAATACTGTATTTAGGTTTGGATATTTTAACTTAAGTCATGTTGTGTAGTAATAAATCATTCACGCATTCATTTATCCATAACTGTATTAAAGTTCATGTACGACATATATATGTAAAAAAGTCAAGAAGCACCTCTCGTTTTAAATGAAACATAACTCACATGTCCAACCTAACCACAGCCGTTTACATTGGTAAAGAAACCCATTCTTAATTCTAGTCCAAATACTAACATCCCTGGATAATAGCTATTGTTGTTAGGTGGTGGTTACAAGCCCTTTAAGCTCGAAAAACCTCATGCCACCTTGACTCTCTCCTCCTTGCCTATCTTCTTAGTATTGAAAATCTTCCTCCTAGAGGTACAAGGCTAAGGTTAATAACCTTAAAATATTTCACAGAATAAAACCATCTGAAATTTATAGACTGAACTAAAGCATTCAAACTTTAAATTTCACACAATAATAGCCTACAATAATATATATATATATATATATATATATATATATATATATATATATATATATATCGCAATATGTATTCTTGTGTATTAATATATATATATAGAAATATATATATATATATATATATATATATATATTCTTCATTTTACTGAAGGATAAGAGAGAACATTTTTATTAACATTCTTTACAGATGTTTGAAGAACAATATTAGTGTTTTTTTTTAAAACATGATGATTTCATAATTTTTCTTATAGATTATAAAGTTCTCCATCTTAATTCGCTTCCGTTTACATCAATACATCACAGTATCTAATTGAGTTGCACCAAAATCCGCTTTTCTTCGGTGCAAACATGTTTATGTAACATAAATTCCACCCACACTAGCTCACCTTCAATGCTAAAATGTTTGTATAACAAAAATTCTATATACACTAGCTCTTCTGCGACGCCAACGTACTTATGTAACGTAACTTTTCCCCCCACTCGCTCCTATGATGTAAAGATGTTTCCGTAACGAAACGTCTATCAACACTAGCTCTTCTTCGATGCTAAAATGTTTGTGTAACATTAATTCTATCCCCACTAGCTCTTCTGCGATGCAAACGGGCTTATGTAACGTAACTTTTACAACCACTAGCTCCTATGATGCAAAGATGTTTCCGTAACAAACGTCTATCAACACTAGCTCTTTTTCGATGGTTAAATGTTTGTGTAACATAACTTCTACACAGATTAGATCTTCTGCGATGCAAACGTGCTTATGTAACGTAACTTTTACTCACACTCCCTCCTATGATGAAAACTTGTTTCCGTAACAAAACTTCTACCAATACTAGCTCCTCTACCATGCACAAATGTTTGAGTAACGCAAGATTTACCCACACTCGCTCTCATATGATGCAAACATGTTTGTTTAACGTAAATTATACCCATAATCGTTCCCCTACTATATAAACATGTTTGTATAAAGTAACTTCTGCTCATACTCATTCTCCTACTATATAAACATGTTTGAATAAAGTAACTTCTACCCATACTCGGTCTTCTACCATGCAAATATTTTTGTATAACGAAACTTTAACCAACAATCGCTCTTCTACGATACGAAACTCGCTCAGTAACTTTACTTTCACCCACGATACGGCTTTACAATATTAATCAAAGCACCAACTTAAAACTGGCAAAAAATCTCCAAAAATAGTTAGTAAAAATATCACTAATACATGAAAGCTGTTCATTCAAATAATCAAAACACTTACCTTCACCAATGTAGATTGTATTCTATTCTGAGATGACGGGATATACTTTATTGTAGCTTACTTACTAAAATAACCAACATATAATAGCTGTACTTACTTCAAACAAAGCCATCATTTATTATAGAGAGCAAATGAAACCCTCGTAGATTTTGTAATACATCTGACATTGGCAGAGCAGTAGCGTCTGGATCATTCAGCCTGTATAAGATGAGTGGTACAACGGAATATGGTTAAGAATTACTTGTGTAAAAAAAAATTTTACGTGTACCGATATACTCACAGGATAAATATCTCTACATCTTACGAAATACTGACGATGACCGAAATAACAACGTAGCGCTTAATTTCATTGTGTTGCTTGAAAACATTGGGAAACACTGCAAAGTAATGTAGGTTGTATAAAACCAAAACTCAATAAAGACGATAGTTTTACTTTCGTGTGTTTCAACACTTTAAGATTTGGAAAAGTTCGACAATCTATGGAACAAATAACGCCAGATACTCGTATTTTGTAGGATTTGTTTAAGTGCTGTTCTAGAACATTCTCTATAGAAGGGAGTTGATCGGGTCTCAACATCGCCAAAGACGGCTTGACTAGCGTACAGTAGTATCTGGGGTACGTACAAGATGCTCGCTGGTAAAAGCAGGTTGTCACATTCAGATTCTGGGTGCTGACTTTCTGACGGCAAGTAGGGTGTGTTCATTATGTAAGCACGTAGTCAGTGCAGAACTGAAACAGTAGAGTCTCGAAAACTCGACATAATGTGGACTTTAAGGGTGTCGAGTTTAAGAATGTCGAGTTTGCCGGATTTCAAGTTAAAAATGAAGCAAACCCAAACTTGTTTACTAAAGTGTGTAGTATTTAGAAGTTTAATTATTTACAATACACAAAACCTACTTCCTAATGTGCCGGTCGGGGAGAGACTGAAATTTATTTATCCACAGACGTGTCGAATTGTACGGAGTTCCCGAAGGTCGAGTTTTCAGGACTATAATGTACCAAATACAATGATCAGTATATCAAGGCACTCACAAGATAATAACCTGCAGCTTTATTGATCCGTAGGGACAATGTTTCAGCCAAGTTAAAACCAGTGAGAAGTGAAATCACCCTATTTTTACATTAAGGTCTATTCACAGGGAGTACAAACAACAGGTTTTTTTTGAATATTCTAGAATGAGCCCGGATACTTTTTATTGACATTTTCTTATTTTTCATTCTTTATTAATTAATACGGACAGAATATAATTCCGTAGCAGGCTTACTGTATTTAGATTAGAAGCTTATTAAAAACAACAAATCAAGAGTTTGTTAGAGCGGAAATTATTTTTGAACTTTGATTATCTTCTTGAAAACGTATTTTACACTCGAATGCGTTTATAAATAATTTCCGCGTTTACATTCAATTTTCATTTTTAAAGCAATCATTCGGCAGGCTTCAACGATGTTCCTATTGGAATATTCTTTAATACGCTTAATTAATTTGTATTTTTGAAATAAACTCCTCGATAACTGTCATATAAAATGAATAATATACTCCTATGGACCCGTCGCGTCGTCTGAATCATTCCGGCAAAACTCCGAGTCAGACATCCAGTGCGCAGAAAGTCTGCGCGCGGTGCATTATGACCAATCCACTTAGCAACTTGGGGAAATACACACAACGACTCAGCGCATACTGACTCAGAAAACCAGCGTGCATCTTGGACGTACCTTAAGCTCAGTAGAGCTTACAAAACTCACCTGCTGCACCGACAGACCGACATTTTGACGCTTAGTAAACTCAAAGTGATAAGCATCCACAAAGAAGAATACCTGTAAATTCCAATCGAAACCTCCAACGTTGACACCGCCCGAGTCCCGCCAATGGTACTCTAACGTAGTGTCGTCTATGACGTCAATAACAGGACAGACGACGGTAGTAGAGTCTTGGGCGATCCTGTCTAGCAACGGCTCCAGCCATCCTGTAGCGTGCAAAACAAACACAACCCAAAGTGTCACAACACAACGCACCCATTACAATATATACATTATAGATGCACACACAATTAGCAAAACTGGCCAAGACACTTTATAAAATCAGTATATAAAAAACTACACATTATATTACAACAAAATATTCTTATTCATTATATATATATATATATATATATATATATATATATATATATATATATATATATATATATATATATTTCAATGAGGTGAATGAAAGCAACAATGACAAAAAGCATTTAATAAAATAATAGAACAGGTTACGTTAGAATAATACATTTTGCCTCCCAGAACAGGCGAGATCCGTCATCTGTATTTATACCAAAACTAATATTTTTCGAGAGCTTTTACGAAACACTACGTAGTATGAGAATGCGACGTGTGCATTGGAAGAACTAGTCAAGACGAAGTGATCACACTGAAGAAACATGGACGGATATAATGAAGAAAAGTGATAAGGGTGAATATGGATTTTAAATTATTCCAAGCAACACCGAAAATAAACCGATTTCTACGATAGCTTCGGGACAAAACAAAATTTTAATGTTATGGATAGTGTAAGATATTCGTTCTTAGTGAGAAAAGTAGTATAAGAGAGTTGGGTTCGTGTTCATCACATCTTGGAATTAATCACGAGTATATCTATAACTAAGTGACTGTAATCTCAAGGTTAGATACAATCTCTGCCTTTGCTGTAATTATGGGACTGTAAATAAGAAGTTTGAATAATCACGGTCCAGGCTGTAATTACGTGATTGTAATCCAGAAGTTTGAATAATCACGGACCTGGCTGTAATTACGTGATTGTATTCCAGAAGTTTGAATAATCACGGACCTGGCTGGAATTTCGTGATTTTATTCAAAAAGTTTGAATAATCACGGAGCTGGCTGTAATTACGTGATTGTAATCAGGAAGTTTGAATAATCACGGAGCTGGCTGTAATTACGTGATTGTAATCCAGAAGTTTGAATAATCACTGACCTGGCTGTAATTACGTGATTGTAATCCAGAAGTATGAATTATCACGGTCCAGGCTGTAATTACGTGATTGTAATCAGGAAGTAAGAATAATCACGGACCTGGCTGTAATTACGTGATTGTAATCAGGAAGTTTGAATAATCACGGAGCTGGCTGTAATTACGTGATTGTAATCAGGAAGTTTGAATAATCACGGAGCTGGCTGTTATTACGTGATTGTAATCCAGAAGTTTGAATAATCACGGACCTGGCTGTTATTACGTGATTGTAATCCAGAAGTTTGAATAATCACGGACCTGGCTGTAATTACGTGACTGTAATCAGGAAGTTTCAATAATCACGAACCTGGCTGTAATTACGTGATTGTATTCAAGAGTGTCAATAATCACGATTCTGGCTGTAATTACGTGATTGTAATCAGGAAGTAAGAATAATCACGGAGCTGGCTGTAATTACGTGATTGTAATCAGGAAGTAAGAATTATCACGGAGCTGACTGTAATTACGTGATTGTAATCCAGAAGTTTGAATAATCACGGACCTGGCTGTAATTACGTGATTGTAATCAGGAAGTTTCAATAATTACGAACCTGGCTGTAATTACGTGATTGTAATAAAGAAGTTTGAATAATCACGGACCTGGCTGTAATTACGGAACTGGAATCAAGAAGTTTGAATAGTCACGGGCCTTGTCTGTAATTATGTGACTGTAATCAAGAGGTTTGTATAATCACGGGCCCGACTGAAATTACGTGACTATTATCAAGAAGTTTGAATAATCACGGACCTGGTTGTAATTCCGTGACTGGATTGTAATGAAGAGGGTTGAATAATCACGGACCTGGCTGTAATTCTGTGACTGTAATAAAGAAGTTTGAATGATCACGGACCTGGCTGAAATTACGTGACTGTAATAAAGGTGTGAATAACCACGAACCTGGCTGTATTTACGAGGTTTGATACAATCATAGACTTGGTTCTAATAAAGCACTTCGATATATTTCTGAGCCTGGTTTAATTGCGTGGTGATTGTTTTCACGGGTTGGATCTGATCACCATTTGCCTGCAATCACGAGACTATTTGGAAACACGTACCTGGTTGCAATCACGCGGATGGTTGCAGTTATAAGCATGGTTGTAGCTAGCGGTTTGGTTGTGTGTTAACTACTATAAACTCTAACGGTAATGCCTTCACCTCTAAAGCAACTAAAAAATTATTTTTATAAAGCATTTAGTAGAATGGTATTTAAATTATTTGTGGAAAATTATCACTGTTAATTCTCTACTCCTCTCATTAATCAAAATAATGTCCCTAGGCATGCATGCACTTCAATCTGTCCGATATCAATTGTAGAATTTAAATTTAGTTATTTGGAAACAATAATTCCAAATAAATATGAGTCGTTGTTGTGATAGCAATGTTACACCCAATACTTACTGCAACCAGTAATACTCTACATCCGATCAATGCCACAAGTAATTATAATGCATCGATAAAACTGATTGTTTTATTTTAAAAACTGTCGTTCGATTTTTTATGATTCTATTATATTTACTGACTGTGTGGTAATGTGAATAGAATATCATTCATAAACAAAATATATTGAAACCCACTAGCAATTCAGATCTTTGTATCCCAGAGCACGAAAATTAAAAACAAGATCTTTCTGAAGCATGTTAAATATAATAACAAAAGAGAAGAAGCAAAAGCTGTTACAAAATAAGTAAGTTTAAAGAAGGACTCAACAAAGACGAATGGAACAGAGACATTTATGAAACTAATTGGATAACACAAATATATTAGAATTTGGATCGAAACACATTAACCTAAAAATTAAAACTAAAAAACACGCCTAATAAACATTTATGAGATACGTCGTTGGTCTGTTCTTAAGGAAACCGTATTGTTTCTCAAATATGGTGTAATATATAGGCAATATCGTTGGCAATCCCATGGAAAAACTAAGGCAAATACAAGAAGGACGTAACCAATCAGAACAAGCTGTCTACATCTGATAACTACGTATGTTTTAATCAAGAAAAATGTTTCGCTTGGTAGTTTTAACCTTTAAAGAAACAACGACGTAATATTGCGTAAATAACTGTTTAAGACGTGTTGCACAATAATATTATTTTTTCAACATGTTTAAAATCTACCGAATACCGTAATGCATGTAGACGGGAACTAATGTTTTTTTTCTTTGTATCGGGAAATCTTAAGGAACCTTTGGAGGAAAAATTACACAAGTGAGCAAAGAGAACTATATTAATAAAGGGAATATTCACTTAAACTGTATAATGACTTACAAGCAAACATTTAAAGGACAAGAAAATGTTTGTAAAGCGTTGCTGTTACAGGTATCTTCACTATAGTCTCAACATTTTCTCGAGTTTTTACATTTAGCTGGAATGTAAACGCAGACATTCCTCCAACAGAAACACAAATGTTTGAATAAACACAACAGCAAACCGGGACATAAAGCAAACAAGTAACTGAAAGCCTAAAGTGTAAAACAAACAGCAACACCACATAAACTGTCTAAAAGGAAATTCGCACAGTTCACAGGTAAATTAAATCCAACCGTCCCGTGACTACTCGATCAATGTTTTCCGAAACCGACTGAATGTCAATTGCTTTTAGAATGTACATCTTTTTCAATGATCATATTTACGAATAAATGTTTTGTAATATAAAGAAATGAAGTTTAAGAAATTAACTCGGTTTTTAAATACATTTAATAAATAAATACACACACACACACACACACACACACACACACACACACACACACACTACTGCTGAGAAAATGCGTGAGCTTCGTAACAGGTCAAAGTTCTGTCTATGAATGTCAGCCATGGTTGTGGGATGGCTGAGTAACATTGTACAAGACTGAATTTCATATTCCTAATTAGTTGTAGAACATAAATTTCATCATCTAGTACAGTTTGATTACTGAATTTTATTTGCGGAATCAATAGTCAGCGTTCTATTTGCCGGATGAATATAGAATTTGTAATGGGTTGTTAAACACAAATTTCATCATTCAAGTGCCATTTGAATATACAGAATTTCATCGTTATATTTGCCGAATCAATAGTCATCGTTCTACTGGTCGGATCAATATAGAATGTAATCGTTGTAATTCGCTGTTAAACACAAATTTCATCATTCAAGTGCCATTTGAATATACAGAATTTCATTGTTATATTTACGGAATCAATAGTCAGCGTTCTATTTGCCGGATGAATATAGAATTTGTAATGGGTTGTTAAACACAAATTTCATCATTCAAGTGCCATTTGAATATACAGAATATCATCGTTATATTTGCCGAATCAATAGTCATCGTTCTACTGGTCGGATCAATATAGAATGTAGTCGTTGTAATTCGCTGTTAAACACAAATTTCAACATTCAAGTGCCATTTGAATATACAGAATTTCATCGTTATATTTACGGAATCAATAGTCAGCGTTCTATTTGCCGGATGAATATAGAATTTGTAATGGGTTGTTAAACACAAATTTCATCATTCAAGTGCCATTTGAATATACAGAATATCATCGTTATATTTGCCGAATCAATAGTCATCGTTCTACTGGTCGGATCAATATAGAATGTAGTCGTTGTAATTCGCTGTTAAACACAAATTTCAACATTCAAGTGCCATTTGAATATACAGAATTTCATCGTTATATTTGCCGATCAATAGCAGTCGAACTACTTGCCGGATGAATATAGAATTTTATCGGTGTAAAGGGTTGTTTAACACCAATTTCATCATTCAAGTGCCATTTGAATATACAGAATTTCATCGTTATATTTACGGAATCAATAGTCAGCGTTCTATTTGCCGGATGAATATAGAATTTGTAATGGGTTGTTAAACACAAATTTCATCATTCAAGTGCCATTTGAATATACAGAATATCATCGTTATATTTGCCGAATCAATAGTCATCGTTCTACTGGTCGGATCAATATAGAATGTAGTCGTTGTAATTCGCTGTTAAACACAAATTTCAACATTCAAGTGCCATTTGAATATACAGAATTTCATCGTTATATTTGCCGATCAATAGCAGTCGAACTACTTGCCGGATGAATATAGAATTTTATCGGTGTAAAGGGTTGTTTAACACCAATTTCATCATTCAAGTGCCATTTTAATTTACAGAATTTCACCGTTATATTTGCCGAATCAGTAGTCACCGTTCTATTTGCCGGTTGTGAAACTCTTCATGTTGTTACTGACATAACCTGTCGGTGATCCATGCAGCTGGCTAGACCCAGGTGACACACGAGCAATGCGAGAGACGCTTGTTTAGGAAGGAGTATTTTGTTGCCTGACCCAATACGTCTAATCGGGACAACTGTTTTCTACCGGCGGATTTATTCGCGGTAAAGAGTGGATGTATGATTCCGTCTAGAAACTCCATTTTAATATATCCCTATCAGCTAAAACATCGGGGATATATTCGAATGTATTAAATCAATTCGTAAGCAATTTGTAAAGGAGCCAATCTGCATTGGTTCACTGCCAAATAGAAGCCACACCTGATATTGCACAGTTGGATTCGGTTATCAATGAAATAAAAGTTTAATTTATTGAATACGTGTTGGCGAAGTGATTTTATCAGCTTGTTTTTTTCTCCCGCATTTAAAACGGGTTGCAAAACTGATTGTAAATTTACTCTATTTATCTACTTGAAGATAGTTTACGACCACTATATTCATGCTAACACCGTGTTATCTTCTACCTACAGCAAGCGAAGCCGTGTATTTTCCAGCTGATACAATTTCGAGTTTGGAATAAAATCTTTCTCGCTTTAAACTCTCGATAGTCCATTTTCATTTTGTAGAAAATATGAACTAGATCCAGTTACACTGTTTCACTCCCGTGTTCTTCCTATATTAAACTTTGAAGAATTTCCAACAATCTCCTGTTTTAACTTAAGATACGGCTACTTAATTTTACTTTCAAGGCGAACAAACTGTATGATCGTTATACAAGGATAGGAAAGTGTTGTGAATGCAGGTAGTTTCAGGTTGTACAGAACATAGAATGAAGTCTGCTGGACTGGATACCTGAAGTAGAGCTACTCTGTATCGAGGCCATAAAGGAAAACTTACTCGTAAGAGAAAGATGTTTACAAGGAGCAGGAAGTAAGGAGTAAATCATGTAAACGGACTATGAAAATGGCGTAATGATTTGGCACTTGTTATGGTATCACCTGGGTCATAATGCTTATCTGAGGTAGGTATGCTATTATGGGCGTCGTGAAACCTGGCTAAGGGAAAGACGGCGACGGAGTAGGGAAGGCCGCGGCTGGAGGGGTCACAGCGACGAGTAGAGCCCCCAAATAAAGGCCATACGACGGCTCGAAATAGACTGGTGCACTGCATCCCCCACCACTACAAAACCGGTGGAGACGGCTTTTGCCCATGAAGGTCAGGCTTCACCAACAAACACAAGAGATATAACCTTTTGCTGAGGTCACCAATCATATCGTAGACTATAGTCGATGATGATACATTATTTTAATGAACACAAGTGCTAGTTCAGAAAGTCTATCTTGTGTCACAGAGTTCTCCAAATAAGTCTTGATTAACTTTAACTTTGAGAAACTCCTCACAGCCGCTGCAACGGTGACAGAAATTAAGGTTAATATCCTGAGAGAAACTTAAATTTGGGCATATCTCATTCTCTCCCATATAGACTACGATGAACATGTGTTAACTCTCTAACTATTTTCAAAGCATCAATATCAATTTATTGTTCTACAGTTTTTGAAATTTGCAGGTCTTAACAGTTTTCTTTAAAAGGTCCTCTTTTGTAATTATTGTCAAGTTTGTGATGACGTACAAGAAACCAAAATGTTTCAGGTTTTTTCAAGCATTCACTGGCTTCAAACCTTTGTTAGCAGATCATGTTTACAGACTCTATCATACTGTGTCTCAGACTAATAGGTTTGAAAGTAACGTCACTGTCACCAACATTTTCTGCCATGTATCTGCTGTTAGCTTTCAAGGTCTAACGGGATGGAAGACTAGGACCAAGTCTCCAGTCTAGGGATCCGGCTCTTAGGTAAGGCCACCCGAAAGTGGATAAAAGTCTGATCGCACTACTTGGACCGAACTAACTAGGCAGGATATAGAGGTACGCAGACCTAGCCGTTCGGAAGGTTCTACTGGTCCCGAGTAGTTCTGGAACAGCGGTCGAACCGTTGTCACTGGAGCAGTTCGTCTCCTCCCAGTCGCGGACTGGTGATCAGTCCTTATAGTAAGGTCTATGACTCTTACATACTTGTACCACGGGTTGTTTCTGGACTGCCCCCCTCCATTTCGGGACTGACACTAGTTACTCGGAACAGGTGTCACAAGTTTTAAGTTGCATTCGTGGTGGTAGAGGTTTCTTTGTTGGAGGTAGATTGCCTGAGCGGGCGGGTCTCTACGTTTTGGCAAGGGTTGAGCCTGAAGGCTGAATCCATTCCACTCTTTGCTTTCACCATCTTTATTCTTCCAATCGTTTCACACTGCACAGATAGCGATTGTCGCATCCGTTCTGTTGAAATAAGTCCAGGACTTGCTTGAAGGAGGCGAGAGGGCTCACTGGGGTGATTCCCAAACAGGTGTATCTGCTGTTACTAATGTTGTAACCAAACCATAGTTACGTTATTCATCCAACGGCTTAATAAAAGCCTCGGTGTGACCCAATACGACATCTAAACGCATATCAGGGCTTAACCAGATCTTATTTACGTAGTGAATTTTGACGAGGATGTCGTATCAAATAATCAGATATGTGATAACTCATGAATCGTTATATCGTTTTCTAAGAATATGCATTCACGTATGGGTCTACAATCTGTGCTTTTTTACCTACACTTGCAATTCTTTTACTCAATTGTTACTTAACAGATGCAAAAGACTCAATCTTACACTCCCATTTAGTCGCACTCTATAGCTTCAAACAAAATGCTCTTCAGGGCAACCGATCCATCAATAAAGCGCGGAAATATTATTACAGCCTCTGAAACAGTACAAAAACGGTTGTGCTTTAGAAAAACATGCAGCAGAATCTCCTACAACTAGGTTCCAAATGTGTTTGACACATGGCAAATGACAAACCAAGTTGGTTTAGCTCATGTAAACATAGTATGCCAATTTTTCTCTAGTGGTTGAATCAACCGATACGAATTCAACAAAAAACTCGTTAATATATCTGTAATTTTTAATATAACAGACAACTGTTCAACACGAGGATTGCCCCATGTACAGTCCAAGATTATAGAATACTTTTGTTTTTATAGAATATCTTTGATTATTTTGTCTTAAACTTAATTAGTCATTGGGAGAATTTACTAATTTTGAACGTTTTTGCTCGGGTAACGATTTCTTATAACAATCTTTTCATTTTGTTACAAAAGTGCAGTAATAAAGAGAGATCTAACCTGGCAATCAATTTCACTAAGTTTAGAAAATTTCCACTTAAAGTTTCGTCCAATATATCCCTTTTCCCTCTGAATGTTAAATTTTGAGATGCTAAAAGCTGCCCAATGGACCTTGCCGCTTCTCTTCTAAGAATTTGGGTTTTGCTCATCTCATGAGGTCCTAGAGCTTCACTCAAGCCTTTCCAATCGTCTATACCATCATTCGAACTTAATTCTGCTCGAGTGCCATCTGAAGACAGTCGACACGGGAAGCAGTATACAGCATCTTTATCCAGAGTAAACAAGGCATAGTCTTATTTGTTTCTCATCTGGAGTATACTGACGAACATCACTAAAATGGCGATACTTTAATTATTTTTTAAACTTTTACTTTATCTGTGTAGGGCCTGTTTCAACCATCCTATCTATTTCAGCTTGAACTGAACTTTATGATCACAAATAAGGGTCATTCACAACTTTTGTGTCAATTCCCTCAGTTTCAGATGCACTTAGCACCGAACAAGGAGAGTCAGGTGGTGAATGAGCTGGCAGAGTTCAGAATGTTCTGATGAGATTTAGGAGAAAATGAAGTACTAAAGATTCGACTGAGTCAGCCATAAGGTTTGGAGAGCGGCGAAGGGGCGTACGGAACGGTGACGGTGGAGCTAGAAGTCGAGGCAGCGGTTCTAACGCTAGTTTCGGAGATGGCACAGAGAGTAATTGATAGAGCACAGTGAGAAGTAGGCCTACTGGATTGCGGGGTTTCTCCTAATAAACAAAAATAGGTTTCCTCTTTAGCATTTGAAGCTGGATTTTCAGTTTTTAGAAACTTTGAGATAAATCCATTAAGTTTTTTGTCCAATCTTTTTGTTTATAAGTATTTTTCTTGGAACTACTCGGTTCATATTTTCTACCGAAATAAGAGAAGTAAATTTGTTAACCATAAATAACACTTTACCTTCTGATACACTTTTAACAAAAACACACTTAATACGGATAACAAACACGAAAACAGTAACTCACTTTTTACTACGTCACAGTACACGGTTAATTTGGAGGTTATGTTGTGTTCACTCCGCACTTCGGGACTCTCTATAGACAGTTCACAATAGGGGTGTAAAAACTATTGGCGGTGTGACATGAGTACGTGGTTCGAGTACGAAATGAAGGTATAAATGGTACATATAGTATTATGTAATAAAATCAATAAAAGTAAGGAGGGGCACATATACTCGTTATAAATGAAGGTATAAATGGCACATATAGTATTATGTAATAAAAACAATAAAAGTAAGGAGGGACACATATACTCGTTATAAATGAAGGTATAAATGGTACATATAGTATTATGTAATAAAAACAATATAAGTAAGGAGGGGCACATATACTCGTTATAAATAAAGGTATAAATGGCACATATAGTATTATGTAATAAAAACAATAAAAGTAAGGAGGGGCACATATACTCGTTATAAATGAAGGTATAAATGGCACATATAGTATTATGTAATAAAAACAATAAAAGTAAGGAGGGACACATATAAACAGGTAGAAAAACAATCTTAACGGAATGTTAACATCGACTGTCACTATCAATAGATATTTTAAGATTCAATGGGATTGAAAAATAAAAAGAAATTCGGAAAATTCAAATCCTTACTGCGGAGACCTCGGAAGCGCTGGGTCCCACAGAACCTGGAACCGTCACTGTCTACCACTACCCAGATCATTACTCTAGAAACGTCTCGATCTAGCGTCATTTTACGGCAAGCAAGAATCGTGGAATCTGCTGCGCGCTAGAGAAAACACAAAGCACGCTCGATATGTGCCAAAAGTAACGACAAGACTCGTGGGGTGCGGAGGCACCTTATTATGACGAAATGTAGGGAATCGGTTCGATTCTAGCGTCATTGCACGAATGTCAAGAATCGATCATTATGCTGTAGGCCGAGGGAAGCCTCAAAAAGCATTCGGTATATGTTCAGACTACTGGCAGGCATTGTGGGTCCAAGACATTATGTAAAAATGAAGAAAAACGTCTAGCGTCATCGCAAGAGTGGCAAGAATCGTGGTAAAGGCTGTGCCTCAAGGAAAATCATGAACATTTTAAATAACAATAGTCAACTCGCTTCTCCTTTTCGCTTTAACGCCACTTTCGCCTAATTACTATTCACGACGGATCGTGTATTTCAGACTAATCTAACGTTTCGAAATTACCAGCACAAGAAGCTGACTTCATTTTCAAAATTAAATTCTTTCCCCCAGGAAATAATTTCTTCGCGACAAAATTAAATTCACACAGAAACGGCGTAGTGGCATATTGTTAAAGGGATGAAATGTGCACTAGAAACAGTGTTTAATTAATTTCCACAGAGTTCTGACTCTCTCTACTGGCAGCTTTGTATTGTCGGTTACTCGTTCATCCCTTTCTGATGGTATGTAATCCCGAGTATGAGTCAAGTTGAAATCATATGCGCGTAAGTTAACGAATCTGTGTAATGCTTTCACAAGAATGTAACATTATTGTTAATAAGACAGGGGATCGATATTTATAGGTTATCCTTACACAAATGGAAATGGAGTAAAATTATTACTTTGCGACGTAGAAAGTTCTTGAGAACAAGAGAAAAATAAGACCCGAAGCTCAAATCCCAAAAATGAAAAAAATCTAAATTCAAAATCTGGCTAAAACTAAGCAATAAGCATTACATTATAGTCACACTACAAAATATCCAGTTAGTATTGGTCAAAATAAAAAAATATCAATTTCCCAAAGTAAATTAACAGGTTACGTGAAAAGACATTCATCCTCTACCGGTAATGCACAATATAGATTACATCATCACGGTGTGTGTGGCTGTGTGTGTGTGTGTGTGTGTATGTGTGTGTGTGTGTGTGTGTGTGTGTGTGTGTGTGTGTGTGTGTGTGTGTGTGTGTGTGTGTATGTGTGTGTGTGTAAAGTGAGGTTATCTTTGTTACGTATTTTTTCACTTTTCGACTGTTAGGTTGTATCATTTTATCCGTGATTCTAAAGACTTTTAATATTTTCTAGTAAAATGTTTATTACATTATCATTTACGTGGGAATAACCCTTACTAAAAAAATAAAATGCAAAATAAAAAAAATACAAATTGATAAAACACTACTAAAACCATTATTTGCTAATGACACTTCAAAGAACCATAATCTATGCTCATAAACAAGCTATTTATGCTTAAGGTTAAATTATAAATCCTCCAACGAAACTGAAACCTCAATCAATTACTTACTGAAACTTGCCGCAGTAATCACCAATGGTTTAAGCAAGTGAAATAATATCCTTTCCAACCGGAAAGAAATGCCTACGTAATTAATAATTATAAAAAACAGGATATTTTTTTTCTGAATAATGAATAACAGAAATAATAGAAATTTAGTTAAAAACATACGTGTTATGATTTTGCATATCATATGCTTGTTTCAGATTCGTTTTTACTTGAAAAATGAAACATATAGAGGAGTATTTATAATTATTTAATTTTACACATAGAAAGTGTACATATATGTATATGTATATATATGTATATTTCTTTATATTTCAATAAAAATATTTTTTTAAATCACAATAATAATTCTTCGCATGTTAATAATAATGTTTTCCAATAGTAATAATAATGTTTTTCACTAAATACAAACTTACAAGTACACGTATAGGCAAATACATAAATTTAACATATACCGGAAACTCACCAACACTAACACTACCATTCATAACTCTTCAAACCACCCAGAGCAACACAAACTAGCCGCTTGCATCACCATTATATATCACCAATTAGAAACACCATTAGACAAACAAGAACACCAAGAATTAAACACAATGAAACATAAAAATACAAAATAATAATGATTGATAAACTATACAACCGCCTGAAACATAGACTAATAACAATACCCAAATACACAATACAACAAACCCATAAAATACTTGGCAATACCATACAAATTACCCAAAATTCATAAACTAACCTTCACATTTCCAAAATACAATAAAATAATCACACAGAACATCCTCAACAAACAATTTAAACCCAACATCAGAAACAAGGAGATTTACAACTCCGCCGGTGTTTACTCGTACAAACTAACTTGCATTTCGTGCTCTTGTTTTTACATAGCCCAAATAGGAAGGTCATTTTACATTCGCTAGCAAGAACACATAAAAGCACCCACAAACAAAAACACCCAATAAAACTTTGCTGAATATCTCATATACACACACTACATCAACACAAACAGCATTAAACCCACAAATTCTACACAAACATTACAAAAATAACCAGGAATATGTAGTATACAAGCAGTTTAATATACAACCAATAGACATACGTAACACAAAATTATATTAAAACTCACATATATTTTCGATATTATATCCCCCAATACTCTAAGATTTCTAAGAGAATATAAAATCAAGTAATATTAAAAATGAGTTTTTTTAATAACTCGTATGGCCCCCAAATAAAGGCCATACGACGGCTCGAAATAGACTGGTGCACTGCATCCCCCACCACTACAAAACCGGTGGAGACGGCTTTTGCCCATGAAGGTCAGGCTTCACCAACAAACACAAGAGATATAACCTTTTGCTGAGGTCACCAATCATATCGTAGACTATAGTCGATGATGATACATTATTTTAATGAACACAAGTGCTAGTTCAGAAAGTCTATCTTGTGTCACAGAGTTCTCCAAATAAGTCTTGATTAACTTTAACTTTGAGAAACTCCTCACAGCCGCTGCAACGGTGACAGAAATTAAGGTTAATATCCTGAGAGAAACTTAAATTTGGGCATATCTCATTCTCTCCCATATAGACTACGATGAACATGTGTTAACTCTCTAACTATTTTCAAAGCATCAATATCAATTTATTGTTCTACAGTTTTTGAAATTTGCAGGTCTTAACAGTTTTCTTTAAAAGGTCCTCTTTTGTAATTATTGTCAAGTTTGTGATGACGTACAAGAAACCAAAATGTTTCAGGTTTTTTCAAGCATTCACTGGCTTCAAACCTTTGTTAGCAGATCATGTTTACAGACTCTATCATACTGTGTCTCAGACTAATAGGTTTGAAAGTAACGTCACTGTCACCAACATTTTCTGCCATGTATCTGCTGTTAGCTTTCAAGGTCTAACGGGATGGAAGACTAGGACCAAGTCTCCAGTCTAGGGATCCGGCTCTTAGGTAAGGCCACCCGAAAGTGGATAAAAGTCTGATCGCACTACTTGGACCGAACTAACTAGGCAGGATATAGAGGTACGCAGACCTAGCCGTTCGGAAGGTTCTACTGGTCCCGAGTAGTTCTGGAACAGCGGTCGAACCGTTGTCACTGGAGCAGTTCGTCTCCTCCCAGTCGCGGACTGGTGATCAGTCCTTATAGTAAGGTCTATGACTCTTACATACTTGTACCACGGGTTGTTTCTGGACTGCCCCCCTCCATTTCGGGACTGACACTAGTTACTCGGAACAGGTGTCACAAGTTTTAAGTTGCATTCGTGGTGGTAGAGGTTTCTTTGTTGGAGGTAGATTGCCTGAGCGGGCGGGTCTCTACGTTTTGGCAAGGGTTGAGCCTGAAGGCTGAATCCATTCCACTCTTTGCTTTCACCATCTTTATTCTTCCAATCGTTTCACACTGCACAGATAGCGATTGTCGCATCCGTTCTGTTGAAATAAGTCCAGGACTTGCTTGAAGGAGGCGAGACGGCTCACTGGGGTGATTCCCAAACAGGTGTATCTGCTGTTACTAATGTTGTAACCAAACCATAGTTACGTTATTCATCCAACGGCTTAATAAAAGCCTCGGTGTGACCCAATACGACATCTAAACGCATATCAGGGCTTAACCAGATCTTATTTACGTAGTGAATTTTGACGAGGATGTCGTATCAAATAATCAGATATGTGATAACTCATGAATCGTTATATCGTTTTCTAAGAATATGCATTCACGTATGGGTCTACAATCTGTGCTTTTTTACCTACACTTGCAATTCTTTTACTCAATTGTTACTTAACAGATGCAAAAGACTCAATCTTACACTCCCATTTAGTCGCACTCTATAGCTTCAAACAAAATGCTCTTCAGGGCAACCGATCCATCAATAAAGCGCGGAAATATTATTACAGCCTCTGAAACAGTACAAAAACGGTTGTGCTTTAGAAAAACATGCAGCAGAATCTCCTACAACTAGGTTCCAAATGTGTTTGACACATGGCAAATGACAAACCAAGTTGGTTTAGCTCATGTAAACATAGTATGCCAATTTTTCTCTAGTGGTTGAATCAACCGATACGAATTCAACAAAAAACTCGTTAATATATCTGTAATTTTTAATATAACAGACAACTGTTCAACACGAGGATTGCCCCATGTACAGTCCAAGATTATAGAATACTTTTGTTTTTATAGAATATCTTTGATTATTTTGTCTTAAACTTAATTAGTCATTGGGAGAATTTACTAATTTTGAACGTTTTTGCTCGGGTAACGATTTCTTATAACAATCTTTTCATTTTGTTACAAAAGTGCAGTAATAAAGAGAGATCTAACCTGGCAATCAATTTCACTAAGTTTAGAAAATTTCCACTTAAAGTTTCGTCCAATATATCCCTTTTCCCTCTGAATGTTAAATTTTGAGATGCTAAAAGCTGCCCAATGGACCTTGCCGCTTCTCTTCTAAGAATTTGGGTTTTGCTCATCTCATGAGGTCCTAGAGCTTCACTCAAGCCTTTCCAATCGTCTATACCATCATTCGAACTTAATTCTGCTCGAGTGCCATCTGAAGACAGTCGACACGGGAAGCAGTATACAGCATCTTTATCCAGAGTAAACAAGGCATAGTCTTATTTGTTTCTCATCTGGAGTATACTGACGAACATCACTAAAATGGCGATACTTTAATTATTTTTTAAACTTTTACTTTATCTGTGTAGGGCCTGTTTCAACCATCCTATCTATTTCAGCTTGAACTGAACTTTATGATCACAAATAAGGGTCATTCACAACTTTTGTGTCAATTCCCTCAGTTTCAGATGCACTTAGCACCGAACAAGGAGAGTCAGGTGGTGAATGAGCTGGCAGAGTTCAGAATGTTCTGATGAGATTTAGGAGAAAATGAAGTACTAAAGATTCGACTGAGTCAGCCATAAGGTTTGGAGAGCGGCGAAGGGGCGTACGGAACGGTGACGGTGGAGCTAGAAGTCGAGGCAGCGGTTCTAACGCTAGTTTCGGAGATGGCACAGAGAGTAATTGATAGAGCACAGTGAGAAGTAGGCCTACTGGATTGCGGGGTTTCTCCTAATAAACAAAAATAGGTTTCCTCTTTAGCATTTGAAGCTGGATTTTCAGTTTTTAGAAACTTTGAGATAAATCCATTAAGTTTTTTGTCCAATCTTTTTGTTTATAAGTATTTTTCTTGGAACTACTCGGTTCATATTTTCTACCGAAATAAGAGAAGTAAATTTGTTAACCATAAATAACACTTTACCTTCTGATACACTTTTAACAAAAACACACTTAATACGGATAACAAACACGAAAACAGTAACTCACTTTTTACTACGTCACAGTACACGGTTAATTTGGAGGTTATGTTGTGTTCACTCCGCACTTCGGGACTCTCTATAGACAGTTCACAATAGGGGTGTAAAAACTATTGGCGGTGTGACATGAGTACGTGGTTCGAGTACGAAATGAAGGTATAAATGGTACATATAGTATTATGTAATAAAATCAATAAAAGTAAGGAGGGGCACATATACTCGTTATAAATGAAGGTATAAATGGCACATATAGTATTATGTAATAAAAACAATAAAAGTAAGGAGGGACACATATACTCGTTATAAATGAAGGTATAAATGGTACATATAGTATTATGTAATAAAAACAATATAAGTAAGGAGGGGCACATATACTCGTTATAAATAAAGGTATAAATGGCACATATAGTATTATGTAATAAAAACAATAAAAGTAAGGAGGGGCACATATACTCGTTATAAATGAAGGTATAAATGGCACATATAGTATTATGTAATAAAAACAATAAAAGTAAGGAGGGACACATATAAACAGGTAGAAAAACAATCTTAACGGAATGTTAACATCGACTGTCACTATCAATAGATATTTTAAGATTCAATGGGATTGAAAAATAAAAAGAAATTCGGAAAATTCAAATCCTTACTGCGGAGACCTCGGAAGCGCTGGGTCCCACAGAACCTGGAACCGTCACTGTCTACCACTACCCAGATCATTACTCTAGAAACGTCTCGATCTAGCGTCATTTTACGGCAAGCAAGAATCGTGGAATCTGCTGCGCGCTAGAGAAAACACAAAGCACGCTCGATATGTGCCAAAAGTAACGACAAGACTCGTGGGGTGCGGAGGCACCTTATTATGACGAAATGTAGGGAATCGGTTCGATTCTAGCGTCATTGCACGAATGTCAAGAATCGATCATTATGCTGTAGGCCGAGGGAAGCCTCAAAAAGCATTCGGTATATGTTCAGACTACTGGCAGGCATTGTGGGTCCAAGACATTATGTAAAAATGAAGAAAAACGTCTAGCGTCATCGCAAGAGTGGCAAGAATCGTGGTAAAGGCTGTGCCTCAAGGAAAATCATGAACATTTTAAATAACAATAGTCAACTCGCTTCTCCTTTTCGCTTTAACGCCACTTTCGCCTAATTACTATTCACGACGGATCGTGTATTTCAGACTAATCTAACGTTTCGAAATTACCAGCACAAGAAGCTGACTTCATTTTCAAAATTAAATTCTTTCCCCCAGGAAATAATTTCTTCGCGACAAAATTAAATTCACACAGAAACGGCGTAGTGGCATATTGTTAAAGGGATGAAATGTGCACTAGAAACAGTGTTTAATTAATTTCCACAGAGTTCTGACTCTCTCTACTGGCAGCTTTGTATTGTCGGTTACTCGTTCATCCCTTTCTGATGGTATGTAATCCCGAGTATGAGTCAAGTTGAAATCATATGCGCGTAAGTTAACGAATCTGTGTAATGCTTTCACAAGAATGTAACATTATTGTTAATAAGACAGGGGATCGATATTTATAGGTTATCCTTACACAAATGGAAATGGAGTAAAATTATTACTTTGCGACGTAGAAAGTTCTTGAGAACAAGAGAAAAATAAGACCCGAAGCTCAAATCCCAAAAATGAAAAAAATCTAAATTCAAAATCTGGCTAAAACTAAGCAATAAGCATTACATTATAGTCACACTACAAAATATCCAGTTAGTATTGGTCAAAATAAAAAAATATCAATTTCCCAAAGTAAATTAACAGGTTACGTGAAAAGACATTCATCCTCTACCGGTAATGCACAATATAGATTACATCATCACGGTGTGTGTGGCTGTGTGTGTGTGTGTGTGTATGTGTGTGTGTGTGTGTGTGTGTGTGTGTGTGTGTGTGTGTGTGTGTGTGTGTATGTGTGTGTGTGTAAAGTGAGGTTATCTTTGTTACGTATTTTTTCACTTTTCGACTGTTAGGTTGTATCATTTTATCCGTGATTCTAAAGACTTTTAATATTTTCTAGTAAAATGTTTATTACATTATCATTTACGTGGGAATAACCCTTACTAAAAAAATAAAATGCAAAATAAAAAAAATACAAATTGATAAAACACTACTAAAACCATTATTTGCTAATGACACTTCAAAGAACCATAATCTATGCTCATAAACAAGCTATTTATGCTTAAGGTTAAATTATAAATCCTCCAACGAAACTGAAACCTCAATCAATTACTTACTGAAACTTGCCGCAGTAATCACCAATGGTTTAAGCAAGTGAAATAATATCCTTTCCAACCGGAAAGAAATGCCTACGTAATTAATAATTATAAAAAACAGGATATTTTTTTTCTGAATAATGAATAACAGAAATAATAGAAATTTAGTTAAAAACATACGTGTTATGATTTTGCATATCATATGCTTGTTTCAGATTCGTTTTTACTTGAAAAATGAAACATATAGAGGAGTATTTATAATTATTTAATTTTACACATAGAAAGTGTACATATATGTATATGTATATATATGTATATTTCTTTATATTTCAATAAAAATATTTTTTTAAATCACAATAATAATTCTTCGCATGTTAATAATAATGTTTTCCAATAGTAATAATAATGTTTTTCACTAAATACAAACTTACAAGTACACGTATAGGCAAATACATAAATTTAACATATACCGGAAACTCACCAACACTAACACTACCATTCATAACTCTTCAAACCACCCAGAGCAACACAAACTAGCCGCTTGCAACACCATTATATATCACCAATTAGAAACACCATTAGACAAACAAGAACACCAAGAATTAAACACAATGAAACATAAAAATACAAAATAATAATGATTGATAAACTATACAACCGCCTGAAACATAGACTAATAACAATACCCAAATACACAATACAACAAACCCATAAAATACTTGGCAATACCATACAAATTACCCAAAATTCATAAACTAACCTTCACATTTCCAAAATACAATAAAATAATCACACAGAACATCCTCAACAAACAATTTAAACCCAACATCAGAAACAAGGAGATTTACAACTCCGCCGGTGTTTACTCGTACAAACTAACTTGCATTTCGTGCTCTTGTTTTTACATAGCCCAAATAGGAAGGTCATTTTACATTCGCTAGCAAGAACACATAAAAGCACCCACAAACAAAAACACCCAATAAAACTTTGCTGAATATCTCATATACACACACTACATCAACACAAACAGCATTAAACCCACAAATTCTACACAAACATTACAAAAATAACCAGGAATATGTAGTATACAAGCAGTTTAATATACAACCAATAGACATACGTAACACAAAATTATATTAAAACTCACATATATTTTCGATATTATATCCCCCAATACTCTAAGATTTCTAAGAGAATATAAAATCAAGTAATATTAAAAATGAGTTTTTTTTGCTGATAACGGTTTTTGTTTTTACTTAGAAAGGTTACCCTAAAAGATACTGTATGTTAGAAAAGCGTCTATTATACAAAGAAGTTACAAAACATATTTAATTTCTAACCAAAACTACAAAATATTTAAAAATTTTTTAAATTTAAAGAAATGACATAACGAAATAAAATTTGAATAGAAAACTTGAAAATATATTCTACACAAAGTCCTGAACTCATGCTGTAGTTAAATTATAAAACTGGAGATAAGAATTCTAAGATTAATGTAAGGAAGAGCGGAGGAGGTTTACCAAGGTAAGACAACACCTTTAGGATTTCATAAACATGACGCACTGCAGGGATCATAGTTTGTTCAAAGTACTACTATTGACCGCTAGAGTGCACGAGCATACAATAACTGTTGCCAATTCTAGGCAACGAAAATACTCTTTAAGCAGCGGCTTTTTCCTTCCTTGGTTGTAAAAGGCTAAGTTAGGTCCATATTCTTTCAAATTTGTTAGGTAATTTTGTAAACTGTGAAAGAGAATTCATCACGTTCGAGATATTAAAGCCACGTCATTTAATACCCAGAAAAATATTCCACAGAGAAATTGTAACGAATTGTGAAAAACAGTACCACTGTATATACAATTTGGTAATTAGTGAGATGAATATCATGTAAGAAACCTGGCAAAGTTGCACAGGCGGATGAGTGGGTACGGGTGGGGGAGAAGAGAAGGGTGACATCAGTCACACGGTAGACGGCTGACCTTGAAGCTGGAGGCGATCGACCAGATGATGAAATGTTCTTTCATATCACGTCTGAAGTAAGTGACAAGTTTCATTTTCATCAGACGAAGTTACAATAATGCCTTTACAAATGGCGCTGTACAATACCATTAAGGATCAGCAATTTTAAAATAGTTACACAGTAATTTTATTCATTCGACAATTGTATAGGCGGAAATGGAAGCGACAATTGTGACGAAATTTAAAGTGAAAAATGCTTAATATTTCGGTCAATGCTTTATGTACGGGTAGTAGCCTAACGCCGCACAATTAGGACTAAAGCAAATTAGTTGATGATTTTCACTATTTTACTTGGAGAATTATGTCGTACAGGCTTACTGATGTCGTCAGATGAATAGTTTGGCTGTTTAAAATTGAATGTCGCTACAGAGTCTTTTGTAGACAAACTGAGAATAAGGTCGATAATATGGTGGACGGGTCAGACAGAACTTGAACGAACAATGAGGTCCTGAATAGCGACACAATGAGATAGTCGCTGCGGAGACGTAGTCAGCGGTTACTAATTAACGCGTAACGCCACTACAGATATAAGTTACTGTCACCGGCGCACGAGAAGAGCTCCGGCACAAGACAGATCAAAAAGCTAAGGTGATTCCCTAAAACATTTCTAACACAAAACGCCAGATTTACAAAAAAATTACAATGTAAAAGCGGGATCATATATAATTTATTTTGTGCATAATTTGTTATTAAAATTAGTACTATTACCTATCTTTAAATACCTATATTACTAAAATATAACTACTAACTAGAGTACGGTTAGGTTATGTTTGTAGGTCAGGAATAGATTGACAGCGCAATGCGCAGAACTGAAAACCGAGAGTGACTCATTTCTACATCAGGGCTCTTCTCGTGTGGCGTTGACAGTACGTATGTAGTGACAGGGTAGAAAGAGTGATCAAGAGGGCGTTACAGAGCAGTACCGAACTCTAGAGGGTATTTATTACCCAATACAGTTATGCTGTGTTGGGGGCCGTGACCGACCCCTGAACAAGACTTTGTCCTGCTTAGAGAACTGACAGGACAGTGTTACCTTACACTTACACAATTTTAACATTAATTCAGACTAAGACCACAGCATGGTAAAGGACTCTGTATATTCCATGACTAGAAACCAAACATGCCTGTTGTATTAATATAAACAAACTGACCGTCTGCACATTCACAATGAGAGTCTAAGTACGTGAGAACTGGCGCAGTAGCGTACTTGGCGCCGATGAGACGAGCTCGAATAAGTCCTTCTCGTTTCGGCGCTCGAACTATCTTCACCTTGGGATACATAGCCATGTACTCTTCCAGTTGGCGTTTCAAATGAGCTGCAACATATTCAATATTACTTATTACATCAGTAGCACAAGTGTAACACTCACTATTACAAATCCTTTAATACTATTGAAAAAGAATTGCTTATCTAATTATTATTTTCTTGTTGTAGGTTCAAGACCAGTTAGTATGGCAAGTCCCCCTATCGCCTCCAAAGGAGGGAAAAGATTTTAAATTACAGGGAGGATTAAAGTAGGATTATAAAACCCCCTGTACACGATGTAGGAAAAATATCATGGCATATCGTTTACAAAGATGCGTTCTTGTAACCATCTTTACGGACTAACTCTCTATCAGGACCAGTTACACCCTTATCTAATGTAAGATGAAAGCTATTGGATGTCTATTGATAGGTCCAGAACGATTTGACTAGAACATGAGAAGCTTATATCACTATATCTATCGATCAAAATTCAGGCTATTATTTCTGTTAAAATTTCTATTTGATGTTAAAATTGTTGGTTAACAACCAAACAACTGAGCTCTCAGCAAATTTAACGGTTTTTTTTCTACCTGATTCGGTAGAACACTAAATATATGAACATAAATTTTAATTGCATACATCCCGGTGAAAAAAGAACAAAACGCGGCAATTAGACTAATGGAAGGTAATCTGACGTTGAGTGCAATTGTGGAAAAATTATAAAAAAACTGTCATCAACAGGACTCTTTCGTTGTAACGTTATTAAGTAAAGAATTTAAAAGCATAATATTATATTTCACTTAACTTAAACCTCCCACTTTTAAAAGTAAAAAGGTTTCTTTTGAAGTATGATCGACGTTTGGATTTACACAAATCTCTCTCTTTCTCTTTCTCTCTGACGCTTTCTGGTATTAGATACAACTTTATATATAGAGATATACTCCTTTATCTCTGCCTCTTTCTGAATGTTAATCATTCCCCTTTTCAATATTTTTCTGCCAATTTCCCTCAAGTTCCATTAGCTTTTATCTCTGTTTCTTTCTCCCTTTCATTGCTTGTTTTCTTTATTCTCATTTTTCTCCCCTTTTACGTACTCTCTCTTTCGTTATATCTACTCTATTTCAACAAGACCCATCTCAAAACAACAAATCTTTATGTTATTCCCGTCCCTTTCTATTTACCTCATTTTACCTCTTTCTCCTCTCTTCTATTATCACACGTTACTTTCACTTCTCAAACTATCACAATTGAATTTTCACTCATCTTTTACTTCTGATCTGTTCTCTACTTTTACACAAATGTTTTCTTATTTCATCGGACATTTTTATTTATAGCATGTATAAGACAATTACGTCTTTCAATCTCTCGCCTTCTTTCACTTACTTTCTCTTATTCTTTTCCTTCTATCCGTTCTTGTCTTTTCTATATTTTCTTGAATATTTATCTCCTTTACCTTTTGTCTTTTTTTCTTCTTTTCACTTTCCCTACTCTTCTTTCGTTCTAAATTTTCTATAACGTTCATCTCTCTCTTCCAATGTCTGTGCCTTCTCTACGTTTCCTGTAGACTTTTTTAATGTGTAAATATCCTAACACTTCTTTCCCGTCCTCTCTATCAATGTCTAAATCAAACAAATGTCTGGGTTGTTTTACACATATTGTAATTACTATTTAAAAAAACACAAAGTCAACTTTATTGGAATCAATAGTTTAAACACACTTTATTTTAACGACTTCGATAAACTTTATGTCTTCTATGTTATGTATATAACATGAAGTCTTGCAAAATAAATAACTGTTCTAAGAGAAGCAACACTTCAACATCTGATAGGTAAAGTTATTAATGACTTTGTATTTTAGGGCATTTTGCATTATTCGGAAGGGAAAGTTTATTAAAAGTTAGGTATTTCAAGGGAGATATTTTATGTGTCACACTATCTTATTCGGAAACAACGAAGTCAAGAGCATGAACGAAGACGTCCTGAGAAAAATTGGACAACAAAATGGGAAAATGGAGTTAGCTAAATATATATATTAGCTATTAGAGTTACATGAGTACGTTTATATGACGTGGAGAGTGTAGCAAAGTTTGAGCATGACAGAAACACACTTTAAGAAGTGTTTTGAATAAGGCCAAATAAACATCAAGCTGACTGCAGCTGCAATAAGTCCGGGTGAAATAATATAATATGTTCAAATCGTAAACAAGCGAACAGAAAATAAATCTTAGTCAAGTTGATACTTCGCTTGCAAGTGAATCTCGTCGAGGAGGTTGGCAACTTAACTAATTGCACTCAAAACTTGTGGAGCACTTCCGTGCCGATGTTTTCAAACAAAGTGAAATAGTTTTCAAGACCTATCGAGTTAGGCAGTATTAAAACTTTACACGATGTTTGGGTTTCTTTAAAAATTGTTTAAAGCAATTGTTAAGGGTTATTATACTATAATATAGTCAAACATCATACAATACTCCCATTGATTTTTTATATTATGTTTTCCCCAATAGAAACCTATTTTAAAGTCAACATATTTCACTTAATTTTAGCATTTAAACTGACATATCGCCATAAGCATTCATAGTTCATTAAGATTGGCATTTTCAAATTCCAATGAACATCCTGTGTTTTGCTTAATGCTTAATGTTGCTACAATACAAAATGACCTTAACAACCTTGAAGCTATCATCGTCTACGTGGCAAAGTAAACGATGACGTTGTAAAACAACGAGTTCGGAACAGTAGTGAAACTACCACCGGGACAGCCAGGGTACAGCTTCTGGCCTACGAGCTTGTAGGGCACCAAACTGACGTGAAGCGAAGTAAAATTTTTCGTTTTGACAAAATAGGGCGCAAAACTGATAATACAAAGAATATACTAAATAACTGTTCTTAATTAGCTATAAAAAGGCACCGTTATTGAGTTTGTCCCAGGGCGCTGAAATTTGGAAAAGGCTATCAGACAAGGGCTCTGAAATAGTAATATAGTGAAACATCGCTGCAGTAGCTAATATAACTTACATAAGAGAAAGCAATGTATTGTCGACAGGCAAAGTTAAAATGTTGGCGTAAGAAACAGCTAAGACAGGGAGGTACCGAGTTGAACCAATATCGACATTTTCTCTACATCTGCTTCATCTGGTTTGCTGATATACACACGAAAGCCTCAGAAAGTTACCGCAAGAGTGTGCTGTGCGTTGAATTATCTGATGCGTTATCCGAAAATTTTATTTAAAAAAACAGGCATTTCTAATTTGCAAAACATTTTGTTTGACCGTAATTAGTAAAACAAATCATTTATAACTTTAGAAAAACTGTATGCCTATTTTTAATTAGAATTCAAGTATTTAGCCTACTAGACCTACATCTGATTGAACAGAAATTCTTTCCTTCTATTCCATAACAGGAAGAATGAGCAATTAGAATAAACACTAATTCTGCGTCCAATTATATGCCTCTACTTTGAATTGGGCAGTAATTGCGTTCTTTTTACTTCAGATAGGAATGCAATTCTGTCAAAATGTTTTATATTGAACTTAAAACCTGTACTTCATATCCTAGAGAAATTCTGTTTCCTCATTTCACATTGAGCAGAACGTCTTTGCCTTTCGGAATGATCAGACATTCTGAGAGCCTAAACACTTTGTCAGTAATTTTGATTGGAATTCTAAGCTCTTACCGCAATTAGACTGCATTCGACAGCAATTCTTAGTCTTTACTTTGGATAGGACTGTATTTAAGTGCCTGTAACTTGAGTTAAGGCATTCAGTGTTATTACTAACTATTAATTTTGTAAAATCTTAAATTTTTAAAACATTTTTATTTTTAAGAAATTTCTAAATTCATTTGTGAGTATTGTCACGGAGACCTCACAGCTGACGTAAATTAAACTTTACTTTGTTATTAATCGTAATAGGAGATTCGATTTCCCCTTAAGTGTAATACTGTGGTGCATGTTCGTGGAGAATCAAAATTAACTACAACCGAAACTCAAAGTCGGGAAGAATTAAGAATGTAACAGACTTATTGTAATGCCCGTCTATACTATATAAACATTCTAGAAATTTATCTATGTAATCCATGAATGGTTTCCTGAAAAGCAAGAGGCTGTTTGATACCTCCCGTTCTTCATCCAACCTTCTAATCTGCACCTCCACTATATACTAATACTGACTTTCTCACTAGCTCAGAACTACCACCACAACATTTACGTACATCAAGCCTTACACGTGACGGCCTCCTTCGAGAAAGTCAAGGATCTGTGGGAAGCCGCAGAAGCCTTGACTTGATCAAAGAATGAGGTCATCGTTGAAGCAATTTGTGTGCTTCTTGTTATTTGATGTCACAAGTTATGTTAGTTTTTAACTGCAGAATAGGGCACCTGTTTCGTTTCCAGCAATCATCTTAGCTATTAAACATGATGACAGTTCTGATTTAGTATTTAGTGTTTAAATAACATGAGCTCAGTTAGAAAAAAGAAAGGGAGAATAAATCCGGATGATTGGCAGGATGCGAAGAGCGCTCGACTGGCAGTCAATTTATTTTCTCAATTATATCGGAGTCGACGAATCCAACGAAACGGGGTTGATTTGGAAACGTTTGACGGCGCAGAGATCGGATCTTACTACAGATGTTTATGGAAAGGAAATAAGCGAAATTTCAAAAAATATTTCATTTAAAGCTTTAAAAATTTCCTTGCATATGCAAATAATATTTAATTGTCAACGATCAATGAACTTAATATAAAGGAAATGTTTTAAATAAGTTATGTACAGATCAGTCACGAAGGAGACGTTGATGTTCGATATACAGCCGAGAGTTTGCGCATAATACGGGGGGGGGGAGAAGTAAAGTTATGTACAGATCAGTCACGAAGGAGACGTTGATGTTCGATATACAGCCGAGAGTTTGCGCATAATACGGGGGGGGGGAGAAGTAAAGTTATGTACAGATCAGTCACGAAGGAGACGTTGATGTTCGATATACAGCCGAGAGTTTGCGCATAATACGGGGAGGGGGGGAGAAGTAAAGTTATGTACAGATCAGTCACGAAGGAGACGTTGATGTTCGATATAAGGCCGAGAGTTTGCGCATAATACGGGGGGGGGGGGGAGAAGTAAAGTTATGTACAGATCAGAAACGAAGGAGACGTTGATGTTCGATATACAGCCGAGAGTTTGCGCATAATACGGGGGGGGGGAGAAGTAAAGTTATGTACAGATCAGTCACAGAGGAGACGTTGATGTTCGATATACAGCCGAGAGTTTGCGCATAATACGGGGGGGGGGGTGAGTAAAGTTATGTACAGATCAGTAACGAAGGAGACGTTGATGTTCGATATACAGCCGAGAGTTTGCGCAAAATACGGGGGGGGGAGAGTAAAGTTATGTACAGATCAGTCACGAAGAAGACGTTGATGTTCGATATACAGCCGAGAGTTTGCGCATAATACGGGGGGGGGAGAAGTAAAGTTATGTACAGATCAGTCACAGAGGAGACGTTGATGTTCGATATACAGCCGAGAGTTTGCGCATAATACGGGGGGGGGGGGGTGAGTAAAGTTATGTACAGATCAGTAACGAAGGAGACGTTGATGTTCGATATACAGCCGAGAGTTTGCGCATAATACGGGGGGGGGGAGTAAAGTTATGTACATATCAGTCACGAAGGAGACGTTGATGTTCGATATACAGCCGAGAGTTTGCGCATAATACGGGGGGGGGAGTAAAGTTATGTACAGATCAGTCACATAGGAGACGTTGATGTTCGATATACAGCCGAGAGTTTGCGCATAATACGGGGGGGGGTGAGTAAAGTTATGTACAGATCAGTAACGAAGGAGACGTTGATGTTCGATATACAGCCGAGAGTTTGCGCAAAATACGGGGGGGGGGAGAGTAAAGTTATGTACAGATCAGTCACGAAGAAGACGTTGATGTTCGATATACAGCCGAGAGTTTGCGCATAATACGGGGGGGGGGGGGAGAAGTAAAGTTATGTACAGATCAGTCACAGAGGAGACGTTGATGTTCGATATACAGCCGAGAGTTTGCGCATAATACGGGGGGGGGGGGGTGAGTAAAGTTATGTACAGATCAGTAACGAAGGAGACGTTGATGTTCGATATACAGCCGAGAGTTTGCGCATAATACGGGGGGGGGGTTAAGTTATGTACATATCAGTCACGAAGGAGACGTTGATGTTCGATATACAGCCGAGAGTTTGCGCATAATACGGGGGGGGGGAGTAAAGTTATGTACAGATCAGTCACGAAGGAGACGTTGATGTTCGATATACAGCCGAGAGTTTGCGCATAATACGGGGGGGGGAGAGTAAAGTTATGTACAGATCAGTCACGAAGGAGACGTTGATGTTCGATATACAGCCGAGAGTTTGCGCATAATACGGGGGGGGGGGAGAGTAAAGTTATGTACAGATCAGTCACGAAGGAGACGTTGATGTTCGATATACAGCCGAGAGTTTGCGCATAATACGGGGGGGGGGGGAACGTAAAGTTATGTACAGATCAGTCACGAAGGAGACGTTGATGTTCGATATACAGCCGAGAGTTTGTGCATAATACGGGGGGGGGGGAGAGTAAAGTTATGTACAGATCAGTCACGAAGGAGACGTTGATGTTCGATATACAGCCGAGAGTTTGCGCATAATACGGGAGGGGGGAAGTATAGGTATATACAGATAAGTCACAATGGAGACGTTGATGTTTGCTATACAGCCGAGAGTTTGCCCATAATAATATACGGGAGGGGGCGAAGTAAAGTTATATACAGATAAGTCACAATCGAGACGTTGATGTTTGCTATACAGCCGAGAGTTTGCCCGTAATAATATACGGGAGGGGGCGAAGTAAAGTTATATACAGATAAATCACAATCGAGACGTTGATGTTTGCTATACAGCCGAGAGTTTGCCCGTAATAATATACGGGAGGGGGGCGAAGTAAAGTTATATACAGATAAGTCACAATGGAGACGTTGATGTTTGCTATACAGCCGAGAGTTTGCCCGTAATAATATACGGGAGCGGGCGAAGTAAAGTTATATACAGATAAGTCACAATGGAGACGTTGATGTTTGCTATACAGCCGAGAGTTTGCCCGTAATAATATACGGGGGGGGGGCGAAGTAAAGTTATATACAGATAAGTCACAATGGAGACGTTGATGTTTGCTATACAGCCGAGAGTTTGCCCGTAATAATATACGGGAGGGGGGCGAAGTAAAGTTATATACAGATAAGTGAAAATGGAGACGTTGATGTTTGCTATACAGCCGAGAGTTTGCCCGTAATAATATACGGGAAGGGGCGAAGTAAAGTTATATACAGATAAGTCACAATCGAGACGTTGATGTTTGCTATACAGCCGAGAGTTTGCCCGTAATAATATACGGGAGGGGGCAAAGTAAAGTTATATACAGATAAGTCTCAATGGAGACGTTGATATTTGCTATACAGCCGAGAGTTTGCCCGTAATAATATACGGGAGGGGGCGAAGTAAAGTTATATACAGATAAGTCACAATGGAGACGTTGATGTTTGCTATACAGCCGAGAGTTTGCCCGTAATAATATACGGGAGGGGGCGAAGTAAAGTTATATACAGATAAGTCACAATCGAGACGTTGATGTTTGCTATACAGTCGAGAGTTTGCCCATAATACGGGGCAGGGGGGAGAGTAAAGTTATACAGATAAGTCATGACGGAGATGTTGATGTTTGCTATACAGCCGAGAATTTGCCCGTAATATAATACGGAGGGGGGGCGAAGTAATGTTATATACAGATAAGTCACAATGGAGACGTTGATGTTTACTATACAGCCGAGAGTTTGCCCGTAATAATATACGGGGGGGGGGCGAAGTAAAGTTATATACAGATAAGTCACAATGGAGACGTTGATGTTTGCTATACAGCCGAGAGTTTGCCCGTAATAATATACGGGAGAGGGCGAAGTAAAGTTATATACAGATAAGTCACAATGGAGACGTTGATGTTTGCTATACAGCCGAGAGTTTGCCCGTAATAATATACGGGAGGGGGCGAAGTAAAGTTATATACAGATAAGTCACAATCGAGACGTTGATGTTTGCTATACAGCCGAGAGTTTGCCCGTAATAATATACGGGAGGGGGGCGAAGTAAAGTTATATACAGATAAGTCACAATGGAGACGTTGATGTTTGCTATACAGCCGAGAGTTTGCCCGTAATAATATACGGGAGCGGGCGAAGTAAAGTTATATACAGATAAGTCACAATGGAGACGTTGATGTTTGCTATACAGCCGAGAGTTTGCCCGTAATAATATACGGGGGGGGGCGAAGTAAAGTTATATACAGATAAGTCACAATGGAGACGTTGATGTTTGCTATACAGCCGAGAGTTTGCCCGTAATAATATACGGGGGGGGCGAAGTAAAGTTATATACAGATAAGTCACAATGGAGACGGTGATGTTTGCTATACAGCCGAGAGTTTGCCCGTAATAATATACGGGAGCGGGCGAAGTAAAGTTATATACAGATAAGTCACAATGGAGACGTTGATGTTTGCTATACAGCCGAGAGTTTGCCCGTAATAATATACGGGAGGGGGCGAAGTAAAGTTATATACAGATAAGTCACAATCGAGACGTTGATGTTTGCTATACAGCGGAGAGTTTGCCCGTAATAATATACGGGAGGGGGCGAAGTAAAGTTATATACAGATAAGTCACAATGGAGACGTTGATGTTTGCTATACAGCCGAGAGTTTGCCCGTAATAATATACGGGAGCGGGCGAAGTAAAGTTATATACAGATAAGTCACAATGGAGACGTTGATGTTTGCTATACAGCCGAGAGTTTGCCCGTAATAATATACGGGGGGGGGCGAAGTAAAGTTATATACAGATAAGTCACAATGGAGACGTTGATGTTTGCTATACAGCCGAGAGTTTGCCCGTAATAATATACGGGAGGGGGGCGAAGTAAAGTTATATACAGATAAGTCACAATGGAGACGTTGATGTTTGCTATACAGCCGAGAGTTTGCCCGTAATAATATACGGGAAGGGGCGAAGTAAAGTTATATACAGATAAGTCACAATAGAGACCTTGATGTTTGCTATACAGCCGAGAGTTTGCCCGTAATAATATACGGGAGGGGGCAAAGTAAAGTTATATACAGATAAGTCACAATGGAGACGTTGATGTTTGCTATACAGCCGAGAGTTTGCCCGTAATAATATACGGGAGGGGGCTAAGTAAAGTTATATACAGATAAGTCACAATCGAGACGTTGATGTTTGCTATACAGCCGAGAGTTTGCCCGTAATAATATACGGGAGGGGGCGAAGTAAAGTTATATACAGATAAGTCACAATCAAGACGTTGATGTTTGCTATACAGCCGAGAGTTTGCCCATAATACGGGGCAGGGGGGAGAGTAAAGTTATACAGATAAGTCATGACGGAGATGTTGATGTTTGCTATACAGCCGAGAATTTGCCCGTAATAATATACGGAGGGGGTGGCGAAGTAATGTTATATACAGATAAGTCACAATGGAGACGTTGATGTTTACTATACAGCCGAGAGTTTGCCCGTAATAATATACGGGGGGGGGGCGAAGTAAAGTTATATACAGATAAGTCACAATGGAGACGTTGATGTTTGCTATACAGCTGAGAGTTTGCCCGTAATAATATACGGGAGGGGGGCGAAGTAAAGTTACATACAGATAAGTCACAATGGAGACGTTGATGTTTGCTATACAGCCGAGAGTTTGCCCGTAATAATATACGGGAGGGGGCGAAGTAAAGTTATATACAGATAAGTCACAATCGAGACGTTGATGTTTGCTATACAGCCGAGAAAATGCCCGTAATAATATACGGGAGGCGGGCGAAGTAAAGTTATATACAGATAAGTCACAATGGAGACGTTGATGTTTGCTATACAGCCGAGAGTTTGCCCGTAATAATATACGGGAGGGGGGCGAAGTAAAGTTATATACAGATAAGTCACAATGGAGACGTTGATGTTTGCTATACAGCCGAGAGTTTGCCCGTAATAATATACGGGAGCGGGCGAAGTAAAGTTATATACAGATAAGTCACAATGGAGACGTTGAGATGTTTGCTATACAGCCGAGAGTTTGCCCGTAATAATATACGGGGGGGGGGGCGAAGTAAAGTTATATACAGATAAGTCACAATGGAGACGTTGATGTTTGCTATACAGCCGAGAGTTTGCCCGTAATAATATACGGGAAGGGGCGAAGTAAAGTTATATACAAATAAGTCACAATAGAGACCTTGATGTTTGCTATACAGCCGAGAGTTTGCCTGTAATAATATACGGGAGGGGGCAAAGTAAAGTTATATACAGATAAGTCTCAATGGAGACGTTGATATTTGATATACAGCCGAGAGTTTGCCCATAATAATATACGGGAGGGGGCGCAGTAAAGTTATATACAGATAAGTCACAATGGAGACGTTGATGTTTGCTATACAGCCGAGAGTTTGCCCGTAATAATATACGGGAGGAGGCGAAGTAAAGTTATATATAGATAAGTCACAATGGAGACGTTGATGTTTTCTATACAGCCGAGAGTTTGCCCGTAATAATATACGGAAGGGGGCGAAGTAAAGTTATATATAGATAAGTCACAATGGAGACGTTGATGTTTGCTATACAGCCGAGAGTTTGCCCGTAATAATATACGGGAGGGGGCGAAGTAAAGTTATATTTAGATAAGTCACAATGGAGACGTTGATGTTTGCTATACAGCCGAGAGTTTGCCCGTAATAATATACGGGGGAGTGGCGAAGTAAAGTTATAATGCCTATACAGATAAGTCACGACACTTAGACCATAAATAAAACTTTTCAAACAATACAATTTGCTCCTTCAATTAGTTATGCTCTCAAACTGGTTTACTACACGAGAATATCAGGCTATTTTTCTAGGGAAAGTATTTCAACTATAGTCAGTTTAACATTTAGTTGGCGTCATTACACTTAGACCAATAAATAAAACTTTTCAAGTAATACATTTTGCTCCTTCAATTAGTTATGCTCTCAAACTGGTTTACTACACGAGAATATCAGGCTATTTTTCTAGGGAAAGTATTTCAACTATAGTCAGTTTAACATTTAGTTGGCGTCATTACACTTAGACCAATAAATAAAACTTTTCAAGTAATACATTTTGCTCCTTCAATTAGTTATGCTCTCAAACTGGTTTACTACACGAGAATATCAGGCTATTTTTCTAGGGAAAGTATTTCAACTATAGTCAGTTTAACATTTAGTTGGCGTCATTACACTTAGACCAATAAATAAAACTTTTCAAGTAATACATTTTGCTCCTTCAATTATTTATGCTCTCAAACTGGTTTACTACACGAGAATATCATGCTATTTTTCTAGGGTATTACATCTATAGTCAGTTTAATGTTTAGTTGGTATCTGTGCACTTACATCTATAATTTAAAAAAATACCCAATACAACTGACTTCATCAGTTCTTAATCCTCTTAACTTCATTTGCCTATGACTCGAACATATACTATTTCTCCAATGGCTTATTACTAACATACTCAGCTTAATTTTTATTTGGTTCATTACAGGTTTTTTTTTTAAACTAACATTCTTGCCATCAACAAAATCAAGACTAGGACAAAAAGTATTACTTAATACAATAAGTAAATCTATCCAGACTAACATTGAAAACTTATCAATTTGAAAATATATTCAGCAAGTAACTGGGCATACACGTATTATAAAACATCTTCGAGTAGATTTACTGAGGAAAAAACAATGTTAAATCTTATGGGCATATTGTCTGTAACATAACCTACTGAGTTCCGGTGTCGTTCAAGCCATAATGCGACTATAGGAAAGGATAATTGGAGACTGAGCATAAATTAGTCGTTTGAATTCAGCGCCACTACACTATCGCACTCCAAGTGCCCGTGTTTGCACGCTAGTTGCTTTACAGGCTGTAATTATTTTAATGTAACTGCTTATTGCGGGCTAAGCGTTCACGTACTCGACATGGGAGGGTAGTTTGGCGTTACTAACGCGATCGTAATACATAAGTACAGAAAAATGCATTCAGAAGTCCACTGAAACTACTTTATTATTCATTATCAAATCGATAGTAAAAGTTTAATATTATTTTTCAAAAATAGAAGCTATAACTATTGTCTGCAACTGATGTAACCTACGAAACATACTTGTTGCCATTATAACTGTATTTTATACACACAATAAAGTGTAAAACAAGCGGTTTTATAGACAAAATGATCCTGCGGGACAAAACTTCCCCTCCCGCTGTGGCGTTGCGTTGACAATAGAGTGACAAATGACCAATGCAAGCAATTAACACACTGCCTCCTAGGTAGGTACACATGTGCCAGTGTGGGGGCATTGGTGATTGATGCCAGTGGACATGGTATGTAACTTGATTACCATAGTACAATACCAATTCCTTACACAAACCGAGATAGACTTACTATACTTTGATTTAAAGTAGAATAGGAATGGGTTTGTGGCAGGGTAGGGATGCGATGTTGTCAGTTCGAACGCATTGAGTCAACCCGCCACTGTCAGCGACTGAAATTCTAGAATGAAGCAAGCTACATCACTAGTAAATCACTCCACAACAGCTACAATGAAACTGAGCTACGAACGGAAGTTTAACGTCGAATTGGCAACAAGGCTCACCCACGCACCAAGATGTGAATTTGCTATTAGCTCAGACGGCTGTAGTCCCCACTCAATCCGGTCGATTTCACCTACGCAGAATCCTATTCTGTTTTAAATCAAACTATAGTATAACTCAAACAGTTTGAGAGTGCACTAGAGTCTCATAATTCGACGTAAATGGGACCGAAACCCCTCGGATTAACGAAAACACGGATTACACGGAAATACGTTTCTGTGAATTAGAAAAAAAGAGGTTCTAATGAACCCTAATACTATAATTGAGAATGCACAAAATACGTTTATAGAATTGTATTGATTACAGTACTTACATAAATTTATTGTTGCTTTGGAATACATTGTTCATGGTTGCTACAGTTTTTTGAAACAGTTGTAAGTGTCTTCTGCGTCTGTTTATAACATAGTTTTTGTTCTGCAGTCTCACATAAACGTCTTATCGAAATAAACCGAGCGGTAAACAACTGAACCAGAACACGCAACAGGCAAGCCAGCATTAGGAAAGAATTGCCTATAGGGTTACGCTAATAGACTCTCCCATACCCCGAAACTTGCCTAGAGATGTAGCAGTAGCTGCGTTTAGAACAACCACTGGTCAATACACTGGCAGCCCATCTGGACCGCATCGGGTTAAGCGCAGATGGGATGTACCAACACCACAGGATGGACGTAGCCCACCTACACCAGTGTCCGGCCCTAGCAGCCAACTCTGTGAACGAAGAAGAAGACAACAACAGGGAGATCACCAACCTCTACTGGTCAGCGCTACGCCAAATGGCTAACCTGGGCGTTTACTAGTAAGTAAGTCTTAGCAGAAGCTCATCTGTTGGCGCGGTGTCTGTCGTTCAAAATTGCGCAGTGCAGTTACCAACTGTTCCTTCATTGTGACTTACTTTCCCTTCTTGTGCTGTCTCGGTCGAACCGTCATCCTTATTCTCGTCGTCACTGTTTTCAATAGTTTCTTGTGCCATTTCAGTAGTCGTAACATGTGTTATTCTCCCTTACGTTCGTCCTTACTCATCCATTGACTTACGTCCGTATCATCGACATTTTCACAACCTGGAAGTTTCTTGATAAGAAATGTCAAATCTGTTACTTGTTGTGGATAAAACCACACCGAGTAGTTTTATCATGACTCAGGATTTTATTATGACTCACTCAATGTTTCTTTTTTTATTTCGTTCCATGGTTCGGCTACCCAGTACATATAACTTCCTGTGTCTTTTTAGAAATTCTACAATATTTTCTTCCGTTTCAGTGGTCATCTCGGCTAATTACCTTAAACTACGAAAAAAAACATTTTAATACCTACAATGAATGGAAGCCAGCATAGTACAATTTCCTCAAAAGAAAGCATTTTTTCGTGGTCAACTATAGTTTCCTGGTCTCAATATACTCTTCCTGAAGATAGAATCTAAACTGTAACATGAAATTAATATTTTGAAGGGAGACACGGTTTGCTGCAACAAGAAGCCACTACATTAGTAGTAGTATACAACCAGCAATTGCACATATCTCCCGGGGCATGTCCTGTGGAGTCACTTTGCAGATCCAGATAATATTTTCATTTTTTAGTTTTTCTTTATCGTTCCGAAATCTTGATTCCTGTAGTTTTTTCTTTCAGTTCCTTCGCTAGTCACGTGATGATTGTTATTTCATGTTTTCTCCGCTTCTGATTTCTTCTAGATTTCGGTCTAATGGATTTCATCTCTACTACTTTAATTTGATCGAGTGTTTTTTTTTTTTTTTTTGTAGCAAGCTGCTTTGATTCAAATGTATGCCAAACAAGAACCAAACTGACTCGGTTCAAAGTTCACGAGCTTTACGAACAAGTCCAAATTCGTAATGCTTGATTTTTGATCACTTAGTCCTGATTAACTTTTTTGGCACCCAACATTCCTTAAAACTTAAGCCTAGAAGTAAATAAAGAAAATACGAGCGCAAATTTGTAGCAGGATGTTTTATTTTACCAATAAAACGTTGAAGGTAAGTCCCCTGGGATACAGGAAGAGTTATGTCGATTACACTTCTGTTTATGATAATATAAAGCCAAAGCCTGGATGATGGATATGTGGGGAGCGGTTGCTAAGCCTTACTCTTTGTCTTCACATAACCTTTTAGTTTTACGTGTAGCGTTACGTTTTGTCGGACGACAAAATATAACGCGCTCTTTGCTTTTTTCATTGTTTTGACAAATATTCTGCCCCCGCTTATATTGCCGCAATAAATCTTCCCGCTTATGTATCACCATGAAACTAATGCGCTCTAAGTGATCCTAATATTATTTTAATGAAACCCCTAAAAAGCAAATTTAGCTTTTACTTTGCCTTAAAATCGACATAGAGATTAATTAAACCATTCTTCAGAAGATAATATATCTTTTCTCTATCTGAAGGTTTGCATTTTAAAATAAATAGGGTTAATTTTTTAAATGCGCGTTAATTTTTTAAAATAAAAGGGTTTAATACGCAGGATTTTCAGTGATCTTTATTTTTGGCTGAATGTGCTGAGCAATATTCTGAATTCAGTATTCCTAATCACAGTCTTTGACCTTGATCATCTATATTACTTGCAAAAATCAAACAGGGCCTGTTTTAGAAGATTTTTTAACCAATGTCTATGACTATTCAGAAATTTTGATTGGCATTAAATACTAGTCGATATTTTGTTACCGTAAGGTCTTATAAAAATCACTAAAAGTGTGCTTCAACTAAAGCTAGTGTAAATGTTTGAACTATATAGTGTTCGTTATTCCTTTGTTTTAATGTGTTTTTTTACTACAATGTGAGGTTTCTCCTAGGCAAACTAAATTCAGTTCCTTTTCCTACGTTTAACCTTTTTTAAATGTCATGAATAAGTTTCATTTATAATAAGTACAAGTAGTTGGAGTAGTATGAGAACAAGTAAAATAAAGAAGATGATCCATAAAAGAAGACATCTACGACTACAGAAAAGTAATAGGCTGATAAAATTGAATTTAGACAAAAGAATAGGGTTATTGAATGAAAAGCAAAAAAATTGTGAAAAGATAGTACTGAAAATTTCAATAAACTTTGAAAAACTCAAAATGGATTCTCAGTTGTCAGGACTTACAAAACTATACTTAGTCATGAACGGAATAACGTAGAGTTGGCGGCACATCACATTGAAGCATTGTAACGTTGAAACCAAGATATTTGAAGGTTTTACGAACAAATGAAGTTTTCTTTATTTAAATTTATGTATGTTTCCAAAACAAGTGAATATTACGGAGCGAAACTTTAGCGATAAAAATACACGCAACACGGGAACATAAAACCCCGCCAATATAAAACTTTCAGAAGTATAAGAAAGTGTAGCATTAAACATTGTTTCCGTAAAAACACGTTTATGTCCAGAAATAAATATGAACGTTTCGCAGATAAATATGTTTTCATCATCATTTTGTCTTCCCCTCCGCGAGGTAGAATCCGTCTAAAAGCTTTTCAAGAGACATAATGGGGGGAAGAGAGCTTTACGCATTTAACGGCGCTGTGTATTAATGTGCGGTAAGTGATTTACAAAGTACCCCTCCGTGTAACGCAAGGCATCGCACGGAACATGTTTTGATTTTAGCGAGACGCGCCAAATCAACGACGTAATTAACGTAGGTACGCTACGTGTTTACGAAAGGACTTGGACGTTTGTGTTTTGGTTGTTTTAGTAGTAAAAACACGTAATATATTTGGATAAAGAAGTGTAATAAAGTTTCTCAATTCAATTTTGGACTTATTGACCTCTTCGTAAACTGAGACCAGAAGCTTTCTGACAGCTTGTAAGGATCCTATAATCCGCGTTCCTGATGACAGATACTATTAAAAGGCACTATTATTGCTCTTACTATATATAGTCTTGAAAGTTAGATATATCTAATATGTATAACGCAATCGAAATCATATTTTTTTTCTTTAATAATATCGAAAAAAATGTGTGGTTATAGGTTTGAGTACAATTAAAGCAGAGATAAAAACAATTCCCAGAAAGAAACTATATATGAAAATATGGCATCACTTGTACAGGACGTCCAACCTTTAGTGGGTCTACTCTCTACGAGGTCATAAAAGTTACCCGTTAAAAGGCTGTAAATAGAAAGATAAAGAAGAGTAAATTCAATTAGGTAGGGCAATAAATTGGGGATAATGAGCCCTATATAAAAAGAAGGATAAGGAAGAGTATATAAATTAGGTAGGGCAATGAAATGGGCATAATGAGGCATATATAAATAAAATGATAAAGAAGAGTAGATGAAATTAGGTAGGGCAATGTAATGGGCATAGTGAGGCCTATATAAATAAAAGTATTAAAAAGAGTATATGGAATTAGGTAGGGCAAATGAAATGGGCATAGTGAGGCCTATATAAACAAAAGGATTAAAAAGAGTATATGGAATTAGGTAGGGCAATGAAATGGGCATAGTGATGCCTATATAAATAAAAGGATTAAAAAGAGTATATGGAATTAGGTAGGACAATGAAATGGGCATAGTGAGGCCTATATAAATAAAAGGATTAAAAAGAGTATATGGAATTAGGTAGGACAATGAAATGGGCATAGTGAGGCCTATATAAATAAAAGGATTAAAAAGAGTATATGGAATTAGGTAGGGCAATGAAATGGGCATAGTGAGGCCAATATAAATAAAAGGATTAAAAAGAGTATAAGGAATTAGGTAGGGCAAATGAAATGGGCATAGTGAGGCCTATATAAATAAAAGGATTAAAAAGAGTATATGGAATTAGGTAGGGCAATGAAATGGGCATAGTGATGCCTATATAAATAAAAGGATTAAAAAGAGTATATGGAATTAGGTAGGGCAATGAAATGGGCATAGTGATGCCTATATAAATAAAAGGATTAAAAAGAGTATATGGAATTAGGTAGGGCAATGAAATGGGCATAGTGAAGCCTATATAAATAAAAGGATTAAAAAGAGTATATGGAATTAGGTAGGGCAAATGAAATGGGCATAGTGAGGCCTATATAAATAAAAGGATTAAAAAGAGTATATGGAATTAGGTAGGGCAATGAAATGGGCATAGTGATGCCTATATAAATAAAAGGATTAAAAAGAGTATATGGAATTAGGTAGGGCAATGAAATGGGCATAGTGATGCCTATATAAATAAAAGGATAATAACGAGAATATGGAATAAGGTAGGGTAATGAAATGGGCATAGTGAGGCCTATATAAATAAAAGGATTAAAAAGAGTATATGGAATAAGGAAGGGCAATGAAATGGGCATAGTGAGGCCTATATAAATAAAAGGATTAAAAAGAGTATATGGAATAAGGTAGGGTAATGAAATGGGCATAGTGAGGCCTATATAAATAAAAGGATTAATAAGAGTATATGGAATAAGGTAGGGTAATGAAATGGGCATAGTGAGGCCTATATAAATAAAAGGATAAAGACGAGTATATGGAATAAGGAAGGGCAATGAAATGGGCATAGTGAGGCCTATATAAATAAAAGGATAAAGACGAGTATATGGAATAAGGAAGGGCAATGAAATGGGCATAGTGAGGATTATATAAATAAAAGGATAAAGACGAGTATATGGAATAAGGTAGGGCAATGAAATGGGCATAGTGAGGCCTATATAAATAAAAGGATAAAGACGAGTATATGGAATAAGGAAGGGCAATGAAATGGGCATAGTGAGGATTATATAAATAAAAGGATAAAGACGAGTATATGGAATAAGGTAGGGCAATGAAATGGGCATAGTGAGGCCTATATAAATAAAAGGATAAAGACGAGTATATGGAATAAGGTAGGGCAATGAAATGGGCATAGTGAGGCCTATATAAATAGAAGGGTAAAGAAGAGTATATGGAATAAGGTAGGGCAATGAAATGGGCATAGTGAGGCCTATATAAATAAAAGGATAAAGACGAGTATATGGAATAAGGAAGGGCAATGAAATGGGCATAGTGAGGATTATATAAATAAAAGGATAAAGACGAGTATATGGAATAAGGTAGGGCAATGAAATGGGCATAGTGAGGCCTATATAAATAAAAGGATTAAAAAGAGTATATGGAATTAGGTAGGGCAATGAAATGGGCATAGTGAGGATTATATAAATAAAAGGATAAAGACGAGTATATGGAATAAGGTAGGGTAATGAAATGGGCATAGTGAGGCCTATATAAATAAAAGGATTAAAAAGAGTATATGGAATAAGGTAGGGCAATGAAATGGGCATAGTGAGGCCTATATAAATAAAAGGATTAAAAAGAGTATATGGAATAAGGTAGGGTAATGAAATGGGCATAGTGAGGCCTATATAAATAAAAGGATAATAACGAGTATATGGAATAAGGTAGGGTATTGAAATGGGCATAGTGAGGCCTATATAAATAAAAGGATTAAAAAGAGTATATGGAATAAGGTGGGGTAATGAAATGGGCATAGTGAGGCTTATATAAATAAAAGGATTAAAAAGAGTATATGGAATAAGGTAGGGTAATGAAATGGGCATAGTGAGGCCTATATAAATAAAAGGTTTAAAAAGAGTATATGGAATTAGGAAGGGCAATGAAATGGGCATAGTGAGGCCTATATAAATAAAAGGATTAAAAAGAGTATATGAAATTAGGTAGGGCAATGAAATGGGCATAGTGAGGCCTATATAAATAAAAGGATTAAAAAGAGTATATGGAATAAGGTAGGGTAATAAAATGGGCATAGTGAGGCCTATATAAATAAAAGGATTAAAAAGTGTATATGGAATTAGGTAGGGCAATGAAATGGGCATAGTGAGGCCTATGTAAATAAAAGGATAAAGACGAGTATATGGAATAAGGTAGGGCAATGAAATGGGCATAGTGAGGATTATATAAATAAAAGGATAAAGACGAGTATATGGAATAAGGTAGGGCACTGAAATGGGCATAGTGAAGTCTATATAAATAAAAGGATAAAAAAGAGTATATGGACTAAGGTAGGGCAATGAAATGGGCATAGTGAGGATTATATAAATAAAAAGATAAAGACGAGTATATGGAATTAGGCAGGGCAATGAAATGGGCATAGTGAGGCCTATATAAATAAAAGGATAAAGAAGAGTATATGGAATAAGGTAGGGAAATGAAATGGGCATAGTGAGGCCTATATAAATAAAAGGATAAAAAAGAGTATATGGAATAAGGTAGGGCAATGAAATGGGCATAGTGAAGATTATATAAATAAAAGGATAAAGACGAGTATATGGAATAAGGAAGGGCAATGAAATGGGCATAGTGAGGCCTATATAAATAAAAGGATAAAAAAGAGTACTGTATATGGAATAAGGTAGGGCAATGAAATGGGCATAGTGAGGATTATATAAATAAAAGGATAAGACGAGTATATGGAATTAGGCAGGGCAATGAAATGGGCATAGTGAGGCCTATATAAATAAAAGGATAAAGAAGAGTATATGGAATAAGGTAGGGCAATGAAATGGGCATAGTGAGGCCTATATAAATAAAAGGATAAAAAAGAGTATATGGAATAAGGTAGGGCAATAAAATGGGAATAGTGAGGATTATATAAATAAAAGGATAAAGACGAGTATATGGAATAAGGTAGGGTAATGAAATGGGCATAGTGAGGCCTATATAAATAAAAGGATTAAAAAGAGTATATGGAATAAGGAAGGGCAATGAAATGGGCATAGTGAGGCCTATATAAATAAAAGGATTAAAAAGAGTATATGGAATTAGGTAGGGCACTGAAATGGGCATAGTGAGGCCTATATAAATAAAAGGATTAAAAAGAGTATATGGAATAAGGTAGGGTAATGAAATGGGCATAGTGAGGCCTATATAAATAAAAGGATTAAAAAGAGTATATGGAATAAGGTAGGGCAATGAAATGGGCATAGTGAGGATTATATAAATAAAAGGATAAAGACGAGTATATGGAATAAGGAAGGGCAATGAAATGGGCATAGTGAGGCCTATATAAATAAAAGGATAAAAAAGAGTATATGGAATAAGGTAGGGCAATGAAATGGGCATAATGAGGATTATATAAATAAAAGGATAAAGACGAGTATATGGAATTAGGTAGGGCAATGAAATGGGCATAGTGAGGATTATATAAATAAAAAGATAAAGAAGAATATATGAAATTAGGTAGGGCAATGAAATGGGCATAGTGAGGCCTATATAAATAAAAGGATAAAAAAGAGTATATGGAATTAGGTAGGGCAATGAAATGGGCATAGTGAGGATTATATAAATAAAAGGATAAAGAAGAATATATGAAATTAGGTAGGGCAATGAAATGGGCATAGTGAGGCCAATATAAATAAAAGGATAAAGAAGAGCAGATGAAATTAGGTAGGGCAATGAAATTGGGATAATGAGCCCTATATAAATAGAAGGGTAAAGAAGAGTATATGGAATTAGGTAGGACAACGAAATGGGCATAGTGAGGCATATAGAAATAAAAGGATAAAGAAGAGTATATGAAATTAGATAGGGCAATGAAATTTGCATAGCGAGGTCTATAGAAATAAACGGATTTAGAAAAGGAGATGAAATTATTTAAGGCAATGAAATAGACATAATGAGCTTATTATAAATAGAAGAATAAAGAGTAGTAGATGGAATTAGGTAGCACAATGAAATGGGTATAATGAGGCGTATATAAATAGAAGGATAAAGAAGAGTAGATGAAATTAGGTAGTGCAATGAAATGGGAATATGGAGCTTATTGTAAATAAAAGACTAAAGAAGAGAAAATGGAATTAGGTAGTGCAGTGAAATGGGAATAGTTAACTCATTATAAATAGAAGGATAGATAATAGTATATTTAATTAGGTAGGGCAATGAAATGGGCATAGTGAGCCCATGCCTATTGTAGTTAGAAGGATAATGAAGAGTAGATGGAATTAGGTAGGGCAATGAAATGGGAATGATAAGTCCATTGTAAATAGAATAATAAAGAAGTGTAGATGGAATTAGGTAGGACTATGAAATGGGCATAGTGAGCCCATTGTAAATAGAAGGATAGAGAATAGTAGATTTAATTAGGTAGGGCAATGAAATGAGCATAGTGAGCCCATTGTAGTTAGAAGGATAGAGAATAGTATATTTAATTAGGTAGGGCAATGAAATGGGCATGGTGAGTAAATTGTAAATAGAAGGATAGAGAATAGTAGATTTAATTAGGTAGGGCAATGAAATGAGCATAGTGAGCCCATTGTAGTTAGAAAGATAGAGAATAGTATATTTAATTAGGTAGGGCAATGAAATGGGCATGGTGAGTCAATTGTAAATAGAAGGATAGAGAATAGTATATTTAATTAGGCAGGGCAATTAAATGGGAATGGCGAGTGAATTGTAAATAGAAGGATAGAGAATAGTATATTTAATTAGGTAGGGCAATGAAATGGGCATGGTGAGTCAATTGTAAATAGAAGGATAGAGAATAGTATATTTAATTAGGCAGGGCAATTAAATGGGCATGATGAGTGAATTGTAAATAGAAGGATAGAGAATAGTATACTTAATTAGGCAGGGCAATTAAATGGGCATGATGAGTGAATTGTAAATAGAAGGATAGAGAATAGTAGATTTAATTAGGCAGGGCAATTAAATGGGCATGATGAGTGAATTGTAAATAGAAGGATAGAGAATAGTATATTTAATTAGGCAGGGCAATGAAATGGGCATGGTGAGTCAATTATAAATAGAAGGATAGAGAATAGTAGATTTAATTAGGCAGGGCAATTAAATGGGAATGGCGAGTGAATTGTAAATAGAAGGATAGAGAATAGTATATTTAATTAGGTAGGGCAATGAAATGGGCATGGTGAGTCAATTGTAAATAGAAGGATAGAGAATAGTAGATTTAATTAGGCAGGGCAATTAAATGGGCATGGTGAGTAAATTGTAAATAGAAGGATAGAGGATAATATATTTAATTAGGTAGGGCAATGAAATGGGCATGGTGAGTCAATTGTGAATAGAAGGATAGAGAATAGTATATTTAATTAGGTAGGGCAATGAAATGGGCATGGTGAGGCAATTGTAAATAGAAGGATAGAGAATAGTAGATTTAATTAGGCAGGGCAATTAAATGGGCATGGTGAGTGAATTGTAAATAGAAGGATAGAGGATAATATATTTAATTAGGTAGGGCAATGAAATGGGCATGGTGAGTCAATTGTGAATAGAAGGATAGAGAATAGTATATTTAATTAGGCAGGGCAATTAAATGGGCATGATGAGTGAATTGTAAATAGAAGGATAGAGAATAGTATATTTAATTAGGCAGGGCAATTAAATGGGCATGATGAGTGAATTGTAAATAGAAGGATAGAGAATAGTAGATTTAATTAGGCAGGGCAATTAAATGGGAATGGCGAGTGAATTGTAAATAGAAGGATAGAGAATAGTATATTTAATTAGGTAGGGCAATGAAATTTGCATGGTGAGGCAATTGTAAATAGAAGGATAGAGAATAGTAGATTTAATTAGGCAAGGCAATTAAATGGGCATGATGAGTGAATTGTAAATAGAAGGATAGAGAATAGTATATTTAATTAGACAGGGCAATGAAATGGGCATGGTGAGTCAATTGTAAATAGAAGGATAGAGAATAGTAGATTTAATTAGGCAGGGCAATTAAATGGGAATGGCGAGTGAATTGTAAATAGATGGATAGAGAATAGTATATTTAATTAGGTAGGGCAATGAAATTTGCATGGTGAGGCAATTGTAAATAGAAGGATAGAGAATAGTAGATTTAATTAGGCAGGGCAATTAAATGGGCATGGTGAGTGAATTGTAAATAGAAGGATAGAGAATAGTATATTTAATTAGGTAGGGCAATGAAATTTGCATGGTGAGGCAATTGTAAATAGAAGGATAGAGAATAGTAGATTTAATTAGGCAGGGCAATTAAATGGGCATGGTGAGTGAATTGTAAATAGAAGGATAGAGGATAATATATTTAATTAGGTAGGGCAATGAAATGGGCATGGTGAGTCAATTGTGAATAGAAGGATAGAGAATAGTATATTTAGTTAGGTAGGGCAATGAAATGGGCATGGTGAGTCAATTGTAAATAAAATGATATAGAAGAGAAGATGGAATTTTCCCCAATCACAACATAGACCCCCCCTTTCAATCATCGATAATCGGCACCTTGAGCCGAGCTGTGAATGAGAGTCAGTGACAGCGACAAATCTCATCAAGTGACAGCAACAAATCAACCAATGACATCTGTTTAGTCCCGTGACTGCGACGTTTTGCCCAATAACAACACAGGGTGCTTCTGATCGATTCATTATCAGGGGAACTGGCATTTTCACTGGTATTACCAGCAACAAACGATTACCAGTGACAAGTCACAGTGACAGAAAATATCGACCATCCCTAACCCAAATACACAGTTTAAACAAGATAAATTGTAGCGTGTACTTCCTAAGAAATTTACAAAGTATAAAGCAAATCCAACAATCTATCTCTCTGACAAACACCTACCCCGCCCGTAAACATTAGGTTAGGCTACAATAAATATGCTCTGACTGAGTAACCCTCTCTAGAGTGAAGACGTTTTCATCAATTAATCTAAAACGTGCCGTGACTTGTGAGGAATTAAATCCGTCACATACAATCCAAGATAAGTAAACAATGACGCAGCTCTGATGTCACATGTGCTTAGTACTAACATAGGGTTACAGCTTTGCGATCGGGTGCCAAGGCCGGCTATATTGTTACAATGTTCCAGGTATGGCCACAATAGGCGTCCAAACTCAGCAATGTTCTAGATTAGTGGTTCCCAACTTTTTCAGCTGGCAACCCTCCTCTCCTTATAAAGATATTTCCACGGTCCAACTACAGTCGATTTGTCGCTGTCACTGGTTCTATTCATTTAAGTCGTGTGTGGGTTGTAGATTTGTATCAGGTTTCAAAATAGTGACAGTGTTGTGTACAGTAGACGCTATGGCGCTTTCGGTAGTTTTTTTTCTCAATTTCGTAAGTTTATTTTAAAATACAATGAGCCTTCCAAAAAAAAAAACACGTGTGTGAAATAATTTCACCAGTGTGGTATACCTGTCTGTTATTGGTACATACAGAGCAGTCTCAGTATCCCTTGTCATCGGTAAAAGTCACTGATCCAAATCTGGCGCTAAAATCACCGATCTATTAAAGTCATTAAAGCCATAGAAGAATCTAGGTTTGATATCAATCCTGTTACAGTAAAATTGAGGACTTACCCTTAAAAATACTCTGTACTTGGATCGACTATTGCGAAGTGATGGCGGACGTAGCGTAGTATGCACAAATCTGTTTAACAATTAACATGATATTTCTAATTACGGAGCGTGCCCTAACAAAGCACGACCCTATCTTGCCGTCTTACTCATTTGCAGTAAATCCCTACAATGTTACATTAAATCTGCATTACCAACAAGGTTTAAAGCTTCTACCTTACTCACGACTGTGCCCATTAACAGACGCATTATCTTTGGCCAACACTTGCAAACAAAGTAGGATGTTAGGAAGTGCGCGCGTTAACCACGCACTACTGGGAAGAGTACTGCTGTTATAAAGGTTAACGCTTTTCCTTAGGGCGTTTAATTTCACTCACAACGCTACCTTGTCTAATCTGTGACTATTATCAAACATGATGCCAACATTAGCAGTGCCTAAAGGCACTAAATTGTCACCATTAGTATTGTCCGTTACATTATAACTGTGTAATAGCTTTCTATATTTCCTTCTGCGAGTAAGAAATTAAAAATATATTACAACATATGAAAAAAAACATTTTCCTAAGTTATGAGCGCAATTAATCTTAACGACTGGATTTCCGATAAGTGCAAGGTTCTCCCCGTCTTGGAGCTCTCAAAATGGACAGAGAATATCCATTGTAAATCAATGGGAGAGAAGTGTAGCCACAAACCCCTAGCTTCCAGAGCATAAAGAAAATGTAAATCATGGAGGAATATTATTGTCCCTAAATACCTGGACAGAGAGAAATCATGGCTAGCGTGGTAGCCTGCACAGGAATAAAGTGCCATCCTGCCGTAGAGATATACTTTATAAATTAAATTTATACACATAACCTGTCTGCTTCACTTATTTGTAAAATATTAAAACTCCACTGAATTTACAATGACTATGTAAACTCGACAAAACGGACCCGTGTAAAAAGAAAAGTTTCGAGTTAAACCTACAGAGTTACTACTTCCGCTGCCGATAGATAGCGTCTTGATTCCCCTCGAGCTTTCCCCCTTGCTCTCGGGGTATTTTTCGTACGCCTTCTTTTTATCTCGCTTGATATGATTTAGTCAATTCTCTCTACAGGTCTAAGGAATATCAACACGTACGAACGTTAGGAAGCCATTTTTGTCAGTACAGATAAGACACTACTATACATAATATGTAGGTTATGATGTGAATTTGTATTTTTTGCTATTTGGAATGGTAAAGAACATTTTAAACGAACTCAATTTTTCAAAATTTTATTAAAGAAAATAATAAAATAAAAAAGCAAGATATCTAGAATGAATTTCTCTAATCTAATTTTTATATACCATTTTAAAACCGAAATTTGAACATGATTAAAAGATGAATTATAGGAAACCTTTCATGGGGAATTACAGAACCGAAGGTGTTCTAATCACTAGTAGCTCTAGGTACACGAAAGAATATTATAGCGTGGCATAAGTCTTGTAAGTTCTACTGCAACTAACAATACAACTAAACCGAGAAAACGTTGCGGCCGAAGAGAGTTATAGTAGCAACACTACTACTAGACCGAGGAAACGTTGCGACCAAAGAGGGTTATACTAGCAACAGTACTACTATACTGATGAAACGTTGCGGCCGAAGAGGGTTATACTAGCAACACTACTACTAGACTGATGAAACGTTGCGACCGAAGAGGGTTACTAGCAACACTACTACTAGACCGAGGAAACGTTGCGGCCGAAGAGGGTTATACTAGCTACACTACTACTAGACCGAGGAAACGTTGCGACCGAAGAGGGTTACTAGCAACACTACTACTAGACCGATGAAACGTTGCGGCCGAAGAGGGTTATACTAGCAACACTACTACTAGACCGAGGAAACGTTGCGACCGAAGAGGGTTACTAGCAACACTACTACTAGACCGAGGAAACGTTGCGGCCGAAGAGGGTTATACTAGCTACACTACTACTAGACCGAGGAAACGTTGCGACCGAAGAGGGTTACTAGCAACACTACTACTAGACCGATGAAACGTTGCGGCCGAAGAGGGTTATACTAGCAACACTACTACTAAACCGAGGAAACTTTGCGACCGAAGAGGGTTATACTAGCAACACTTCTACTAGACCGAGGAAACTTTGCGATCGAAGAGGGTTATACTAGCAACACTACTAATAGACCGAGGAAACGTTGCGACCAAAGAGGGTTATACTAGCAACACTACTACTAGACCGAGGAAACGTTGCGACCGAAGAGGGTTATACTAGCAACACTACTACTAGTCCGAGGAAACGTTGTGATCGAAGAGGGTTATACTAGCAACACTACTACTAGTCCGAGGAAACTTTGCGACCGAAGAGGGTTATACTAGCAACACTACTACTAGACTGATGAAACTTTGCGACCGAAGAGGGTTATACTAGCAACACTACTACTAGACCGAGGAAACTTTGCGACCGAAGAGGGTTATACTAGCAACACTACTACTAGACCAAGGAAACGTTGCGACCAAAGAGGGTTATACTAGCAACACTACTACTAGTCCGAGGAAACGTTGTGATCGAAGAGGGTTATACTAGCAACACTACTACTAGACCGAGGAAACTTTGCGACCGAAGAGGGTTATACTAGCAACACTACTACTAGACTGATGAAACGTTGCGGCCGAAGAGGGTTATACTAGCAACAGTACTACTATACTGATGAAACGTTGCGGCCGAAGAGGGTTATACTAGCATCACTACAACTAGACCGAGGAAACGTTGCGGCCGAAGAGGGTTATACTAGCAACACTACTACTAGTCCGAGGAAACGTTGTGATCGAAGAGGGTTATACTAGCAACACTACTACTAGTCCGAGGAAACGTTGTGATCGAAGAGGGTTATACTAGCAACACTACTACTAAACCGAGGAAACTTTGCGACCGAAGAGGGTTATACTAGCAACACTTCTACTAGACCGAGGAAACTTTGCGATCGAAGAGGGTTATACTAGCAAAACTACTACTAGACCGAGGAAACTTTGCGATCGAAGAGGGTTATACTAGCAACACTACTACTAGACTGAGGAAACGTTGCGGCCGAAGTGGGTTATGCTAGCAACACTACCGGACCTACTAAACATTGTGCACGGAAAATATGTGAACTACTGCCAATGTGCTGCTAGCATTCTCTTCCTTGGCAGCTACGTTCACTTGGTCTAGTAGCATTTGAATGTTTACTCGGTCTGCTAGTAGTATTGCTATTATAACCTACGACGGAGAGGAAATGATTGTGAATGCTTGGTGTAGGATATTTCAGGACCTTCTATAGGGAATATCATGGTATTACGTGTGTACGGTAATGTACAGGAAATATACTTACTCACTCTTTAGGTCGTATTAAGGTGTACTCCTTATACACCCTTGAAGAATGGTAAAGACATGTTAATGGAATTAGGTAGAGCGTAGGTGGAATTGAAAAACAGTACTAGCTAATTGTTTGCTTTAGCCACGTAAGCATTTCACCGGACGATGCAGAAACTTATCAACGAAAAAAAATAATAATTATACCTTCGCTGACGATCCAAATTACAATTTTGGGCAAATATTATTTCACCGTCACCCCTCTACGGTTACATAAAACCATATGAAATCAATGTTTTACCTTGAAACTAGGATACTGTCTCGAAAAGAATTTATTTTTTATCACATTTTAGTTGGGACTACGTTTTTGGGCGAGCAGTAGCATCAGCAAAATGTACAACGTCTAGACACGAATATACCTGAAAAGTGTCCAGTCAAGATAGATTTGGTTGTAATTTTATACAACATTACTATATACCTATATTAAAATATACCCATGAAGAATCCAGTCAGAAAAGAATTGGTCGTATTTGTATGCATTACTATGTATCTATATTCAAATATACCTGAAAAGTGTCCAGTCAAGATAGGTTTGGTGGTAATTTTATACAACATTACAATATACCTATATTAAAATATACCCATGAAGAATCCAGTCAGAAAAGAATTGGTTATATTTGTATGCATTACTATGTATTTATATTCAAATATACCTGAAAAGTGTCCAGTCAAGATAGATTTGGTGGTAATTTTATACAACATTACTATATACCTATATTAAAATATACCCATGAAGAATTCAGTCAGGAAAGATTTGGTTGTATTTGTATGCATTACTATGTATCTATATTCAAATATACCTGAAAAGTGTCCAGTCAAGATAGATTTGGTGGTAATTTTATACAACATTTCTATATACCTAAATTAAAATATATCCATGAAGAATCCAGTCAGGAAAGATTTTTTTGTATTTGTATGCATTACTATGTATCTACATTAAAATATACCTGAAAAGTATCCAGTCAAGATAGATTTGGTTGTATTTGTATACGTTACTACGTACCTGTATTAAAATATACCTGAAAAGTGTCCAGTCAAGAGAGATTTGGTTGTAATTTTATACAACATTACTATATACCTATATTAAAATATACGATGAAGAATCCAGTCAGGAAAGATTTGGTTGTATTTGTATACGTTACTACGTACCTATATTAAAATGTACCTGAAATGTGTCGAGTCAGGAAGAATTTGGTTGTAATTTTATACAACATTACTATATACCTATATTAAAATATACCCATGAAGAATTCATGGGAACTTCTCAATATTTTTAATTACAGTCTTCTTAGAAGGGAATCACCCCCCCGCATTAAGAAAATCGTCTATTTCTACAAACACGGGAGTCTTACACAGCCGCCAAGCTGCAGCTTCCTTAATTAGGTTTTATATATATCTGTCTAAGCTACAACCTATAATAAAAACTATTTTAAAAATCACGTTTCGCTGGATACAACTCACCCCAGAACAAGTGATCGGATATTTGTAGCAAGTAGGCCGATAGTTGCTTCTCCCCGGGACGTGATAAATAATACCAAAGCTAAGAATGGCGGGTAAAAAGACAACCTACTTAAAAGTTTACAAGTATGAACCTTTTTAATCGGAAGGGGATGGTTTGGGGGTGACAGTACATTGCATGGGCAGGGTCGCTTATATTGCAGAAACAAATAATATCCGTGAAAATAAAGATTTTATGTTTTAAAACATAACAGGTTTAATCACCTGTCTATTCGCTTCCGTAAGCTGCAGCAGGTTGTAGCATAGATTGTAAAATGTAGTAAATACTCTCCTCGGAGAATAAATGGAGTACCCACCCCCTTAATTTAGAGAAAATACAAAATATCACAGGCATAAAAAAGATTTGAGAAGTTTCTGGAATATGCGTATATCCATTGTAAGATGATTTCGATAATCGTACGTTGAAGTTATATCATAAGCCACCTGGGTAAAGGCTATTCTAAACCCAAAGCTATTACGACACGGTTCCGAGATAAATTCAGATTTATCTCAGAGTCACATAAAAGCGGCAATAAAGAAGCAGTTTGAAAGTTTGGCAAATAAATTTCAACATTTTAGCATTGTCTCTGGTTTTGCATGCCCAACGCGCTGAATTTTGCAGATTGTCGCAAACATTACAACTGTACACACTTTGAATGCTTTCACATTATCGTAATGATTTTATAATGAAGTTGCGTAATGTTTCACTAATAGAGAAAATGTTTCGATACGTAAAATTAAAAAAAATATGTTTTTAGATACGTCTATGCCAATAGGAAAATGCGAATCATCTTGGATGAAAAGTCAGTATCTCTTGCACGCACGCACACTCACCCTTAAGAGGGCAGAGGATTAGGACATCCACGAGATTGTCCGTATGGCCCGACCGGCTATGGTCATTTAGTGATATCTTCTAACAAAACTGCTCTACTTTTTAAGTTGTAATTTTAGCTAAAAATAGTTAAACCAAATATTTATTTTACAATATCACATTACAAGTAAATTGATACTAAACGACCCAGTATTTACTATAGTAGTTATTAGTCACTTTCACGTAGCTTATTATCTACTGTGTTTTCCTTTAACTAACACATTAATTATATAACAAATTTAATACTTTTCTTATAAAATTATATATTAATATATATATATATATATATATATATATATATATATATATATATATATATATATATATATATATAAATATATATATATATATATATATATATATATACATATATATATATATATATATATATATATATATATATATATATATATATATATATACCTACCTATCTCTCTCTTTCTCTCTCTCTCTCTCTCTCTCTCTCTATATATATATATATATATATATATATATATATATACACGTATATACATATTATTTCTAATGTATATATGTTTTAGAATAACATATATGTCTTAAGATAACTTATCATTTTATATTTTATTTGTTTGTCCTTTGTATATTAATCATTTACATACTAAATTTCCGTATAAACGGCTACTACGAACGTGACTTCATTAAACATAACATACGTAAATGTTTTTCTTATTATTGAGTTACGTGTGCAAATTATGTAATATATATATATATATATATATATATATATATATATATATATATATATATTAAAAGAACATAGGTTATTCAAATACAAGAATATTTATTAATTTATATTCAAAGCTTTTCGTTGGAAAACAGTACCAACATCATCAGGATTGAAAATTACAATAATCCTGATGATGAAAATACAATTTATATACAGTATATATATATATATATATACATATATATATATATATATATATATATATATATAATTAATTATTTAATTAAAGTAGAACACTAATGAAAATACAGTTAACATATTTTATTTCATGTTATCCTGTCCTGAACAGTGACAAATTGTACATCGTTTGGTATCAATTTGCTCGTAATGATGTGCAGAATTAATTTATGCTAAACTTTTTGAGGTGTGTTATAAAATTAAAAAAAATAGACTTTGATCAAGGAAGCACCACTGGGTGACTAATAAACTAGCCCCGGAAGGAAGCCTGCTCGTCCTAATCCTCTACCTTTGTGTGAGTGAGTGAGCCTACCTGGCGTTCAGAGGCACTCATATTTTGCTACTACTACAAATATGTGTCGTTGAACACGGAATAATAAAGACATTAGATGTCTGTAAGAAAGAAATGTAAAACTGCTAAGATAGGGTATCTCTGTGCTACCATCTGATATTTCAAATAAGTGGCTACTCTTCCTTGCAATCACTTAATCCTACGCAATTATATCTACCCTATCTTACTGCTCTTATTACAGAGGGCGCTAGATCCCTCAACATGACCCCAATAGAGAGTAAATTTCCTTCAGCTACGCGACTAAGTACACTTAATAACGTAATCTCTTCCTATATTCTGTACAAGTCGCTTTCTGTGCCAAGCAACACCACATCCATACTCGCAATCCTTTCCAATACTTCAACGAGATAACATTCATAACGACTAATCCCCATAAAACTGCAAAAACACAAAGTTATGTAAAGGAAAAAGGTGTTACGCTTTGGATATTTCGTACTTTTCCAAAAGTAAATATTAAAAGAGTTCCCTCAAATCTCAATAAACACTAGTTTAATAACCTAGTTTCGGCGACGATTTGGCCTTCATCAGCGGTTGGCTAACACTAAAATACCTTATTAAACAACATAAATATAAATTACGACAAACCCGTATAGACAAACTCGTACAATTCATTAAAAAAAGCAAATAAAATATTTAAAAGTAAAACGAAAAAGTAATTTTAATCTAAAAGATTACTCCTTACTCAAAAAAGTTATCTATTCTACATTATTATTTCTCCTGCATGGTCTGACATGACAACGTTTCAACACGCTTGAGACAGTTTTCCAAATACATTTTTATACATACGCTCTATTAACCATTCACATATATAACCTAAATTACATTACAAAAGTCCTCTGACTTAATCAACGGTACTGCGGGTACTTTTATTTATCCTCGACGAATTGCTTTTATTACCAAAAACTTTAATTAACCGTATACTGTTATTTTTTGTTTTATATTTAGTTTTTTTTCAAAATTGAGTTATTCTTAAAGAAATTAACATTTTTTTACAGTTTTTGTGTAATAGAGTTTCTTTACGATATAACTTTCAATGGTGTTTAGTATCATCAGGACTGCCCTTGTATGTAAAATAAAATAAATTCCAACGATTGTCCAGATCCGATATTTCAATGTAGTTTACATGAACACTCAATTTTTGCCTGGAAAAGCTGAACAGTCGATTCACCAACGGTTTTCACACATTTTTGAAATTTTACCCATTCTTTGTAGTCAACAGTTGACTGGTAACATTTAGAGATTTTACACGACCAAGCAGTGTTTAGATTCTCCAGCAGCTTCAAACCAATATATTTGTAGCAATTACATAAACTACTTAAAATCATCGTTCTGAGATTATCTTCCACTCTCTTGTTTCGATACCGAGGTCAGTGATCCTTGATTAATTAATTTAATCCTGTTTTTTATTCAATTCTTTTTATTAGCTTACACTCTCTTTATATATACCTTGTACAAATTTTCAATCGTTAATAAAATACGTTTTTATATTCATCCAATCAAATTCAAATGCATTTATTAGGGGAGTTTAGGTCGGATTCAAACCGAGTAGCTTCGTGTTGAAGTCCAGCGCGCTTTGGCACTGAGTCAACTTTCCCATAGGTAGTGCTGTACTTCTCAAAGATGTATATGAATTTTTTTTGACTCCCATCTGGTTGTCATCGAAACCTCCATTGCACAACCTTAAATTGTTACCATGGCTGTGTGTAAATCCTACATACAATATCATAAATAATGGTCTAGAATTAAAAATGAATGAAAAGAATAAAATAAACAAACAAACAAAAAATGAAATAACGGTTTCAATTCTTGTTTCACAAACGGACAATTGGAAAAAAGCGAAAAGAAGCTACAACACAATGCAAACGACGAAAAAAAGAAAGAGTATGAATAGTAACAAATAGTAAAAATAATAGCCCAACACCATACACAGGAAGGAAAATGGAAAATTGCAAGGAAATTCGCATTCTATTTTGCCACTTAGTATTGTTATTCTGAGATATGCGTATACATGTTTATATTTATAGTAGTCTAACCTAGTTAAAAAGTTTAAAAAAATAAAATAATTTTTTTTATAGATAATACTTGTTCTGGCCTCAAATTGCGTAATATTTTGTCAATTGTCGAATATTTTCTGGAATCTTCATTGCTGTTTTTAATTTTCACATTTAGCAGCAAAATAAAAGTCTCTATCAAATATCCGTAGTTCCAATTACTAGGGAAACAGAAAACAGTGTAACAAGGAGACTGCAATGCCAGGTGTATAGAAAAGTGAACTAATGCGTTGAAAAAAAATGGTTGAAAAAAACGTACACATCACAGAGCATTGAATAGCACTCGTAAAATGCAGTCGTGATATTTAGGAGACGGAGAGTAAATTACGAGGGGTACATAAATGCGAAATACATTATTCTAGTAGGTTTGCTGTATGCACACTTCATAATTCTTGATGCCCGCTATAAATCTGCTACATGTAAACGCTATACGCAATACTTTGCATTCAGACTATTTCGTAAAGCAAAAAGCTTAAATAGTTGACTCGACTTGTGGGCTTTTGTCTGTTGTAACAGATAAACCCTGAGGGCAGCGTCCTTTGCCCCGCTCCGCTGCCACTCTATTAAACCCCTTTTTTATTACTTTTTAAACTCTTATATTACTCGAAACAAAAGGACAAACCCAGGGCAGTGTGAAAAGCTGAATGGCGCTGTTGGAAAATAATAATTAAAAAAACCAGACGTTTTGAAATACATTTTAAAAGGAAGTAATTAAATTCAAAATGTTTTAGAGAAAAGTAGAATAGCGATAAAACGTTTTACAAAAATATTGCGCGATCTCATATGGAAATATTTAGCAGAATAATTAAGGGTGACATCGAAATAAAATTCTAAAACTCCTTATCCATACCCAGTTAAATTTTCCAATTTCGTAAATAGCCAATTAATTCGTGTTTAGGTATTTACCAGTAAAATTACAGATCTTGCACGAGTTGAAAGGCGAGGGGTTCTATAGTACAGGTATGACGTCATGTAATTTTACTGATAAAACTTAAGCAGCTTTATTCTTCTTAAATGTTTAATTAAAACTAATTTCAACAATATTCGAGACTGAAAAGCATGATTATTAGGTAATGCATTAAATAGGCAAACACAAGTTTACTTTTCTACTTCTATCTAAATTCGTATGAACAACTAACCTCTACAGATAGTCTATCTGTAACCTTTAAAGCCAGTGGTTCTCAATCTTTTTCAAACACTGTGCCCTTTAGTGAAAAATTAAAAACACTTTTTACATAAAAAACAAATTATATATATATATATATATATATATATATATATATATATATATATATATGGAAGAGCTCGAAAACCCCCTTTTACATAGGTACGTGTAGTTTAAAACCTAATAAGAATCTTTACAGCAGTATTTGAAAGTGCTTGTTACTCCTTTTAAACACCGATTGAAAAATCTAACAACGTAGCACTGAAATTTGTATTTCAACGTCGTATCACAGGATAGTTCAATCACTTGTTCCTTCACACAAGTATTCAAACAGATTTCATTATTAAATTATAACCTAATTACGAAACAGAAAGAAATAAAATGCTTTAATATTTCATTAATCAGCCTCGCGTGCCCCCTAAACTTTTCACGTACTACAGTTTGAAAACCCCTGCACTAGTGAGATATAGGTAAACCTATATACCGCTTTAGGATAGATCATCATAATCCACCACGTTAGTGTTTCTTATTTTTGATTATCAAGAAACATAAAAAGATTCACACTCTGTTGTTTACAGATTGCAATTATTTTGTTTTCAACAACACATTATTTTCTAAGGGAACTATGATTAAAATCGTTTTTATAATTTTAAATAACACGTTGAAAAGCTTGGCGAAGAATAAAATGGCATTTACCAATTAAACCTTTATCGTAGCCAGTACAACTATATGAGTATTATCGTCTATGAAAGATAGGCAAGAATTGTGAATATGAGAAGGATTGCGGTGTGAACCACTGACGTTGGAGGACTTGATAAAACTAGAAATCATTGATATTAATTCTGAAATACTAATAAATGAAAAAAAATAATAAATTAGCTGTTTACCTGTTGGGGGTCGTAATTAGGACTATACGTTACCTCACAGGTTCCCTCAGGAAGATAGCATGCCACGGGATGTTCTCCTTTGGTCACCAGGAAGACTGTCCTCGGGGATCTCTACCAATACGACCGCTACTCGACGGCTCTCACTCTACAAGACTCCTCTCTTAGCTTGATACTTCTAAACATTTTTAATAAGGGATCGTACAGTACACGCTTCGCGCAAAACAGCTGTTCTTGCTTTTTTTTACCCGGGTCTGAGCCCCCAAAACCCGCCCAGCCCTCGTGGCAGCCAACCTCTAGCGAGCTACCTCCGTCTCACATGCGCATGCGGTTAGTATTCCTACCGCGAATGAAGGAAACGGGGTTGATTGCCCATGTACCAAGCTCATAAGGTCTTTCCATGGAGAATCAGGAGATAGTGAAATGAAAGTACGGCAAGTGTCGCGCTAAGAGCGGGATGAAAAAAACCTGGCAAGAAAGAAACCCTGCCAGGAAAAATCCCGCGACAGATCATGCAGGAACCCTGGGGGCTTGGATCACCTTATGCTAAGGAATAAGAAGAGGTATTACCTTGCAAATACCTTGTTAGTGAGTCTATGGCAGGAATGGCATGCACCTTTTCTTCTGCTCAGCCCGTCGATAAATGCTGGTCTCTCGTGGTGACGACTAGAACAGTTTGCTCTCGGAACTATTTGGTGGTTTGGCGGTAATATAAAAGGATATTAGCGACCTTGGCGGTAATATTAAAAAAAACCGTTACAATAGATAAAGAAGAGATATGACATAACAGGTGGATCGCAAAAAGCTTACTCTGAGTAGGACGGTTGTAAAGAAGTATCTACCTGTTACACTCATGTCGGAAATATAGTAAAACAGGGTAGAAAGGAGTAAGGAAAGGGCAAATATTCCCTGGCACTTGGAGGGTAAAGAAATTACCGCACCCCGAGGGCAGAGACGCTTATTTGCAGTAGATCTGCTCTGAGCTTCTATCCATCCCCCGTCACAACAAAACCATCCCCACCGCTTAGCAGATTATAAATAACAGAACAAGAAGATAACAGTTTTACACTCAAACAAGAATTATAATACTGATGAGCAAATTACCATAGAACAACACTCGAAAAGGAAATCAACAGAATGCAAACAGCAAAATTAAATCCTTCGAAATACCAATCAGAAGAGATGAAATGATAAATTAGAATTAAACGAATATACATTTGAAATGATAGAGTAGCAAAACGTTTTACACAGGGATATTGAAGAAGAGAAACGATACCTGAATAGTGAGGACGAGTCCAATAAAATAAGACAAATTTATATAGCTGAAGGATCTGTGAACACGTATATAACCTCCTTCATCCGGGAAAATGGGGTGTATATAATTAAATTATTACAGTTTTTAAATAATAAACAATACATTTTTAAAACATTGAATCTCATTTATAGATTTGTCCATCAAATTTGTTTTTTCGTTTAGTTGCCAAAAGCTACATAAGGAATTTATATATGTAGAAAAATATACAAATTTTTAAATATTTCTATTTTACACAGCATATATGGCGTTTTTACACGAATTACTATACAGCATGTCTCGATTTAGGTTGAATATAAACTCCATTTGCTAATTACCTTATTTCTATAACTAACCTATAATGGCTATATCAGCCTAGAAGGTAGCCGGCTTATGTATTGTGGAAAGGGTAATGTTTCTAAGATCTCTTCATAATATAATTAAATACTTGAACAGGATTGAGTTCATATTGAAATACAATTAAGGGCATTTGAGTTACTAGGCAAAGAATCGATTCAATGAATTGGATAATTGAATATGAAGTTTAAAGTTTGTTCAAAGTTGCAAACTTATTCTTACATAAATACTGGTCTGGGAGCCAGGCGAAAGAAAACAATTAGTTTGCAAGCGATTGGGAAGGGTCGAGGGGTGAGAACGGTAATCAGGAAGGTGGAGAGGCGCCCTTGTTGAGGGGTTAATTATTCTTGGCATCAAATTCTCTAAGAAAAGAATAAAAGTCAAAAATGATTAAAGGGAATTCACCCCTGTATAGAAGAGGTTTGATTTAATATTCAAAGTGCGGTTTTACCTTCTGTTTTACACCAATAACAGACGTTTCCGATGTTTACATTCAGTGACTGAACATAAAAAGAAACACAAAATTCATTGTTAAAGTATAAACAATTATTTTATATGCTTCTTTCTTCTTACTTACACGACGTTGCAAGGCCCAAACACTATCACCCCACTATAGCCTAATACGATCAAACGGAATCGCCAATGTATTCCACATATTTAATACATTTGTGGAAGAAAAACTTTGACCATTTCCTTTTTTTCTATTATTATTATTATTATTATTATTATTCTCATACTTCTTAGTAATATTGCCAGCCATTCTTAGGTTCTTCAATATCTTCATACTTGATGCGTTTCGAGATGCTCCCATTTAAATAATATTTTACAAGTAATTGAAGAGTCTTGCTGTGTTAAACTCTTGAATTTTGTAGTCTATTAAGTTCGGCGAAACTTAATTTATCACTTTTACATTGGTTTATGATTATCCGAACTTTAAATTTTGTAAATTTGGAAAAACTCACTGAAACAGAACGTTATAGATCGCTCCGTGGCGATCTACATCCCACGGATCGATCGAAAACGTTCGGAACCGCGTTATGTAGGAAGCTGGGAGTGACTGACAAAGGACTACGAATTACGTAAAGTATCCTAGTGTGAAATAATATTACCGAAATTTTATTTCTTATTAAATTCCTTCTACTAGCTCACACTCTCCTGATATATATCTTGTACAAATTTATAAAATGCAGTGGATGACAATTGATGTTAATTAGGGTTTTAAAAATATTATTCAATAGTTAAATTTAAAAAAATTGTGGGGCCTAGGTCGGATTCGAACTGAGTAACTTTATGTTCAAAGTCTAGCTTTTGGCACTGAGCCAACATTCCCACATCTAGAAATGTATTTCTCGAAGAAGTATATGAATTTTTGTTTTGCTCCCATCTGGTTGTAATCGAAACCCCCATTGTACAGACTTAAATTATTGCCATGCCTACCACACAATATCATAATTAATGCTCAAGGATTAAAAATGAATGAAAAGAATAAAATAAACAAAAAACGGTATCGAACCTTGCTACATAAACGGACAATGCGAAAGAAAAGCGAAAAGAAACACAATGCAAGAGACAAAAACAAAGAAAGCGTATAATTAGTAACACAATAATAATACTCCAACAACATACTCTGAAAGGATAATGGAAAATTGCATGGATATTCTCTATTTTGCCACCTAATATTGTTATTCTGATATATCTATATGATATTTATATTAGTTGTAATTATAAAATAAAAAGTAACTAAAATAATTTTTTTCTTTGTTGGCTTAAGTAGGAATTGACTTTTAAAATCAGATTTATGTTACTTGTTTTTAAGCAACAAGTCAATGATCCAATATGATGATTATCGCCTATGAAGTGTAAGGGAGACTGTAAACACAGAATTCAGGTAAGGACGAAAGCTCAACTGAAAGACACCATGACACCATTCTTTCGGAACCGAAAATGTTAAGTACACTTTCATATTCTCTGTCGAGGTCATAAGAAGGTGCTCCATTGTAAGAAGGAGAATAAGAAGGGGGAGACTGAATTAAATAGGATTTAAAGAAGTATATAATGAACATTTAATATTAGGAATTAGACAAAATATGACATCTGGATATAGTACTTAGCTGAAATAGACCTGCTCAAACGGAAATTATAAAAGGCTATCCGCTACTGGGCTCTGGATTTGATTTCACAGATTGAGACATTGGAAATGGCAACGGAAAACCCGCTACTCCAAGAATATTTAACACATAGTTCTAATAACCACAACTGTAACCCTTTGGATAATTGTTTATTAGTTTCATAAATATCTATAGGATAAAGTAAGGTTATGAAACCTTAGGGAGATGGAGGAGTCTTTTCAACGGTCAAGAGGTAAGTTTCGTGGATTGGACTAAAGTCAGAAGGTAGCCAATTTCCCGCGTTGCGGCTAAACAAACTCTTCTGCATTCATACGTCACAGATTATAGCCTTCACAAGCCCGCTTTGAAGTCCATCTTTAGAGGTAAGAGTGCAGAATTACGCGACACATTGTAAACCCGATGCGCGCTTATATCTGCCCACAACGTACCTGGATTATTGTAATATATTTACAAAGTAGTTATTATCGGGGTAAATGAACTGGGAGTGTAAATTTTGAAAAATGGGCGTAACGCGAGCTTAGCATACAATGAGTGACAAGGTCAACGCACTGCGGACAGGATTTTTGGCTTTAATTATCCGTGACGATGTTTTACCCAAATTTGGCAAACGTGACTGAAATACAAGCAATGTCCCATGTAATATTCTCTGTCCTCCGGCCGCAATAAAATCTCTCTATAGATGCATTGAACGTTCTGTTTCGGTAAAAAAATAATTCCGACAACACATTGGTCGGTAATGTTTCGGTTTCGCAAAAATAAAACTATTAAACATAATAGAAATCTCTTTTGTTTTTGCTCAAAATTCCGTATCGCCGAGTATATTATGGTGTGTATTTAATAACAAAACGATAAATGATAGTTAATAATGATTAGCGAAATCATTTTCAATTTTAACGCTAAAAAGTTTAGAAATAACAGGACAAAAAATTAAATACTATACAATATGTGAAATACCATGATCATATTGTACTACCGACCACTTTCAAGGTCTAACGGGGTGTGTCGTGTGTCCAGTCGGGGGGGGGGGGGTCCACCCAAAAGTGGATAAAGGTCGGACTAACAGTAAGGAAACCTGACCGTTCGGAAGGTTCTACTGGTCCCGAATAAATCTGGAATAGCGGTCATACCGCTGTCACTGGAGGAGTTCGTCTCGTCCTAGTGGTGGGCCGGTAACCGGTCTAGGCCTTAGAGCGAGGTCGAAAGAATTTTCCGTACTGGTACCACGGGTCGTGGCACCAAGTCCCCGTTTCGGGACTGACACTAGTCACCCGGGATAGGAGTCACGAGTTTCAGGTCGGATTCAAGGGGGTAGAGGGTTCATAGCTGGAGATGGATTTCCCGAGCGGGCGGGTCTGTGCGTTTTTGCAGGGGTCGAGCCGAAAGTCTGGATTCTTGCCACTCTTCAATTTTACCATCTTTATTCTTAAATCGTTTCATACGCACAGATACCGCTGTCGCCTATGTTTCCTGATTGAAATAGGTCCAGGACTTGCTCGACGGTAAGAGTCACCCTCTAATAGATTTACTACCGACCAGGCACTTGTAGTAACTAATGTTTCTCAAACCTTGATTAATAACTTCAAGATCACCTGGATGCAACTCAGGTCAGTATTTCGTGATTCGGAAGGGAAAAGGTTTAAAATATCATCAACGACCAAAGTGTGTGTATTGACATTCAGATTAAGCTTTTATTGTGTTATTTTTACTTCGGTTTTGCCTAAATCATTTAACACTATAAGTGTTGCAATGCATGCATGTTAGAACGTGGGCGAGAGAGGTTCGGAAGACAGTACGACGACTTGAAATGAACCCAGTTGACTCTGGTCCAATGAACTAGTCGATAAAGTTAGTTATTTGTATATATATATATATATATATATATATATATATATATATATGCAGATAACCGTTTAGAAGGTTCTACTGATCCCGAATAGTTGTGGAAGAGTAAGGTAGAATGACTCTTAGATACAGGTACCACTGGTCGTGGCACCAAGCTCCCTGCCTCGGCCTTGACGCTAGTAACGAGTTTGAGGTTGGATTCGTGGGGGGCAGAGGTTTTATCAACTAGAATGTAGAGCCCCCTACAGGATCTAAACAAAAGGAGCCTTTCGGCAAGGAAGATGAGACGTGAGTCAGGTAAACATTCTTCCCGATTACCGTTTCAAACTTCTGTTATTTCTATATTTACTTAACTCTACTTCTTGTGCATAACTTCTGTAGTGCTTTTGAATCCAAATTGCTCAAAGATGCCGTCAATAACCAATTCTGTTTTAGAAAGAATGGACAGACAGTTGAACAACAAAATAATTTTCTCACGACAGATGTTTATTCTGAAGCTCAGCTCAGCTCTGCGTTTACTGGACACAGGTTACAACATTCACGGTCGCCATGGTAACCCTGACCACTATAAGCTTTCATGTTATGTTTGGCTTTGTAACACGATCCAATTTTGGAGCCCAGAACGTGCATTTGCAATGAATTCGACGTTTACGAGTTCCATTATTTCCTCGATAGAAGTATGAGAGTTAAAAGTTAACAAACCGTAATACGGATATCCTGTAAAAATCCCAGGTGTGAATCTCGGAAGAATCGACAAGGGGAGTGTGGAAGCTCGCAATAAAATATGAACTGATGGTATTTAGGCCTCAGGAAAAATAAAAAAGATAAAATTTAAACGCAATGAAGGAAATGACTTGATAAACGCAAAATATAAGGTTTGGAGTAATAAGACAGGCCAAGTTCGATGAGAAACTGTGCGGTGCAACAAGACGCAACTCGACATAAAAATATTACACATGGGATTACAACTTTATTTAAAATTACATTCAACATTATTTATGTATTTTTCAATATACAAAAAAAGAAACTCAATCAGTTGTCTATTAGGCAGATAAAAATGAATACACGTTTCATCAAAAGTGAAAACCGAAATTAAGTATCAAAGGTACTGTCAAATTTCGATAACGAGTAAATAACACGATGATTAAATGACGTTTTTAATATTTAAAATGTTAATAAATCTATTTATCTATGAATAAAATAATACCTGTTATGGAATTGAAACACGTGGTTTCTGGTAGCAAGAAGATACCTAACCTTATTCTGATGAAAAGAGTGATCCTGCCTTCGATAAGTCCCGATTCTCTCCTAGTCTCAGTATCAGGACGATCATTATATACTACTTTAATCTTACTGAATTCCACCCACATTTCTTTATCCGTTTTATGATGAAGGAGTAAAACGGTAGTCACATAGTTATGAGACCGATAAAGTAAGTACTTCTCGTACACGACCCTGCATATGTGACCCTAATATTCCTCCTACATCCCCTATCACATGGTTTCCCAAACTGGGGGGCGTGAAGGGAAGTCAGAGGGGCGCGAGACCAGTTGAAAAATATTCAGATGAAATGGATATATTTAATATTATAAGAACAAACTTGATGTTGCTAATGACTTGGATTGCACCCTTACTAGCATCCTCAAATAGGCATGCTAGTGTAAAAAATGCAAGCTCAAGCATCTCAGATTTTTCTCTTATCAGTTGAAATTACCTTGCAAATTAAAACTCCAAATGTTATATCATGTTTCTTTTGAAAGAATGTATAAATAAATTGTTTTCAATATATATAATATTTTATTGTTTTTCATATGCCCATACCAATTATGTATAGTATAAAGTGGAACGGATGCGGGAGGATTTCATTTTAAGACGAAGAGGCGTGGTACCAAAAAGTTCAAGTTCCCCCCGCTCTATCACTATCTTAATTGTGTTCCAACTCGCAATACTTTCATAGGTGATAATAGTGTCCTTCACAAGGTGATAATAGGTACTTTCAGTGTCCTTCGTAGACGATAATAGGTACTCTCAGTGTCCTTCGTAGGCAATATGAGGTACTTTCAGTGTCCTTCGTAGGTGATAATATGTACTTTCAGTGTCCTTCGTAGGTGATAATAGGTACTTTTAGTGTCCTTCGTAGGCAATAATAGGTACTTTCAGTGTCCTTCGTAGACGATAATAGGTACTCTCAGTGTCCTTCGTAGGCAATATGAGGTACTTTCAGTGTCCTTCGTAGGTGATAATATGTACTTTCAGTGTCCTATGTAGGCGATAATAGGTACTTTCAGTGTCTTTCGTAGGCGATAATAGGTACTTTCAGTGTCTTTCGTAGGCGATAATAGGTACTTTCAGTGTCCTTCGTAGGTAATAATAGTCATACTGGGTAATCGCCTTAACAACAAAAATATCAATACGTGGTTGTTGAGCTTCCTTCTTTTCAAACAAATTGTACACATTTGCCATAATTTATTTACTTGTCCGAGTGTTTAAATTCTTTGACCTAAAAACAGCCGAATTTTAGTAAAAGTTTAAACGCGTAGCGAAGTACTTTAATTGCATCACTGAAGTATCCAATAGCAAGAAAAAAATTATCTGCCACTGTTGAAGACAATGTGTGTACAGGAAATTTTTACTCCCAAAAAAAATTATTCGCCCCAAAAACAAGAGACGTCTGATGACTCGGAAGGGCAAAGCTTGTAATTAATATTCCCCTCACTAACTCAATATAAATTTAAATCATGATGCAACCACTGAAAACATAATGCATCGATACGACTCAGCAGGAATTTCCGATCGTTCCCAAGCCTACCGACGCGACTCTTCCACACTATTGCCCAAACCCCGGCGCCCAGTTTGGGTCTTATGAATTATCGTGTTGTATTTTTGTCCTGGTATTGGCTTGTCAAGCCAGATTCTTTCCAAATAATTTATGGATTAACTGTTTGGAGGAGATATTTCCTTCCCTCCATAATGTAAAAGACTTTTAAGAGTTTTTATTTAAATTGCCTTTGTTTAAAAATCTGAATTATATAAACGAGTCCAGTAGAATGAAATAACTTATGCAAGTTCAACTCTCGACGCAAATAAATTCAAGGAAGTAAACAATGAAAGATCAGATCAACAGGAAAACAATTATTTGGCAAGGGGAGCCACGAAACCAAAAGACGATCAAATTGGAGAAATAAATTTTATTTCGGCCGAAAGCAAAATGCAACAGAACATTTATATAGCATGTAAATGATATCTATGACAGTAGTTGTGTGACATAGATTTTAAAAAACTAAGAAAAGCCAAACCAAAAACCTAAAAATAAAGTAGACCTTCAAGTAAAATATTATAAATTAAATATTTACTATGGACAAGAATATTTCAAGTGTTTCTTAAATTATTTCTTTTAGATTTTTATTTTTATTATATCCATTGCAGTTATTATTATATCTATTGCATTACAGGTAGGAGTATACACTGACTAGAGTCATTATTTTATGTACAGTAGAGCTTCACAAATCCGGATTGTGGTTTCAGCGTGCGCGGCACTCCGCTATGTAATATTATGTACAATATATGTTCTTTCACTAAATTCGTTTGTATTTTTAAGCCCTCTGACGTCTATGTTATAATGACTGCTGGTTTAATTCAAACATACAAGATGCGTTAAATATTAAAATCCATTATAGTTATTGAAATATCGATAATACGCGGTAGTTTAAAGATAGTTTCAAAATCCGGATGAATCATTAATTAGTCAGTATTGGTACCGGTCTCAACTGATCCGGATTTTCGTCGCTTTACTTTATTTGTAAACAGAATAGAGTAGTTCGTTTAGACATTGTTTTCTAAAAATAAGGTGATCTCTAAATTTAACTATTATCGTCTCAAAAAAATAGAAAAGGGTTATCAATACATATATAAGTTCAAAACCCTATAGTATCCTATAGGATCATGAGTACAAGTGTGAAGGGTCACGTTACTGAAGTGGCCTTACTCTCTAACGTGATGTAACGTATATACGTTACTCTTAATTCTAAGAACACGGAAAGGTATCCATCATTAGGTAGGAGTAAAGTATCGAAGAAATTAAGTAGGATTAAGGACAGAACATAATGATCCCTTATTACTGAGAGTAGAGGAGTCACTTTAAATAGACCTAATCTCAACCACAGTGAAAATACCTTATACAATATTTCTTCAGCTGTAGAATAGCTTCATAAAATTGGATATATGCAAGTGTGAATATCTCATAGTATGTATAGTGCGAACCACATAACCGTGCACTTGGCCATGAGAGATCACACAAAATATCTCGTATACTACCACTTCTGAAAACATGTTTATTTATTTTAAATTTTCTACATATCAACAGCTTCTGTATCCGTAATGTCTACACATATTTCAAGATTACCGAAGCAAATTTATCGTATAATGTATCTAATACCAACCGTCTTATACAAATCAGTGTTTTAACAGTTCTTATCATGTTTGTAGGAAAGTAATAATACTAACCCTCTACCTCCCGTCTTGCTTAATGCGATCTCTCAAAGACACGTGCACAGTTACGTGGTCCGCACTATACGTCTGTCTATGCAGGTGGTTAACTAGTTTGCGAATAGTGGAGAAGCAAAATGTATTTTACCGGAAAAAAAGTAATTCTGAGTGGTTATTGCCGGATTATTTTGAATCTATTAGATAAAGTACTGACACAGAGCAGTGCGTTTGGGCATATTTTTTTTGATACAGGGCAGCGAATAAATTTTCACATAAAAAAGCTCTTTAGTAAAATGTTTTAAATACTTCGAATTTAATATAATTGTGAATAAACTATGAACATTTTATCACAGGTTAGAAACGAGTAACAATCTATGAACCGGCAATTAGAGAGCAATTGAGTGTAAACTGGCGTTATTGATTAACGAGGGAATTTGCCGCTAGAGTTCTCGTTTCTGTTCTTTAAATAGAAACGCCGATTTTACACTTCATTAGTACCATATCCGTAAATTTTTAAAGAAAATGTTGGGATATGAGACAGAAGTTTTTTCGTTAAAATTATTACTTACAAAAAATAATCTACATCCAAAGTGATTAATTACACTATGCAGATTGTTTTAAACAAATTTTATACTGAAAGCAACGATATAATATTTAAACAATTAAATACGCATTCATTTTAATAACTGTGAAATTAAAAAATAAAACCTACCACACAAGCACTAGACAATATTAAAACAACGATTGGCAGTATCAGCCGCTGGGAGAATTCGAACAATAATTATCTTTGCAATACATTGAATTATTGATGACTATTTATGCATTTACATTTATTTCAGCGCTCAGTGTTTTTAGTTTTAATTTTTACAATAATTCAAATTAATATTTCGTTAATTGTTTTACAATTATATATGGTATATAGGCCAACAAAAAATTACTTTCACAAATGTTAGGAAAAATCTGTGCGAAATTCTAAATTTCTATGAGGCAGTTGATCTGAATGATTATTAGGGACATTATTATATAACTTATAATTTTCTTTTTTCAAAATGCTTAGACCGAGTACTTTTTCATTTAATAGCCTAAGTGAAATTTTGATGAAAAGTTTTCGAAAATTTTATATAGGCCTATATATATATATACAGATACATTTGTAAATTTATTTTCGGAAACTAATAACGCTTTTTAACAAAATTGGTGTAGGCCTATAGTGGTTTTTAACATCAGCAATCCAATTAGCTAAACTACTAATGAAAAATTGTTATCATCAAATTTTCGAAAATGATATATATATAAAATAAGTTTTCTTGTTTAATAATTTAAAACAACATAGGTTATTCAAATACAAGAATATTTATTAATTTATATTTCCAAAGCTTTTCGTTGGTAAACAGTACCAACATCATCAGGAATGAGAATTACAATAATGTAAGGTCTATAGCTTACATTATTGTAATTTTCATTCCTGATGATGTACTGTTTACCAACGAAAAGCTTTGAAATATAAATTAATAAATGTTCTTGTATTTGAATGACCTATGATGTTTTAAAATATATATATATATATATATATATATATATATATATATATATATATATATATATATATATATATATATACGTATGTATGTGTTTGTAATTTTTTCCCCGGAAAATAATTAACGCTTTTCACCAGATCCGTTTATAGGGGGTTTTTAACCTCAACTGCATTTTCTGGCTTTTAGCCTTGTGTAATCATTAGTTTTAGCAGATATAGGCAGTAACACCCCAACTGACGAAAAAACTACCCCTTTACCTACCCGGTCAAAATACCTTCTTACAGTTTTGATTCATCCAGTATTACACACCTACCCGGTGGGTATATATCTATATCTGGTTGACGTAACCTGTCTTGCATTACGAATTTGGCTTCCAATAACCCAATGTTATTGAATTATTGTCCAAGACTGGGCTACATGCTAATTTGTCAAGTAGTCCTACCTATTTTAACCTTATAACAAAATGTTATTGACTTGTTGCCAAAGACTGACGTTAAGTGTCTAGTTCAGTTACTTAAAAATGAAATACACAGTATGTACCGAAACGACTAACACGGAAGCCAACAATCCTCCAAAGCTCGGAAGTGTTCCAGACGATTAGGCCTCTCTCTCTTTCTCACACACACATACACAATACACACGCGCGCGCACATCTCACTCACACACACACACACAAACACAAATAATAGCATTAACTCGACCCTGCAGCTTATCTGCAACGACTAACCCTTTGTCTACAAAACTAAAATTTCTTAAAATATTTCAGGAAATGATATTGTAATTTTTGTATTCTACATATTAACTCGTAAATATAGAGAACAAAGATGACGAAATTATGTCACTTCTAAAAACAGTAGAAAAGATAACAATAATGAAATATAGATATATTATATTTATTAATTTACATCAGTTAATTAATTACATATTGACATAATTACGTCTTATTTTCAAGGATGAATATCTAGCACTAAAACGTTCTTATAAATTACCTAAATGTTACAATTCACAGTGACTGATTGTAAAACCATCTGTATGAAGTAGGCTGGTCAGCGCGTATGAGTGAGTGTGCGTGTAGAAGTGCAAGGATCGCTCTGGGGGGCTTCTGTGTTTGGATAAGACATAATGTAAACGCATTTCAAAAATCTGTGATATTTAAAGCAAAAGAATATAAAACCTGGCGACATAAACAATTATCTCTATTTGAATGACCAAAGCTAAAGGTACAGACAAAAGTAAGCAATCTAACTCACCCATGTCGGAATAGTCGTCGACGAGAATGATCTCGTGCAGGAGATGCGGCGGAGACCTGTCTATCACAGAATGCACTGTCCTCAGGAGAACAGACCACGCCTCGTTGTGGAAGCAGATGACGACGGATGTTGCAGGCAAGTTATCCATGTACCGCCCTTCTTTTTTACACCTGCAAAACCAAAATTCCATCATTAAATCGACAAACTACCAAATGTAGCTTAAACGATAGAAAGGGTTGACCAGTTTAAAAACTCGAACTTTCGTTGAATTATTTACATTACATCTACGAGTTGTAATTCTTTTTGCAGATCTGATTTTAAAAAGAGAAAGTAGGCTACAAAACACATACTTTCTGCGGTAAAATTAATATTATGAAAATAAAGCAAAACAAAAGTTTTTTGTTTGTTATCAAGCTCCTATTCTTAGAAATAATTTCAATTCAACTATAGTTTAGTGAGTTTTCGGCGGTAAGGCAGAGAAGACGTGGTTTTAAAAGAAGGAGTTGTACTCACGAAATTAGCTCAGGAATTATATTAACTATTAAGAATCAAGAAACAAGGGGATTATTAATAATTGTTGGATAAAGCTAATGTGACTAAGATAGCAACGGTCGCTTTAATATTTGTGTAATTATTTCGTAACGTCGGGGATTTTTTAAACTGAAGGAGACGTAGAAAGGACGAAGGAGAGCATTACATACGGATACGGGCCAGGACTAAAACCAACAACTCAATATCCAAGTGAACCAATCGTTCCAGCACCTTCAAGCAGTCAATTGCAAAATTGCTTAGGCAAAAAATTCTATTGGCTAACTTTAATCTAGCAACCTTGCTTACAAAAGCCCAATCAATATTCCTCAAATTATTTTCAATTTTAAATTTCCATAAACCATTTAAATAAAATAATTAAAGTCATAAATCCAATATAAGAAACCACGCTTAATAGAAATAAAGCGCATAGTGACTTTAATTATTGCAATTATTTCAATAGTTTCCCTCCTTTCGGAGTGACGTCACTGAGTGTTGCAGGTTTCCCTGCAACCAGGCCGACGAGACTGTGTACGACTGAGCGAACGATCACATGGGGTCTGCGGTTCTGACGGTTTTATTTATTATTATTTATAATGATAGATTATGTTATATGATGAATAATCGCTCGTAACAATATAGGCCTATATAAATTTTACATTATAAATAAATTTAATTTCTTTTTTCTATTATTGGTGTCTGGTTTGGGGGTTGCGTAGCCGTGCAGCCTGGATACAAGCCGTCACTGATATATATACATGCGGTATATATATATATATATATATATATATATATATATATATATATATATGTATATATATATATATATATATATATATATATATATATAAATATATATACACACACATATATATATATATTTATATATATATATATATTTATATATATATATGTGTGTGTGTGTGTAAATATATCAAAGGGAAAAGGATAATAAATAAATCAATCATTCACGTTTACATCGAAACACACAAAACCGTTCATAACAAATAAAAGAATTACACAAAACTCACTTAAAAAATAATCATTTATTAACTCAAAAACGTTTCAATGACAAAGTCATTATCAGTGAGTTTTGTTACTACAAACTCTAACTTACAACTACAGTTTGTCATTGAAACGTGCCTAAGTTTATAAATGATTAATTTGTGATGTTTATGTACGTCTTTTATTTGTATTAAATAAACAGTTGTAAAATGATTCAACAATAAACAATAATTCATTAATAATTGAACAATATTTTATTAATAATAAAACATACAAATATTGTTTATTTATATTTAAAAAATATATATATATATATATTTAACAACGAGAAAGCTAGTATTTTGTTCAAAAAGACCGTCTAGTGGAAGTAGCTAGTGGTGTTTATAGGCCTACTAAGTGCGGATGGCATCTGAAACATTTGATGCTTTCTACGTGAACGATTTCGTTCCATTTTACCCTTTGCTTGCAAATAACATCGCACTAGCGTTGCAAGGATTAGCGCATATCTACTTTTACCGACAATTCTAAAATATTTCTCTGTGATCTTAAAAATATCGGTAAATACCTTCGCTTCTTCATAATTTCGTTTTAGTTTGCAATATTGCGATATTTTAATCGTGCTGCTCAAAAACAACGAAGTTTGGAGTCAGATAATATCGGTATGCACACAATTGTGTAGTAATTCAGCTTTACTATATCAGGGCTTTAAATGGCTTCCCTAACGTTCCATTCCAACTAATACTCTTCACAATATTATATAATTGCCACATATTTCATTCAATAATCACTCAATGATCTACAAATATGTAGTAAAGATATGAAACACGTTTCATACCTAAATAGCAGTCGGAACATGTGAACACATACGCAGCATATTTGAAGCATAACTAACTAGACAAATATGTACTAAAGATATGAAACACGTTTCATACGTAAATAGCAGTCGGAACATGTGAACACATACGCAGCATATTTGAAGCATAACTAACTAGACAAATATGTACTAAAGATATGAAACACGTTTCATACCTAAATAGCAGTCGGAACATGTGAACACATACGCAGCATATTTGAAGCATAACTAACTAGACAAATATGTACTAAAGATATGAAACACGTTTCATACGTAAATAGCAGTCGGAACATGTGAACACATACGCAGCATATTTGAAGCATAACTAACTAGACAAATATGTAGCGAAAACATACACGGCGAGTTATAACCAATGGTCCAGGTGTAAAGAAACCATTTGAAATACAGGATTGTCATAAAAGAATGGTACGGTTTTAGTAATTCGTAGGAAGTAGGGAATATTGCTTACCTCAGCTAGATGAACTAGAAAATATTAATCAACTACATTTTCAACAAGGTGGTGCTCTCCCACACTTCAGTGCTTTGGTCACGGACGCTTTAAACGAAAAATTTGGAGATCGATGGATAAACCGGCAAGGGCCTCCAAGGACTCCTGGTCTGACACGGTGTGATTTTTTACCATTTAAATTTAAAATAATTTCTGTGGGAGGACCATAGCCCCCCCTTAGTTACCACTCCCAAAAAATTAAATTCTGAAGCCGCCTTTGACCCATATTAAAGCGTTTATATGCTATTTAAAAAACCCATAGTGAAATATAGGATTGAACACAAATAGTAAATTATTTCATACACAATTCGGAAAATAAACCTTTCATTGCTGATAATTGGTCGAATTTTATCTATGACCCTTGTTAGAAATTAAATAAGAATTGCATTGCATCATATTGACTAAGGTAGTCTGATGGATTACAGTGGTAAACGTCACCCAGCGGTTTGAAAGTGAACATTTTCTTTTATTATTTTCTTTCACGAGAATTTCAAGTTGTGTCCTACATAAGCGGTTTTTATGCACCAAGGAGACAAAATGCTTCGAAAGCAAAATATTTATCATGGAAACTTTTTAATTCAAGATATTAAAAATTACTAAACTGAAGAATATAAAATAGCGAAATGAAATGTGTAAAACGACAAATTAAACATTAAGTTGAAAAATAAGAATTGTCTAGTTAAGTTTCTCTAGACAATTAGTAAAACAAGACATAAATCTCTATAAAAAGCTATGAATAATAATGAAAAATAATACAAACGTGAGTTAGTAAATAAGTTCATGCATAATATTAAACATTTTATAAACAAGAAAAAAAGACGTAAAAGAGGAAGTGAAAAATTAATTCAAAAGGAAGTTCAGTATTTAAATAAATTAAAAAAATGAATAAGAGAAATTAATTTAGTAAAGAAATACAGATTTTTAATTACATATTTTATTGAAGACTTAAGGCGCTCAGTCTGCTAATATCGTATACGAAGTGTGGGAAAATATTGTGAAAATAGGGGTAATAAACCCACCAGTACAGAGTATAGGATAGATCCATGACATCACTATGCAAGATAGCATACTGAAGTAGATCTACTCTTTATTGGGGTCATCATTAGGAATCTACCCGTTACACTCCCTCTAGGAAAAAATAACAAGGAAAAGTAGATATAATTAGGGAAGCGGAAATTGATCGAATGGTGGTGGGAGTAGGATAAATGGCACAGTATTGCCAGGGTCGCTTACATGAATAAGGTTCAAAAGAGGTGCATGTTCTCTACCTTGGCTTACTTAATATAAGGCCCTGATAAATATCCCCTTGTCCAATGGGTTCCCAAACTGGAAGGCGCACCCCATCGGGGGGGGGGGGGGGGGCGTGAAGGCAAGTCAGAGGGTGGAGCGAGTCCACTTGGAAAATAATAAGATAAATTAAATATACTTAATATTATAGGAACAAACTTGATGTTGTTATGACTTGAGTTGTGCCCTTACTAAAATACAACTACAAATAGGCTTCTCAGTGTAAAAAAAGCAAGCTCAAGCAGAGATAGAGATTTTTCTCTTATCAGTTAAAAGTTACCTTGGAAATTGAAACTTGAAATGTTATACCATGTCTCTTGTGAAAGTATGTATAAATAAATTGTTTTCAATATATATAATATTTAATTCATTTTCATATGCCCATACCAATTATGTATAGTCTAAAGTGGAGGGAGGCGTGGAAGGATTTCATTTCAAGAGGAGCGGTCGTGGTATCAAAAGGTTTGGGAGCCCCTGTCCTAGTGTGTTAGAAAACATTTCCCCTCAGTTTATAAATTTAATTTTTATAATTTCATTAGGTAGTAATATGGCTAGTGGAAACGGAATTCAAACGTCATGAACAACAAAATACATCGTACTTACTAATTCATAAATACAGGTAAATAATCAAGTAAAGAGATTAGTTGATAAATAAAAATGTAATATGTAAGTTTCTACTAGCTTCAGAATAGAATTAACTAAAGTAAAATATATCAGTTGAGAAATAACACCTTTATTTCTTGATAGTGCCATCACAAGTAACACGTTAATTGGCTACAAAACCAGGGCTCTTTGATGTCCCGTTAGCCTCGAAGCCCTTATTTCCGAACGTTTAATTACCCCACTAGCCTTATGAAGTGGACATTAGGGATGGCGATTTTAGGGGTGGTCATTAAATTCAACGTCTCTCTGAATGGCTGCGCTGTTCTATTGACTCTACAGTCAGCACGTCCCTCGAAGTACTCTCCGTTAACCTATTCCTTTAATGTTTAGAATACGTACTTGTGTTTTACTTTAATTGCATCTAAATTGCTTTAACAAACGTTGTACTGGTCCGCTAGTAAATAATAATAATAATATTAGGCCTAATAATAATAGTTCACATTGAATAATTGAGCTTATTAACTAGTTAGGAATCTGTGCCACTCAATGCCGGCAATAATATTTCATTAAAAACAGTAAAACTTAAATTAAAAGTGTATTTATTTTATTTGAATTCAAATCATAAATTATTTATTTATTTATTAATGTTTGTTGAAATTTCAAAAGAAGTCAAACAAAAAGCAACAAATTCAACATATGCAAAACAACTGAAAATCACTGTGGCTGCGAGTCTACCATCACTGGCTTGAATGTCCGCAACACCAAGAAACATAATGAAGCAAATAACTATTTTATAATTTTGAATTTTGTAGTACATTACGTTCGTTGAATCTTATTAATCACTTAAACATATGACTATCCGAACTTTAAATTGAGTAAATTTGTTAAAACTTACTGAGACATGTCTCAGTAAGTTTTAACAAATTTACTAAATTAAAAGTTCGGATAGTCATAAACTACTATTTTATATTGTAACGTTTTTTTTCATATTACCGCCAAGCCTCGATAACCGTAAGCGACAGATCGTTAATAGTTTCAAGTTCCAATGGTCGCCGGAGGAGTCCGGCACCTTAAGCGGACGTATAATAAACAGGTGATTGTGATAAACATGTATTTTCCGGTCCCTTTTAAAATTAAAAACATCAAGTTAGTAAAAGCACGAATCTTGTATTGAGAGTCGAACAAAAAAGGTCCTCGGCGTTTACCTCGTGACTGCAGGAGCGTGCCTCCCGATCATCCAAGGAAACCAGTGAACACCAGCGGAAAAGTAGTATATAAACTACCCGCAACAAATAAATATTTCAAATTTATTTCTATATGTTGTATAAATTGTATATACGCATACCGTCTACGGCCCGAGGAGGATTATTTGTCAGATTTTTCTTTTTGGGGGGATATTCTAAATTCTACTTTTTTATATTGATAATCTCGCTATTTAATTCTCCGATGGCCGTAAGTGTCAATATTTACAAATCAAACTAAATTTACGAGAGGAAAACTAGAATTAATTTTAACGTAGAAGGTTTATAAAATATATAAAGATTTTTACCAGGTTATTTGTTTTTCAAACCCTCCAGTTTTTAAGGGTTAATAAACCTTTTGGGGGTCTGTTTGGTCAAATGGGTAGAGCCGTAATCTAATACGGCTAACCTAAATGTTCTATTGATTCCTGGTAGTACCAAAGATTTTCTGTGTATTGTTTCGGGTTCTAGGTTATTATTATGCTTATTATGTCAAATCGTCTACTAAACTAAGTCTATTAAACTTGATTAACGTTTGATAAAATAATTTTTAATGGTTTAGTTCAAAACCTATTACAATTATTTTCAATGTAAACCTGAAATGTTTTCTGTCCCACTGAGACACTGAAAAATACTAAACGGGTGTGTTTACAATGTTATAATGATTTTTATACACTCGTGTCTATAGAAACTGTTTCTGTACACACAATACACCTGTGTGTGTGTGTGTGTGTGTGTGTGTGTGTGTGTGTGTGTGTGTGTGTGTGTGTGTGTGTGTGTGTGTCAGTATATATAAATTCCATCTTTAGTATAGACCTCACATAACTAAATATATATTAAGATACAAGTTATTTTAAACTTTATCGTAACCCCATTCCAATATAAGCGGACGCAATTGATTTAACCGTGTAAATCATGCATCTTACAGCATTTCTTATATTAAAATCACCAAGCGTTGGAGCGTTACAAGGATATATGTGGACGTAAATCATTCTGCCCGTACCTAACGTATCAGGGAATCCCCTCTTCGCATCCGGCCCACACACTGGACATATGTTTATAATCTTCGCCCTAAATTGCGATCCAATTTCCTCTAGGTGACGCGTCAAGCACTTCCATCTCCTATGAGGAACACGATTTCCTCTCGGGACTGCTTTATCTTACTTTTAGCGTTATCTCGGCTATTGATTTCTGAAATGTTTTAAAAAATATGAACAAGTAAATATTACCAATCCGAATAAGGGAACCACTATAACATTTGAGCTAACAGTCCCCTCGATTTAACCACTCCGCAACCAGTAATATTATCGCTTGTGTAGACATCAATAGGTTTTTGTGATTTTTAATAAAGAAGAACTATCCAAAGAACTACGCATAAACTTTACTTCCAGTGGTTAATTTATTATTCTGTACAAACGATCTATATGTGTTGCATGTGATTCACGTAAATCGCCGCCGGCATAAAACATAGCTCCAACAAACGATCATTATATACTCACTTTGATTCATACAGCAATATATATATAATTAATAAATTTAAAATATTTCAAAAACAAGAATACTTTTAATGAATATATTTATTCAACGCTTTTCGCCGATAAAATAGTACCAGCATTTTCAGTAAAATAAATTATAATTATAATTAGACTAAAATTACGTTATTAGATAATTATTATCCCGAAGATGCTGGTACTATTTTATCGGCGAAAAGCTTTGAATAAATATATTCATTGAAAGTATTCTTGTATTTGAAATATTTTTAATTTATTAACTATATTACAAGAAAACATATCACCATATTTAATATATATATATATATATATATATATATATATATATATATATATATATATATATATACATCTGAAAAAATCAATCTACCTACAAATATTAGGTACTTCAAAACTTATCCATAAAAGACTTATAGAAACAAAAACAATACATTTGTTTGTTGCGTTGTAAACTGTGATAACAAATTTTGAACAAAAAAAATCAAACGAACGGCATCCTATCCATGCCCCCTCTCGTGCCCTGTTATATTATGCCACGTTTTGCGAATTATTTAAGTTTATACTTACAACATATTAAAAATAACTTTCAAGTCTACTTAAATAACTTCAAACTAATTTTCATTCATTTTTTGTTGCAAAACATTAATATTATGATTTTTCTTCCATCTTAAACGTGAACAATGTCTTTTTCGATAGTGAACAATGTCTGCTTCAAATAAACAATATCTTCTCAAATGTGACAAATATCTTCTTAAACATGAAGAACATAATTTTAATCGTGAAGAATATCTGTTTAAATTGAACAATATCTTCTGAAACGTGAACAATATCTTTTGAAACGTGAACAATATCTTATTAAACGTGAAAAATATCTTTTTGAGTATATATTATTCAATCACTTTACAATATTCCCGTTACATAATAATTTCACTTATAATCCATACAATCAGTAGGCACTCCTATTTTTATCAACTTATCACAAATACGTCATAAACACACTTTATAAAATCGTGCAGTTAAACTACAGATACGTTAACGACATTGTCGAAATATACAAAGGAAATGAGCCATAGCTAAATAGATAGTTTTCAAACAAACAAACTGTATTAACTAATATTATATATTTGCTAAATATAATTTTAAAAAGTTTGTTTAAACCTAACCGTACAGGCACATATGATACTCTTCCGGCAGATGTAATGCATTTCTAGTTCTTACCTTAGATTATACATGACAGAAACAGAAAGCGCAATCAGCAGACGGTTAAGAAAACATAACTTTGCATAACACCTTATCTCAAAAAAAAACATTATTAGATAGAAAATCAATCTAAAAAGACATCGCACATGCATAAAAACCGTCTTTTTACAGTCGAATATAATGATATATTCGAGAATTTCGAACTACACCTCAAACAAATACTCAACACTCAATTAAATTTCAATTCCCACACGCTTATTGACGTAATATATTTTACATATAGTTTCCAACCCCATCCAACGCCACTGCAATGTCAACTCACATCACTGGAGTATTTGTGTGAATTGATAAGAGGGAGACATCTCTCAATAAGGCTGTTCTCATTCGAAGTTGAAATAAGTAGACTACTATTCACGGCAAACGTGCATTTTTTACAATTAAATAGGAACACACAAAAGTTTTCCAATGTTACCAAAGTTATTAATTTGTTTACAATGTTTCTTCGAAATATCTATTTTGCATAGCCCTATTCTAAAATACAAAAAAATTGCAAAACGTTGTTGCACACTTTGTTTTCTAGAATTGTGGTCTTTTAAGCGGTAAACCCTATTGGTTGTGGTCTTACTGTACGTTCGTGATATTTTGTTGGTAAATCCAGTACAGTATGAGTTATAAATAATAACAATATTTTCATTTATTTATTTTACTGTACAACCGAGGAGTATGAATTAATTGAACGCAATCAAACTTAATAACTACAATGTCATTAATTTATTATTCATAAATCCGCACCTCATTTCATTTACTTGGTAACCATCTTCACAGGTATTGGGCTTGAACAATTAATTCACAGATGGTTTTCAATAACAAAACTCCAGTGCTAACTGATCTACCAATCAAGTATCTGTACGTCACGGAAGACAAGTATAGACCCTACTATGAGGCCGTGAGCTGCTATGAGGCCGAGAGCCGCGATAATTATTTGCACGGCTTGAATAGCCTAATGTCTAATTTTGGGCGCATTTCATGAACAATTAAATTTAATACAAATCTAAGATTTGCATCATGCACAAAAAGTTTACCTCATTTAAATTCGCCCTTTTAAATTGGTCTTCCATAAACAGCAATACGTGATTGGTCAAGTTAGTTACCGCAATATTGTTAATCTACATCAGGAGGTGATTCATAATGAATAAATTATTTGTTTGTGCATTTTGGGTTTTATTGTGTTTATGTATTCTTATGTATTACTTAATTTTGGTAAATGTTTAGATTCACAAACTCAGGTAAATATTAGCCTGGAACATTCTTAAACATGTCCTAAGGCTATTTACATTAATATTGTGTGTGTGTGTGTGTGTGTGTCGGAAAGTTGTTTTTTTATCAATTTTTAGCTGGGTAAAAAATTCAGTGTGTAGTATAAGTTGTACTACGGCTGCCTGCTTCCGCGAAGTGATATAGTGACATCACGATAGCTCTATTTTTACTTACGTTTTTCTGGCATATACAGTGCGTGAGGTTTAACCGTGTCTCTGACCTTGAGATCGCTAGGATGGACTGGGCTACAGTGCAGAGTCAAACCCCAACACGTCAGAAAATATCAGTGACGTATTTAAAGTGTAAACATATCTAATTAACTAAATGATAATACTGTAATAGTTTGATGTAGACATGATATTTAAATGTGTTGCTCTGCTTCTGGAAAGAAAGAGACGCGATTACGAAAGAGACGATATAAGCATTGTATAATGTTTTCAGTTAGGCTAGTAGTAAAATGCTAGAGCAGAACGAGGGACACCGTGAAACCTCACGCACTGTACGCATATTTAAATATACCTATAGTCTCCAGTCAGGATGGATTTGGTTGTAATTTTATTCAACAATACCTAATGGTTAAATGTATAAAATTAAAACCAAATCCACCCAGACTGAATACTTCATAGGTATATTTCAATATAGGGTATGTAAACTTAACCTTCCGTGTCAACAAAAATAATAGTTATTAATACAGCTTCAGGACATGTTTTTGATTTATTTTATACGCATTCCATTGGGGGTTGGCAATCTGCGTCACTGTATCACAATTGTGACGTCACTGTATTACTCTGCGGAAGCAGGCAGCTGTTGCACAACTTACTACTGCGCACTGAATATTTTACCCAACTAAAGAATTCTTGATAAGAATCCACTTTCCGACACACACACACACACACACACACACACACACACACACACACACACACACACACACACACACACACACACACACACACACACACACACACACACACACACACACACACACACACACACACACACACACACACACACACACACACACTCACACACACACACACACACACACACACACACACACACACACACACACACACACACATTATTATGAAAATAGCCTTAGGACATGTTTAAGAATGTTCTAGACTATTATTTAGCTAGATTTGCGAATCTAAACAATTTACCCAAATTTTAAAACTGACATTTACTTAGTAAAACAAAAACTATAAACTTACGAATGTGGAAACAACCTTCTTAAACGCAAACTCGATTCTGACAGAGCATATAACTAGGCCTCGTATTGTCTTGGGTTTTGTTTACAGCAGTGTAACTTATTTGTATTCTGTTGCGGATATAATCTAATTGAATACACATTGCATCTATAACCTACGGTATTGAATGGCGAATGAGTAGTGAACGTAACCTAGCAACGACAAACAAAAATAAAACACCTGCAGCGAGACGCAATCTCTAACATTAACAATGGCTACGTATTACCCGACAACTGTTGGGGATAAATGGCTCTCACTCAAGAGGAAAATTTTGATTTACTTTATCAATCCACCTTCCAGTCTTTCGTATAGATCGTAAACGTCTTTGATATAGAGTATTTCTTTTTCGGGGAATAGTTGAAGTACTTTGAAGATATATGTCTATCCATGCAAACGTCTGATTAAGGCAAGTGTAAAAACGAAAATGAAAATAAAAGGGGAAAAATTGTTGAATGAAATACATAGAATGTAGTGGTTATTTTGTATGAAATATATCGTAACTGTCAACTAGGTATTACGGCAAAATAAAAAAGAAGGTAGGAAGGATATTGCAAATGACGGTTTAGAGAAGAAAGAAGTTAAAAGGGGGATAAAATGGAAATTGGCATTGTTTTGGCACGAGCGTTTGAAGAAAATAAATGTTAGACAGGCGTATAAGTGAAGAAAAACTAGAAGGTTATAATACTAGGAACAGTTGAAAAGGTCTAGTTAATCGCTTACACGCGATGCCTCCTTTCCGAAAATCCTAATCTAAAAACAATCTGCGCCAAATAAGGGCAGTCCAGAAAATATCTCTAGGCTTCAACACCAGACGATGGGGCAGGAGGAAAAACGTAGGAACGTTGTATTGACCCTATGTTTCCATGTTACAACGAAGCACGCAGTAGTGCGAAAGCAAAGCTCTTGCCTACGCCACCCATACAGCATCTTACATCAAACCCTTGCTCCAACCTACAGAAAGGGAGAAAAATGGTCTCTCCTCAGGATTGTCTTGATGAAAAAGTCTTGATGAAACGTTCAATTTTTAAATATTTTGATTTAAAAAAGACTAATTTTTAGTAAATATATGGATTTAATTAATACAAAGTATAGGGATTCCTTGAGATTCTGCTTAAAATGTTATATAATGTGTTAGACATAAATAATATTGACCTCAAAACCTCAAAAAAGGCTCATATTCATTCATATTTAAAAATTATGAATACACAATTTTTTAATTCCATGGTTTTTTCGAATAATGCGAATTTTTGTACATTAAAGAATTTGTTAATTTTTTAAAATATTATTTCAGCTAAGCGGTCGATAATACAAAAATGTTTTTTGAAAATCTATTGCGAAAAAAAAATTAATTTTTAAAAAAGACTAATTTTTAGTAAATATATGGATTTAATTAATACAAAGTATAGGGATTCCTTGAGATTCTGCTTAAAATATTATATAATGTGTTAGACATAAATAATATTGACCTCAAAACCTCAAAAAAGGCTCATATTAATTCATATTTAAAAATTATGAATACACAGTTTTTTAATTCCACGGTTTTTTCGAATAATGCGAATTTTTGTACATTAAAAAATTTGTTAATTTTTTAAAATATTATTTCAGCTAAGCGGTCGATAATACAAAAATGTTTTTTTGAAAATCTATTGCGAAAAAAAATTTCATTTATGAAATTTTCGCACTTAATTGCAATATCCAGTTGTTTTGTCATCATATTATTGGTCACGAGCCTCAAAAGCTTGTTTATAAAGCTATGGTGTTATAAAGCAAATTTCAATTAATTTCCCGTCATATTCTTACTCAGCGATCCCAAAAACATATCAACAAATTTACGTTTAAATATAATAATTTTTTTTACCATATCCGAACTTCCAATATACAAGTACCAGTGTGCATCTCCGCACTTATTCACTGCACGTAAATATTTTTTTTTCACAAGTTTATTTTGAAAAGTATGATTACTTACCGTAAAGTATCCATGCCATTAAAAATTAGTTTTTATAATTTAATTAAATGTCACTTTTTTCAGCAAATAATTGCTCCAATGATTTAGTCGTGAAAATTTAATACGGGGATTCACGCTTTAAATGAAACATTCTCTTACTATTGCTAATAAATACAATGGTAATAAAATATTTATGCTTATAAATACACAATAAATTTAAATATATAAAAAATAGATAGCCTACACAGCTAAATTTATTAACTGGAAAATACAAAACACAAACTAATTAACAATCATTTCAATTAAAAAAATGTGCAAATAAACTAAATTAATTATTACCTTATTCTGTATTCATTATACAAACCAAAAAATGCACAACTGATAATGAATATTTATATCCCTACTCAATAATTAATTCATCTACTTAAAATACAAACGGCTCGCGGCGATCGAAACACAGATGTGGACCTATCTGAATGAGTGAATGAATATCACAGATGGAAGAGAAACTCAATAACGAAGTACCGTGGTGGCATCGCAAGACTCCGTCACAAGAGCTTTTATATTACTTTATTCTTCGTAACTCATATCCATTCACTTTCCGGTGTATCTCACGTGTGGGTCCGCAGGGCCAAGGGAAGTTTGGCCAATACCTTCCACTTTTGGCGTGCTTTTTGTTACGAAAAATGCGTAGAGCTAAAGATGCGTTCAAGAAGAAACAATAGCAATTGACGAGGGTAAGTTGTAAATTTGACAAGCGAAAAAAGCGTACAAACAAGACTCCAGTTGTCAAGCCAGGTCATCTACCCGTGAACTATTAAACGTTTAATTAAACGTAAGTTATTAAACTTTCAAACTTTTGGATTCTACCAGTCCAAATGGGTCAAAAAAGGGTTTCCACTTTGTCAGAGGTCACTTTGATTATAACTGTCGAGGTGATAAGTTCGATTTAATCGTAAGAGACTTATCAAAAGAGGGTGAAACTGCGACTCCTATGCAGGTGAGACTGAAGTTACTTAGAAAGAATGAAAAGAAAAACGAAGGATATTAAGTGAAATGAAAGAATTTAAAAAAACAGTACAAAATACCTAGAAACTGGAGACGTATGTCTTTTTTATTATCTCTTTCCTACAAATTGGTAAAGTTGTAAAATAGATTAAATTAAAAAATTCTCTAAAATGAACAAAAAAACATTTTAATTAAAAAATTAAAATAAAAATAATTACCGAGGCTACAAGCTGATTTTAAACACGCCAAAATGACATCTCTATCATTTTGCCAGTCCAAAACCTAGAAAAGTGTGATGGAAATCAGGAAAAGTAGATAAAGTTTTCAAGGATTTCCAGTCCCGAAAAACTAAGCGACACCTATGTTTAGTTCAGTGGTAAACTCATTTATGTAGCTCAATGATTTTAAAAGACCCGTGTTCGCCTAAAAGTTGTACGCATTTTTCACCTGTCAATATTCTGACGTCATAGCCTACCCTAATCATCTGTCAAAACCTGATCCTGTACGCATTTTCGTAATATTCCTGGTGTACGGATATTTCGTGTATCCCTTGTGAACACGGCTATCGTTACCTTCCCCGAATCGGGTGATGAAACTGAGAACAATGCCTTCTATGTGCAACAGCCAAAATTAATGGAGAGGCTCCCCCCCTATTTACATTTCCAGTCCTCGATGAACACAAAATCTGCTCACTTATTCATTGCGAGTTCCATTGGCCAAGACGCCAAGGACTAGTATTAGATAAAGAAAAGTAATACTAAAAAGCAGCGTAAAAATAGGGTGAACGCATAAAAATAACTCTTCAATAACAGTATTCTGTTAGTCACTGGACTAGTCCTAATAAATAATGCTATTACTTTCACGAGCCTTAAGATCGTGGCTAAAACCTAAGACAAAAATCGTTAAAAGGGACATGAGAAATAAGGTACAAGTAAATAGTGTTGTTATTGTAGAGCGAAGTTGGGAGAGGGCTCATTATGTAGCGACGTATTTTACGCTGGACATCAATATAACTGTATTTATTATGCGACACTGTTAAGGTAATCCGAAATAAACGAAAAGGCGATTCCTTTCAAAGAGGTTCGTCAAAAAAAAAAAGCAGACAGAACCAAGCCACTGCGGGATCATTACTATTCCAGGCTTATTATCTCCTCCGGGAGGGTAATGCATAATAGATGTCATTTCCTCTGCTGGCCCCGCCCATTCTTCCTGCTATTTTGTCTTCCGTTGCGAGCCAAATTGATCAGTCTTCTTTCGCGGCCTTAATAATACAGAGCGCGACGAACGTAAATAAAACGATTTGATTTTGTTGGTTCGGCGCTTCCCAGTCACGATACTCCCAGCTACTTCGTACTATATGAACACAATTAGACCATTTATAAGAAATTATTTCGCTGTATAAACTAAATCTATTTATTTTTCTAATGCTATTCCATGAGAGAAACACACTCCAAGAAATGTCACTATATTGTACTAACAAATATTAATGTATAATGATTTTCTCGAGCAACTGTGGCCTATGTTATAATATTTTAAATAATAAACCCAATAACCACAAATTAAATTTATTTATAAATAAAGTCTTTAAATCTTTCAAAATTGAGAAATTTATAATTCTAATTTACTTTTGTTCTTTTCCAAATATATCACTTTTGTATTATTTTCGCCACATTGCTACATATATACAATTACATATTATAATTATATGCTCTTATTTATTTTTTATTTCATTCTCTGTTCAGTTATATGGATGGTTAAAATAAGTACTTGTGTTTCCCATAGACTTATAGTCGAGCTCGTGTGCCTTCTTTAACACTTATATTAATAGAAAACATCTGCGAATACAGGAGATATTTAGATCTACATTTGAATTTTTCCTTCATTCTCAAGCAATCAAACAGGCTTTACAACCAAGCTTAGTGCTCCCATGTAATAGCGGATTTAGAATGTTATTGATTAAAGAAAATTGAAAGAAACCATAGAAAATCAGAGCCACATGATTGAAGATAAACATTAATATAATTCATCAGTGTGGCTGTGATATAGTGTGAAGAAATTTGGAAAGATGTGAAGAGAGTAGAACGACGTGCTTTTAGAATCGAACCTTTTAAATTCCATCACAAGCACGCGAATAGACAAGACACTGTGCATAAAAAAACCATGCATATGAATCAGCTGTCTCCACCTTCAACTCGTGACGCTCGAATAAGATGTCCACTATCAGGGTCAAAACGGGAGACTTGATGTCACGAAGCAACAACATATAAGAGCCAGACAGTCTTACTGGTCGACAAAGACGATGTCGCTAACTAAGGAAGGACTAGCATACGAGATATATAACCAGTTGCGTAGCTTTGATAGTGAGGTGAGACACAATGTCTCTGTCGTTTTATCGCCGTCAGGGTGTTTGAAATTCTATAGTAAGACCTGGCCTGATCACCGGCCAGCTTCTGAGACGAAACAAGTGCTCCAACTAGATTAAAACCTCCACCAAAACTACTCAAGACCAGTAGAGCCATTCAAACGGCAAAAAAGGTTGCATTGGAATTAAGGTACCGTTTCCGTCCGCTAAAGTAGCCCTTCTGATTATTTAGGTTGAATTACGTGCAAAATAGACCTTTGTAAACCTTATCGGCTAGCCGTACTTGTACTTAAAAGATCGGATCTACGTACTGGGAATCGGAGTACAGACAAAATGGGGCCAAAGCCTAACCTACTCTCAACTCGTACATGTTGAGAGGAGTATCATTATGACTTGTTGTACCTCCGGTCCTGATGAGCAAGTTCTGGACTTATTTCATAGGCAGGAGATTACCCACATCGACCTACCCCAATTTCCCACCAATCCAAACTCAAACTGTCAGATGCTCAACCCATACGACTTGAGGACCAGGATCGAGCTTGAAGCCCAGACAAGTGGTACTACTATGTGGCGTCCTAAAAGAGTTACTGTAAGATTGACAGCTTTGGTACGAGACGAGTCTTCTAACAGTCAACTTCGGTTTCTCCCACTCTCCTTGAGCTACAGATTGTTGACAGTAAAACAACTTTTCAGTCGTTAAGAGATTTACGCCCAAACTACTTCCATGAGATGTTTTCAAGATGCTACAACTTTAATTCCCTTCGAGTTTCCCTCGCCCCTTTATCTTAACTAAAAATGTGTTAAAACAAGTACTTATTGCATTTTTGAGTAATTTTCAGCAAAAATATTTTTACACGTCTTTGGTAAAAATGTTTTATTTTGGTTTTTCAAAAACCATACGTAAAAACTGAAAATACTTTTTATTTGAAACATTTTGATTTTATTTTTAGTATAAAAAAGCTGTTCATATAAAAGGTTTAGGCGATATTAAACGCTTAAAATGTCGTTTAGTAAGAGACGCCAAAGAATAATTGTCGTTGATGGCGGTCGACGAAACTTTAACGTTTAAATTAAACAAAGTAACGACTCGTCGGAACTTATAATGATGTAAAATCAAGAGAAACCTACCGAGACATAACGCTATCGATAGCACTAAGCGACCTTGTCAGCGTCTCACTGAGTCGTTGATTTGTTTCATTCAAACGTTACTTACATTGTAATCTAAATAACTAAACATTTTTTATAAACTACCGCTAGGAAAAAAATTAAGTTTTTAAACGTATGAGCTAAATGACTGCACATCTTCAGCATACAAGTCTATTCTAGTAATATGCTCGAATCTTTCTGTTTATGAATTGTAGATATAATCAGGCATATACTCTTTCAACTGAGTGGACTCGGTATTGTTTCATACAGAAACCTAATGTTATAATGCAAGAAAGATGCATCTCAACCTTATTGACACGATTCCAATTTTGTTTCAAGATGTTGAAGGCTCTTAATATTCGTTGGTCAAGATGTTTTAATAAGGGTATCTTGGCTTGTAAATAGTTAGCTAGAACCTATAAATGTTTATTAATGTTTAAACTTTATGTTCATTTAGTTTAAAAATTATATTTTCATTTAAAAAATTTTAACTACAAAGTTATACAGACTATAATTAAAGTCTCGTACTGTTAATAATATGTTACATTATATTTTAGAAATAATTTATAAAATTATAAGAATATAATATAAGAATGCAGCTTATAAACAAGAAGCTGGTATAGCGGTTTGTTAACCATTATGCTGTATAATATATTGGAAACATACAAGACAATTATAAAACAATAAACAAAATAATTGTAATACATGATCCAAATGGTCCATATTTTATAGGCCATCCAGATTCGAAAGCGTTCTAGGGCAGTGGTTCACAATCCCCAGAATGTATGATTGATATTGTATTTAATACACATAAAATATAATAATGATAGTAAGAAATACTTGTTACAGTTACAGAATTACTATAAAACTGAAACGTTAATTATATTGGGCGAAAAGTGTCACATTGTTATTCATGAAAAATTTGTTTCCAATTACTGCCCAATAAGAAAACCATCTGGAATTAAATAAACAGCGTATTGACCGATGCGAATGTATGTCTTTGAGTCTATCTTTTATGCATTACTTCCATCGATATGAAGTGTTGGGTAGTTGTCGAGTACACTCCCTCGAAGATTAGTCACCTATCCTACGGTAAGTGGCGCGCGTGTATTCAAATAAATTCAATTCAATTGAATACGGTACAGAATTTATTTAGACCTATAATTTTAATTCTAACAATTTAAATCTTAATTTGAATGTATACATTAACTTTCTGATATTTTTGTTTACAGTGAGACATATTGTAACGGGCTGGGTCCCATTCGTGATTTATGACACACTGCTCGAGACGTTTACAAGACAGTTGACGCTTGAGCGGACGCAACATGTAGACAAGTCTGGAACCTTCTAGAAATCAAGGGAATAGAAATTCCTAGAATCGGCCAATCAATATATAAAGGTTTTGTTAGTCGTGAGAGATGAGTGTTTTGTGATATAGTGATGATAGTAAAAGATTTAGTAACAGAGTCAGAGACGGTAATAGTGCATATTAAATGTAAATAGACTTTTAACTAAATCAGTACCTAATTAAAACAGTGTTAGGGACGCTTTTATAAATGTTAAGTGAGGAAATAATAGTAGCCATAAAAGTGTGTTAATTCATAAATAGTTATTGAGTCTGGAATTGGCTTATACTTTATTAAACCTCTGCAATAAGAGGTTAATAAACAGCTTATTGGACAAGCTACAGACAAGCCATGGCCCGACTGAAGACTCAAATAACCCCAATGGCGTCCTATGAAAGAGTGGCCTTGAAGTATGGAATAGCCTTAGAGAAGCCAGCACTGTTTACAGATTACCGCGAGTTTTTCCACAATTTACCAAAAGCTAATTGTGGATTGAAGAACCACAGTCAGTCAAAATCAGCATCCCTGGACCTAGAACTGAGGCAAGCAGCCCTGCGTACAATCAATGAAGAGTACCCACAACCAGAATGGTTACATATATACAAGGATGGATCTTCAATACCGGAAACAGGTGCAACAGGAGCTGCCTACTACAGTCACAATTTTGAGGGATATCTAGCAGTGGGAACTCCCCAGACCAATTACGATGGAGAAATAGCAGCAGTAGAAGCAGCAGCAGCAGAACTTAACAAAATAGCCCCTACACAGGCAGTTTTCTTCATCAATTCACAAGCGGCTATCCGTAACCTATCGCGCAATACAGATACAGACTGCAAAAGAACAATGGAGACAAGAAAAGACCTGGAACTCCTGGCGAATGGGAGTTGGCTTATAGCTTTACAATGGATCCCAAGCCATGTTAGCATCTATGGAAATGAGAGGGCAGACGTTCTGGCCAAGAAAGACACATCCATGGCACAACCTATTTGCATGCCTTCGCTGCAAAGCACGAAAGCCCTCATCAATGCAACTATCGACCGGGCCAGCAAACTGCACCTCACACAGCAATCAGCAGGAAGAAAATGGGAAAACCTAGTCAGCACAGGGCCCATCGACAACAGACTTCCACGAGCTGTAGGCGTTGCCAAGTTCAGAATGCAAACCGGCCATGACTACCTGGCCTCCCATCTACATTGCATCGGTGTGCTCCCAACACCGGAATGCCCTCTCTGTGGACACGATACGATGGATGCGGATCATCTGATGAAGTGCAGCGCGCTCGACCATTCCGGAAATGATGATGACCCACTGGTTCGACTATACTGGTCAGCGCGTCACCAAATGGCTCCACAGCCAAGGGTGGACGTTGGCTAGTAAGTAAGTATTAAACCTCTGCAAGAACTTTACAATAATCTATAATTACTTCGTGTGTAACATTGACTAACCTGCAAGACTTGATTTGCATTGCTTTTTCTATGTTGGCAGACGTGGTTTGGAATAATTTACGTGAAATCGGTTTAGTGATATAAAAGTAGATGAAACAAAACTACATCTCTTCTCATAGGGTGGCTACTAAAACAACACAGGAAAGGGTGACAGAAGCGAGAACAATCAATATAGCAAGAAAATTCATCATTCATTAACCAATTTCGTTTAGATTTACCAACGCAATATAGGTTTAAACATAGTTAACATTTGCGCACTGATAACAACTTTCAGTTTTACTTATTAAAAATTTCTTGTATTTTATCTTCTTTTTATCCTATATTTGCACATGACGACTTTATAATTGCTATGTAGTTGCTTAACTACCAATAGTTCTTGGTTTGAATATGTAATTTTGAGTATGCTGCATTCACTCACTGAGACACGCACGGAAATAATTCATAAACCGCAAGTTTAAAGCGAAAAAACGCTTCCAACAACAAAATTACTGAAATAAATTGGCAAACCTAGCGTAATAACTCAAATTTATTATTTTAATTTCTAAGAAAACACGAAGAGAACCACCCTTTTCTAAGTAAGTAGATAGCAAGGCGGAGAGGAAATGAAATGCATAATTCATTAAGGGTGGATCATAAATAAGACAGAGTTTTATAATAGCTGCAGTGTGCATGAACTTCGATCCGCATGAATGACTTTCAATATTCGTGGTTGCAAAAATACAAAAGCAGGAAATAATTACTGCAATAATAACGTCCGACTATTATTTTAACCGAGATAAATTACTTCAATTGTTTTTAGAGTATTTAGGCGATCAGGGAGTGTGATTGTATTATAGCTTGAGAAATAGAGAAGGATTTAAAATACAAGTAGGGTGTAACATAAATATATTTTCTAGTATAGGTTATATGGCAAATAACGTATCTGAATTAGGCAATTGTTTTCCTATTCGAAGGCCGCTGAGGCATGATAAGACCGTATACGCTTATTGTTTATCAAGATTGTAAAGAAGTTACTACCTTCCTATTCGAAGGCCGCTGAGGCATGATAGACCGTATACGCTTATTGTCTATCAAGATTGTAAAGAAGTTACTACCTTCCTATTCGAAGGCCGCTGAGGCATGATAAGACCGTATACGCTTACTGTCTATCAAGATTGTAAAGAAGTTACTACCTTCCTATTCGAAGGCCACTGAGGCATGATAGACCGTATACGCTTATTGTCTATCAAGATTGTAAAGAAGTTACTACCTTCCTATTCGAAGGCCGCTGAGGCATGATAGACCGTATACGCTTATTGTCTATCAAGATTGTAAAGAAGTTACTACCTTCCTATTCGAAGGCTGCTGAGGCATGATAGACCGTATACGCTTATTGTTTATCAAGATTGTAAAGAAGTTACTACCTTCCTATTCGAAGGCCACTGAGGCATGATAGACCGTATACGCTTATTGTCTATCAAGATTGTAAAGAAGTTACTACCTTCCTATTCGAAGGCCGCTGAGGCATGATAGACCGTATACGCTTATTGTCTATCAAGATTGTAAAGAAGTTACTACCTTCCTATTCGAAGGCTGCTGAGGCATGATAGACCGTATACGCTTATTGTCTATCAAGATTGTAAAGAAGTTACTACCTTCCTATTCGAAGGCCGCTGAGGCATGATAGACCGTATACGCTTATTGTCTATCAAGATTATAAAGAAGTTACTACCTTCCTATTCGAAGGCCGCTGAGGCATGATAGACCGTATACGCTTATTGTCTATCAAGATTATAAAGAAGTTACTACCTTCCTATTCGAAGGCCGCTGAGGCATGATAGACCGTATACGCTTATTGTCTATCAAGATTGTAAAGAAGTTTCTAATTTCTCATTAGAAGAAAGATGAGAAAAATAAGAGAAAATTAGGTAGGTCTTTAAACTGACTATATAGGTAAATATTGCATCGTTTTGGTAGAGTAGTTTACTTGCAGTAGACCTACTCTTCATTGGGGTTGAACACGTCTACCCGATACTTTATGACGCTGCTTAACTAGAACATATACAAGATATTTTAAATGACTTTAACGTTAACGAAGTTGCAGCAATTTTACAGAAACTTAACTAAATGATTGAAATAAGGATCCCACCAAGCTACAGCAATTTGGATTGCGCATTCAAACAATCGCTCAAGGGTACAACGTAAACCTCCCATTTATAAAGACAGCTTTTGTTTCTTTACTTTATTTGTTATTTAGTTTTATACTTAGTTCCAAAATATCAGATGCTAGTTACATCCCCTGAAGTAGAGCACATATACTTCACTGATTAGACCCTTCAAAGAAAGGACCATGAAATCTTCATATATATTTTTAGTCAAAGCCAATTCCAATTATCTATGTAACAATTCCAATTAAAATCGTTTCTACTTACAATAATCATTTATATATATATATATATATATATATATATATATATATATATATATATATATTTGTAGATTATGCAACACTGTTTTCTTGTTATATATATATGTGTGTCTGTGTGTGTGTGTGTGTGTGTGTATGATGCATAATGTATTGCAGTTAAACTGCAATTTTATTCACTGGACCGGATGTACTACGGATATTAACTATTCATCATATTGTTCCATCCGCGAAGTAATACGTATCAGCATACGTATATATGTATGCATATATATAAAATACGCAGTGTTAAAGCTCTAACTTGATGTCCTTTATTTTTATGATAGCACATTCAACTACAGTATTGTCCCTTATTTAGTACAGAAATTATCATTCTTATATCTAAATGTGGAAGCTTCGAATAAGCAACATAGCATACTTCTTGTCATTTCGGTCTGCTGGTGCTGACGTTTGAAAAATCTAACAAAAAAACCGAGATAGAAATATATCTGTCCGTATGCAATTGAAGGCTTCATCGACTTGTACGCCCCACTACTCTTCCATAGATAAATAATTTGCTTTAAATAGTTTAAGTATTAAAGTCATACGTTGCTCTATTCAGGTTTTACTGTAGAAATTTCTAGTGTTATTTGTTTTCACATTCTTTCTTATTGGTCTGATATGTTCCGCTCCTTTAAACTTGTGCTGAGATAAAGTCTTGGTTATTTCTCCGTTCTGTCATTTTTATTAAAAATTTAATCATTGTGGCGTTTTTATTTTAAATCTGATCATCTATAAATGCTATATAGTATAATTTATTTAGGAATAAAAAACCAAGCAATACTGCTGAAGTAATCGACTATGAATGTGATATATTGCTGCTGTGCGTGTTAACGTGTTGTTATTACGTCGTTTATATAATCTGGTTCCATAAAAATGTTGAAAATTAATTCTTAATGAAAATAAATACTTTTAAATAATATTGTAAAAATCCTCAACGTGGTGTATTACTGAAATAAAATATTTACAATTGTTAATAGCTTCCCGAGTATGCGTGTGACACACAAAACAATTACAGCTGTAACATCTTATACAAAACCATGCCCGGGTAAGAATATTTCGTAAGAAAATAGTAGGGAATCATGCTTAAATTTTTGTAACAACCTGATGATGCAACAAATTATTCATGATTAGGTTTTATTTCTTCACTAAACCCAACGAGATTTCAGCATATAAAAATTCTTCTTCAGCCCATTAAACATATAGATTTTCTTTTGGGCTGTGAATTTTTAACCTTAAACTATTTTTGTGTTTTATTTTTTTCTAATACCAAATAGCTGTGTAAATACCACTTTTACATTGTTAGCTGGAGTCCTCGTCATAGCTATAGATACAACGATAGGGGGTGAAATTCTAAGGACTGCTGCAAAATACTCTGGTTACTGTAATAAAATAATTAATTAATAAAAAAGAATTGACTATAACGTTTATATTATATTTAAATACCAACAAATTAACCGTAATGCAATTACTATGGCACAGACTAAGGGATGTTTCAACATTATCAGAGCCTTCACTACAATCTGTTAAGTGAATTCACTACTAAAGCTTTTCTCTCATAATGAACTGATTGAATTCTCAATCCTTTTCCTCTTTTTGTTTTACATTAGTTATATAAATAAATTACATTACATTAGTTATATAAATAAATTACATTACATTAGTTATATAAATAAATTACATATCTGATTTAATTATTAGATAAATTACTTCAAAAGGTACTTTAGACCTGGCCTCATTGACGCGTCAGTATATAAATATTTGCACAGCCTCTCAATATATTAATTTTGTAATAATCAACACAGATTTGAATTTTTAACTTGTTAACATGATTATTTCTTTACTTTAGTTGTTTGATCTTACGCTTAAGCAATAGAATATAGCCAAGGTTAAATTATTTCACTATTATTTGACATTATTTCTCTACATTTGACAAAGTTTTAGTTTACACAGTAGCAGATTTTATTAAAATTTTACTCAATGTTTATGTTATTAATCTTAAATGACTCAAGTCATTCAAATACATTAAAAAATACAAAAACGTAGTTTTATTCTTATTATAATTTTTAGCGCGTGAGACTTAACTTTTAGTTTGATAATTCTGAATATATTTTGCTTCCACCCAATCTTTTTACACTTTCATCGTTCTTTCTACATCCAATCTTTCTACATGTTTAGGTTCTTATCGGTTATCCAGACGTCACAAATATTTAACAATAAAGTTACATCTGGTGACGTAGCAGATATAAATCCCCAGGAAAACAAAAAAAAAAAAAAATAATGTATGTTAATTTTGACGCTCGAAAACTTTAAAATAAAATGTTTTTTGAAAAAATAACCGTCTTAAGAACAGACATGCACAACCTTATAAACTCAGGATTAGTTTATAAAACTATTTTATAGAGTATTAAAATATATGGTCAGATATAAAGAATGAAGGCAAGGCAGATTTGGTTAGAAAAACAAAAAGAATATCCTACGTACAAACCTATTGACAAGCGAAATTATCTCGCGTTGTTACATTAGGGCACACAGCTGTTTTCCATTTCACTTAACAATCGATTGGCCCGTGTTACAAAAATATATTTTTTATAGTCGAGCCTAACGTAAATGGATACTTTACAAGTATATTGTAATTCGGAAGAATTTAAACATAATGAGTTGTTTTATAATAAAATCTTAATTTTATGAGGATCGTGGGTGTTAATAATTGTTTTTCAACTTTATATATTTGGTGTGTTAGAGCAAATTTCACTTTATCGTGTTCGGGAGGACAATATATACTACCACGTATAATTATTAGCAATATTATATTTCAGTATGAAAAATACTCATTTTTAAACTCATTATAGTTACCAACGCCCGACAAGGTGTTTAAAAAAGTTATGCAAAAACACAATTCTTCTTAAATTAAAACACTTTGACATGGGTCTACTGGCAAACCGTACCAGTTATTTGAAGCCTTCTAATATTTGAAGCCATTTCATATTCTCGTTTTACACCCCATCTAGTATTTACTGTTAGTACTCGATGTGCGCCCGTTACATAATCGGTTATCTGAAACGACTACAAACTAATCGGTAAACTGTATGAACAATATCGACGATAACGTGTATGAAGTATTAATCCAGTTCAACCGCTAGTACAAACACAAACAGATAAGTGATCAGATAATGGTGTTGTCATGTTGCCGACATATTCGAGCATTCAATAAGGCTTAGGCGGTGTAGTCTGTTTACAAACAAACAAGTGATCCACCACAATTTGTAATCCTTTTGGCAGCTACACAACGTGTTCATTAACAATTGATTGGGCACAGTGTTAGTTAAATTGTTGAGAACAGAAAATGTAACCGTGATTGCCGGATATTGCAAAAACACCAAAACTTGTATTGATATGAGAACTCAACTCAAAGGCTCAACAACAATGACAAATAAAATATATGAAACAAACAAATCAAACCGATGTAAACAACTACCCCTGGAAGAGATCAGCCATAGTAATGTGGATGTTCATTTAAAGAGAAAGATAAACCTGTAAATAAGCTCGTCAGAATAGACACCGAAAATTACTTGACACTTCTTATTGAACGTAGTCATATGTTAGGCAAACTAATGAAAATATAGAATACGGGTCCATGAACATTTCAGTTTGATAAGGAAATGTCAGGAAGGATATAGCTCGGATGAATCTTGCGTGGTACAGGAGAGGCATAACCACGGTGAAAGCGACATAAAATATTCCACAGCCGACTGCAACGCTCCACTGAACGCAATATTTATGTGAATTACGAGGCTGGGTGGAAAATTAGTTGATTGTAAGACAGGAAAACCTTTGTTTTAGGGACGATGCTAACATAATTTTATATGTTACGTTCACACATACGCACCCCCCCACACACACACACACTCGCAGACACAGACAGACAGACAGACACTCACACACACTCGCAGACACAGACAGACAGACACGCACCCCCCCCCCCCCCACACACACACACTCGCAGACACAGACACACACACACACACTCACACTCGCAGACACACACACACACACACACACACACACACACACACACACACACACACACACACACACACACACACACACACACACACACACTACTGCTGAGAAAATGCGTGAGCTTCGTAACAGGTCAAAGTTCTGTCTATGAATGTCAGCCATGGTTGTGGGATGGCTGAGTAACATTGTACAAGACTGAATTTCATATTCCTAATTAGTTGTAGAACATAAATTTCATCATCTAGTACAGTTTGATTACTGAATTTTATTTGCGGAATCAATAGTCAGCGTTCTATTTGCCGGATGAATATAGAATTTGTAATGGGTTGTTAAACACAAATTTCATCATTCAAGTGCCATTTGAATATACAGAATTTCATCGTTATATTTGCCGAATCAATAGTCATCGTTCTACTGGTCGGATCAATATAGAATGTAATCGTTGTAATTCGCTGTTAAACACAAATTTCATCATTCAAGTGCCATTTGAATATACAGAATTTCATTGTTATATTTACGGAATCAATAGTCAGCGTTCTATTTGCCGGATGAATATAGAATTTGTAATGGGTTGTTAAACACAAATTTCATCATTCAAGTGCCATTTGAATATACAGAATATCATCGTTATATTTGCCGAATCAATAGTCATCGTTCTACTGGTCGGATCAATATAGAATGTAGTCGTTGTAATTCGCTGTTAAACACAAATTTCAACATTCAAGTGCCATTTGAATATACAGAATTTCATCGTTATATTTACGGAATCAATAGTCAGCGTTCTATTTGCCGGATGAATATAGAATTTGTAATGGGTTGTTAAACACAAATTTCATCATTCAAGTGCCATTTGAATATACAGAATATCATCGTTATATTTGCCGAATCAATAGTCATCGTTCTACTGGTCGGATCAATATAGAATGTAGTCGTTGTAATTCGCTGTTAAACACAAATTTCAACATTCAAGTGCCATTTGAATATACAGAATTTCATCGTTATATTTGCCGATCACACACACACACACACACACACACACACACACACACACACACACACACACACACACACACACACACACACACACACACACACATTAAAAATATATGAAATGCAGAACAATAAATAATATTTATACAAACTCTAGTTGAATGTTTTCGGTGGACAATAGTTTCAGGATTTTTAAATCAATAAGCATTATTTGAAACCGAAAGTATGATAATGTTACATTCACATTTATATGCAGGTTTTTAACACTTTATATAGTGTACATCATTACAACGAAAATATTGGAAAAAACCGCAATACCACAAAAATAATAAAAAATAACATCAACATGTTACTTAAGATTAAAGCCCGCAATGAAAATATTGAAAAGAACCCCAATACCACAAAAATAATAAAAAAAACAAAAAAAACAAGTTACGTAAGATTAAACCTTAGGGTTTAATCTTAAGTAACTTGTTTTATTTGTTATTTTTGATTACTTTTGTGGTATTGCCGTTCTTCCCAATATTTTCATTGTAATATATTGTACCACTGTGCTCTTGATATTGTATAGAGTACATAATGTTTACTTTTAATTTGTATTTGTTTCAATAAGTCAATTTCTTTCTCTTATAGTGCTTATATATTTCTAAATTTATTCATTTTTATTTCCTTATTCATGATATTCAAATTTGAGATGAATATTTGTCTTAAAAATATTTTAAAACGCTATGCAAAAGTGAACATAGGAATGACATAAGATATTAATACGTTTTTAACGTTTACAGGTGCGCGTATACTTGATGTCTTGTTTATGTGGGAGTGTGATTAATTTATTTTTTCTTATGTTATATTGATTTTTATGTGTTTTGTATTTTTCGCTATATGTGTTTTCGATTAGTGTGCTACTGATCTACTTAATTGTATTGAGTTTATTGTTGGCGATGAAATTGGACATTGACTTTTAGTCTATTTAGATCTACAAAGACTAAGTAGATCACGGGTGCACAACCCACGGCGCGCGGCCCGCATGCGGCCCCCGACATGGTTTTTTGTACTCCGCGGGCCACTCTAAAATGTTGCTTTTGAATGCATGGAAATGTAATGTTATCCCATAGGGAAAGGCATAAGCGAGCACATTCTGTACATTTGTTCATTGTACAACCAATACAGACGTGGTTATGGAAATCTTTAATTCCAATGTATTCTATTGTACGTGAAGATATTGATATTTTACTTTCTGATCGTGGTATTAACGGTAATTGAGTTTAAAAATGGAAGCCTGTTATGTGACAGCATTTTATGTCGATATTATGCATCATATGAACGAATTGAATACCAAACTTCAAGGCAGAGACAATTTAATTCACTCATCACTGAGTCTTATAAGCGCGTTTGAAAAGAAGTTGTAAGTATATGCATGGAATGTACGTTTAGATTATAATTTAAAATGTGGACTATATTATTTGAAAGTTAACCACAACTAGATAAGACGTATTCCAATTGTTGAACTCGAGAAATTTTAATCCTGTGGCCCACCGTTCCAAAAAGTTTGAGCATCCCTAAGATAGATCTAAAAGTTGCGTAAATATGTAGCTTATATTGGATATATTAATTTGTTTCTCACTTTTATGTAGATCTTGTTTAATGTGACAAAATGTTTAAAGATATCTCGATTATAAATAGTTTTTATAATGTATTTCATTTACACACACACACACACACACACACACATCCACCCACACACACACACACACACACACACATATATATATATATATATATATATATATATACATTCTATTATAGGAATAATATATGTATTAAAACCATTCTTGTTTTTGAAATATTTTAAATTTATTAACTGTATTACAAGAAAACATATCACCACATTTAATATATATATATATATATATATATATATATATATATATATATATATGTGTGTGTGTGTGTGTGTGTGTGTGTGTGTGTGTGTGTGTGTGTGTGTGTGTGTGTGTGTGTGTGTGTGTGTGTGTGTGTGTGTGTGTGTGTGTGTGTGTGTGTGTGTGTGTGTGTGTGTGTGTGTGTGTGTGTGTGTGTGTGTGTGTGTGTGTGTGTGTGTGTGTGTGTGTGTGTGTGTGTGTGTGTGTGTGTGTGTGTGTGTATGCAATGGCGTATATATGACAGTAAAGTAGTTTGTGAGTACTTGTGTTCTTTGACAGGGCCTATGTTTTGTTTAATATGTCACAGAAACAATTAGACAAGAACTGATATTCTATGATTAAAAAAAAATACAAGAGAATGTAACAGATGAAAACAGAAATTAATTACATTTCATACCCTGGACACATGAATCGAAATATCGATTAAAATATCATATAACATGGTCATTTTTGTCTAACAACGAGATAAATACAGATGGACAAACATCAACCGCAATGAAGAAATTGTTTACATTTACCAACAAATTACCTGTTCTTATCACTCCTCAGTAAACTTATAAAAGATACGAAAGAATAAAATAAAAAACCGGTAATGTTTCACCCGGTAAATTCTCAAGTGCCGTGCTGCTCTGATCTACGTGGTAAGATTTATTACGTCAGAAGCATGTCAGCCTAACATCTATTACCAGTATCTACAATAACGTGTTGATAATCTAAAAAAATTATTATAATTAATTTTAAAATAATTTGTTTACTAGGGTACAGTTTACGCTGTCCAATCAAACACTTACAAATATTTAAATTTATGATTAACATTAAACATTTTTTTACTCTAACTGTTTGTAATATTTTCAAAAACAAAATCGTTTTTTATCCTTTTTTGAATAATATATTTTAATTTAATTTTGTTTATCAACAAATATTTTCGCTACGACCACTGGTTTGGTTACGGCGTTGTTGTATTTGAGCGCAAACAGGTGTTATTGTCCGAAAGTGTGATTTGCTAGCGCAAACGCGTAACCATACTGGATGCCGGGGGTTAAACATGTTATTTGTCTAGTATATTGAATCTGTACCGATATGTTATCTTAATTAATCTTGCTTACAAAATGTACATGATGAAGAACAAATGACAAAAATATTGATCTACTGTATAAAACTCATTATAATTGATTGACAGCTACAATACACGGAGTTCATATTAATGCAATTATTTAGTCATTATTTGTGCCAACAGTCTAGTAACTTAGTCACTGTTATTATATTTTTAATCATATATCACAGAGTCTAAAAGCGATGTGACGCTCTCTACGAGGGTGATTATACGCTTGTGGTCCGCCATGTTGGTGAGGGATAGCCTAGAAAGCGGGCTTCATCTACCTAGCTACTATGTCCTCTCTAGTTGTTCCTCTGCCCGCAGGTTTAAGTATAACCGGGCATTAAATTAACACAACAACGCATCCTAGCGGCCAATATATACACTGCTAATGATCATCCAGTGCTGTCACAAAAGCTTTCTTTCAGTAAGTATAAAAAATGTTTCATTAATTATAAGTTCGATCAAGTTGTTAGATTAGAATTTCATTTCCAACGATGTTTCAATCGTCATGGACTGCAAAACCAACGAACCTTCATTACGTTAACACTTAATCGCGTGTTTATGCCTGAGAGGCAATTTGGAAGCATAATTTGTATTTTAATCACAAGTTTCATACGTAACTAATTTTTGATTGCACGGATAGAACGTTGTGCACAGGCCGTTAAGAGAAAATAGTTTAGCACTGGCAGTGATTTCAGGGTACGTTTAGTACAGTGAAATTAGAAGCCATAGACTGCAGACCCGGTTATATATATAAATATATATAAAATATGTTTTACTCTTTGATAATAAAAAACAACTAAGGTTATTCAAATACAAAAATTATTGATTTATTTTATATTCAAAGCTTTTCATTGATAAACAGTACCAACATAATCAGTAATCAATAATCAATATATATATATATATATATATATATATATATATATATATATGTGTGTGTGTGTGTGTGTGTGTGTATGTGTGTGTGTGTGTATAATAAATTAAAAATATTTCAAAAACAAGAATACTTTTAATGAATATATTTATTCAAAGCTTTTCGCCGATAAAATAGTACCAGCATCTTCAGGAAAATAATTATCTAATCCTGAAGATCTAACATTAGATAATTATTTTCCTGAAGATGCTGGTACTATTATATCGGTAAAAAGCTTTGAATAAATATATTCATTAAAAGTATTCTTGTTTTTGAAATATTTTAAATTTATTAACTATATTACAAGAAAACATATCACCATATTTAATATAATATATATATATATATATATATATATATATATATATGTGTGTGTGTGTGTGTGTGTGTGTGTGTGTGTGAGCTGATTATATCATTTATAACAATGATACATATAACTTCTTAAAAATTCCTAACTTTTATTAATGGTTTCCTTCGAATTCACATGCGTTAAAACATCACCTCTTTCTGCCAAGAAATGTATTATAATCTGCAAATATTGTGAAATACCTTTTACCCATATTTTTCCCAGCCGTCCACTATATTTTCCTCAATCTTTGAAATGACTATTCTTGTGGCAGACCTTAATGTATGTTGTGCACGAAGAAAATTCTTCGGCTATCCGTTATACTCACGAGATGCTTTTCACATTGTTGGCGCTTAAAGTAAGTGATAAAATATGATTTCATACAAGAGCTGATCTTATTATATATATTATATTGCAGCTATCTTAACAATACGGTTATATCCATTTGTTTACTGAATATTATGCTGTATTATTAAATACTTTTTATCCGTAAATAAATATACTAAGAAATAAATAAATATATTGATAATACAAATATCATTTTTTTTTATTTAGATGATTCTTATTATACCTAATGTTAATTAGTTTATATTTTTATTTTTATTTAATTCCTTTTATTAGCTCACACTCTCCTTATATACATCTTGAACAAATTTTCAAGCGTTAATAAATTGCGTTTTATTCATCCAATCAAGTTCAAATGATTTTGTTTGAACCTATGGAGAATGACAACTGATGTTATTATATTTTTTTAAAAATATTTATTCATTCATTTAAATTTAAAAAATTGATGTCCCGAACGGATTCGAACTGTAGATCTCCAGGTTTCAAAAACAGCACTTTTAACACAGAGCTAATTTACCCAGAGCTAAATCGTGCTTAAAGATTTACTACATGAAATTAGAAAAAAGAGGTTCTTAGGAATAGTGAAGTATAAGATGTGGATAGAATGTTAAATTATAGACCACTAACAGCTTTTTAAACTAGAAAGGAAAAAAGAACGCAATTAAAATCTAAAAAACAAAAATAATTGTCCAGCACCAAATATTGTATAAAGAGGAAAATGGTAAATTGCTAGATAATTCCATTATATTTTGCCACTAAATATAGTGATTCTGTCATATAATATAATATATAAAATATACATTATATATATATATATATATATATATATATATATATATATATATATATATATATATTGTAATTATAAAATAAAATTTTTCTTTGTCACCAATAGTCTGACGGGATATGTACGTTTCGTATGTAGAAACATTTTCTTCTTGTAAAAAAAAGTAAAAATAAAAAAGATGTACAATATTTTCTCACTCCCTTTGAAAAAAAACTATAAGTCTAGAAAAACCTGTAATCGTAAGATTATTTGGAACGCCATAAGAAATGTTATTTACAGTCGGTCAATTACATGACCGTCAATTGCGTTTTTCTTCACATTCCACCTTACCAATGACAAATTATAAAATCGACGACTTGCATTAATAATATTTCACTTCACACATTAACTGATAAATTATAAGATTGCTATCAGTATTATTGAATATAGATTTGAAACTCTGACAACGTAGTAAAACAAGCACCAGACTTGTTCTATTGAAGTGCCAATTTGATTAGCGCCAGTAATTGGCAACTACAATCGAGCTGAATTGTAGTGACACAGGGCAAAGTATTCGGTCTACTTGAAGCTATAAACTTCACGTAACAAAGTGCTTCGTCGGCATTTTATAGAGTATCCTAGTGCACAAAATAGAAATAATTAAGTACATTCGCCTTGTTGGAAAGAAAAAAATCAATTAAATATTATTATTTATTAAAACTGGAAGAGACATTTTGAAGCAATGGGAAAAAGCTCAACATTTTTCATTGTGAGTTTTGCAGACTTTGAGATTATATATATATATATATATATATATATATATATATATATATATATATATATATATAATATATTTTTTTGTTTAATAATTTAAAACAATATTGGTACTGTTAACCAACGAAAAACTTTGATTATAAATTAATAAATATTCTTGTATTTGAATAACCTATTTTATTTTAATATATATATATATATATATATATATATATATATATATATATATATATATATATATATATATATATATATATATATACTGATACGTATTCAGAGATGGAAAAATATGATGAATAGTTATTATCTGGAGTTCATCCGTTCAATCTGCAGTGCATAAAATCGCAGTTCAGAAATTTCGCTAAAATCCCATCTAGCATGGACGAGGTGAACCCAACAACAGTTGAAGAGCGAGTGCAAAATGAACGGATGTACTCCAGATAATTACTATTCATCATATATATATATATATATATATATATATATATATATATATAATCTAATCAGATTAGATAATTATTTTCCTGAAGATGCTGGTACTATTTTATCGACGAAAAGCTTTGAATAAATATATTCATTAAAAGTATTCTTGTTTTTGAAATATTTTTAATTTATTAACTATATTACCATATTTAATATATATATATATGAAAAATACGAAAAAAATATATACCAATATGGACACACACAGACACACATCCATCCAACAAGGTGGCTCTTTTTTTATTACCTAGACAATATGACGTCCTCGGAAGGAAGTATATTTATCCAAGATTTTTAGGTGACAAAATTCAAAAATTCATTACGGATTTTTCTGTATACATTATCGATCGACCTTATCATTTTCCCCCTGCCCTTACTATGACGTCCTTTTAAATGGCAGGCTTATTGACTCCCGTATTTTTAAATATAATCACTTGTGGGTTTGAATTCCAGGAGGGGGGTTATAGCTAGAGGTAAACGCCAATTCATGTGTATACTGTATAAACAACTGATAATCACAGGCTGCATTTACTTACGAACTGTTCTGCAGTTGGCTACGATATACATTCGGGACAAAAGTCTTTTTGTAGCCTTAATAACGTGTAAAATACTCAATTATGAAACTGTTTTAGATAGTATTTTTCCTTTTCTTCTCTTAGTTTAGTTTAATGTAATGTTAATTTTGTTTTTAATAAAAATGTATAACACACGAAATGCTTTACATTACATCAAACAACGTGAAAGAGCTGAGTTGTTTATCTACATTATTATTGTTGTTATTAATAGCTTCAAAATAATAATAACTGATACTTTTTTAAAAAGCTTAGTTTCTCCCCTAATACCATTTCCATATTACAAAACCATACGTAGCCAGGCACAAATACACCTCAAAAGACTAGACATAGCCCAGAAAATTTCACATCACAAGCCTAGACATAGCCCAGAAAGTTTCACATCACAAGACTAGACATAGCCCAGAAAGTTTCACATCACAAGACTAGACATAGCCCAGAAAGTTTCACAAGACTAGACATAGCCCAGAAAGTTTCACATCACAAGAATAGACATAGCCCAGAAAGTTTCACATCACAAGCCTAGACATAGCCCAGAAAGTTTCACATCACAAGACTAGACATAGCCCAGAAAGTTTCACATCACAAGCCTAGACATAGCCCAGAAAGTATCACATCACAAGACTAGACATAGCCCAGAAAGTTTCACATCACAAGCCTAGACATAGCCCAGAAAGTTTCACATCACAAGACTAGACATAGCCCAGAAATTTTCACATCACTAGCCTAGACATAGCCCAGAAAGTTTCACATCACAAGACTAGACATATCCCAGAAAGTTTCACATCACAAGACTAGACATAGCCCAAAAAGTTTCACATCACAAGACTAGACATAGCCCAAAAAGTTTCACATCACAAGACTAGACATAGCCCAGAAAGTTTCACATCACAAGACTAGACATAGCCCAGAAAGTTTCACATCACAAGACTAGACATAGCCCAGAAAGTTTCACATCACAAGCCTAGACAGAGCCCAGAAAGTTTCACATCACAAGACTAGACATAGCCCAGAAAGTTTCACATCACAAGCCTAGACATATCCCAGAAAGTTTCACATCACAAGACTAGACATAGCCCAGAAAGTTTCACATCACAAGACTAGACATAGCCCAGAAAGTTTCACATCACAAGACTAGACATAGCCCAGAAAGTTTCACATCACAAGACTAGACATAGCCCAGAAAGTTTCACATCACAAGCCTAAACATAGCCCAAAAAGTTTCACATCACAAGACTAGACATAGCCCAGAAAATTTCACATCACAAGTCTAGACATAGCCCAGAAAGTTTCACATCACAAGCCTAGACATAGCCCAGAAAGTTTCACATCACAAGACTAGACATAGCCCAGAAAGTTTCACATCACAACCCAGTAAGTCTCAAATTACAAAATTAGACATAGACTCTAAAGTTTCATATCACATTTAGGAAAAGCTCAGCAAGTTTCACATCACACGACTAGCCATAACAAGTTTTACACTACATAAAAAGACATTGCCTAATTAACTACAGATAAGAAGACACAGAACATGACTTAACCCAGTAAGTTTCACAAGATCTACCATTGCCCATCAAGTATCACATCGCAAGACCTGGCAAAACCCATTAAGTTTTACATCACAGGAGTAGGCATAAAACAATCACGTAATATATATAGTTTTAGAAACAGGAAATGATATTCTTTTTATTAAATAAATGCTTAGATGCCTTTTTATTAAAAAGTCGAATCTTCTGAAAATGTTTACTAAACCAAAATACATATTTTACATTTTATAAATACAGAAACTTTTGTGTAGCAATGAAACCATGAAATTATTGCTAAAATGCATTGTAGCGTAAAAGTTTTATTTGTTTCTTGTTACGGCAAAACGATCACCTGTCAATTGGAATAGGGGAAAATATTTCATGGTGTAGACAGGGTCATTTACCTGAACAATATCTGCTCTTAAACGCGATGGCGTGGAGTGTACCCCGATAACAAGACATGTAAAGAAACTAAGCAATCTAGGAAAAGTACAGAACAACACACGCCTTTAATGAAAAACAATGATAAGGTACAAATGCTGAAAACTCTTCAAAGTATATTAAATAAATAAATAAATATACGAATAAACATTGAAAAATATTTGCAGAACAGTTCATTGAAAATTGTATTCATAACGATTCGTTTTATAATACCGTTAAATGTTTTATCGTAACCTGTAGTCCGGGGTTTTTTCCTGCACCATACAAACATTCTCCTCCCCCCATCAGCTTCAACTCTTTTGGCAACACTGTAAAACACCCTAAGCAAAGAATCTCGCTACACAGTAACGCCAAAAACCTACGTCTACCACTTGGGTAATCCTTTACCGACCACATTACTTCGGCAAGATGTTATTATAACTGTCTATATTTAGCAATATATGTAAACAATTTCTACCGTTTAACCTAAAAAATCAATATCTTATAAAAATCTAATCCGTTACCCAACGGATCTATAATAGCGCATTCAAATATCTGGGTAGTAGTAACACCGACTACTGATCCCAGAGGTTTAATGACTGAAATTATTGCACCTCAATGACACCTGTAACTAATATTACATTAAGCACCGCTACAAATCATTAACGCCTTAGAACTGACCGTAGGCTAGGATGTGCGCGCGAACCGACCTTACATCACCAAGGAGACCAAATATAACGCTAACACTTGGAAATCAGACGCATTTAACAAGAATCACGGCAAGCGGCGACCTATATAGCAAATGATGAATGATTTCTCATGAACACAGTATGGAAAACAAATTGATTGCGGTCCGATTCAATGGGGCATTATTAATTATGCCAGAGATTGTAAGGAATTCGCCGCTTTGACAGATGTGCCAGAGTGTTCGTTGGAACGGTGAATTTAATTACAGGGGTTTACTTTACATGAATATTTGGTGTACTAATAAGAAAATAAAAGGTGGAGAAATATTGCAATATGTTTTAAATAATCCTACAATATGGTCACTAAGCTCTGATGCCTTCAAAGAATTTATTTCTCGATATAAAGTAGTTCAAAAGGATATCAGTTAGTTAATATCAGTTAGTTGGGTTTTAAAAAATAAACTCCGGCGACTGGTTCTCTTGCAGAATTTGGCAAGCGGACAGGTTCCGGCTCTCGTCAGATATGCTTGTTTCAAATTTTACTTAAGCCGGCACCAAAAACTGAGATTGGAATTTTTAATAATCCGTTTATGTTGTAGGAATAATAAAATCGTCACCATGCAAGGGAATTATAACGGTTAAAAGTAAATTAATAAGTCTAAATCTCACCCTACACTACTTTTATAAAAACAAACACACTAGTTTAAAACAGAATCAGATTCGTTACGATGTCTTCCTCAGTGCTTGGGTACTCAGTGTAGTGAGGAAGGCGACATTGTCGTCGAAACTAGTATGATTGTGTTATGGACAAGTATGTTTTTATTAAAATAATCTGTGGTGAGATTTAGAGTTGACTATTTTATTTTTTACCGTTGTGAATAGCTCTCAGTACCTAAGCTCTAATTAACTAAATATCAAGGGAATTATATCGAAAGGAAAGAGAAGATTTCTATTTATATTATACGAAATAAAAGATTCGGCGCAGAATATAACATAAAATGTAGTACCTATGCTAATTAAAAGAACAATTTTAAAAACAGTTAGTGTAATGAAGTAATTACGTTATCGTGGTAGGAATCTGGAAATGAATAGTTACCACCCGAATTTATCTTGTACTTAAATGTTTAAGCTTTATTTTTGTTTTTTTCGTTTTGTTTAATGTAGTTCAAGGAAATATTATTTAGACTTTTTTCAAGATTCAAATCTAAACGTCAAATATTTCAAGTGTACTGTAATTGAATCGCAAAACAATACAGTGGACTCTAACATGAGTATAAAATAAAAACACGCTCAACTAAAATTCTCTCTTTTCTGCTGATTTTCAAATCAATCAAACAATGTGCTGGCCCAATATAGACAAGAGATTATGTATTTTTCGAAATGTATGTCATCACATAGGATGTCATGTTACGGTGTTAGCTCACCCCTTCCATTGCAGTAAGCAGAGGCAGCTTCTCTGGGGAACTCCTGGAGCTTAGCACATATTAACCCTCTTTCCCCTCTCCGACGACACGGTCAAGTACTGTACCATACACTCTCAGGGCTTGTAAACGTGTCCCTTATATTATCTCTACACAACGGCAATACAATATCTTTATAATTATTGTCGAAAATTAAAAATAATTTGACACAAAGTAGAAGAGTATAATTATTGAAATATTTGTGCAGGCACAAACGTGGAATTCTGAAAATTCCAAAAAATAACAGGAATCGAATTTTTAAATATCCGGGATAATTATACGACTCTTAATATTGTAATAACTTTGTTTTTATTAACAATGTTTACACTCGCAGAGATTATTGTTTAAATAAATGCGGTTGCGTTTGCTAGTGAGGTACATCTATTTATTTAAACAAAGTTTCCATAACGGTTAAGTTACCGTCACCAGCTTATACAATACATAAATATACAATTTAAATTACCAACAATAATAACAATAGTTCACAAATAAACATTTGCAATGTAATGTCTTATAATTATAAACAATTATTAATATAACAATAACAACCCATTACATATTTGATTGTAACGAAAACATGAAAAAACTCCAAAACCATTACTACAGTTACTGTGATAGTAACTGTAGTAATGGTTTTGGGGTTTTTATGGGATATTTTATTCCTGTAAAATACTTTTAAGTCATAAAATCCCCAAAATAGAATCTATTAACATAGCAAAATAATCTGAAAAATTTCAAATACTTAAACTAATCATGACTAAGTATTTTTAAGTTGTTTAATAAGTGGTGTGTAAACGTATGCCAATTTTTTAGTGTCTTCCTTAATAATAATTAATGTTTTCCGTAACTGAATTTGGATTATCTCAGAAAATATACGTCGTTGCCAATTACTTTCACAGTGCAAAACCTTGGGATTTTAAAAATAAAAACTATGATTAAATTATTTGATCTCATTTATTATGGCATACGTAGGAGGTGCACCGTGTTTTACTCCTTTTTTAATGCTCAATCTTACGTAAATGGAATTGTGTCTTAGTTTCTTCACATCTCTGCCATATTCTTAAATGTATTTGCCTGTGTAAGCAATTCGTGTATGAAACTATGAGACTATATGCTAAGATTATCCTCATTTAACATATCCAGCTTCAAACCTTTCCCCCGCTGTAAGACGTAAATATTGTGTAAGGACTACAGTTACTTGAAGCGTTATTTGCGAACAGTGATTATGTAGCGTTATTTGCAAGCAATTATTCCAGTCTCACTACCTCCTTGTCAGCCAGTCTACTAATCTGGCGGTGTCTCTGTCAGGCAGTCAGACAGACTGTCGTTCAGTTAGTCAGTCTGCTTGTCTGTGTCACTACCTCCTTGTCAGCCAGTCTACTAATCTGGCAGTGTCTCTGTCAGCCAGTCAGTCAGTCTGTTGTTCAGTTAGTCAGTCTGCTTGTCTGTTTCACTATCTCCTTGTCAGCCAGTCTACTAATCTGGCGGTGTCTCTGTCAGCCAGTCAGACAGACTGTCGTTCAGTTAGTCAGTCTGCTTGTCTGTTTCACTACCTCCTTGTCAGCCAGTCTACTAATCTGGCAGTGTCTCTGTCAGCCAGTCAGTCAGTCTGTTGTTCAGTTAGTCAGTCTGCTTGTCTGTTTCACTTCCTCCTTGTCAGCCAGTCTACTAATCTGGCGGTGTTTCTGTCAGTCAGTCTGTTTGTTTTCTGTTCTGTTAGTCAGTCTGCTTGTCTGTTTCCATACCGCCTTGTCAGCCAGTCTACTAATCTGGCGATGTCTCTGTTAACCAGACAATCAGTCTGTTCGTTAGTCAGTCTGGTTCTCTGTTTCTCTACCTCCTTGTCAGCCAGTCTACTAATCTGGCGGTGTCTCTGTTAACCAGACAATCAGTCTGTTCGTTAGTCAGTCTGGTTGTCTGTTTCCCTACCTCCTTGTCAGCCAGTCTACTAATCTGGCGATGTCTCTGTTAACCAGACAATCAGTCTGTTCGTTAGTCAGTCTGGTTCTCTGTTTCTCTATCTCCTTGTCAGCCAGTCTACTAATCTGGCGGTGTCTCTGTCAGCCAGTCAGTCAGTATGTTTGTTTGTCTGTTGTTCAGTTAGTCAGTCTGCTTGTCTGTTTCCATACCTCCTTGTCAGCCAGTCTACTAATCTGGCGATGTCTCTGTTAACCAGACAATCAGTCTGTTCGTTAGTCAGTCTGGTTCTCTGTTTCTCTACCTCCTTGTCAGCCAGTCTACTAATGTGACGGTGTCTCTGTCAGCCAGTCAGTCAGTATGTTTGTTTGTCTGTTGTTCAGTTAGTCAGTCTGCTTGTCTGTTTCACTACCTCCTTGTCAGCCAGTCTACTAATCTGGCGATGTCTCTGTTAACCAGACAATTAGTCTGTTCGTTAGTCAGTCTGGTTGTCTGTTTCCCTACCTCCTTGTCAGCCAGTCTACTAATCTGGCGGTGTCTCTGTCAGTTAATCGGTCAGTCTGTTTGTTTCACTATCTTTTTGTCAGCCAGTCTACTAATCTGGCGGTGTCTCTGTCAGCCAGTCAGTCGGTCTGTTTGTCTGTCTGTTGTTCAGTAAGTCTGCGTGTTTGTCTTTCAGACTGTGTGTCTTTGTGAGAGTCAGTCTACCTGTCTGTATTTCTTTACGTACCAAGTTTTAAAAAAAACGAAAAAGAATATTTTTTCAATACAGTACTTAGTTGAAGGCGAAATACAAGCTGAAATAACGGATGCTATTACAGGCGGCATTTGAATGTCCACAGGACTGGTTAGTGAGGACAAGTTCAAATGTAGCATTATATCATAATTATCTCTATTAAAATACCAAAACTCTTTTAAATATAATCAGTGAAATCAAAATGATAAGACTATAACACCAGAACCTAGGCTCAGCAGCAATAGAAAATAATATGGGACAAACACATTCGAGACGGTAGTGAGTAAAGTGTCATTAAATTGAGCTACAAAAAATTTCCGTGAATATCTTGGAAAACATTAATCATAGTCATTTTAATGTTTAAGTGAAAAGGTGAAATTATAGATAAGGTTAGATAGACTGAGCAAAGTCTAAAAAAACCCTTACATTGAACGAGTGGGAAACTATCTATAGATTACGCCAGGTTAGAAAATAGTCCGATGAGCGAGGAAAATCTTTTCTTGTTATTAATAGAAATGAAAAAAATTATAGCTTATCTGAATAGCGTTGTTTCAGTGAGGTTGACATGATCTATGTACGACTGCAATCTATACCATCCAATTTTAGTTCTACAGCATAAACGTGGTTTAGAAAGAGAAGGCTACCGGGAGTATATACGTGGACTCGTGAAGGATGACTACCAATGGCCTCCACGAAACACTTGCCAATAGCTTGAATGATTCAGGACATTACCACTCCATTGATGTTCAGACATTTGTCATACTGACGAAACCCAGTTTAGGTAACAACTGTTGTAACTGCTAACAAGTTTCTTAAGAGGAAAGAGAGAATGAAAGTTGAAATGATTCCCTGTATGACTGCATACAGGACAAATACGTACTTTATTCAGAGTGCATTTATAAGACATAATTTTAAGACTAAATTTTAATTATTCAAGATATTTTCATCAACCATTTACTATTTTTTTTAAGTAAAGAATTTTACCAAATTATTATTTGTCTATTTATTTCCATTAATTTTATTTTTGGAACGCAATTTCATTTCAATTTCAAGTACACAATTCAATTTAGCCAAATTTAAAATTGAACAATCTGACTGTTAAAATATTGTACAAATCACTTTAATATAACAGCTATTTTGTGTTCGATGAGCGACTACTGCGGTCAGTTGAGATAACTAATTCTTTATTAGAATAGTATAATAATAGTAGAATAGTATTTCCGTTATCATAATAGTGTATTGTTATATTAGCGATTTTATTTTGCTTTCCCGCGAAAATATCTGTGACCAAACGAAAGACGAACCAGTTCGGCTCACATTGCGAATTATAGGTAATTCGTTCCCTTCTTTTTTTAAGAGCATCCGCTAAAAATAGGCATTTGTATAAGGGTTTAAGCTAATTTTACTGGGATTACAATAAATCTAGGCAAAGTGTATTTCGGCCACATCTGGGCCCGACAAGTGCTTTCGAAGTTTTTATGACGGTAATTTGTTTGTTTTACTTGGCTCGCTAGATCCTTACAGAGACGTGCCGCTTGTTCCTGTAACGACACTTTTACAACTTTGCTACATTATTTTATACTCATACATTGATCAGTTTTCTTACTTCTATGATGAATGTCTTTAGTAATGTCTACATGTGATGGTGTTCCCCCATGTCTGTGTGTGTGTGTGTGTGTCTCTGTGTGTGTGTGTATGTGTGTGTGTGTGTGTGTGTGTGTGTGTGTGTGTGTGTGTGTGTGTGTGTGTGTGTGTGTGTGTGTGTGTGTGTGTGTGTCTGTGTGTGTGTCTGTGTGTGTGTGTGTATGTGTGTGTGTGTGTGTGTGTGTGTGTGTGTGTGTGTGTGTGTATGTGTGTCTGTGTGTGTGTGTGTGTGTGTGTGTGTGTGTGTGTGTGTGTGTGTATGTGTGTGTGCGTGTGTGTGTATGTGTGTGTGCGTGCGTGTATGTTTGTGTGCGCGTGCCTGAGTGCGCGTGCCTGAGTGCGCGCGGGCGTGTGTGTGTGTGTGTGTGTGTGTGCGTGCGTGTATGTTTGTGTGCGCGTGCCTGAGTGCGCGCGGGCGCGTGTGTGTGTGTGCGAGTGTGTTTGTGTGTATGTCTGCGTGTGTGTGTATGTGTGTGTTTGTGTGTGTGTTTGCATGTGTGTGTGTGTGTGTGTGCGTGTGTGCATGTGCGTGTGTGTGCGTGTGTGTGTGTGCGCGCGTGTATGTTTGTGTACGCGTGCCTGAGTGCGCGCTGGCGTGTGTGTGTGTGTGTGTGTGTGTGTGTGTGTATGCGTGAGTGTATGTGTGCGTGTGCGCGTGCCTGAGTGCGCGCGGGTGTGTGTGTGTGTGTGAGACGCATGCGCGCACTTGCGCTTGTGTGTGTTTTATAAAGTGTGGCAATACTAGTAGGAATTCTTTTAGACTGGCATAACCACCCCTAACTCGGCCGCTACGTAACCTAGGACTATAGGGGTAGTTTTGGATGATGCTCAAGGTCATCCCGCACCTGATCCCAGCCTTAGGGGTGGTTTTGAACACGTTTAGAGGGGTAGGGGGTAGTTTTTCGATAAAATTTGATTCCAACCCACTAACCTAAGCTAGCCAAAATGCATCTAACCTAACCTAACCTACGTGTGGGGGGGTGACCTCAGCCACGTTCAGGACCATCTACGGGGGTAGCTCCGGGGGTGGATTAAGGGTGGGGGTAGTTTTCGAAAAAATTTTGGAAAAACGTGTCTTGACTGATAGGGCGGGCCTAGAGTGTATTATCGCGACGGAAGGGGTAGTTTCACCTAAGGGTAGTTTTTCGAAAAAATAAAATCCGACCCACTTACCTAAATGATTAAAAACGACTCTGAATGACCTTGAGCATGGACCAGGGGCCTAATTGACTACGTCTAGTGGCGGTTATTGGATCCAACCCAACCAACCCATAGGGTAATATCAAAAGCATGCAGGTCCATCATGAATGAAGGCGGGTCTGAATGAATGAAAGGCGGCTCTGAATGACCTTGAGCATGGACCAGGGGCCTAATTGACTACGTCTAGAGGTGGTTATTGGATCCAACCCAACCAACCCATAGGGTAATATCAACAGCGTGTAGGTCCATCATGAATGAAGGCGGGTCTGAATGAATGAAGGTGGCTCTGAATGACCATGATCATAGACTATGAGGTGTATTTGACTACTTCTAGAGGTAATTAATGGGAAAAAAAACCAAATCAGTCATATGACGCAACAACCCCCGGGACATCCTCCCCGGGGGTAGCTACCGGCGTGGGGTTATCTTAAGATATAACTGTTTAATATATGAAATATCAACGCTCGAACGATCCCAGGCGGTAGGCCCACCCTAAAATGAACGGTATAACCCAGGGTAATGAGGGGTACAAGTTGAATGTTAAATGCCGCGTAGGCCGCTCACTCGAACCCTGACAGGCCAGCGCCTTAAAAACAAAATATCTAAAAACATACCAGGTATAGCAACAGAGGTATCTAGTAGGGCCCACCTCCAAAGGTAAAAAAATAAACAGTGTAACAAAGCCTTATCGCTTGAGTGAATACGTTTGACCTACATGTGCAGGCATGCAGAGATAACGCAAATCCCTAGAACCGCAAAGACAAATAGCTACCGGTGGTCTATTTTCATATTATAAAAATAATAAGCAGTTACCTGTACAAAAAAATAAATACCTTTGCAGATAAGAGAGCAAGAACCTGGACACATAGAAGAATCAAATACGTGTGCAGACAGAAGAAGCAAGGATCTGGACATATAGAAGAAGCAAAGACGTGGATGGATAGGAAAATAAAGGACCCGGACAGGTATACGAGGCAATGCTTGGGCAGATAGAAAAAACAAGGATTTGGACAGGTAGACGAGGTAGGGCTTGGGCAGATAGAAGAAACAACGATCTGGACAGATAGAAGAAGCTAGGACATGGATAGGTAGACGAGGCAAGGCTTGGACAGATTGAAGAAGCAATGACCCAGAGAGGTTGATGAGGTAAGGCTTGGACAGATAGAAGAAGCAAGAACCTGGACAAATAGAAGAAGCAAATACCTGGACCGGTATACGGAGTAACGTCCCGGACAAATAGAAGAAACAAATATCTGGACAGATAAAAGAACCAAGGACTTCGGCACGTAGAGGAACCAAGACTTGGACAGACGGAAGAAGCAAGGACATGAACAGATAAGAGAAGTAAGGACCTGGACGGATAGAAGAAGCAAGTACCTGGACAGATAGAAGAAGCAGGGATATGGACAGATAGGAGAAGCCTTGCCAGATAGGAGGAGGTCCTTGACCTGGACAGATAGAAGAAGCAAATACATGGACACATAGAAGAAGCAAAGACCTGGACAGATAGAATATGCAAGTACCAGGACAAATAGAAGAAGCGAGTAGTTGGACAGATAGAAGAAGTAAGGACTTGGACAGATATGAGAATCACGGACTTGGGGAGATAGAAGAAGCAAGTACATGGATACATAGAAGAAGTAAGGATATGGACAGATAGGAGAAGCAAGGACCTGGACCGATAAAAAGAGCAAATACCTGGACAGATAGAAGAAGCAAGGACCTGTACCGATGGAAGAAGCAAGTACATGGACTGATAGAAGAAGCAAGGACCTGGACCGATAAAAGAAACAAGCACCTGGGCAGATAGAAGAAGCAGGTACTTGGACAGATAGTAGAAGTAAGCACCTGGACAGACAGAAGAACCCAAGGCCTACATATATATATATAATCAGAAATCAATGTAAATAACCAAATAGCCTCAATGGATATATCCTATAGCTGCAAATGTATCTAGATATAAAGGTATATATGGAGAAACACTAATAAAGAGGCCTATCACAAAACGAGAATAAATATATGTTATAAAACGATCCTAAAACGATGCTAAGCCAACATGCATGCTATCATACATATTCGTATATACCGTGTTAAGCCAACATACGTGATAGTCCACATAATGTATTAAACAAATATACATGTAAACCTGCATACAAACTATGCCAAGCCGACTTACACGAATCCCTAAATGTGCCTACTATGTCGGTAAACCACCGGCCAAAGCCTATATGATCTAAGCCTGACACACATTTACACCTCGTCTATCGGGTAGAACCTGACAACTGTATAATACGGGAAGTACTATATGGTATAGCTAACAACGCATAACCTATCACGCCCAAGACGGTCAACAAATATTACAATATAATTTAAAAAAGTTACGCAACCTATATACATACAGTGCTAAGCCAACATTCAGGCATATATACTTTGTTAAAACAGCATGCAATATACTCTAAATAGCCACATATACGTTGTTAAACCAATATGCAGGTTAACCTATACACCCTGTATTAGGCCGATACCCCACACAGGCGTATATACTATGTTAGGCCCACATAATGCGTAAAACAAACATGTGTGTAAGCCAGCATACATAATATGCTAAGCCGACAAGGGCCTACAAATTATAACACATTATATCCAACGCATAGTTTAGCTAAAGGGCTATCACACACTATCCTACAAGTTACCCACAAATTACCACATAATACCTGATTAATAACACATAGTATCCGATGCATAACCTGACGAAGGGTTAACATATAGTATCCAGAGGCCTCGCTAATGATTAACACATTGTATCCATAAGGCCTACTATGTCGGTAAACCACAGGCCTAAGCTTATGTGATCAGAGCCTGACACACATTTTCACCCCGTCTATCGGGTAGAACCTGACAACTGTATAATATGGGAAGTACTATATCGTATAGCTAACAATGCATAACCTATCACGCCCATGACGGTCAGCAAATACTACAATATAATTAAAAAAAAAAAAAGTCACGCAGCCTATATACATACAATACTAACCAATATAGGCATATATACTATGTTAAACCAGCATGCAATATACTCTAAATAGCCATATATACGCTGTTAAACAAATATGCGTGTAAACCTACATAAATACTATGGTAAGCCAACATGCATGCTATCATACTGTGTTAAGCCTAAATACATAATAGAATACATAATGTGTTAAACATATATGTGTGTAAGTTTGCATAGATATTATGCTAAGAAGACATGGGCCTACAAAGTATAACACATTATATCCAGTGTATAGTTTAACTAACTGATATCACACACTATCCCACAAGTTGCCCACAAATTACCACATAATACCTGATACATAGCCCGGTTAATCATTATCACATAGTATGCACATATAGCATGCATGTTGGCTTACCATAGTATTTATGTAGGTTTACACGCATATTTGTTTAACAGCGTATATATGGCTATTTAGAGTATATTGCATGCTGGTTTAACATAGTATATATGCCTATATTGGTTAGTATTGTATGTATATAGGCTGCGTGACTTTTTTTTTTTTTAATTATATTGTAGTATTTGCTGACCGTCATGGGCGTGATAGGTTATGCATTGTTAGCTATACGATATAGTACTTCCCATATTATACAGTTGTCAGGTTCTACCCGATAGACGGGGTGAAAATGTGTGTCAGGCTCTGATCACATAAGCTTAGGTCTGTGGTTTACCGACATAGTAGGCCTTATGGATACAATGTGTTAATCATTAGCGAGGCCTCTGGATACTATATGTTAACCCTTCGTCAGGTTATGCATCGGATACTATGTGTTATTGATCAGGTATTATGTGGTAATTTGTGGGTAACTTGTAAGATAGTGTGTGATAGCCCTTTAGCTAAACTATGCGTTGGATATAATGTGTTATAATTTGTAGGCCCTTGTCGGCTTAGCATAATATGTATGCTGGCTTACACACATGTTTGTTTAACGCATTATGTGGGCCTAACATAGTATATACGCCTGTGTGGGGTATCGGCCTAATACAGGGTGTATAGGTTAACCTGCATATTGGTTTAACAACGTATATATGGCTATTTAGAGTATATTGCATGCTGTTTTAACAAAGTATATATGCCTGAATGTTGGCTTAGCACTGTATGTATATAGGTTGCGTAACTTTTTTAAATTATATTGTAATATTTGTTGACCGTCTTGGGCGTGATAGGTTATGCGTTGTTAGCTATACCATATAGTACTTCCCGTATTATACAGTTGTCAGGTTCTACCCGATAGACGAGGTGTAAATGTGTGTCAGGCTTAGATCATATAGGCTTTGGCCGGTGGTTTACCGACATAGTAGGCACATTTAGGGATTCGTGTAAGTCGGCTTAGCATAGTATGTATGCAGGTTTACATGTATATTTGTTTAATACATTATGTGGACTATCGCGTATGTTGGCTTAACACGGTATATACGAATATGTATGATAGCATGCATGTTGGCTTAGCATCGTTTTAGGATCGTTTTATAACATATATTTATTCTCGTTTTGTGATAGGCCTCTTTATTAGTGTTTCTCCATATATACCTTTATATCTAGATACATTTGCAGCTATAGGATATATCCATTGAGGCTATTTGATTATTTACATTGATTTCTGATTATATATATATATGTAGGCCTTGGGTTCTTCTGTCTGTCCAGGTGCTTACTTCTACTATCTGTCCAAATACCTGCTTCTTCTATCTGCCCAGGTGCTTGTTTCTTTTATCGGTCCAGGTCCTTGCTTCTTCTATCAGTCCATGTACTTGCTTCTTCCATCGGTACAGGTCCTTGCTTCTTCTATCTGTCCAGGTATTTGCTCTTTTTATCGGTCCAGGTCCTTGCTTCTCCTATCTGTCCATATCCTTACTTCTTCTATGTATCCATGTACTTGCTTCTTCTATCTCCCCAAGTCCGTGCTTCTCATATCTGTCCAAGTCCTTACTTCTTCTATCTGTCCAACTACTCGCTTCTTCTATTTGTCCTGGTACTTGCATATTCTATCTGTCCAGGTCTTTGCTTCTTCTATGTGTCCATGTATTTGCTTCTTCTATCTGTCCAGGTCAAGGACCTCCTCCTATCTGGCAAGGCTTCTCCTATCTGTCCATATCCCTGCTTCTTCTATCTGTCCAGGTACTTGCTTCTTCTATCCGTCCAGGTCCTTACTTCTCTTATCTGTTCATGTCCTTGCTTCTTCCGTCTGTCCAAGTCTTGGTTCCTCTACGTGCCGAAGTCCTTGGTTCTTTTATCTGTCCAGATATTTGTTTCTTCTATCTGTCCGGGACGTTACTCCGTATACCGGTCCAGGTATTTGCTTCTTCTATTTGTCCAGGTTCTTGCTTCTTCTATCTGTCCAAGCCTTACCTCATCAACCTCTCTGGGTCTTTGCTTCTTCAATCTGTCCAAGCCTTGCCTCGTCTACCTATCCATGTCCTAGCTTCTTCTATCTGTCCAGATCGTTGTTTCTTCTATCTGCCCAAGCCCTACCTCGTCTACCTGTCCAAATCCTTGTTTTTTCTATCTGCCCAAGCATTGCCTCGTATACCTGTCCGGGTCCTTTATTTTCCTATCCATCCACGTCTTTGCTTCTTCTATATGTCCAGATCCTTGCTTCTTCTGTCTGCACACGTATTTGATTCTTCTATGTGTCCAGGTTCTTGCTCTCTTATCTGCAAAGGTATTTATTTTTTTGTACAGGTAACTGCTTATTATTTTTATAATATGAAAATAGACCACCGGTAGCTATTTGTCTTTGCGGTTCTAGGGATTTGCGTTATCTCTGCATGCCTGCACATGTAGGTCAAACGTATTCACTCAAGCGATAAGGCTTTGTTACACTGTTTATTTTTTTACCTTTGGAGGTGGGCCCTACTAGATACCTCTGTTGCTATACCTGGTATGTTTTTAGATATTTTGTTTTTAAGGCGCTGGCCTGTCAGGGTTCGAGTGAGCGGCCTACGCGGCATTTAACATTCAACTTGTACCCCTCATTACCCTGGGTTATACCGTTCATTTTAGGGTGGGCCTACCGCCTGGGATCGTTCGAGCGTTGATATTTCATATATTAAACAGTTATATCTTAAGATAACCCCACGCCGGTAGCTACCCCCGGGGAGGATGTCCCGGGGGTTGTTGCGTCATATGCCTGATTTGGTTTTTTTTCCATTAATTACCTCTAGAAGTAGTCAAATACACCTCATAGTCTATGATCATGGTCATTCAGAGCCACCTTCATTCATTCAGACCCGCCTTCATTCATGATGGACCTACACGCTGTTGATATTACCCTATGGGTTGGTTGGGTTGGATCCAATAACCACCTCTAGACGTAGTCAATTAGGCCCCTGGTCCATGCTCAAGGTCATTCAGAGCCGCCTTCATTCATTCAGACCCGCCTTCATTCATGATGGACCTGCATGCTTTTGATATTACCCTATGGGTTGGTTGGGTTGGATCCAATAACCGCCACTAGACGTAGTCAATTAGGCCCCTGGTCCATGCTCAAGGTCATTCAGAGTCGTTTTTAATCATTTAGGTAAGTGGGTCGGATTTTATTTTTTCGAAAAACTACCCTTAGGTGAAACTACCCCTTCCGTCGCGATAATACACTCTAGGCCCGCCCTATCAGTCAAGACACGTTTTTCCAAAATTTTTTCGAAAACTACCCCCCACCCCCAATCCACCCCTGGAGCTACCCCCGGAGATGGTCCTGAACGTGGCTGAGGTCACCCCCAACACTTAGGTTAGGTTAGGTTTGATCAAATTTGGCTAGCTTAGGTTAGTGGGTTGAAAATATTTTTTTTTCGAAAAACTACCCTTAGGTGAAACTACCCCTTCCGTCGCGATAATACACTCTAGGCCCGCCCTATCAGTCAAGACACGTTTTTCCAAAATTTTGTCGAAAACTACCCCCCACCCTTAATCCACCCCCGGAGCTACCCCCGGAGATGGTCCTGAACGTGGCTGAGGTCACCCCCCACACGTAGGTTAGGTTAGGTTAGATGCATTTTGGCTAGCTTAGGTTAGTGGGTTAGAATCAAATTTTATCGAAAAACTACCCCTACCCCTCTAAACGTGTTCAAAACCACCCCTAAGGCTGGGATCAGGTGCGGGATGACCTTGAGCATCATCCAAAACTACCCCTATAGTCCTAGGTTACGTAGCGGCCGAGTTAGGGGTGGTTATGCCAGTCTAAACCAATTCCTACTAATACTGTATAGAAAACTAAACATTTCTTAATATTTTTTCAATAATGTTAAGGGGAAATGAAAGACAAAGAAAGAAATAAAATTATTCACTTTCAGACCTGAACTCAGAGGAAGGATACAGTTAGATGAGACGAAGAGTTTGGGGATAAGAAAGTTGTCGTGATTTATCAAAGACAATGATAAGCTTATAAGATGATAATTGGATAAAGTTATTATTTTTATGATTGTTGTTTCTTGCCAATAATTTATTCTATCGTGTAACAGAGTTGACACATTTATGCTTGTTAAATACACTTTGGCGAACCGCTGAGACGAAGGAAGATAAGTGTTGTCAATGATTAATTTGGACTTATCCCCATGGTAATGCATTTAAATAAAACGACACTTAGAGTCGTATCTGTATAGGTTGCGTTTCGGGAAGGTGTTCTTTCTACATCTTCATTACGAAACTAAAATGTTTTCTGTAGTACAGCTCAATTAAGTGCCTTCAGTACTATTTACATTAGGTCTGATTTAATTTTACTCAATGAGTTGGTGGACAAGTCAAGCTATGGCCCGTATGATTAACCACAAATACCTAATCTGGGATCCACCCCTTTGCAGCACCTATCCCGGCGAGGATAGAGATTTATTTCCCAAGTACCAGGTGAAACTTATCAGGATCGATACTCTAGCTGTAAGAAAAACTACCCGTTCAGCGGTAAGGAAATCTAGCCGTTCAGCAGTAAGGAAAACTAGCCGATCAGCGGTAAGAAAAACTACCCGTTCAGCGGTAAGGAGACCTAGATGTTCAGAGGTAAGAAAAACTAACCGTTCAGGGGTATGAAAAACTATCCGTTCCGTGATAAGAAAAACTAGCCGTTCAGCGGTATGAAAAACTAGCCGTTCACCGGTAAGAAAAACTAGCTGTTCGGCGGTCAGAAAAAGTAGCCGTTCAGCGGTAAGAAAAACTAGCCCTTCAACGGTAAGCAAAACTAACCATTCAACGGTAAGGAAAACTAGCCGCTCAGAGGCAAGCAAAACTAGGCCCTCAGCGGTAAGAAAAACTAACCGTTCGGGGGTAAGGAAAACTAGCAGTTCACGGTAAGCAAAACTAGCAGCTCAGCGGTAAGAAAAACTAGGCGATCAACGGTAAGAAAAACTAGGCGCTCAGCGGTAAGAAAAACTAGGCGCTCAGCGGTAAGGAAAACTAGGCGCTCAGCGGTAAGAAAAACTAGGCGCTCAGCGGTAAGGAAAACTAGGCGCTCAGCGGTAAGAAAAACTAGGCGTTCAGCGGTGAGAAAACTAGTCGTTCGGAAGATATATATAATTATTTTAGGTAGAGACATACATTTTCGCTGTAGTCATAAATGAAAAAAATTATAGCTAGCAGAATCATAAACAAAGTGGCATATTATGGGCCTTGTTAAGGAAATAAATGCGTCTTGTTAATCAATAACTGTCATTAACAGATTGTGAAAGACGGGGAAGTATCACGGCCTGCGTAGGAAATGATTGTTTAATTCACGTCAGAAATACTTTTAATCCAAAGAAAATTATCTTTGCATTTAATAAGCAAAAATGTTTTCCTGTCAAAAGGTACCTAAAGACGTTTAAGATAGAAAACTGAGTACTGATATCAAAATATACCATGACGTTAGAACTATAAGAAGGTGAAAAGATCCGTAGATGAATTAGTCGAGCGGCACTAATGAATCCAAACTTGGTGAAATCACATTCAAATACGGGAATGTGAAATACGTTTTTTCCCAGAGGAAGTTTAATTGTTTAACTTTTAGGCCCCAAATTTAATTACCCTTTTTGGAAAAAAACGTCTAACCACGTTATCTCTGAACTTTGTTGTTCACCGACACGCGTACACTCGTGGTTTCGGAAAAAGAGGGAAACCGACACGGCTGTAACCTGCCGGAACATGACATCTACTGGTGGCAATTACATTGTAGCTTCTGACAATTACCAGTATTTAAAGCGTTACGAGTTGTTATTTTACTTATACTAAAACACGTTTCATATAGTTAATTTAGTTAAAGGGGAGGTTCAAGCTATTATTACAAATATGTATGCGTGAGCTTCGGTCTGGTGTGTGTGTGTCTGTGTTGTTTGTGTGTGTGGGCGCGAGCGCGCTCATGAGCGTGTGCGTGTATGTGTTTACGATGTTACACATTCCACATTAGCTGTAAAGGTAACTTGTCCGCAGTTCTTCTCTACATCTGCAGAAAAGTATCATGCGTAAATTATACAAAGGATCCCCTAGTTGATTTACATTTAAAGAACAATTGAAATAATGATTATAGCCGACTATTCAACCCCCTTTCGTCGTTAGGAGTTCCAGTTATAAAGCTTTATTTGCAAGGTATTTGTAAAACTGATTTTATTTTTTGAGGATTTGTTTAGCTTTCTAAAATTAATTAGATACGTGCAAAAAGTAGACAGTCAAACACACATATCGTAATTTACTTGCTGTCGACAATGAGATCAAAAAATAATTAATATTTATTTATTATTAAGAAAGTAGCTTGCATAAAATAGTAATTTTGTATTTACAGTAGTTAATAATATTTAACGACAGGCAAAATGTGTTACAGAGAAAACTGGGTAAACAGAAAATATCTTTACGAACAACAACTTTGTATTTACAGATATTTAAAGTGTTACAGTACAAAACGGGCGTTTGAGCAAACGTTAGAGGAATGAAACTTACATTCACCGACTGTATGATTAGTAACTGTCCAGTCGATCCGAATGAAACTAAAAATTAACGAAAGGGAGCTTTTAGACACGTCTCAGGTCATTGTTCATAGTCGCATTCAATCGGTTTTGTACTGTAGGGAAAGTCACGTGTACAAAGGTGAAAGAAAAGTAAATGCGTTGGCAGATAAGGCCAAACATATAAAATACACCATTGCTGAAAGAGTCTCGGCCGCGAGTGCAAGCTTTTCCCCTGCCCTGTAGAAGAAGCTCGCAACTAATAAAAAACATGTTACTTTAGAAAAGAGCCCTAACCAAATAACGATCTGTATTCCGTTTTGTAACAACCTGGGTTGAGATGAAACGTAAAACTCAAGACTTTTACAAATCGTGAAAATTGCATAACCTTAATTAACCCACCATATTCCTTCCCTCCCAACTAAATCAACATCCTTCCGTATAGAAACGCCCGTCTTGTTACCAGTCTAATACCAATAGCATTGATCCACTATCCTGCCTGCAGTCAATAAAGAACAAAGATACTGCGAGACAATGGGGGCCTCCAAACCTTCTCCTTTTCTGAAGAATTATTTCAAAGTGAACTAAAGCTGTGTAGTTCTTGAAACAAGCTATACACGAGAAATTATTTTTGCCCTATCATTTGCTATCGAAGTGGATATAACAATAAACAGGCATAATAAATCACTTATGCTACCCCGAAACTATTATCCGAAATGATTTAACAACTGTCATAGTCTGCGTAAACACTCACCTGTAGTAACACTTATGTTTTGTCTAAATGAGAACGGACGTTTATGAAGATCAACTCATAAATTTGTAGTTGTAGTTAGGGTTCGATATTAGGACACATCTCCCTAAACGCCTGTCCTAATTCAGACAAAAAGTAGGTGTTATTCAGTAAATTTTGATTCTATTAACATGTTAAACTGTAAATTGAAAATTACGCGACAAATAAAAAAAAACATTTAGTTTTCTCATTGTTGTAACAAAAAAACTCAGACACGAAAAATGGACATAAAACCTGGCGTTCAACGATTATGCTTCCAACATCCACTTCTCGTTGCCTGGGCAAATAAAAAGTGATAGTAAGATTTCAATAGAGTCTGAGTTTTACGGCGTTATTTTCTGATACAAACGCAATAAAATATGGGGTAAACTACCCCCGCGAGTGCGAAACGTCGTTCAGTTTGCGCTAACCAACGAGTTCTCTCTGTTATCGATAATGCGCCCTGTGGAAGTGCATTGTTTTGAAAACGAAGTGTTCGGATATATGACGACAATAATGTACGAGTAGGAAGCGCGTTTTAGAGTAATATCAAATAATAATTGCATCGACTTCTTACCTTTAAATATGTTTTATTTGTTATGCTGGAGGATTGTTGAATAAAGTAAAGGCGGTATTTTAAAACAATTTTTATTCAAAGTTTTCAACTCTAAAAATCATACTTGCAATAAAACTCCTTTTATTTCCTAAAATCCGTATGCCCCCCTCTGCCCATTCGTCTCAAACTAATTTCCCTTAAAATTCATACCTCACTTCATTTGGTGATTGGTTTCCCCTTGATCGTCTCATACGTTTAGAATATACAGAAAAATCCTTCTCAGTGACAAATAAAATCTTAATATTTTGATTAACAATCAGGTTTATAAAGGGAACGAGACGGTGTGAAGTCAGTTTCCGTGCGACTGGCGAAGTATAAGCACAGAGCCTACTTTAGTAACTTGTAATGTAATTATATCGGGGGTCGGTCTGTGTTTACTACCCTCCGTATAATACAATTAGGTCTTCAGGGCTTGGGGGCAGGCAAGAGAAGTTTAGAAAGGAGAATAGTTTGTACAGAACCTAACTACCAGATTCACATAGCCGTAACGTTAGTGCACTCTCTCACATTTACAACGAAAGTGTAAATTGCATTTCGCTATCTTACAGTATATAAAAAGTTACCTTTTTTTTAAAAAAAAGCTAGTCATTGCAAAATACAAACACTGAGATAAGCTCATTCAGTTTATATAGAAATAAACAATATGATATTTGGTAAATATTTAACTGGTTACACAAACTATACACAAATAAAATTTAGAAAATACTTAAAATAAAAAGAATGAAAATAAAAGTACACTAAAAGTTATGTTATTTATACCCCGTATCAGGGTAAGTTGATGCAAGCCAGGTAGCTGGGAGGTTAAGAACTGCTCGCAAAATGAATAGGCGGGGACGCCCCGGCAGGTAGCACCCATTATTGACGCATCAACGACGGCTTCACTTAAAAATGTTAATGTAATAAATACACATTATATGAGAAAAACGTTGATACGGTTTTCTGAATTATTATTATTAAACAAACAATTGCATGTTTGTCTAATGTTAATCGGCCGACTTCAAGTGTGATTACCGGCTACGCTTCGATAATTAAAATTTGTAATAAGCTTCAATTATAACATTTCAAGCCGACCGAATAACATGAGACAAACACGCAATTGTTTGTTTAATAACAATTAAGTAAACCGTATCAATGTTTATCTCAAATAATGCATATTTATTAGAATAACGTTCTTAAGTTGAGTAATCGGGATCCTAATGGAAGTACTCGCCGAGCCGTCCCCGGCTATTTATCGTCCGACCAGTTCCTATTCCCCTAGTTACCTGGCTTGCCTCCGAGACGGGGTATAAATATCAGCGCATCACAAATTTAATATAATATATTGAATGATATTAACACTGCTTTTATAACCAATGTGACAGCTAAGTGGTTTAGTGGGTAGAGATCGTGACTGCTAACCAAAAGGTCCTAGGTTCGATTCCCGGTAATGTAAAGAATTTGTATACTTTTTCATCTCCCAGGTCGATCCCGCCTTTGAAAATGAGTCGCTAAAGTAAATTATAAAAATAATAACATAGAGTAATGGAGAGCAATGTTGGCCACATTAAAATACAGTATGGCTCAAAAATGTCGTCCTATAGGCGACCCTATGTCGACCCAAATATGGCAGCCATATCCTGTTTCTCTAGACCACGGGCTCTCAAACGTTTTGGATCCACACCCCCTCCTCTTGAGATAAAATCCTCCTACAACATCCATCACTTTACACTATAAGTAAATGGTATGAGCATATGAAAATTAATCAAATATTATATACATTGAAAATATTTTTATTTATACATACTTTCACAAGAAACATGATATATCATTTCATGTTTTAATTTGCAAAGTAAATTATAGCTGGTAGGAGAAAAATCTGTTGGTGAGATACTTGAGCTTGCATTTTTACACTAGCATGCCTATTTGAGGTTGTATTTTAGTAAGGGCACAATCCAAGTCATTATCAACAAGTTTGTTCCTATAATATTATACATGTTTAATTTATCATATTATTTTTCAACTGGTCTCGGATCTCCCTGACCTTCCTTTATACCCCCAGTTTGGGAACGAAGGCTCTAAACCATGTTGATTTATTATTATATTTTATAACTCTTTCTCTCTCTCTAGTACACCTACAAGTAACCAATATATCAAATGATGGGCGATATTTGCTTCTGATTAACCAACGTCTGCTAACGGCCGCTTTTTTACTCGTGAACGCTGCCGCTATATAGAAGTAATATATAGCTTTATCGAATACAAGGTAGACCCAGTGGCAAGGGGTTTTTTCTACGCAGCGCCGTATGTTTTTGTTTTGCCCCTCTTATCCACCGTCCTCTTATCTTAATGAAAGGCTTTCTTACCCTGCATTGAAGTGCCCAAGACACTTGAACGCGACAAGGGAGCTGTACTTTTTTCGGCCGAGATCATTAGGCAGGCGATGTAATTAGAGGACTTCCGAACACAAATAATGTACCGCTGAGGGAGCCTATTTAGGACTTTTAAGGGTCTGTTGTTGATTCATATCAGGCACAGATAACATTTTGCAATGATTACGTTACATACGAAGCATTTTTACTAAAATGAAAACTTGTTGGAATAATTATATTTAAGGAGAATTTATACAATAAAGCAAGTTATAAAATCATCGAAAAGACAGTGTTTATAAGGTTGGATTACAAGTACGGTGTATTGCTTAAACCACTAGATTTTTATTCTAAGCTTTTGTCTAAAGTAGAGTACACTTACTGTAATTGGATTTAATAAAACCATGACTATAAATTTCAAAACGTCAGACGCCTCCTGCCCCATAACTTCGTATTACGGACTCATACAGCTCAACATTACTAAATGAAAGATGCATATCACGTCTGTCGCATACGAATTTAAAGCCCGTCTTTCAGCGAGTTAAATGGAACAGATAACCGTAAAGGTAAATATTATTTGGTTAATCCCATTATAGCGAGTCAGTGACTCGCTACGTTACAAATTGTTTTAGTTGAATTTCATCGCAAGAAACGAAAATATCTGTGACTAAATCATCGATCGTTCAAGTCGATAATATTGGATACACGACGTCGTAACTAACGATATAAAGACCGCTTTTAACGATAATTGGTTCTTGTCCAGTTATGAATGGATCCAATTAAAGACGTTTAAAGTTACCTAAAAGCCGTTTTACACATTATACACATTCTTGTCAGGAATCATGTACACACTTAGATGTAAGCTCCTTACATGTATGTAAGGCACTTACATGCTTTCTTCCAGTAAGCTTTCATTGTTTATGCGAACCACATTTATTTTCTATTTGTAATAACAGATGATCATATCATGACTTCCATTTTTATTCCAAACTTAGGAATTCTTTCTAAGCCATAACCGAACACAATGGCTACATTGTAATACAATGCCAATTGGCGTATGTATATTCCAATCAATTTGTCCTGACAAACATATAACACATTGCTGCAATCCATAGTTTGCCTACCTTATTCTGTCGTACCAGACAACACGTAGCGCATTCTTGCAATTGAAACACAAAGCAAACAACCCATAGTACATGATGCAAACTACATCAGGCCTACCTTTTTGTAGTTTATGAGACAATACATTGCAAATTGCTGCAATTCAAATCACTGTTTATACTAAGAGACAACACACAGCTATATTCCCAATTACATTAATCTCTCCCACCAGACAACTATAGAACAGTTCTCCAATATATACCACTTTATTTTCTCCTTTCGGACAACGATAGCACATTGCTGCAATTAAAACTACTTTCTATTGCATGGCTTCCCAAACTGGGGGGCTCGCCCTCTTGGGGGACGTGAGGGCAAGTCAGGGAAGGCGAGACAAGTTGCAAAATAATAAGACAAATTAAATATGTTTAATAATATAGGAACAAACTTGATGTTGCTAATGACTTGCGTTGTGCCCTTACTATAATACAACCGTAAGTAGGCATGTTAGTGTAAAAATACAAGCTCAAGCTTCTCACTAATAGACTTTTTTTCTTATCAGTTAAAATTTACCTTGGAAATTAAAACCTGAAATGATATATCATGTTCTTATGGAAGTATGTATAAATAAATTGTTTTCAATATATATAACATTTGATTCTTTTTCATATGAAAATACCATTATTTAAAGTGTAAAGTGGAGAGGCGTGGGAGGATTTCATCTCAAGGGGAGGAGGCGTGGGCCCAAAATGTTTGGGAACCCCTGTTCTATAGGGTCTACTAGTTGATAACACATAGCCCCTTGTTTGCACTCAACATTAGACCTACCTTATTTTGGCTTATAAGACAACATATAGCACATTGGTGCAATTCAAATTACTTTCTACACTACAGACAACTCATAGCATGCTGATGCAATCTACACAAGACCTACCTTATTCTGTTTTGTGAGATAACACATAGCCCGTTGTTTGCACTCTACATTAGACCGACCATATTTTGCCTTATAAAACAACAGATAGCACATTGCTGCAAATCAAATTACTTTCTACACTATCAGACAACTCAAGGCACGCTGCTGCAATCTACACAAGATTTACCTTATTCTGCTTTGTGAGATAACACATAGCCCGTTGTTTACACTCCACATTAGACCGATCTTATTTTGCCTTATGAGACAACAGGTAGCACATTGGTGCAATTCAAATTACTTTCTATACTATCAAACAAATCATAGCACGCTGCTGCAATCTACACAAGATTTACCTTATTTTGCTTTATAAGAAAACACGTAGTACATTATAAATAATATTCGAGCTGGCTTGTGAGTGAAAATTATAAAGATTTTCACTTTTGTTTTTACTTTTGCTAAAACTTTATAGGTTATGTTTAATATATATATATTTTTTAGTTAATTTCATTTGTGTATCTTCACTGAGGATGACGACAAATTAGTCGTTGAAACGCGTTTGAAATAAAAAAATTGTATATTTGTGAGTTGTACCATATTTTTATTCTTTAATTATACGTAGTACATTGCTCCAATTCAAACTACTTTATATACTAGCAGACAACACATACCACATGGCTGCGATCTAAGTTAAATTATTTTGTCGTTTTTGACATGTCATAGCGTATTGCTACAAGTCAAGCTTTTTTCGTCTATACTAGTACACAACTCATAGCACATTGTTCCAATGCAAATTACTTTCGACGATACTAGCAGACAAAACATGGCAATGTGCGGTATTCTTCTTCTTTGTTAGTTGGTCGTCAATAGGATATTTTACGTGTATGAAGTCTAATTGCATTCACACAGCCGTCCGTATGAAGCATTTTCATAAATATGAAACTTGCTTTCCTAATATATTTTATTTCTTTATACTTGTCATTAAAAATAATTATTATCATTATATCCCCAACTAATAATATGAATGATCAGGCAAATAGTATCTGCGATTATGGATTCGTCTTTATCATTCTGTAAACATATGCGTGTTTTTAACGTTAGACTCCGATGACGTCACGCCGTTTTCCGTTTAATTTGACGATACAGGGACGTTGGTCATCGCTCATTTTGCGGTGAAAAGTGTAATTAAATTCGCAAACTTGGCCCCGCTTGATGTGTTAATGGGCTAATTGCGAATGACAGGTGCCTAAGAGAACCGCTTCTGGTGCGTTATTAATTACACAAACTGACAAATGAAACAAACGCTGTAATTGTATGATTCGATTACCGCAGATAGCGTTAACTGAACGATCTGTGCATGTAAAATCTGAATAAATAAAAGCGCATAAACGCTGGTGACGTATGTAGAAATAAAAAACAGTGTCTAGTAATTCAGTTTACTTTCTGTTTCACAGCTGTTAGGGATTCTATAATTTAATGTTCATGGGATACACCTCTCCTTTACTTAGTTATTGTTTTCAACAACAGCGGGTTTTCAATAATAGTGTAGGTATTATGTAGGATATAAGAAAACGAAATTTTGTGGAACAAGGCATAGTCTCACATACTATATGGTGCACATATTTTGACGAGATTATCAGATTATAGAGAGATACCAGTCATAGCAATATCCATTAGCACTATTTTGAAATTTTCGTTCGTAAATTTTGAGGACGAGATAAGTCACTACACCAGCTATGGTTGTAACATGCATTTCTTTAAGGAGGTGCGCTGAGTTCGGCTCAAGTGTTCCAACCTCATACACAGACTCGAATAAAGCCACCGATATCGTTAGTTTTATTAACAGAATAAGAATTAATACTTAGGACTGTGCTAATTTAATGCGGTAGTTCCTAAAGATTTATAAAGATGTAACTGTAAGGTTTAAATATATATTTATATATAAATAGTGAATAATAAACAAAACAACTCTAGCCACAAATATTTTTTATTCTAGTCTTATGTACGTTTTGGTGACCAAGTAAATATCCTCAGAGACATGGCAAAAAGCCAGTAAGTTGTGTTTTGTCACTGAGGATGGTTAATTAATAACTGAAATGTGCATAAGACTAGAATAAAAATATTTGTGGTTACAGGTGTTTTCGTAATATTCATTAATAATAAACCACCGTAAATTATCCCAAGTAATTAGTGAGTAATAAATAGTCTTATATAAAGATTTCGTAAAAGAACCTTTACTGTGTTTCTACAATACGAAGATTACCAATTTTAATTTTAGAACACTAACGTAAATACGGGAGTTACAGTAATCAAAAAGTTTCTATACGGAATTAGGATTGTTACTCATTCTCGATAATTATCTTTAAATTAATTTGACGAGTATTGCTCATGGAAATTTATAGCATTATCACTATTTTTTTCTACATGCAGTAATTGAAATAGATTTAAATATCTTGATTTAGATTTTCCCTTTTCTTTGTTTTCCTTTATTATTTTCCTTACGTCCCTTTACATTTCCTTATCATATAAAACACTTCATTAATTAATTCCTAGGATTTCCCCTCAGTCTTTTACTTCCAATTCTTAATTCATACAAAGGGGAACCTGAATATGGCTATTGATGTCCTATATATTTGCTTTTCAACCAGCACACGAATAAAATTACTACTGACAGAATTGTCTGCTTCTGAATAACAATGTCCGATATGTGACAACTGATGAGATTTGAAAGATATTTATAAGAGTTTCAACATATGTTCAGCGCAAAGACAATAACGCCTGTTAATTAACACATTTACATCTTATACAAATTTTAGTTTTCCTTTCGTAAGTAAAGTTAATGTAGAATACATATAAGTTTGTAGCGGTTTTAATTAGTAAATTTAAAACATTTGCTTCTTCGAACTTTTTCAGGGCCGCCCCCAAATGATCGAAACTGTAATGGTTTAATAAACCGATTACAGACGTCAAGTAGTGCAAACAGTAGAGGAATTCAACATTATTTTCAAATTAGTTACAAAAAGAAAATATATATTAGTACAGTTTTCTGCCTTTCCTAACGTTATAATATTCTCCTCTGTTGAACAGTTTCTACTTTAAAAATTTAAATCGTACGTCTAGGACTTAAGTTTTGAAATTGAAATCATTCCGAAACGCGTCAACAGAGAGATTAAACGTTAGGGAAGGCAGAAAACTGTACTCAAGTATATAGAAATATTTCTAACAGAAATGAAGATTAGTATATTAATAATTACACAGCTAAAACCTTGCTATTTTGTTAAGGCGCTGCATAGGCAATCTGGGTACAATTTTATTACATTCTATAAATATGCATTTATCAGTTTAACTAGTGGTGTTAGGAAGATACAAATGTTTACCAATTGTATAAAAAAAGGGATTTATTCCATATGAAACATTAAAGGGCGACTGGACCGTGCACCGAAGTGTACATAATTCTACTATCAGATTCAGAAGTAGGAGTAAAATTATGAAAAACTAATGCAGATAATAACGCAGTTGTTAACAATAAGAACAAATTAACAACATTACATTGAAGAACTAAAAACAAAGACAATTCATTGCGCTCATATCTGTGAACATGTAATGCCCATCGTTATTACTAAAAACAGAGAAAATTCATTGCGCTCATATCTGTGAACATGTAATGCCCATCCTTATTACTAAAAACAGAGAAAATTCATTGCGCTCATATCTGTGAACATGTAATGCCCATCGTTATTACTAAAAACAGAGAAAATTAATTGCGCTCATATCTGTGAACATATAATGCCCATCCTTATTACTAAAAACAGAGAAAATTCATTGCGCTCATATCTGTGAACATGTAATGCCCATCCTTATTACTAAAAACAGAGAAAATTCATTGCGCTCATATCTGTGAACATGAAATGCCCATCCTTATTACTAAAAACAGAGAAAATTCATTGTGCTCATATCTGTGAACATGCTATGCCCATCATTACGAAATAGTCTCTGCTAGTTTACTGATTGAAGGAAAAAAGAATTTTAAAAATGTCAGTTATGTGTACAATTGAATTTGACGGCTTAGTTTAAAATAAAGTAACAGCCATTAACTATTGCTGATCATCATTAAACTAAAATATAAGAACAATAAAGAACTTCACAAAGAGACTGTTGTAATGTACTGTTGGCTTTATTATTTAGAAAGAATGTCAAATAGAAATGCTAGGGAAACTAAAATTTAGTAATAACAGGTTAAACATTTGATCACATAATTCATTTTAAAATAAAAATAACATATTCAGGTAACTACAGCAGGTTATATTACAACATGATAGTAGGAATGGTCGATATTTTCTGTCACGGTAACTTTTCACCGATATTCGTTTGTAGCTGGTGGTACCAGTGACAAAATATGGAAATTGGTGACAATGGATCGAACGGAAGTTACCTCTGTTGTGATTGGGCAATAGGTGGTAATTTTAGGATGAAAGGGGAAAATGCAGTGTCGTTGACTGAGGGGGAGGGGTGGTTGTCTCTGCTGTTATTACTTAAACGACTGAAACGTTACTGATATTTTATCACGGCTGTCATTGGTTGGTTTGTCGCTGTCACTGGTTCTACTCATTTATGTCGTGTATGGGTGGTCGATTTGAGTCAGGTTTCAAGATAGTAACAGCGTTGTGTACAGTAGACGCTATTTCGCACTCAGTAGTTTGTTCTTAATTTCGTATGAGTTTATTTTTAATAGAATGAGCATTCAAAAAAAGCGAGGTGTGGAATCATTTCACCAGTCTGGTATCGCTGCCTGTTATTGGCCCATACAGAGCAGTCTCAGTATACCTTGTCACCGATACTAGAGTCACCGGTAAAAATCACTAATCCAAACCTTGCACGGCCAGTAAAATCACCCACCCGTTCGTTAGTCACTGAATCGACCATCCCATATTATACAAGGCTATTTACAGGGCGGACGTAAATAGCAAATATCGAGATTTCGCTGAAGCTTATAATACCAGAGATTGAACTGAGTAGTTGTAGGATGATATTTTAGAAATGTATATAAGTTATTCTAACATTTAAATACTGTATAATATTGGCGAGAAGGTGAAGAACTAAAAAATTAAATTCACCAAGCAGAGGCGACAGAGTAATTTTTGGCACAATCTCCCATGAATATTGAAAACAACCAAAATACCAGAAAAATAATTAAAAATCTTTATCCACTGATAATACAAGTTACCTAAGATTAAACCCTTATGTACATTCGATAGCCATGTCATGATCATCAGAGAGTTACAAAATTACAATCTAGAAAACAATAGGTTACAAACTAAAAAGTTATTGTTTTACAGATTATAATTTTGTAATAAGGCCCTATGATGATAATAACATGGCCATCGAAATGTACCAAGGGTTTAATATACGGTAACTTGTATAATCAGTTATTTTTTATTATTTTTCTGGTACTTTGAATATTTATTTAAATATATACTTTTGTCATTTAAATATTATTAAAATACTTTAATTGGATCCAGTTATCAGTGATCACGGGTAGACTAAAACTCTTAAATCGACACTGAAACGGTAGTAATGTTATCAACCTTCTTATAACGTTCCGTTTCATTATCAGCATCACAAACAAGTAACAACATAACATGTAAACAAACATTACGAATACTTATATGTAATCGTTTATGTTAAAGACAGAGTATGTCATTACGTTAAATAAATCGAAAATCTTTTGTTTTAGAAAAATACGACTCGGTTAATTGGCTTTTTAAAGAAATTTTGAAACAAAGTATACGTTATTTATACAACCACCCCAAACTTTGCCGTCACGAAATCAACCCTCGCCGTTCGAACTATTGCAGTCCAATACCTATACCTAGGCAATCAATAAACCCACCCCTATGAATCTCCTCACACGGCAACTCAACCCCAGTTCTTCTTTAATTCCTATCAGCCCAAGGGATGAAAAACCGCTTTAAAGACATGCAACGCCTAACTCTGGGGTTAAACAAAAAGTTAATATTAAAAGCAATTAGTGAGCAATTGAGCGGAAACTGAGTGCAAAGCATGGAGTGAGATTGATGTGGGGGTAAAGGGTTGGGGTGAAGAGTAAACATTAAATCTAAGACGTTTTGAGGGATGTAACAAAAAAAAACAGTGGATCGACAACGTAATTATTTCTCTTAGGGTTCTTATAAATTATTCAACTTAAATTTTGAAAAGAATTATAGGTTTCCTTGATTAGTCTACAGAAAGAAGTTAATCTTAGACATTTTGATTATTTCAACCTACTAAAAACTAGATCTAAATTTACATGCAATCCAGGAGAAAATATTACCACCAAGACATTACATATAATTTAAAATATTGAATTTCAGTTTTCGTTAACATAAAACCTGAAGGCTTGAAAAGAATTAAACTTGAAAGAAATTCAGGAAACTAAAAATAACGTTGCTCTCTTATTAAACCCATCACAAATAATATCAGACCCGCTTACTTCATAAACACACAACTGATATCGTTTTTCCTGAAGATACTAATACGTTTATTAGCGAAAAACTTCAAACACACGCAAACGCCAGGGCCACATGCGCGCGCGCGCACACACACACACACACACACACACAAACACACACACACACACACACACAAACACAAACACACACACACACACACACACACACACACATATAACATGTTTTCTTGTATAATAATAAAAAAAGTGAGTTTATTCAAATACAAGATATATTTATTTATACATAAATATATATTTGTAGCTTTGCAACATTGTTTTCTTATATTCACTTATCACTTTCACTACATGTACTTAAACAAGAATATTACTTGGTATTTATGCGAGTTAACTTTCAAAGATTGGTCGTATCTCCATCATCGGGCATCACTGACCGGGGGTTGTAGTAGACTGCGAGCTGTGTGGAATTCCCGTTGTCACAAGGTGTGGTGTACCGTTATGTTCTATTTTCGGATTCATTGCACTGTGCGAGTCTTTTAAGTTTGTCTTGGGGTTAATTTTGTCTGTTAGGTTGAATGATTTATCGTTTTTTTAATTTTATTTGTATTTGTTCGTTTAGGATATTATTTTTATGTATATAAATTTGTATTTGTTCCCAGATTGTCATTTTGAGGCCGTTTTGTACTTTTTTTTATTAAGTGTACGTTTTTTTAATGTGGGGAATTTGTGTTTGTTTTTGATGGCGTGTGTAGCTACGTTTGAGTTATAAGTTTCAGGTTTGATGTATGCATTGAGGTGTTCTTGATATCTGTCTTTTAATTTCATTTTTGTTTGGCCTAGTATATTTTAATACAGTCTGAGCATTTGATTTTGTATATTCCGTTATTAAGTGTGGAACATATTTTTTCCGGTTGGTTTATTTTATTGATTATGTTTCCTGTGTTTTTGTAAGCTATGTTAATATTATTATTTTTTAGTGTTTTAGTTATTCCTTTTATGTTGTACCCTGTATAGTGAATGCGGCTAATTTTGTTGTTCTTTGTAGTTCGATTTTAGGTTGTTTTAATTTATTTAATATTTTAAATTCTAATTTATCTATAGTTTTTTTTATTGTATCCATTTTTTGGGGCTATTTGATATATTGATTGTTATTCTTTGGCTTTTTCTTCATTTTTTAAAATATACTCAGGCCAAACGAAAAAGAAATTAAAAGACAGATATCAAGAACACCTCAATGCATACATCAAACCTGAAACTTATAACTCAAACTTAGCTACACATGCCATTAAAAACAAACACACATTCCCCACATTAGAAAACGTACACCTAATAAAAAAAGTACAAAAAGGCAATCTGGGAACAACTACAATTTTATAAACATAAAAATAATATCATAAACGAACATATACAAATAAAATCAAAAAACGATAAATCATTCAACCTAACAGACAAAATTAACCCCAAGACAAACTTAAAAGACTCGCACAGTGCAATGAATCCGAAAATAGAACATAACGGTACACCACACCTTGTGACAAAGGGAATTCTACACAGCTCGCAGTCTACTAAAACCCCCGGTCAGTGATGCCCGATGATGGAGATACGACCAATCTTTGAAAGTTAACTCGCATAATACCAAGTAAGATTCTTGTTTAAGTACTACAGTGAAAGTGATATATATATATATATATATATATATATATATATATATATATATATATATATATATATATATACAGTACATTTCTATAAAGAAATAGTGTATTCTAGTTTTAAGTCTTTCGGTTAAAGACTTAAACTCTTGAGGAGTTTCGCAATACATAAGTATCTTGCAAAAGAAAAACTAATAAGATACTGCCAACATTTGTTTGTGAATAAACCTAGTGAGACGTATTTATGCAAAATAATGAGACAATTTCGTCGAACAAGCCTTATCTCAAACAGGAATATGCAAAAGAAGAAAAGTAAATGGCTTAGTAGTTGTATTTAAATTGATTAAAAGTTTTAAACTCTTATGAGAATAGTGAAAAAGAAAGTCATTTAACAGTAGTAAAAGCATCTAAACATATTATCAAATGAAGAAACACTGGGAGCAGATTGGAAGGAGGCATGAAGGCCAAAAGACAATTAAAGAGGCAGAATATCAAGAAATTTCGCGGTTTCAGGTTCAAGTAAGACGGCTGTAGCTGTTGTATGAATGTAGAATTCAATTGATGTGTAATAATTGAGTGAATGCCTCTGCAACTTTCAAAACGCCTTTTATCAACAAGGTAGAAAGTAAAGGTATGGAGAGAATCATCCTGTGCCGGCTGATACAACAAACATGAGTCATGATATAAGAGTATGTTTGACGGCAGAATATTCGACGCCCTACAAAATTAATTCTATAAATGAAACGATTGTTATTCTTTTACCAATGTAACCAATAATAGGTTTTCAGTGTGAAGTCAGAGGTAAGTAAAATAACACGTATACATGGAATAGTATAGTGCTGTAATTGGTCTAGCGTCAGGGTCATCAAGGAAAGCTGAACGGGTTACAGGGGGGGGGGGGAGTACGACACACACACTGAAGGCTTGCCAAGATATTTACCAGTACACAAACTTAAACATATATACTTTTTTTAAAATTAAATTCCTACTGAGGTCAAGAAATAAAAAATGTATCATTGTTTGGTTATTTCCAGTTTGTTTATTTTATTTGTTTCATTCATTTTCAACCTTACAGCACTATTTATGATATTTTGTGGTAACCATGGCAACAGTTTAAGGCTGTACAGCGGTGGTTTCAACGACAACCAGATGGAGGAAAAAAATAATAGACGTCTTTGGAAAATTCCTTTATTGGAAAGTTCGAACAGGGCCAAAGTGCGATAGACATTGAACATGAAAATTAATAGTTAGAATCCGGATAGATTCGCAAAATTTTATAATTTAATTATTGCATAAATATTTGAAAAAAAAAACTTTATTAACATCAATTGTCATGCGCTATAGGTTTAAAAAAATGTATTTGAACTTGATCGGACGAATAAAAACGTATTTTATTAAACACTGAATATTTGTACAAGATAACAGGAGAGTGTGAGTTAATAGAAGGAATTAATAATAAATTAATCATCTAGAACAAAGTCTATGCCAAGTTAGTGGTCTCATGAAGGCCTCTATGATATCCTGCCACGACTCTACATATGCTGGTCATAGCCATCCGGTGGTTACTGCTCAGTCTAATGAGTGTGTATTACTACACAAATTAATACTATTAAAAAATGTTAAATATCACTATAAAGACGGGAAGCTTATGAAAAAGTGAATTATTGTTATTAATTGCTGTTCGTTGTTATCCAACTATTCGTCTCGTAAGTTATCTGATTTGAGGGTTTGAATACAAGTAGAAGTTAGATGTCTCAGAAAATATTTACATGAAATTACGAATTTCCAAATGTCGGATTTCCTAAAACTCCTCTCCATTTGCACTGTTAGCATCCAAAAAGCCCAATGCCTGAAAATATTTGCCGTTATTTGTATAGGTCATCGAAACGTATTATCGAAGGCAAATGAAACTAATGTCAACGTTTCTATAGCCACAAATACAGTTTCTATCTGAACGTACCTTCTTCATTCTACAATTTCGTGCATTCAATCTCTATTGCAATTATTTACAAAGCATGTCTTTTAATAAAAACGATATCTTATCAATGTGAATAAAAACCCACCTACACAACTGTCATTGGAGTTTATCATTGACGGAAATAAAATTTGAAACCCAAAAAAATATTCTAGAGGTAAAAATAACAACAAAGAAAGCTTTCCCATACACAAAGGCAAATTAGTGGATCCGAGCCCTTTACATAGGACACGCTGTTTTGATAAGTTGGAATAAACGTACCCTATTGTCAAAATACCTATGTAAATTCCCTTTGTAGCGACAAAAATGCTAATGACAGGTGGCCGGGGACTTTGAAGTACAAAAATAAATACATGACAAAAAGCTTGGAATATTTTTACGACGTTTATGCTCTTTTATATAGAAAATCGCTTAATAAAAAAACCACTTTGCATTTATATAAGCATTTTAGACTTTCGTTTCTGGTTTTCAGAGTTTAAAACATAAAGTGATTTTATCTGTACATCATTGGCTCAGATAGAATTTGTAATGGAGTGGAAAGTAGCTTTTAAAGAAGAAGTTTTAATATGAGATTTACGACTTCCCGTTACACTGTTTTCTTATAATACTGCTTAAAATAAGTATATGGAGAGAAGAGTTGCAAGCACAAGAATTAGATATGTGCGAGATCCAATTTGTTATATTATAGAAGATCTGAGAACGATACATAACGAATACTGCCACACTATGTTCGAGTCAAGAGTAAACAAGGTAAAAAGGTACCTAGGTAAAAAAATAATAAAGAAGGAGATTCAGAGGTGTTTCACGCTGTTAAACAGCAAGTTACTGCCAAAATCAATTCTAGGCATCGGAAGAATAAGTTAGTCGTCTATCCCTTGAACTGGATCGTGGTCAAGAAATATAAAATGAAAGTCCCATTCAGGGGCGTAGCCAGGACGATGGTTGGGGGACGGACACGACCCCGAGCGTTAAGAGGAAATTTCCCTTTGGAAGTTTGAACATTTTTTATCAATTTTGATATACTTTTGGGTATTTTGGGTATTACACAATTGTTAGTTCTTCGAGAAGATGTTATCTAAGAAAACTAGCGCTGTTTTATATGTTAATATTTATTGCTGAAATGTATTGATTTGAAGGGGTAAGTGCTCCCTGTGCCACCTATGGCTACGCCACTGGTTCCATTGCTAAAGTAAAACGAAAACTTATTAACCAAGGTCGGTCGGAATCGAAGAGAAACGTTTTCAGAAATATATAAATGAATGTAATAATGTATTAATGTATTTATAGAATTTAAGATATTGATTGAAATTCTTTCAATTAATAAATGTTAAAAAACACAAGGTTTTGGCAGGCAATAACTAACTACAACAATCAACTATAGACAGCCTTATATTACTCGATGGAGGAAGGAGAGCTAATAAAAGGTTTTCATTAGCTTTGCATGGGATCTTTATCTTATGTACAACTTTATAACGATCTGAGTGAGAAGGGGGATAAACGGGTTCGCATCGTGCAGAGGATATTAGTATCGATTTACTGAAGAGTGATAAAAAGGGAAACATCAGGTTCATGATATCTTTGACTTCTTCTTAACGTTGTGACCCTCTACGTGCGAAGCGTATTGGTATCCCCGACTACTGCAGAGGATCTTTGTAACGTCTTACTGAAGATTATGTAATAAAAAAAGGTTAACATAGGTTGCATTGCGAATAGCTTCTGCTGAACATTGTAAGAATCTAAATGAGAAGGGTGTTGGTAAAAGGACTCAGATCGCCTGCCAGGTTTTTGGCAACGATTTACTGAAGGATCTGTAATAAAAATGGAAACATCGGCAGCGTGTGACGTTTTACTTTTGCTGAACTCTGTAACTATCTAAATGAGCAGGGTTTTGGTAAAAGGGTTCGGAAAGGTGGAAAGTCTCAAGAGGGAATGTGACAAAGACGTCAGACATTAGTAGCGGGTCAGATTAAATTAGAAACATATAATATAGAAAAATATTGAAGTATATTCCTACTGAGGTTAAAAAAATAAATATTTTAGTTACCCTAGAGCACTATTTATGATGTGTGGTAGCCATGGCAACAGTTAAAAGATGTGCATTGGAGTTTTCGACAACAACCAGATGGGGAAAAAATCATATACATCTTTGAGAAATATATTTCTAGGTACTGGAAAGTTGGCGTAGTGCCAAAGCGCGCTAGTTTTCGAACATGAACATTCTCAGTTCGAATCCGGCTTGGACCCCACACATTTTATAATTTAATTATTGAATAAATACTTGAAAAAAACTGCATTAACATCAATTGTCAACCACTATAGGTTTAAAATATGCATTTAAACTGATTGGATGAATAAAAACGTATTTGATTAACGACTGAAAATTTGTACAAGATATATATATATATATATATATATATATATATATATATATATATATATCAGGAGAGTGTGAGCTAATAGAAGGAATTTAATGAAAATAAAGAAACTAGTGACTAATGAATCTTACATATCCTTAAGAACACACTGGATTCATATAATAATAATGAAGAATTGTCTACACTTGTAAGTTATAGTAACAAGCTTGAATTATAATGGTTGCAGTATTGTTGAGTTAAATAGAAAAATATTTATACCATTAAGAAAAGAAAGCAGGTAGAGAATGTTGAGAGGAGAGCAAGAAAAAAGGGGTAAACGATTAATGTTATCTGGCGAAGAATAAAGACGACAGCGTTGAAACAGCCCAGCTGCGTGTTTCTTTGTCGGTCGTTCTAACAACAAAAGGAAACATTTCTGTTTTTTTTTACAAACACTTTTGCTTTTATTAAATAAACAACCAGTGAGCTTTATACAGCTGCATGTATACGGAATGTTTCATTATGCTGTATTTGTAATGTAAGAAAACAAATGAAAACTAGACACAATTATGCAGCAATAACACAGGGCAGGATTAATGATCCTTCCAACAGTGCGTCCACAAGTACGGCTGAACTAATCAATCACCCCAACACTAAACACTGCTACCCTTAACTAAAGGTTGTGTTACCTTTTAACCCCGGCCCGTCCGACCCCATCAATCTCACTCAAAATACTTTACACTCAGTTTCCAGTCAATTGCTTCCTAATTGCTTCAAATATTAACTTTTTGTTTAAGCACAGGGTCGGGGTTAATTGTGTGTTTTTCTTGTCATTACTTATCCGTGATGAGGTTACAAGGTTGGGAAAATAGACAAATATGTGGAATAGTGATTGGATAGGTAAAGGCAATGGTCGGGAATATTGGGGTTGATTACAAGTATATAAAGGGACGCTATAACCACTTGTACATGATTCTACCTCGTTAGAAATTCAAAGGGTTGAACATATATATTGATGTGGCTGGATATATGAATATAAAGGCTGCAATACTCGGAAAATTAAATATTCATCTCTAAATGAGGCTGAATTACACAACCACTGAAATGTATTCTCTACTATATCTCAAGTAAGAAACTGCTGCTACCGGTTAAAACACTATTCTTATAATGATTACGGATTAACTAAAAATGATGCATTGTGATGTCGGTAATGTGAATTAGGAGGGGGGTGGTGCGATGTCAGGATCAGTTGGGTTACCTAGGCATCAACATAGACACTAATCTAAAAATCCTACACTACATAAAAAAGCAACAAACAAAAACACAACGAAATAACTACGAGATATACAAACACCATAAATACTTCCCAGAACACACAATCAAATACTATATTTGAACACATTGTTAACAACACACCGCAGAGCATCAATACACCACACACTCTCACCAACACAACACACCTGAGCAACAGTCTTATCCGTCACTCCCTTTGAGTAATGCGCTAACCTAGTGCGAAACGGGTCTGCTGAAAAATATTTGTAAGTAATAGTTTTTTTGCCAAGTTAATCTCAAAAGTGTAATGTAGAAAAACCTCAGAATGTACAACACAAAAACTGTATGATGGTCATGATTTTCCTAACGCTTCTGGGTAGCAAGTAAAACCCTCTCGCCAATAGATAGCATATGTACTTCAGGCAAGCAAGCCCGCACAAACAATAGAAAATATTCATCGTTATCCCCAGTATCTTATTCTCCTTTCCATAGCCCTACCTCCTTCCATCTACTCTTCCTCATCTTTCTTTTTACAAGAGGTTGTAACTGATAATAGAGAGAAGGTTTATTTAATGTTCGCTTGCCTTCATTCCAGATCCCCTCCTTTATCCTACATCAGTGAGTTCGAAGTCCTACCATAGCCCTACCTCCTTCCATCTACTTTTCCTCATCTTTCCTCTAACAAGAGGTTGTAACTGATAATAGAGAGAAGGTTTGCTTAATGTTCGCTTGCCTTCATTCCAGATCCCCTCCTTTATCCTACATCAGTGAGTTCGAAGTTCTACCATAGTCCTACCTCCTTCCATCTACTCTTCCTCATCTTTCTTTTTACAAGAGGTTGTAACTGATAATAGAGAGAAGGTTTGCTTAATGTTCGCTTGCCTTCATTCCAGATCCCCTCCTTTATCCTGCATCAGTGAGTTCGAAGTCCTACCATAGTCCTACCTCCTTCCATCTACTCTTCCTCATCTTTCTTTTTATAAGAGGTTGTAACTGATAATAGAGAGAAGGTTTGCTTAATGTTCGCTTGCCTTCATTCCAGATCCCCTCCTTTATCCTACATCAGTAAGTTCGAAGTCCTACCATAGTCCTACCTCCTTCCATCTACTCTTCCTCATCTTTCTTTTTACAAGAGGTTGTAACTGATAATAGAGAGAAGGTTTGCTTAATGTTCGCTTGCCTTCATTCCAGATCTCCTCCTTTATCCTACATCAGTGAGTTCGAAGTCCTACCTCCTTCCATCTACTCTTCCTCTTTTCTTACTCGGGGGTTAAAACTGATAAGTACTTGTTTATTCCTCAATAGAGAGCAGGTTTCCGCAATGTTCGCTAGGCTCCATTCCCGATCTGCCTCCTTTATCCTACATTAGTGAGTTCGAAGTCCTACCTTAGCCCTACCTAGATTCACATGCTTTCCCTTTCTTTGTGGGCGATAATAATCTTATACGCTGATAGTCTTAAACTACAAAAAAACTATTCTAGAATCTGATGGCTTTAATTATCTTCCTCAACCCTCATCCCAATACTGGAACGTATTTTCCACAAACATCTTTATTAATTTATCTTCATAAATAAATGAAAAATTGATTACAAAAGAAGTTAATATTCAAAATACATACGGGACAAAATCCTGTTTAGAATGAAAATAAAAAAAATATTAAAGATTCCCTGGAAAGAGTTTAAACGGGACCATCAGAATATCTAAAATACTCACTAAATGAGATTAAGACATCAGAAATTACGTGAAGGAATAAAGGAGTACTGGGGAAAAACCAATGTAAAACAAATGTCGCTATATGGGTCAAGTAGTGCTTATGCATAACCTGATGTATGAAACCGGCAATTCCGGAGTCTGTAACTGTCACAGAGCTCAAATTTATGCGATATTGTGAGTGAAGAGAAAACTCTTAGAGAGGCAATAAATAATGTGCGATAAATAAAGTCAGATATATCATGTTATTATGAGGTGCTTACGGCAAATATGATTATTGGGAATTTAAATGAAACTAGATACTGTATTTGTATTGTTTACCTCATTTGCTAGAGCGTAGACACTTTCGTACGTGTTACGAAAATGTACACTTCAGGTAATGAGCCCCGCTACACGATCCCATAATACTTCATTGTTCCCAGTACCAAGGTTTTCTAAGAGTTACCAAATTCCATTTACCTTCCACCTTTCTCCTTATATATATATATATATATATATATATATATATATATATATAAATATATATATATACATATATATAAATATATATATATATAAATATATAATATATATATATATATATTTAATAAATTTAAAATATTTCAAACACAAGAATACGTTTAATGAATATATTTATTCAAAGCTTTTCGCCAATAAAAAAGTATCAGCATCTTCAGGAAAAATAATTAATAATTATCAGCATCTTCAGGATTAGATAATTATTTTTCCTGAAGATGCTGATACTTTTTTATTGGCGAAAAGCTTTGAATAAATATATTCATTAAACGTATTCTTGTGTTTGAAATATTTTAAATTTATTAACTATATATACAAGAAAACATATCACCATATTTAATATATATATATATATATTTATAATACGTTTTCTTGTTTAATAATTTAAAACAACATAGGTTATTCAAATACAAGAATATTTATTAATTGTTGTTTTAAATTATTAACAAGAAAACGTAGGCTATTTTATATAAAATTAACCTTACAGGGTTATATAAAAAGTGTGCAATCAATGTAGTTAGTGTTGTGCAATCAATGTAAGTGTTATACTTATGTTGTTTTAAAATATATAAATATCACAATATGTATTCCTGTGTATGACTTATGTTCTTTATATATATATATATATATATATATATATATATATATATAATATATATATAAAGAACATAAGTCAAAATACAAATACAAGAATTATAATTGAATTATAATTCTTGTATTTGTATTTTGACTTATGTTCTTTATTAATACACAAGAATATATATTGCGATATATATATATATATATATATATATATATATATATATATATATATATTGGTTGTTTTAAACAACCCGGGAGCAAATTTTGCATAATGTATTTGAAAAATGCAAATAACGGACTAAAATTTCTTGGAATGCAGATTTCACAACACGGAAACATCCATCGGTAGGCAATTATCACTCTAGCAAACCTCACCCCGACGCACCTGGCCAAATTGAAAGCTTCCTCTTACAACCTATAATCATGTCCATTATTCAGGGCGATGACCCACCAATTAAACCGGAATGATGGTAAGCTTTACAATCATGAGACGACTGCACTGGTGGAACCTTCCTAACCTCGCTTTATATTAGTTGATTCTGATAAAAATCAAAAGCGCTGATAATGGCCTACTTTCTGAAACTTTGTTGTGTAAGAACAACGTACAAAATACTATTTGTGACCGATTGAAACAAGCAATTCAAGGACAAATGGAAAACTAGATAATTACATGGAAAAACCTATGGACAGGAAATTTATAAAAAGAAATTATTTGCATATTTTTTACATTAAATTTCAGTACATTTTATTTCATAATCTGTGTAAACTATTGCAAGAAAAGGGACGTAACACGACTGAACAGCAGCTGTGTTTTTACAACCGCTGCTAGTGTTTATTATGAGAGTCACCTAGCAGTAAAACCGTTGTCATGGCAACCGTATATGAAAGTAACAGATGACTGGTATCCCAGATACGACGTATGGACAGTATGCGGTTAGACATGTGTCTCTGGAGAATCTTTTAGCTTAGCCCCTTTCCATCGTACGCTTATACAACCCACGTAACAGTAAAACTGAAACAAAACTTTTTAATTACATGGTATTAACAAATACGGGTAGTTACACTGGAGTTCATGTGACGAAATTTTACACTAATTTCATTTTCAAGGGTTGTATGTAAAATTATTACTGAGATTGAATACGAAACAACTAGAATATAGATTAAGAAGTTGTAGCGAACCTTTAATAGGTCTCGTTGTTGCACTTAAACTTGAGACATCTAAACAGGTTATAGACGAAATATGTAACATAAGCAGATATTATATGAAACACTTAACAAAAGTTGTTTTAAAGAAAACAAAATATTTTAAGATCATCAAATATTAAATTAAACTGACGACAGAGTAGCAAGATATATAACCGGTAAACAAATTGTTATAAGTTTGATTATATCTACCAAATGTTGTACAGTTTGCTTCACTTGCTTACGTGGCTAATAGAATATAACCTTGACGGCCATAGAATCAAGCTGTATCACCCTTACCTCGACGTACTTGGCAAACCGTTTGCCTCCTTTGTTATATGTAGGACATATATAATTTGTCTCAAATTTATTCTCAAAGAAGAAAAACTGTTTAAGTGGTTACAGTTCTAAATCATGGAATAAGTCATTCACTACATTGCGTGGATTGATTACTATGAGGTTATCATAGGAGAACGGGTAGACACAACTTTATGACCGCGATAAAGAGTTACTTCGCGACCTGTACACGGGATGCCATAATTTCTCCTGTTCCTAGTACAGTGCTAGGAAATAATCTTCTTAGTTCTTCCTAATTTAAATCACCTTTACGTATTATTTTTTTTACAACGAAGTATAGTGGCTATAGTCCACCGCACGAAATCAGGCGGATGGGTAAAAATGCAACGTTTCCACATGGCTCGTGGACGGGTCAGAACAGTCATTTTTTATTACCCTACAAGTCTAATTAACAAGAAAATTATTAATTGAATAGTTAATATAATTGCTACTTTTAAATGATGTCGATTGTAGCGAAGACGAATCATGGACAGGCGATAGTCTAACAGCCCGACTTTCGAACTAGGTATTGCAAATTAATGCTCATTGATAAACGACTTTCGACCAGACCTCGCGAGGCCGGTTCCGTGGCAACAGCATTAAACAAGCCACCCGCCAGATTTCGTGCAGTGTACAATTGTCAGCTTTTCATGATTCTTTGCTTATACAGTAGGTCACATGAAGTAAGCAACCATGTGCAGTTGACATAATACATTTCCCTTATTCGTTTAATTACTTGCACTTAATTTAATATACTCTACTTTACCTTTTTTCGAGGTGTTTTAACTGGTAAAGGCCCATTATTACCCCGACAGAAAGTAAATCAGATACCAGACCTGGCACGTGAGGCCTTGATCGCCCGTATATCCTATACTTCAGGGTTTCACATCCTTATTTTAAGCATATATTCACAATTATTCTTATGTGGTAGTAGACAAGCGGGATATTTCGCTTAAAACTAAAAACACAACATAAGTAAACTTGCCTTAAAGCCCTTCCCTTGAGAATAATGACTGTTTTTTCGCCAATTATTACAGTTAATATCATTCCGTGTGATACGTTGCGCTCACCCAGATGGAGTAGAGACAAAAGGAATTTAATTATTGAACTCAACATAAACGCAGCGCTCATGTAGTTCGTAATTCATTATTCATTAGGAATTATTAGAGGAGGGGATGTAACCGTCCCGGGAACGATCTCATCCCCTACAATTACCCTGCTGACTCCCGTCGAGACAATTTTAACAATTGGAACACATTCAGAAAGGAGATTGGGCTAGAGAAGAGCGGACAATTGGAAGCCATTTTGCTGATGAAACTGGCAGGTACAACGTTTCTGTCGAGATGGGATAATCAAATTGAAGGCAACGAGCAAATTCAACAGATGTAACCCATCAAATATATAAATAAATTATTAAATGCATTTCCAACCAAATAAGGGATTTTAATTATATAAAGCATAATTGAAGATGAGAAGATATTTCACGAGTAACACATTGCAAGTTACGGGAAGAACTAACCAGATGACCTCTACTCGCAGCCATAAACACATTAGGCTATTTAAATATAAGTAAGATATACTAAATTAAGTGATTTTCACTCTTCAAAAAGCTCTTGAATAGAACGTAGTCAGTATAGTGGTAGCAAACCTAATATACTCTGAAAGTATCTATAGCGCGGACACTTAAGATAGTTGAAGACTTTTATTTATGATAACTGTATCACCTGTGCCACTTATTATTTTTGAAATTAATACCTGTTTAAGTGATCTGATTCTTTAATGGATGAAGAGATGATAAAAGAAAAACACTTCCGAACAAGAATAGACTATCTAAAAGATTTTCGACCGCATCCGTCGTAGTACTGTAATACTATTGTACTATAGTAGTATCTACTTTAATAAAGTAATGGTATTTTAAAATATGTTGGACAAGTCAGAATTTTCATGTTTATTGCTTTCAACGTCGGTTTGATTATTAACTAGTGACACTTTTGGAAACAACAATGAATTTTGTAAAACTGTGTTTGTTGTCTTGATTTTCCATACATTTTCATGCATTTTTTCATACATTCAATTGTTCAACTTGTGACAATATTTTTTTTATGTAACTTTAAACTTTATATTAATAATATGTTATTAATGTTTTGTTAATGTTTAGAGAATTTTAACTATCACTTTCTCTCAACACAAAAACTTAAAATTCAATACCCCCAAATTAATTTATTTACTATCTCACTTAACGTACATTTCATGAGGTAGGCCTACTTCTGAATTAATTACAAATTATTTAATTTGTGGTTAATGACTTAAAAATTTATGTGTGTTTAGTTACAGGCCACAGCTTTTCAAAAGAATTTATTTTTTTAATTAAGTTTTTCCGCGGTTTAAACCCCTAGTTAACAAAATTACTGTGAATTTTATAACTATTATTTACGCATATGCTTTTTAATTTATCAATGCAATCGTAACGTTCACATGAAACTTTATAAACACAATTGATGTTTGATCTTGAACCGTTCAAAAATTGTTTTTTCAAATCATAAAATAATTAACATTTTATTCAAATATTTTGATACATAAGGGCAATGTCAGAATATATTGACGTATTAACAATATTAGTTGACTACGTATATTTTTAAATGCACATAATGTACAACGGAACAAATTAGGCAGCAGTAGATGCTAATAGATACTAAATATCACTGTGTACTCGGTACGACGGACGTCTCATCTGAAACCGCAGCTATTTACTGACAGTTTAATTAACTCTGTCTGGTCGAATATCATAATGTTATTTGTCAAGTTGGTATTACTCATATGTCAGTATTTGCATTTATACAGTTGACTTTGAAACACATCATGTATTTCGCAGAAGTGAAATCATTTTCAATATCGTGAGTAATATCACAAGTAGTAAGAAATAAAGAATGGAGAATGAAAGAACCTGTTCAGTGAGATATTACTTGTAAAATTTCCTTCTCACAATATTTAAAACATTGTTGCTCTATTCATGGGGGAAATACTCAACAAGTGACAACCCTAGATAACATAGGTTCCTCGCATAACACACGAGGAGTTTCGTTCATTAGATTTTAGATTCTATGATTTATAATGAAAGTGTGTAATGATTTTTCATCACAGATAAAACCTTAAAGTCGACTCCGGAAAAAAAAACTCATCGGTGTAATCTAGTGAGAGAGTATGGCGATACTAGACCCTTGACATTTTATTCCGTACGCTGTCAGCGACGGAAGTCACTCCAATCTATCCAAAATTAAAACCGCTCAGCAAAAGTTAGAAGCCAAACCGGAAACCATATCAACTGATAATCACACAAAGGAAGTCGGGGGACGAGAGTGATTATACAGGGCCATTATACAATCCCTGCACATTTACTGTATTTAATCGTTGGAGGAGGTGTTTTGAAGCAACACTCAAGAAATATTGTTAAACCAATAAACGTTGTTAGTAACCCATATTCAGATAAAATAATAGAGCTTAAATTTTTAAAGTCTAATGGCAGTCGTCACACTACTGACATAAGTATTCCTTTACATAATTCGAATTATAGGAAATAAATTCCATAAATTACGGAAATAATTATAAAGTTGATATCGTCTGGCATAACCTTTAGTAAAATTGTTTTCAAAATATTTGTAATTTAGTATTATTTTTAATATATAATATACTGTAATGTATAAGTGTAATATACACACACCACCGCACACGCACTCACACACATACACACACACACACACACATACACAAGCCCGCGCGCACTCAGGCACGCGCACACACACACGCACAGACTCACACACACAAAACACACACACACACACACACACACACACACTCCCGCGCGCACTCAGGCACGCGCACACACATACACACGCGCGCACGCACACACGCGCGCGCGCTTACACACACACACACACACACAAACACACAGACTGAAACATCACTTTATATTTTATTATTATAGCTTTACGGTTTTAAATAAATAGTTGTACTGGCTCGCAAGTCAACCGCTTTTATTTAAGCAATAATCTCTACGAGTGTAAACATGATTATTTTACCTTTCTTATAGATATATTATCATTTATAATACAGAAAGTAACTTAGTTAAAATAATCAAAACAGCTGTTGAATGAAATCATACGTTACCGCTTAACTTAACCTACATTAATCTATATTTAAAAAAGATGTCATGAGTGACTGACTCATAATTAACTCACAGCCTAAACTATATTAGGTAACGACATGAAATTTGGAGGGCACCGACGTTTAGAAATATATATGGGTACTCAGAAGAGATTTTGAAAAAAATGTAAGGCGTTTAAACAAAAGTTATTACAGAATAGCTGTAGCTATTGACTCATGTAATCAGTCAGTTGTTTCAATTCTACAAGTAGCTGTTATATAAAACAGCTTTGGATTGTGTAAGCGATAAACTGTTCCAAGATCTGTAAATTAATAACGTAAAGTAAATATCCATCGTGTTTTAAAAACTAAAACCATTCAGTTGAATGTTAAAGGTGAACTATACAGTTCATTCATGTTGTAATAACGTACCGTAATTGCTATTGTGGGCCATGGTGTCGGTCATTTTCGACCTTTGTCTTACACCGTGCCTAATAGCAAAATGAAAGTATTCATGTTCGTCAAGTCATGGTGTCATACATCGTACAAAGCTAGGACAGTGATGGTTTTTGTACGATTTTTGTGATTTGATTTAGTATAAACAATTGGTTTTATGTGAAGGGCGTAAGTAAATGCTTGTGTTATAAATTTTCATAAAGATAGTTATTGTTTGTAGTTTGTTAATAATAATTTTATGAAACATTGCTATTTTAAGTTAGTATCGTTATAAAAAAATAAGTTTTAATTATCAGAATAAACCAAAATTAATTATAAACACACACAAAAGTAACAATAATAACATTCATAAATTATTAATAAATGCTACAATAAAAAAACACTCCAATTAAACCACGAATAACTTTAAAATCATAATAAACCAGGTTTACCATTTCCATGGTTGTTTGATAACAGATCGATAAAAAATGAGCAATATTTGAAAATATATTTTGTATTTGAAGACGAGAAAGAAGCGAACTTGAGATCCTGTGAGAGAAGACGCGACGGTTGGGGATAGTCAGCCATAAGATATTTTTTAATATAGTTAACGGAAAAAGCATTCGAAAACTATTCAGACGTAACCTGCTAGGTGAAGATAGATGAGATTAAATATTAGAATTATTCACTTTTGTGTAGTATTCGGGAGAATTCGTCGATCGCTACACATTTTCGTGCACATTCCTAAATTATGACACTGCGTTCTACCGTGTCACACCCATTTATCGAAACAACTGTTGATTTTAAATTCTATTTGATCTTTTATAGATCGAATATACAAGTAAATTATATTTATAATTAGGGAATAGACTTGGAAAAGAGACACTGGACGCACTATCCCGTGAGAGATAAGGGAAGAGAGATGAGAAAATAAAAGTGACTATCCCACTAATGAAGCCATGTTTAGATTGTATCGTCGGACCATTTAGAACAGGAAATAAAGTTCTCAATAACAAATAACTGACTAAAAATCATATTTTTTTAAATATTGTTTACTTTCTGAATCTACCACTAGAAAAATTAATACAAAAAACTTTAATGCGAAAATATCGCTTGACAGCAATATGTTGACATACAATCCTACCTGCAAATGAAATTATTCAAATGGAAAAAGTGCAGGTATGCTTAAAGGCCTATGAAGACATGGATTACAAGTATAAAGACAAGAAAGAAGTACAAGGACTTACAATGAACCGACGAGAAGTTTATCATAAAGCTTGAAGTACGGCATGCAGGATTTGCAAAACATGCTTAGTGGAGTGTCCAAAAGCGGTTAAATGTAAAAGCCCTTAAGGTAAATGTAAAAGTATTTTAAAACCGCTTGCTTTCTGACTAACTTAAAAGGGATGTCAAAAGTTATTTTTTGTAGGCGTTGCTTTGCCGAGTTCACTTGTCACTTGCAGATACACGTACCACATATTTTTATCAAAAGCTGCAAAAACTGTTTAAAACAGTTTCTTTTTGAACAAATCGTAAGGAAATTGAGAAATCCTTAGAAAGGTAGGTTTTATTTTGTTAAAAATGAAGGCCATCCAACGCTTTTGCAAGTAATTTAAAACTAAAAACAACTTAACGTTAGGTATACAACTTAGGCTGTTGGCAGATTTCTACTGCACCAACTACAAAATCGAAACCCTTCCTGCCGTCATGGATGACATAGGCCTATTTCAGGTAAGCGACCCAGCCATTTTTATCTGTTCCCTGTAGGCCTAATTCAATAATATTTTCTATTCTATGTACGCCTACGTCCTTAATAAATGCCACATGACTATGATAAAGAATGGGTTTACTCCAGGTAAGTGAGGATCATTATGTTATTAGTCCTATATAATTCCAGATAAGCTTCCTTACTCTCTTCTTACAACGGAGCGTTGCCTGTACACAGTTCTCTATGACTCCAATAAAGAATAGATTTACTCTAGGTAAGCCACGATCATTATGTTATTAGTCCTATATAAGTCCAGATAAGCTTCCTTACTCCCGTCTTACAACGGAGAGTAACCTTTGGACCTTTCTCTAGGACTCCGATAAAGAATAGCTTTACTTTAGGTAAGCGACGATCATTATGTTAATAGTTCAATCTAATTCCAGATAAGCTTCCTTACTCAGTTCTTACAACGGAGCGTTGCCTGTAGACTTTTTTTCTATGCCTCCGATAAAGAATGGGTTTAAGCCATGTATGTAACTCTGCACACGTGATGTCATACTCTAACAATATCCCCTGCCACATTTTTTTATCCCTACCTAAATTCTACCTATATTTACAATTCTTTCATACATTTTCACCTGTAAAGTACAAATAAGAGGTGAACATAACAGATTAGCAACAGCGGTTTTCCATCCCTAAACGCTGTTGTAGTTTACCTGTAGTTCAATGTAATTTATTTAGCAAGAACATAAAAGAAAAGATCACCAAGAAGACACTGCTGACGCTGTGTGTAACAGGAATCAGGTTATACAGTGTTTTAAATAGGTTTAATTTTTTCTCTACATAACCACTAAGGGAATACGCTTGTGCATTACTTAGTGTGTGCGCGGAGCACGTAAGGACGCGTCTGATGTGAATGAGTAAAAGTGTTAATGCTACAAGACGGCAGACTTACGGCCACTCAGTTCCGCAATCAGAGCACAGCACTTTACGAGCCATAAAAACAACCCCGACCATTTACTAACACCAAGTTGAATTTTGCTTGCAACCCTATTTCAAATATAGAATTGTTAAATAACGCTCACCTACCAAAAAAGTACAAGTGAACAAATCAAAAGTTAGCATTTGTCGTTTATCCCGAAAAAAATCGTGCTAGGATAAAAATTACACTTGGCGATATAAAAAGTCCTTGGAGACATAGTAAAATAATGAAACCTGTAGCTAAAATAAAAATACCTACATAAACTCATAGATATAGCCTATACATAAATCTTTATAGGCCTTCTTGGTGTAAAATAATTTTGTACAATGAAAGCGAGATCCTGTTACACCACATTAAAAAAAAATCTAATCGGCAATACTGAGCATAGGTCTAAATATGGATAGAAAAAAGCTATTATCGGCTAGCCAGCCTTCTTCGATTTAAATATATATATATATATATATATATATATATATATATATATATATATATATATCGCAATATGTATTCTTGTGTATTAATAAAGAACTAAGTCAAAATACAAATACAAGAATTATAATTGAATTTACAATTCAAAGCTTTTCGTTGGCTAACAGTACCAACATCATCAGGAATATTAAACAATATATATATATATATATATATATATATATATATATATATATGTGTGTGTGTGTGTGTGTGTGTGTGTGTGTGTACCTGGTGATGGAGAAAGTTCTGAAAATCACGCATAAAATAAAAACCCCTGGTGCTGACGCCCCAAAAGTAAAAAAAAATCATAAAAGACAAAAGTAACCTTACTCGTACATACACAAAATTATAAAATCGAAGTTGTTTTTAAATAGAGTAGGCATACAATGTTGTACTATATTAATAAACCTACAAAATATCCGGTTAAAATAAATTTGGTTACAAAAAAGAAAAACAAAATAAATGTTGGTGGAATAGACTAAATGTAGAGAAATACAGTGGCCTCCATACCTAGATTTGTATTTTCGTGTCTCTAAAGTGAGGTTAAATGTGAGTTTTAAAAGATTAAAATTTTTGTAGCGTCAGCACCAAGCTTTATTATTATTTCAGAGTCCTGATATTTTGCTAGACCACCAAATGTAATTTGTTTTTTGTCGTCGATGACGTATAATTTAGCTGATAACTATTAAAACTGTAAATGAAATCCTCCATTTAAGCTAACTGGTTGATGGGTGAGATATCTTTCATATTGTAGCGACAACTGAACGGAATACATAATTTTATTAGTATTATTTTGTTTCACTACTATAGTTTGACTTAAAGCAGAATAGGAACGGGTGTGTGGCGGGGTAGGTATGCGGTGTTGTCAGTTTGTACACTGTAACACTAAGCGACGAACAAAATATTAACGTAGAATTGCAGCAAGGCTCACCGACTCGGCAGAATGTAAATTTTCCATTCGCTCAATCAATGGTAGACCCCACCCCTTCTGGCCGATTTCACTTTGGCAGAGTCCTATTCTGTTTTAAATCGAACTATAGCACAAGAGCCCGATCCATAAATCAACAATTAGTTTAAGCTAGGAAACGTTATTTATTTATTTTTGTATAAGACAACTTATCCTAACTGGAAATTTTGTAACAATATTGTAAAACAGCTACAATGTATTGTATGATACAACATAGTGATTGACTAGGCTATATAATTTGTGCATACTTCTAAATATTTTTATAACCAATTTTAGTATTTTTTCAAATTAGGGGTAGTTAGCAACGATTTTTTATTACTTGTAACTCGAGTACAAGTATTCGAAGTACTTGAATTTTAATGTGACTAAATACAATTTTCATTCCAATATTATTTACGTAGAGATAGCCGATAAATACAAAAGATTCAATTGGCACTTTTATAGGTTTAGGCCAATGTAACGACATCTGATGAACGCGAAACAGAGTTTTTGTGATATTTATTTAATGATAAAAGCGTGAATATGTGTACTCACCATTCATCCCTGGGATCGGGCAATTTCCTATGAAGCGAGATCAGGTCACTGACGTACTGGTTAAACGCATTCTTCGACCATCCCTCATCCACTAGTTTCTTCACTTCGGCTGTCATATTAGTGGGCAATACGACCGGTTTGCCCATCTCCCCGTACAACGGCGCACTATCCGCATCCCTGGGTGGCAACAACACTCCCCCTTCGCCACCTTCTGGGCCCGCAACGTTCTTGTGCGTCTTAGACACGACCGGGATATTGTTCACCCTCTGTAATGGCTGCGGCCGCAACACTTCCATCATTTCGGGAACGTTCCTCTGCCCCACTTTCACGATTTCATCACTCAAATCGAAACTCACTCTATCGCGTTCTTCAGTGAACAGAAGGAACGCAACTGTCAACCACACGGTGCAAACTAAAAACACTAATTTGAGCAAAATGGAGCGTCGTCGCAGTAAGTGCGTGTGGATCTTTAAAAAGAACCCCATTTTTTGATCACAGATTTAACACACTCGTCTCGTCACGTGCTACAATTGTTGCAATTTGTAGAAAACTGATTATTGTAGTTTATATCTGGTCTTGTAGACGTCGTTGTTAGCATTTCGCTCGGAAAGTCCTTACATCAATACTTTTTGATATGGTCTGTTTGTGCTGCGATATGAAATGATATGCTTGCAGTTGGTTGATATGCTCGGTTATCTACGTTGTAGTTTGGTTAACTTGTCCTGAAACAAAACAAAAAATCCCAACATAAAAACTTCAAGTATTGAAATAGAAGTAAATGTCCATATAAAAAGCATACAGGATTAGTAGTTCAGTAAAATCAGCCTTCGAATCCCTTAGAAACACATTGATTTTGATAATAATTTCCAATATCTGTTCCTAGTGCGATCGTTTTTGTGAAATAAAATCCGCTTTGTGAAAAAAAAAAAAATTAAAACGATTGCCTTTTTATTAACTGCAACTATTTAAATGTGTAGAATAAATATTTTCCATGTTTTGGAATATAATTTATTATGTGTTACAACCATTCACCCCTTAAAAACTCCTCCTATAATAAAATTTCAAAACAATATTGTATTTAATATTTTGAAATCTTTTAGTGGTGAATCAGTTATTACTTGTTAATTCGTCACACTCGATAATATATTATACTTGAAGGTTGATTGCAATGTTTGAGCCCTTAACAGTAGTCAATGACTGTATTATAGTCAAGTCAGATCATACCGAGGGAAAGAGAAGAGCTTGGTTGATGGAGTCGCGAGAGAGGAATCCTCTTTCCGTCATTATTTCCTTTCATTCGGGCCTGTAAGTAATGTGGGAGTCAACTAAACTTTACTTCAATATAATCAATCTAATATCTCGTGTATTTGCTGCAACAGAGTGTTTTTAAATACAGTATTTGGAAAGTACTATTATTTAAAATAATTTATAGTTGTCTTCTATTTAATAATAACTACCTTTAAAATTAAAGGTATAGCGCGGACCACGTAACCGTGAGCTTGGCCTCGAGAGACTACAACTTCTGAAGGATGTTAATTATTCAAGAGTGTGCTATACATCAACAGATTTATGTAAGTAACGATCAGCCATCGTAAAACTACAGAAGCCTACGATCAGCAACGCAGTTTTTTTTACTGACCCTTTACTCCCCGTCTCGCCTACTTCATCTCTCAAGGCCAAGTTCACGGTTAAGTGGTCCACACCATAACTAAATTTAAAAAAAATAATATTTAATTAATTTATTTACCTATGAAAAGTAAACCTCTAAAACCTCTTTACTGCAAACCTCGAAAATTATTATACATATTTCAAATACTTAATTAAAAATAAAACCATGTTCGACTCGTTTTGACAGCTTGTTATAACTTACTAGGAAATTACAATTGCAAAACTTTACGAGTTGTCGACACGTAACCCTCAAAGCGCGATAAGTAACGATAATCGAATTGCGCATGAAATAACAACTACGTGGAATGAGGTTTTGTATTTGGGAACCTTATGTGAGTTTATTTTCGACTACGAACAATGTTTAGAAGAGGACTAAGTGTGTACCTTGTTCTAATGTAAACGTCCTTGCTTCAGCGTACACAGTGTAGACGCAGGGTCGCATTTATGCCGAATAAAGGTCAGCATTATTTCACTTTATGCTGACTAAAGTCTCGTTTCTCGTTAACGTCCTTATCCATTCACAGGCGTTTTCTTTCCCACATTTGAGCCTTTTGGCTTTACACTGGCTTAAAAAAGTTTATGTAAAAATTGTAGTAGTTCTGCTTTTATTTCTCTACTTTTGTTACTAACGAATTTTTTTCACTTTTGTATATTGCTATTGTAATATATTACTGTTATTAATTGATGGAAAAAAATGTTTACTGAGCGTAAAGAAAACACAGCCCTTTATAATCACCGATAATTTTTTTCACTTTTGTATATTGCTATTGTAATATATTACTGTTATTAATTGATGGAAAAAAAATGTTTACTAAGCGTAAAGAAAACACAGCCCTTTATAATCACCGATAGTTTTTTTCCAGGCGAAAAACCTATTAAGGTTATCATCGCCTAACTCATTTATTATTTAAAACAAATATTCCACATATGAAACAATTGAAATAAAATAATGTAAACTAATTGTAATGATCACCGATAAAGTAGCATCTCCGAAAGTAGGTGTACTTCAGGCACGCGAAACAGCACACTTGCTGGCATGATCCTATCCCATACTTTACTACTGCCCTTATCTTGGTCCTACCTATATTCACAATCTTTCGTAGAAGATAACACCTAAAGCTAAGCCGACCTAAAATTTGCAAAACTAACTCTTTCGTCTTCTTCTCTCCCACTTCAAGTCTTCCCTTGAAGGAACATACATAGAACACCATTTAACTGCAGAGTAACACACCACACGCGCGCGCGCGCGCGCACACACACACACACACACACACACACACACACACACACACACACACACACACACAATGTGGTTCTATAGCGTCTGCATACTATCCGATGTTTAAACTTTGCTTCCATGCTTTTCTATTGTAGCAGTGTATCACCGAAAATTTTCTTTCACTTATGGATTTATTGATGGTTTCTCCCTATGTTAGTCTGGGTCTTTTTCTTCTCTCTGATGGCGTCCATTCTGAAGTAACTGTCAGTAAGCTTCCTTCCGACATCCTCTTTACGTGCCCGAAACATACCAGCTATCTTCCCTGAATCTTCTCTACGACTGTCTCCTTCTTCTCTATCATGCCTATAATAATTTCATTTGTCCTCTATTCTCGTATAGAAAAATGACAATCTCCTAAGACCGTCCATTCCTACTGCGTTAATCCTGCTCTGGTCTGCTTGTAACAATACTCACGTTTCGGATCAGTACGTCTAGATACTCTTTACTATGCTGTAATAATATATATATATATATATATATATATATATATATATATATATATATGTAAAATACGTTTTCTTGTTTAATAATTTAAAACAACATAGGTTATTCAAGTACAAGAATATTTATTAATTTATATTCAAAGCTTTTCGTTCGTAAACAGTGCCAACATCATCAATACAAGAATTAATAAATATTCTTGTATTTGAATAACCTATGTTTTATATATATAATATTCGTTTCACCATATTCTGTTCAGTCTTTTCCCTTCTCTTCGTCCCTGTCCTAATCTAGGTTTTATTTCTGCTTTTTCTTTGTCATCTTTTTTTATTTCCACTCCCAGGTATATTTATTTATGTCTGATATTTTTATTTCTTTCCCCTTTCCAACATAACGTTAGTCTACATTGGGTTTCAACGCACATTAATTTTGTCTTATCTATATTAATTTGCAGGCCTCATTTATCGTATTCTTCTAATAATTTTCGTGTCATATATTCCAAGTCTTTTTTCTTTAGCTATAATGAGTTGGTTAACAACAATTTTTAAATTGTTATTTAAAAACATCTGTGCCTATTGTTTACCTCATGCCCCTGCATTTGTTTTTCCAGTTACGGAGTACTTTGTCCACATATATGAACAGAGTCGGAGAGATAAGTACTCTTGCCTCAGTTTCTTCGACACACAAAAAAATCGTGGGACTTTACCTTCCACTATAATCTTAATATATGAGTCCTTATATATGATTCTTGACAACTTAACAAAGAAAATACAGTTAAAACATATACTTTATTTAGATTCATGCATGTTTCGAAAAATTGTCTTTTTCAGTGACAACTGTGTACCTGGAAAACTATGCACATATACTAATGCTAGATAAAAGTCCATATTATGTGACCTCTAGAGAGTTTTGTTCTTTACACGATTTACTTAAATATGTATTATACGTTTGCATTTTTCATTTCTTCATTAGGAAAAATTAATTTACAGTCAATACTTCTAGACTACTAAAATGTAGGGATGACAAAAAAAAAAAAAAATTATTATAAAAATCTGTCAACTCCTGTCGTGTATGCGTTAGGCAAACAGCCACACGCAATAAATCAAGGCCACACTAAACCACGAACCTTCGGTGTAGCGATATCTCCATTATAGTTATCGACCGCGCGTCCCTAATAGGGTATTTCCTGTTACAGATAACTTGCCTTGCCGCTTAACGCCTCCTAAAACACTACTCAAACTGATGTAAAACTTAGAAGTGCTCACAATATCGTCATTAAATAGTAAATGTAAAGAGCACACCGTTAATAAATTTTATCAATTTACTATCCGCTGAATATTAATTTACTGCTCTTTAGTTAACATACAATCAGCGAATATTATTGCTTATAAGAATAATAGGACAGTATTCCGAGTATAAGTGGCCATAAAACCTTCTGAAAAAGGAGATCTTAAGGTATCACGTATTTCATGTTGTAAACCTCGATTAGAATAATTCTCTATCGACTTTATAAGAAGTGTCTAAACATTACAATTCTTTGTAAAAGAAGTAATATAAAAAGTTTTTTTTAAAGTTAATTCCTACTAAAGTAAACAAAGACGTATTTTTATTTTATAATTATCATTAATATAAATATGCAAGGTATTTGCAAGAGTCCGAATAACAATATCAAGTGGAAAAATAACAAGTGAATTTCCTTTCAACTTTCCAATTTTTAATATGGTGTTGGAATATTAGTTTTTGTTTGTTACTATATATACGCTTTCTTTTTGCCGCTTGCATTGTGTTGTAGTTTCTTTTCGCTTTCCATTCGCATTGTCCGTTTGTGAAGCGAAGTTAGATAACGTTAATCCAGTTCGTTAGTATATTTTATTCTTTTCATTCCTTTTCAACTCTAGAGCATTATTTTTTATATTGTGTGATAAAAATAGCAACAATTTAAGATTGTGCAATGCAGGTTTCGACAACAACCAGATGGGCACAAAACAAAAATTCCTATACGTCTTTGAAAGGTAGTTGTTTAGTTATGGGAAAGTTGGCTCAGTGCTAAAACGTTAAACTTCTAACATGACGATACTCAGTTCGAATCCGACCTAGAACTCGAAAATTTTTATAATATAATTATTGAATAAATATTTGAATGCTTCAATTAAAAAAAACCGATTTATTATAATTTCATATAGTAAATCTCTGGGCTCTGAGAAAGTTACCTCAGTGCTAAAAGTGCTGGTTTTCACACATAGAGATCCACAGTTGGAATCCGACAGGGACATCAAATTTTTAAATTTAAATTAATGAATAAATATTTTTTTTAAATGTATCAACATCAATTGTCATCCGCTATAGATTTTTTTTTTTAATATTTGAACTTGATTGGATGAATAAAAACGTATTTTATGAGAGATTGAATTTGTACAAGATATATATATTCTTATATTCACTTATCACTTTCACTACATGTACTTAAACAAGAATCTTACTTGGTATTTATGTGAGTTAACTTTCAATGACTGGCCTTGCCATTATCTTCGGGCATACTGTACAGGGTTGTTGTAGAGGGCGAGCTGAGTGGATTTCCCGTTGACCTTGGTGTACCGTTATGTTCTATTTTTAGATTCACTGCACTGTACGAGTTTTTTAAGTTTGTTTTGGGGTTAATATTGCTATTAGATTGAATAATTTATAGTTTTTTGATTTTATTTGTATTTGTTCGTTAATGATATTATTTTTATTTTTATAAATTTCTAGTTGTTCCCAGATTGTCATTTTGAGGCCTTTTTTGAACCTTTTTTTATTAGGTGTACGTGGCTAAGTTTGAGTTATAAATTTCAGGTTTGATGTATGCATTGAGGTGTTCTTGATATCTATCTTTTAATTTCTTTTTTGTTTGGCCTAAAAAAAAATTGAAAGAAAAAAAAAAAAAAAAAAAAAAAAATATATATATATATATATATATATATATATATATATATATATATATATATATATATATATATATATATAGAGAGAGAGAGAGAGAGAGAGAGAGAGAGAGAGAGAGAGTGAGCTAATAGAGGGAATTTAAAAACACTAACGAAGAGTAGATGGAATTAAAGACATAATAATACGCAGTTAGTATGAATAGAAAAATAATGACATAGCTTTGTCAGGGCAGCTTAATCGAAAGTAGACTTGCTCTCAAAAGGGGTAAAGAGATGTGCCTACCAGCCACCTTTATAAATACTTACGGTTCTGTAATTGTAGTGTATCAGGATTTGGAAATAAACAGTATTATACAAAAGTCGTATTTTCATGGATCAATGCTCACTACGCGGCTACAAGGCCTTTAATGTCGCCTTCCTGAAGATAAACTACACAATTACCACGCTTTCTGAATTCGTGTTACTTTAAAACAATAGCCACCCTTTCTGCATGAACTGAAGTCATTAAGCGTGGGCTAACGGCATACACCCGAGTCAGTCAACGCCCATTTATGTGTTAATTTGGTATTGTCGGCCTTAGGACCCTTGGGGCGTTAAGAGTTTATTGTCACATCGGTACGTCCGTTCTTTTGTACGGTTTTACATACTGTATTCATTATATGAATCATTACATGAAAGGATTAAAAGGGAATTTATAAGCATTCATTAGTGGCAGGTGTGTAAAGGTGTATAGGTACAGTTCCGAGTTTCTAAATACATGTAATAGATTGTTTACATCTTGGCCTTATGAGGATCAATGTGGCAACAGTGTTAAAAATAGTTAAATTAAGCTAACGTGGGTTTAAAAAGCATTAGGAAATTATGTAGTTTTTGTCTAAATTTTGAATGGGTGAAAGCATGATTGACAATAGAAGTGATTAAAATATGACTATATTCTCTGAATATTTCGCTACCGAGCCTATCAAGGACAGAAGTTTCAGGGCAGGAAGAGATACGGTTATGCTAGTGCTACCTCAAGTGATATGGCCTACAACGTTTTATAAAATTATAATAATGATATAACGAAAATGAATTGAAACATGAGCATTGGATGGGATGAAAAATAAAATTGATTTGAAGTAGTCAATGTATGGGGAAAACAGTTAATTGTATCAAACAAGTATAAGGACTCCAGCAAAGAGGTAAGGGAGAATTCAGGATCGATTAATTCAGAAACTTTCCAGCCATTCAATCAAATTATCTCATTATGCTTTTAAATTATAACGAATCAGTTATAAAGAGTAGCAAGTGGATGAGTTTTGGTGAAAACAAACAGTTTTGTTCTACATATTTCCCAACGAATCTCCAACAGCACTGAACCCCAAGACAGAATTGTCACACATAAACACATTTAGAGTATTCTATTTCACGCTCAATCCATAATTTGATCAAAATTAAAATTTTTTATCAAAACAAGGTATTTTTTTACAACAGAAATATAAAATTAATGGTAAATTTGAAATATTCGTGAAAGAATATTTATTAAAAGATAATATAGGCCTACCATTATGAGAGAGTTTAATAAGTCTGGATCTGATTATTGCTATACAGTATTGTTTTCATTTATACTTGTAATTGATAATTGGGTGAGATAATTCTAATTGGGCATCTATACAACATGTATAATGCAAGCAAGCCTAATGTGTTACATTCAATTTCGTTACCCGGTGCATGTTTAATGCGACTAATTACACGTAAACTCTTAGAAACCCATAATATTACTTTCTTCGAATATAGAATAACAAATACGTTCACATTAATAATCAATTGTTTTACATTTTAAAAACTAGTTCATTCCACGAATTCTTGCTGAATTCCAGTTTGTGGTGGAGAAAGAGCTTTGTAAGCTTATTGTAGGAGAAACCACTTGTAATCTTAAAGTAGGAGAAACAAGTTGTAAGCTTAAAGTAGGAAACACAACTTGTAAGCTTTAAGTAGGAGAAATAACTTGTAAGCTTAAAGTAGGAGAAACAAGTTGTAGGCTTAAAGTAGGAAAACAACTTGTCAGCTTAAAGTAGGAAAAAAAGTTGAAAACTTAAAGTAGGATAAACAACTTGTCAGCTTAAAGTTGGAGAAACAACTTGTAAGCTTAAAATAGGAGAAACAAGTTGTACGCATAAAGTAGGAGAAACAACTTGTAAGTTTAAAGTAGGAGAAACAAGTTGTAAGCTTAAAGTAGGAAACACAACTTGTAAGCTTTAAGTAGGAGAAATAACTTGTAAGCTTAAAGTAGGAGAAACAAGTTGTAGGCTTAAAGTAGGAAACACAACTTGTAAGCTTTAAGTAGGAGAAATAACTTGTAAGCTTAAAGTAGGAGAAACAAGTTGTAGGCTTAAATTAGGAAAACAACTTGTCAGCTTAAAGTAGGAAAAAAAGTTGAAAACTTAAAGTAGGATAAACAACTTGTCAGCTTAAAGTTGGAGAAACAACTTGTAAGCTTAAAATAGGAGAAACAAGTTGTACGCCTAAAGTAGGAGAAACAACTTGTAAGTTTAAAGTAGGAGAAACAACTTGTAAGCTCAAAGTAGGAGAAATAACCTGTAGGTTTAAAGTAGGAGAAATAACCTGTAGGCTTAAAGTAGGAGAAACAACCTGTACGCTTAAAGTAGGAGAAACAACTTGTAAGCTCAAAGGAGGAGAAATAACCTGTAGGCTTAAAGTAGGAGAAACAAGTTGTACGTTTAAAGTAGGAGAAACAACTTGTAAGCTTAAAGTAGGAGAAACAACTTGTAACCTTAACGTAGGAGAAACAACTTGTAAGCTTAAAGTAAGAGAAACAAGTTGTAAACTTAAAGCTTTATCTAAGCACCCGAATCTCTACTAGTTAATAAAACCGTACTAGGTCCCTTACAAGCTCTACTAATCAGTGGCTAACGCCTTTAATTCTCCTTGGAGATTTGGGCGCTTCGGTGCCTTCATGAATTCATGCATCTAAACTCAGTTTCTTACTACAACTTTACCCAACCTTTCTGTTTAATTAAATTTCTGGTATTCACCAGCTGCAATAGCGCTATAAACTCCTTTACATTTAAACATTTCTAATTTAGTGAAAATTACTAGCTAATTTGTTATTTCAATATTTTCCCTTACAAAATTAATTTAAAATGTATTAATTCATGAGGAACCTGTATAAATGTACATTTATCATGTGGTTTATTGAGTTTCAGACAACTGATCCTTTTGTAGTATTTTCAGTTTCATCTACACGTATCCAATTTATATTCAATGAGTCTAATCCATCGCAGATTAATTATACCTTCTCCACTTTTTTAAATATTCTAAATTAAATTCCTTATATCTAAAAATAAGAAGGAATTTATATCATCCTTCAGGTTATGCAAACACTGAATTCGTGCTTGTAACTATTTCATATAAACTATGACGGTACATTTACAGTTTATATCCACGTGTAGTGAAGGTAACATGCGCTTAATAACCGAAGAACACCTTTCTATGGTTACATGGCACTTAGAGTTATTGGATGGCAGGAATGATATGGAGCTGTGTGAAGTGGACGCAAAATGTGATTTACAAGATTGTATAAGGTCTACCTATTAATAGATTTTTTTATTTAAAGCAATTATTGAGTGTCCCTATCATCACCTGCGAAGGGGATGAAAGCATTGAGAATGTAGGTAGAATTAAGATGGGAATTAAACTCCTGCTACAGGATATAGAGGAAATCATGGTATCTCGTCGACAGGGTTGGTAATCTGAAACAATGAAGAAGGATCTCTGCTAGCTACCCGGTGAGGATATAAATGAAACAACTAAACTTATGGAAGAAGAAAACTGAAAAAAATATATGTAGATTGAAGATATTAGATAAATGAAATACACATACGCACGCGCGCACACACACACCCACCCACCCACACACACACACACACACACACACACACACACACACCCACACACCATACCAACATACACACACACACACACCTACCACTTACCTCCATTACTAAGAATGATCCCCGCATATTGTACAACTACTATTTTAGCCAAGTTTTCTCTCCCCCGTAACGTCTAAAGGTAAAGTAGACATACAGTATTTGCATAAATCGTAAAGGTTGGGTCTACACTAACAGAATTGATGCCCGTGTTTACACGCTTCCCAATGCCCGAAGCAGTAAAGCCCGGCCTTAATATAGGCATTACAAAAACAATACAACATTAAAACAAGATACAGTACAGACAGATGGACTTTACTACCCTCGTAAAGCCTTCCCGGAGTTTAACTGTCGCCGCAGATGTCGGGGGATGTTTTGGGAGGCAGATAGGATAATTGCAACAATCGGGCCTACTTTGTAAAATGCACAGAGAAAAGAAGTGATTTATTTTAAAGTAAGGCGGCTCCCATCTGCCTCTGTTTACGGCATTAAGCTTTCATTTGCATTGAAGCTCGCAGCGGTTTACTGCGTTCGTTATCCCCGCCGTATTTTGTTTGCTTTGGTTACGTCGCATCCGTTTTTACGGCCAAGCCTACTCTTAAAATTGCCATTATTTTTGTGATACTTTCCAACCTACCCAGAAATATTCATTTTTTGACTTCCCTTCCTAAAATGTGATGATACATTGCAGTGGACTATTAAAAAATAAAAGAAACAGTAATTAAATTGAGCACATTTATTCTTTTAATTGATATTATCCTAATCAAGCTTACAGAGCATCCTGTGTCAACGCACCTAAGCAATGGAATAATAAAGTTACATATTGGGTTCTTATGACCTTGAAAAGCTCGTAAATGACCGAAGACATTTTATTTTCAAACTGTGGTAAAAAAAAATTAATAATAAACAAATGTTTCATCGGTGGCAACCAATGGAATGTTCAAGACGCAAAAAGGTCAATGGCCGTATAAATGGGGAAAACATCGTATGGAAGACCCATTTAAAGCAAGCGATCACAATACCACACGAGGAAAGACAGTGTAGAGCACGAGTTCTCAAACTGGAGGGTGCGCCCTCCTTGGAAGGCGTGAAGGTAAATCAGGGAGGCGTGAGACCAGTTGGAAAATAGTAAGATGAATTCTCATTTAGATAAAATTGAAGTACTCAATTTATCCAAATAACATCTAAATTAACATCTCAGGTTTTTTTACATAGTTAATTTTATTGACCATGATGTTCAGAAAATTAAAATGAAATTTATGCATTTATAAAAGAAATATAAGTAAAGAATGTGCAAATTTTATAAACTTGAATTTAAATCAACATGACAGCTTGAAAAGAATAATGGTACAAAAGTATCGCGAAACGAATGTTTGCCGTCCAATGTGGCAACAGCTTTTCAATAGACAAATCTTCATTTTGGATAAAACGCTTAAAAGTGTATTACAGGCATCGATTATACTTGAACATTTCAAGCACCTACTTGTGCAAAAAAAACTAATATATATATATATATATATATATATATATATATATGTATATATATATATATATATATATATATATATATATATATATATATATATATATATATATAAAGAACTAAGTCAAAATACAAATACAAGAATTATAATTGAATTTACAATTCAAAGCTTTTCGTTGGCTAACAGTACCAAACACCATCAGGAATATTAAACAATTAAAATTAACATATGTGCAAATTAGATTAAATAAATAGCTATGCCAAATCAATTACAATGTTGTTAAAATTTTTTTATTTTTTTTTATTTTGCTGCCCTAACATTACAAATTGCTGCTGAATATATTATCAAATTTAGATTTTACTTGTATTTGTTCTTTATCAACTCATTATTAGTATTATATTTATGTATTTCTAAAGCTTCATAAATATAATACTAATAATAAGTTGATAAATGAACAAATACAAGTAAAATCTAAATTTGATAATATATTCAGTGTTTGTAATGTTAGGGCAGCAAAATACAAAAAAATTAAAACAAAATTTTTTTAACAACATTGTAATTGATTTGGCATAGCTATTTATCTAATTATTATTGATCTTATTGATCTAGCTTATTTGATCTAATTTGCACATATGTTAATTTTAATTGTTTAATATTCCTGATGATGTTGGTACTGTTAGCCAACGAAAAGCTTTGAATTGTAAATTCAATTATAATTCTTGTATTTGTATTTTGACTTATGTTCTTTATTAATACACAAGAATACATATTGCGATATATATATATATATATATATATATATATATATATGTTTATTTTTCATATGCCTATACCATTTATTTATAGGGTAAAGTGGTGGGCGGCATGGGGTGATTTCATTTCAAGAAGAGGGGCGTGGTACGATTAGGTTTGGGAACCCCTAATGTACAGGAAAGGAAATACGAAGAAAATGAGATTTGCATCAAGAACCTGTTCTTGATTTACTGGTTGACAGTTATTTATCACTTTGATAACTCTAGAAGCGATTCTTACACGGCGACAACGATAGTAGGAAGTGGCTTACCCCGGGACAACTACCCCTAACTCGGCCGCTACGTAACCTAGGACTATAGGGGTAGTTTTGGATGATGCTGAAGGACATCCCGGCCTTGACCCTAGACCAAGGGGTGGTTTCGACCACGTTCAGGGGGGTAGGGGGTAGTTTTTCGAAAAAATTTGATTCTAACCCACTGACCTAAGCTAGCCAAAATGGATCCAACCTAACCTAACCTAAGTGTTGGGGGTGACCTCAGCTACGTTCAGAACCATCTCCGGGGGTAGCTCCGGGGGTGGATTGGGGGTGGGGGGTAGTTTTCGAAAAAATTTTGGAAAAACATGTCTTGACTGATAGGGCGGGCCTAGAGTGTATTATCGCGACGGAAGGGGTAGTTTCACCTAAGGGTAGTTTTTCGAAAAAAATTATTTTCAACCCACTAACCTAAGCTAGCCAAATTTGATCAAACCTAACCTAACCTACGTGTGGGGGGTGACCTCGGCTACGGTCAGGACCATCTCCGGGGGTAGCTCAGGGGGTGAATTGGGGGGTGGGGGGTAGTTTTCGAAAAAATTTTGGAAAAACGTGTCTTGACTGATAGGGCGGGCCTAGAGTGTATTATCGCGACGGAAGGGGTAGTTTCACCTAGGGGTAGTTTTTCGAAAAAATAAAATCCGACCCACTTACCTAAATGATTAAAGACGACTCTGAATGACCTTGAGCATGGACCAGGGGCCTAATTGACTACGTCTAGAGGTGGTTATTGGATCCAACCCGACCAACCCATAGGGTAATATCAAAAGCATGCAGGTCCATCATGAATGAAGGCGGGTCTGAATGAATGAAGGCGGCTCTGAATGACCTTGAGCATGAATAAGGGGCCTAATTGACTACGTCTAGAGGTGGTTATTGGATCCAACCCAACCAACCCATAGGGTAATATCAACAGCGTGCAGGTCCATGAAGGCGGGTCTGAATGAATGAAGGCGGCTCTGAATGACCATGATCATAGACCACAGGGTGACTACTTCTAGAGGTAATTAATGGAAAAAAAACCAAATCAGGCATATGACGCAACAACCCCCGGGACAGCCCCCCCGGAGGTAGCTACAGGCGTGGGGTTATCTTAAGATATAACTGTTTAATATATGAAATATCAACGCTCGAACGATCCCGGGCGGTAGGCCCACCCTAAAATGAACGGTATAACCCAGGGTAATGAGGGGTACAAGTTGATTGTTAAATGCCGCGTAGGCCGCTCACTCGAACCCTGACGGGCCAGCGCCTTAAAAACAAAATATCTAAAAACATACCAGGTATAGCAACAGAGGTATCTAGTAGGGCCCACCTCTAAAGGTAAAAAAATAAACAGTGTAACAAAGCCTTATCGCTTGAGTGAATACGTTTGACCTACATGTGCAGGCACGCAGAGATAACGCAAATCCCTAGAACCGCAAAGACAAATAGCTACCGGTGGTCTATTTTCATATTATAAAAATAATAAGCAGTTACCTGTACAAAAAAAATAAATACCTTTGCAGATAAGAGAGCAAGAACCTGGACACATAGAAGAATCAAATACGTGTGCAGACAGAAGAAGCAAGGATCTGGACATATAGAAGAAGCAAAGACCTGGACGGATAGGAAAATAAAGGACCCGGACAGGTATACGAGGCAATGCTTGGGCAGATAGAAAAAACAAGGATTTGGACAGGTAGACGAGGTAGGGCTTGGGCAGATAGAAGAAACAACGATCTGGACAGATAGAAGAAGCTAGGACATGGATAGGTAGACGAGGCAAGGCTTGGACAGATTGAAGAAGCAATGACCCAGAGAGGTTGATGAGGTAAGGCTTGGACAGATAGAAGAAGCAAGAACCTGGACAAATAGAAGAAGCAAATACCTGGGCTGGTATACGGAGTAACGTCCCAGACAGATAGAAGAAACAAATATCTGGACAGATAAAAGAACCAAGGACCTCGGCACGTAGAGGAACCAAGACTTGGACAGACGGAAGAAGCAAGGACATGAACAGATAAGAGAAGTAAGGACCTGGACGGATAGAAGAAGCAAGTACCTGGACAGATAGAAGAAGCAGGGATATGGACAGATAGGAGAAGCCTTGTCAGATAGGAGGAGGTCCTTGACCTGGACAGATAGAAGAAGCAAATACATGGACACATAGAAGAAGCAAAGACCTGGACAGATAGAATATGCAAGTACCAGGACAAATAGAAGAAGCGAGTAGTTGGACAGATAGAAGAAGTAAGGACTTGGACAGATATGAGAAGCACGGACTTGGGCAGATAGAAGAAGCAAGTACATGGATACATAGAAGAAGTAAGGATATGGACAGATAGGAGAAGCAAGGACCTGGACCGATAAAAAGAGCAAATACCTGGACAGATAGAAGAAGCAAGGACCTGTACCGCTGGAAGAAGCAAGTACATGGACTGATAGAAGAAGCAAGGACCTGGACCGATAAAAGAAACAAGCACCTGGGCAGATAGAAGAAGCAAGTACTTGGACAGATAGTAGAAGTAAGCACCTGGACAGACAGAAGAACCCAAGGCCTACATATATATATAATCAGAAATCAATGTAAATAATCAAATAGCCTCAATGGATATATCCTATAGCTGCAAATGTATCTAGATATAAAGGTATATATGGAGAAACACTAATAAAGAGGCCTATCACAAAACGAGAATAAATATATGTTATAAAACGATCCTAAAACGATGCTAAGCCAACATGCATGCTATCATACATATTCGTATATACCGTGTTAAGCCAACATACGTGATAGTCCACATAATGTATTAAACAAATATGCATGTAAACCTGCATACATGCTAAGCCGACTTACACGAATCCCTAAATGTGCCTACTATGTCGGTAAACCACCGGCCAAAGCCTATATGATCTGAGCTATTTACACCTCGTCTATAGGGTAGAACCTGACAACTGTATAATACGGGAAGTACTATATGGTATAGCTAACAACGCATAACCTATCACGCCCATGACGGTCAACAAATACTACAATATAATTTAAAAAAGTTACGCAACCTATATACATACAGTGCTAAGCCAACATTCAGGCATATATACTATGTTATACCAGCATGCAATATAATCTACATAGCCATATATACGCTGTTAAACCAATATGCAGGTTAACCTATATACATCCTGTATTAGGCCAATATCCCCGTTACCCGCATAGGCCTATATAATATGTTAAGCCTGTATAAGTGATTGCCCTTATAGTGTGTTCAATAAATATGCGTGTAAACCAAATAAATACTCTGGTAAGCCAACATGTATGCTATCATAGATAGGCGTATATACTATGTTAGGCCTACATATCGCGTTAAACAAACATGTGTAAGCAACCATACATATTATGCTAAGCCGACAAGGGCCTACAAATTGTAACACATTATATCCACTGCATAGGTTAGCTAAACGGCTATCACACACTATCCTACAGGTACCACATAATACCTGATCAATAACACATAGTATCCAATGCATAGCCTGCCGAAGGTTTAATATATAGTATCCAGAGGCCCCGCTAACGATTAACACGTTGTATCCATAAGGCCTACTATGTCGGTAAACCACAGGCCCAAGCTTATATGATCAGAGTCCGACACACATTTTCACCCGTCTATCAGGTAGAACCTCAGGCAGGGGGCTGTATAATACGGGAAGTACTATATCGTACAGCTAACAATGCATAACCTATCACGCCCATGACGGTCAGCAAATACTACAATATAATCAAAAAAAAGTCGCGCAACCTATATACATACAGTGCTAACCAATATAGGCATATATACTATGTTAAACCAGCATGCAATATACTCTAAATAGCCATATATACGCTGTTAAACAAATATGCGTGTAAACCTACATAAATACTATGGTAAACCAACATGCATGCTATCATACTATGTTAAGCCCAAATACATAATAGAATACATAATGTGTTAAACATATATGTGTGTAAGCCAGCATAGATATTATGCTAAGAAGACATGGACCTACAAAGTATAACACATTATATTCGGTGCATAGTCTAGCTAATGGATATCACACACTAACCTACACGCTGCCCACAAATTACCACATAATACCTGATACATACCCCGGATAATCATTAACGCATAGCGGCCGATGCAAGTCATGACTAGGGCTAACACAACATATTCAAACCATAGCCTGACTACGGCTAACACATAGTATCCGATGAGAAGTATGAATACATAATATCCGTTGCATAGCTCGGCTAAAGTTCGTCATATAGCACCCTGAGTATAGCTTGACAAACACACAGCATTTCATGAGCGGCGTGATATAAGGTAACACATAGTATCCGATACACAACCTAGGATCGAATATGACGTCATTCAGGTGGAGAACAAGATGGTGGCAATGTTGATACCGACTTCAAAAGGGGCTATGGCCTGTGTAGGCTAGATCAAATAACCAACGTTTCAACTAAACTACTGTCATACGCGTAGTTTAACCAACCAACATAAGTGAAGTTCAAACGAACAGCATTGACACCAAGTCCAAATAGGCTATGGCGGCTATGCCCAGATCAGAGTTTCAGCTAATCAAAATGAAAAACTTACGCTAATCAACCAACATCCACACCGAAGTCAACTGGGTTATGGTTAGTGAAGGCACCGGCAAAAGCTTTAAGCCCTAGACATAATTATAGCTATCAACGCGTACCAAAATAGCTATGCAGAAACCGTCAAGGCCATTACACATATTGTACACGTATGTTCTCCATCAAACCGAGACTTTAGACACCATCTCTGTAAAACAGCTAACAAATTATACTCTACCACAATAGGTATGTCAAAACTGTTACCGGATCATAATCTAAGACAGTGGTTACGTAACGCCCTTTATCAATTTAAGACCTTAAGCGATATCTTCGTAAAGACAGCCACAATAGTTACGTTAAAAAGAGCTACCGCTGCTCACCCTACCATAATAGCTACGTACAGACGGCTAATATTGTATAACCTATCACAAGACTTATGTAAAAACAGCTATGCATAACCTGTCACACAATAACTGCGTAAAGGCAGCTAACAATGCCTACTCCTTTAAAATAGCTACGAAAAGATAACAACCAATACATACCCTATCATAATAGCTATGTAAAGACAGCTAAAGATGCATAACCTAACTCAGTAATGATTGCTATTAAATAATGAACCATTACACTAGCCACGTAAAGACAGCTACCAACACCACAATAGCTACGTAAAAACAGTTATCGATCCGTGACCAAGATAATACCTACGTAAGACCTATATCAGTGCTAAGACAATAGCTCCGTAAGGAAGACCTACCACCTCATGAACTACGACAACAGCAAGGTGTGGACGGCTACCAATACATTACTTATCACAGCTACCAACACATAACTCGTCACACTAGCTAAGTAAATAGCGCTACGATTGAATAGCCTATCACACAGGCCAAATGAGGGTCACTAACTAAACCATCACAATATCTCTGTACATGGCAGATGGCGTGATGATCCTCATCTTTATCGCACACCTAACAGTAGGTTAGAAGCACTCTGGCTAGCTTAGGTTAGTGGGTTGAAAATAATTTTTTCTAAAAACTACCCCTCTAGACGTGGTTGAACACCCAACAGTAGGTTAGGTTAGAAGCACTCTGGCTAGCTTAGGTTAGTGGGTTGAAAATAATTTTCCCTAAAAACTACCCCTCTAGACGTGGTTGAACCCTCCCCCAAGGCTACGATCAAGGTCACATCGACCGCCTGCATCATCCAAAACCACCCCTAACTTCTACAACCACAGGTCAGTGATGCCCGTGATGGAGATACGACCAACCTTTGAAAGTTAGGGGTGGTTTTGGATGATGCAGGCGGTCGATGTGACCTTGATCGTAGCCTTGGGGGAGGGTTCAACCACGTCTAGAGGGGTAGTTTTTAGGAAAAATTATTTTCAACCCACTAACCTAAGCTAGCCAGAGTGCTTCTAACCTAACCTACTGTTGGGTGTTCAACCACGTCTAGAGGGGTAGTTTTTAGAAAAAATTATTTTCAACCCACTAACCTAAGCTAGCCAGAGTGCTTCTAACCTACTGTTAGGTGTGCGATAAAGATGAGGATCATCACGCCATCTGCCATGTACAGAGATATTGTGATGGTTTAGTTAGTGACCCTCATTTGGCCTGTGTGATAGGCTATTCAATCGTAGCGCTATTTACTTAGCTAGTGTGACGAGTTATGTGTTGGTAGCTGTGATAAGTAATGTATTGGTAGCCGTCCACACCTTGCTGTTGTCGTAGTTCATGAGGTGGTAGGTCTTCCTTACGAAGCTATTGTCTTAGCACTGATATAGGTCTTACGTAGGTATTATCTTGGTCACGGATCGATAACTGTTTTTACGTAGCTATTGTGGTGTTGGTAGCTGTCTTTACGTGGCTAGTGTAATGGTTCATTATTTAATAGCAATCATTACTGAGTTAGGTTATGCATCTTTAGCTGTCTTTACATAGCTATTATGATAGGGTATGTATTGGTTGTTATCTTTTCGTAGCTATTTTAAAGGAGTAGGCATTGTTAGCTGCCTTTACGCAGTTATTGTGTGACAGGTTATGCATAGCTGTTTTTACATAAGTCTTGTGATAGGTTATACAATATTAGCCGTCTGTACGTAGCTATTATGGTAGGGTGAGCAGCGGTAGCTCTTTTTAACGTAACTATTGTGGCTGTCTTTACGAAGATATCGCTTAAGGTCTTAAATTGATAAAGGGCGTTACGTAACCACTGTCTTAGATTATGATCCGGTAACAGTTTTGACATACCTATTGTGGTAGAGTATAATTTGTTAGCTGTTTTACAGAGATGGTGTCTAAAGTCTCGGTTTGATGGAGAACATACGTGTACAATATGTGTAATGGCCTTGACGGTTTCTGCATAGCTATTTTGGTACGCGTTGATAGCTATAATTATGTCTAGGGCTTAAAGCTTTTGCCGGTGCCTTCACTAACCATAACCCAGTTGACTTCGGTGTGGATGTTGGTTGATTAGCGTAAGTTTTTCATTTTGATTAGCTGAAACGCTGATCTGGGCATAGCCGCCATAGCCTATTTGGACTTGGTGTCAATGCTGTTCGTTTGAACTTCACTTATGTTGGTTGGTTAAACTACGCGTATGACAGTAGTTTAGTTGAAACGTTGGTTATTTGATCTAGCCTACACAGGCCATAGCCCCTTTTGAAGTCGGTATCAACATTGCCACCATCTTGTTCTCCACCTGAATGACGTCATATTCGATCCTAGGTTGTGTATCGGATACTATGTGTTACCTTATATCACGCCGCTCATGAAATGCTGTGTGTTTGTCAAGCTATACTCAGGGTGCTATATGACGAACTTTAGCCGAGCTATGCAACGGATATTATGTATTCATACTTCTCATCGGATACTATGTGTTAGCCGTAGTCAGGCTATGGTTTGAATATGTTGTGTTAGCCCTAGTCATGACTTGCATCGGCCGCTATGCGTTAATGATTATCCGGGGTATGTATCAGGTATTATGTGGTAATTTGTGGGCAGCGTGTAGGTTAGTGTGTGATATCCATTAGCTAAACTATGCACCGAATATAATGTGTTATACTTTGTAGGTCCATGTCTTCTTAGCATAATATCTATGCTGGCTTACACACATATATGTTTAACACATTATGTATTCTATTATGTATTTGGGCTTAACATAGTATGATAGCATGCATGTTGGTTTACCATAGTATTTATGTAGGTTTACACGCATATTTGTTTAACAGCGTATATATGGCTATTTAGAGTATATTGCATGCTGGTTTAACATAGTATATATGCCTATATTGGTTAGCACTGTATGTATATAGGTTGCGCGACTTTTTTTTGATTATATTGTAGTATTTGCTGACCGTCATGGGCGTGATAGGTTATGCATTGTTAGCTGTACGATATAGTACTTCCCGTATTATACAGCCCCCTGCCTGAGGTTCTACCTGATAGACGGGTGAAAATGTGTGTCGGACTCTGATCATATAAGCTTGGGCCTGTGGTTTACCGACATAGTAGGCCTTATGGATACAACGTGTTAATCGTTAGCGGGGCCTCTGGATACTATATATTAAACCTTCGGCAGGCTATGCATTGGATACTATGTGTTATTGATCAGGTATTATGTGGTACCTGTAGGATAGTGTGTGATAGCCGTTTAGCTAACCTATGCAGTGGATATAATGTGTTACAATTTGTAGGCCCTTGTCGGCTTAGCATAATATGTATGGTTGCTTACACATGTTTGTTTAACGCGATATGTAGGCCTAACATAGTATATACGCCTATCTATGATAGCATACATGTTGGCTTACCAGAGTATTTATTTGGTTTACACGCATATTTATTGAACACACTATAAGGGCAATCACTTATACAGGCTTAACATATTATATAGGCCTATGCGGGTAACGGGGATATTGGCCTAATACAGGATGTATATAGGTTAACCTGCATATTGGTTTAACAGCGTATATATGGCTATGTAGATTATATTGCATGCTGGTATAACATAGTATATATGCCTGAATGTTGGCTTAGCACTGTATGTATATAGGTTGCGTAACTTTTTTAAATTATATTGTAGTATTTGTTGACCGTCATGGGCGTGATAGGTTATGCGTTGTTAGCTATACCATATAGTACTTCCCGTATTATACAGTTGTCAGGTTCTACCCTATAGACGAGGTGTAAATAGCTCAGATCATATAGGCTTTGGCCGGTGGTTTACCGACATAGTAGGCACATTTAGGGATTCGTGTAAGTCGGCTTAGCATGTATGCAGGTTTACATGCATATTTGTTTAATACATTATGTGGACTATCACGTATGTTGGCTTAACACGGTATATACGAATATGTATGATAGCATGCATGTTGGCTTAGCATCGTTTTAGGATCGTTTTATAACATATATTTATTCTCGTTTTGTGATAGGCCTCTTTATTAGTGTTTCTCCATATATACCTTTATATCTAGATACATTTGCAGCTATAGGATATATCCATTGAGGCTATTTGATTATTTACATTGATTTCTGATTATATATATATGTAGGCCTTGGGTTCTTCTGTCTGTCCAGGTGCTTACTTCTACTATCTGTCCAAGTACTTGCTTCTTCTATCTGCCCAGGTGCTTGTTTCTTTTATCGGTCCAGGTCCTTGCTTCTTCTATCAGTCCATGTACTTGCTTCTTCCAGCGGTACAGGTCCTTGCTTCTTCTATCTGTCCAGGTATTTGCTCTTTTTATCGGTCCAGGTCCTTGCTTCTCCTATCTGTCCATATCCTTACTTCTTCTATGTATCCATGTACTTGCTTCTTCTATCTGCCCAAGTCCGTGCTTCTCATATCTGTCCAAGTCCTTACTTCTTCTATCTGTCCAACTACTCGCTTCTTCTATTTGTCCTGGTACTTGCATATTCTATCTGTCCAGGTCTTTGCTTCTTCTATGTGTCCATGTATTTGCTTCTTCTATCTGTCCAGGTCAAGGACCTCCTCCTATCTGACAAGGCTTCTCCTATCTGTCCATATCCCTGCTTCTTCTATCTGTCCAGGTACTTGCTTCTTCTATCCGTCCAGGTCCTTACTTCTCTTATCTGTTCATGTCCTTGCTTCTTCCGTCTGTCCAAGTCTTGGTTCCTCTACGTGCCGAGGTCCTTGGTTCTTTTATCTGTCCAGATATTTGTTTCTTCTATCTGTCTGGGACGTTACTCCGTATACCAGCCCAGGTATTTGCTTCTTCTATTTGTCCAGGTTCTTGCTTCTTCTATCTGTCCAAGCCTTACCTCATCAACCTCTCTGGGTCATTGCTTCTTCAATCTGTCCAAGCCTTGCCTCGTCTACCTATCCATGTCCTAGCTTCTTCTATCTGTCCAGATCGTTGTTTCTTCTATCTGCCCAAGCCCTACCTCGTCTACCTGTCCAAATCCTTGTTTTTCTATCTGCCCAAGCATTGCCTCGTATACCTGTCCGGGTCCTTTATTTTCCTATCCGTCCAGGTCTTTGCTTCTTCTATATGTCCAGATCCTTGCTTCTTCTGTCTGCACACGTATTTGATTCTTCTATGTGTCCAGGTTCTTGCTGTCTTATCTGCAAAGGTATTTATTTTTTTTGTACAGGTAACTGCTTATTATTTTTATAATATGAAAATAGACCACCGGTAGCTATTTGTCTTTGCGGTTCTAGGGATTTGCGTTATCTCTGCATGCCTGCACATGTAGGTCAAACGTATTCACTCAAGCGATAAGGCTTTGTTACACTGTTTATTTTTTTACCTTTGGAGGTGGGCCCTACTAGATACCTCTGTTGCTATACCTGGTATGTTTTTAGATATTTTGTTTTTAAGGCGCTGGCCCGTCAGGGTTCGAGTGAGCGGCCTACGCGGCATTTAACAATCAACTTGTACCCCTCATTACCCTGGGTTATACCGTTCATTTTAGGGTGGGCCTACCGCCCGGGATCGTTCGAGCGTTGATATTTCATATATTAAACAGTTATATCTTAAGATAACCCCACGCCGGTAGCTACCTCCGGGGAGGCTGTCCCGGGGGTTGTTGCGTCATATGCCTGATTTGGTTTTTTTTCCATTAATTACCTCTAGAAGTAGTCACCCCGTGGTCTATGATCATGGTCATTCAGAGCCGCCTTAATTCATTCAGACCCGCCTTCATGGACCTGCACGCTGTTGATATTACCCTATGGGTTGGTTGGGTTGGATCCAATAACCACCTCTAGACGTAGTCAATTAGGCCCCTGGTCCATGCTCAAGGTCATTCAGAGCCGCCTTCATTCATGATGGACCTGCATGCTTTTGATATTACCCTATGGGTTGGTCGGGTTGGATCCAATAACCACCTCTAGACGTAGTCAATTAGGCCCCTGGTCCATGCTCAAGGTCATTCAGAGTCGTCTTTAATCATTTAGGTAAGTGGGTCGGATTTTATTTTTTCGAAAAACTACCCCTAGGTGAAACTACCCCTTCCGTCGCGATAATACACTCTAGGCCCGCCCTATCAGTCAAGACACGTTTTTCCAAAATTTTTTCGAAAACTACCCCCCACCCCCCAATCCACCCCCTGAGCTACCCCCGGAGATGGTCCTGACCGTAGCCGAGGTCACCCCCCACACGTAGGTTAGGTTAGGTTTGATCAAATTTGGCTAGCTTAGGTTAGTGGGTTGAAAATAATTTTTTTCGAAAAACTACCCTTAGGTGAAACTACCCCTTCCGTCGCGATAATACACTCTAGACCCGCCCTATCAGTCAAGACATGTTTTTCCAAAATTTTTTCGAAAACTACCCCCCACCCTCAATCCACCCCCGGAGCTACCCCCGGAGATGGTCCTGAACGTAGCTGAGGTCACCCCCAACACTTAGGTTAGGTTAGGTTGGATCCATTTTGGCTAGCTTAGGTCAGTGGGTTAGAATCAAATTTTTTCGAAAAACTACCCCCTACCCCCCTGAACGTGGTCGAAACCACCCCTTGGTCTAGGGTCAAGGCCGGGATGTCCTTCAGCATCATCAAAAACTACCCCTATAGTCCTAGGTTACGTAGCGGCCGAGTTAGGGGTAGTTGTCCCAGGGTAAGCCACTTCCTACTAACGATAACTAAAACTTTATAACCTATCGTCACTTGATGAGTAGAAATGTGGTACGGATATGGTTTGAATAGGGTTGGGCTAAGAAGCCATGAGAATCAGGAAAAATGATACATAAACAAGATAGATTCTTTTAATTGATCTGCTCGCAGCTACCTTCATTACATAGAACCGTTGGCATTCTTACAGACATGGAATAAGAGGTAGAGAGAAATCTTTTAAGATCTTGTGCACCGAATATATCGAGAAAGTGATATCTTCATTTATGACTGGATATCACAAATGATATTTTAAAATCTTACAGGCTTTCATAGAGATGGAGACAGTTACAGCCGAGAGAATGTAGGCAATAAACGCATAGGGCTATAGATTATGGATAGGCAAAATACGTCTTCTTATAAAGTAGCTTGTCGTGAGAAAACCTGCTGAAGAATATTTTTCTTGTTAATAAAAATCGGGTAGCACACACAAAATCATCACACTATTTTGAAATGTATAATAGACCCTAATACTAGTAGCATATCTATTTAAAAGTTAGTTAATGAGCAAAGAAAGGTTCTCGGAAGCAAAAACCCTCCTTCAGACGTTCTTTTTCTCAAAGCAAGCGATTCTTTATCTCAATATAGGAATATCATATGCTATACTTCTCAATATAAGAACGCCATAGAGTTGTCTCCTCAACAAATGCGGGTTTTTCTTTTCAATGTAAGAACATTGTAGATCATTTTTCTCGATTGAAGAACATGATAGGTTCTTCTAAGAGCAAAAAAACATAAGAACATTGTAGGTACTTGTTAACAACATAGGAACAACATAGGTTCGTCATCCTAATATAGGAGTAACGGAGGCTTTCGTTCTAAAGATAAGAACACTACAGACTATTCATAACATATTAACTTTACAGATTTTTTTTCGAGATAAGAACATTATAAGACGATGAAATGTTCTTCTCAGTACATATTACAGCCATCATCATCATCAACGCTATCCCTAACATAATCTTCTCAGTTTGCAATGTCTGCCCGTATTATTTCCTCCAACTATACTGAGCCTTGTTATTGTTTAAGTTCACTTTATCAATAACGGGTTTTAAGTGCAGTAATTGCCCATTCAACAATCTCTAAAACAAAACTAATATTCGTTGATAAGCTCTTATCTCTAATAGATCCGTAATAGAGGTAATTATGCGGAGCTAATGGAATGTAATTTGAGGCTGAATGACTTGGCCAATCATTTCTATATTTAAACAATGATTTTCTACAGAATTTCTAGAATTTACAGAAACCTCAAACGAATTCGTTTCGATTGAAACGAAATATACTCCAGGCAATTGTAATTTATGATCATCGAATGCAACAGTTGTTGCTACAAAAAAAAAAAAAAACTGTTATTTTGGTCTCATTGTCGTTATACATCCTTGTTTTAAGTTTAAAGTGATAGATATTTCTAATTGAATAAACCAAACGGTGGCACGAAAAATGCGTACGGTGAAAAATGCGTACAACGAAAAATGCGTACAGCGAAAAATGCGTACGTCGAAATATGCGTACAAGAGGAAACAATAGTAATTGACGAGGGTAAGTCGTAAATTTGACAAGCGAAAAAAGCATACAAACCAAACTCCAGTTGACAACCCAGGTCTTCTACCCCTAAACATTTGCTAATAACTTTCAAGGTTTTGGATTCTCCCAGTCAAAATGGGTCAAAAAAGGGTTTCCACTTTGTCAGTGGTCAATTTGATTTCAACTGTCGAGGTGATAAGCTCGATTTAATCGAAAGAGACTTATCACAAGAGGCTGAAACTTCGACTCCTATGCATATGAGACTGGAGGAAAGAGAAGAAAAACATAGTATATTGTCGGACGAAAAATTAAAAAAAAAAAAAAACAAACTACAAAAGTACCTAAAAACTGGAAAATAATGTCTTGTTTGAGTTTCCTTTTCTAAATCCAAAAAATGGATTACATTAGGCCCAAGAAATCAAATAGTAATATCAAATAAATTGGTCAAGTTGTAATATAGATTAAAATGAAAAAAATCTGTAAAATGAAAACAAATTTTTAATTGAATATATAAAACAACTAAAAAAACTACGGAGGCTACAAGCTGATTTTAAACACGCCAAAATGAAAGCTCAACATATCTCTATAATTTTGCCAGTCCAAAGCCTGGAAAAGTGTGATGGAAATCAGTTATAATAGATAAAGTTTTAAAGGATCTCCAGACCCGAGAAACTAAGCGACATCTATGTTTAGCAGAGAGGTAAACCCATTTGTGTAGCTCAATGATTTTAAAAGACCCTTGTTTGCCTAAACGTTGTACGCAAATTTCGCCTGTCACAATGTTCTGACGTCATAGATTACCCTCGTCATCTGTCAAAACTTGATCCTGTACGCATCTTTCGCAATATTCCTGGTGTACGCATATTTCGTTGTACGCATCTTTCGTGTATTCAACCAAAAGGAACAAATAAATAAAGAAATAATAAATAAATCATCCTAATCACATAAAACAAAAACGTCTTCAGTATTTAGTTTAATATAGGCATACTGTTTTTATTAACTCTTACAAAAACAGTATGTTTTCTTAACATATGCATACAATCAACGGTAGTGATTCATTATTTTTAAAAAAATTAGTTTTAATAATACTGGAATAAGATTGGGGCTGGGACGGAGAAGGGTAGCCAGGTTGCCAGTTGGAACACCCTTCACTCACGGGCACAAAGTATTTTAGTAGGTTAATTTGATCATTATGAACCAAATGGGTTTTCTACAATACTTTTTACTGAAACAGTTATTTTAAAATATTTATATTAATAAATTAAACTTATTCTCTTTTTATATACTAAGAGACTATTATTCTATATTCCAAAACTAGGATTTACTTTTACTTAGATATATGTATAAAAAGAGTATCCTTGGGTGATTTTGAAGCCTACAGATTGATCGAATTGAAATTAAAACTGTTAGAACGTATGTTTTTAAAGTGAAATTGTTAATATTTAATGTTGTAAGTAACAATTACGATAAATGAAACCACAATACCACAAATGAATTTTTCTTTTATTTAAAACCTTATGTACATTTCAATTGCATAGCAACTATCCTCATAGGTAATTTACAATAAAGAATACTTTTGATAAAATTTTAAAAAATGATGTTTTTGTAATAGGGAAACACAAAATTAAATTTCCACTTATAATAACAATGTTTTCCATAAACACTATGGTTCCCCTATCATATAATGTAGGAATATAGAAGAAATTAAGAATTAGAAAGTTAAACCTCATAATTTTAAATAAACACTTAACCGTTTTAGGTCTCAAAGATTTAAAAGGAGACTTTGTAACTTTAAAGAATAAACCTCACCTGACTACTAGAAAATCACTGACATCACCACACTGACTACAATGACACTGACTGGCGGACTGAAGTTCGACTTAAAATTGGCAACAATGTGGAGATAATCTAGCTCGCTATTCGTCCAAACGGTGACGATCCCCAAACTCTTTAACAGTTTTCACTTTAGTAGAATCCTACTCCAGTTTTATCAAGACTAAAGTCGTAACAAAGTCTTTGGCAATGTTTTCCTGACTCAATTATTTAGAACTCTGATTGGAATGTTGAAGTATTGATGAGTCGAAACTATTGTTTTGCGAGTAGAGAGTTTAAAACATAAATGCAACACTTCCATATTATAACTACTTCATTTATAAGTCGGTTTTAGTTACAACTGTCAGATCCGAGTAGATAAGGATGTGGAGTTCATGAGTACGAAGTTCTAAAGAGACTGACGGTGGAGTGTGGTGAAAAGGAAATAGAGAAGGTATCAGTGTTAGAGGTGGACATAATTCTAAAGTGTTCCTTTTGTTATAAATGGTTTTTAATGCAATAACACGAGTTGAGGTGGTCGAGTGAACAAAATTAGTAATAGAAAAATTGGGAAGAGACAAGGTTTTGTGTGGAATGTGTTGTCACAAAATGATGATTAGACAAAATAAGAAACGTGGTGTTAATAGACGAAATGTGGTGAAAAAAGAAAAGAGAATTAAAGTTGTGATAAACAGTGAATTATACATGGCTAAAACTGAAACCTACAAAGCGAAGAGTTTAAATTGAGTGTAACAGAATAGAAAATGTGTTGAAAATATACACACAGAAGTGAAAACATAGGAACACGAGGGCTTCGGAGCGCTGCCTAAAGACCGACCGGGATTAAAATACAGGCACAGATGTGCCTGATTGCTGTTGCAGATTTTAATATAAATGTTCGTCTCTAGTCAAAGTTATTTCTCAAGAAAGCCAAGTTGTGTGTTATTAAAGTTTTATCTACAGCCAGAACGCTGCCAACTTGCTAATGGAACGGCGGCTGTCAGCATCTGTTCGTTGCATTATTTCTTTGCCGTAAATTCTTATTAATTACGCTACAAAATCTCCTTCTTTTACGATAACAAATTTCATACTTTATTTACCTAACATCTGTTCATTCGTTTATCACTTGCTTTAAAGCTAACTTCAATTTTCGCCATGCTTTTCTTTATTTTTATACCCGATTTTTACATTCTCCTTCTTTTATTCGAAACTCATGAACTTTACCCCGCACCTGATATCTTTACAATTGTAAGATAGGTTGCGGCTTGTGTATTATATAAATAAATCATTAATTATGCTAAAATGAATAGAATAGCCTTCGACGTTTGCAACAAAAGGCGAAACTCCATTCGAACTCATTATCTCCTAGTGATCTGATCTCTTCGTTCCAGGCAACTACATAAGCCGCCTACTCCCGCATCATCTTCCCATAACTTCAACATCAGACTACAAGTCAATATACCAGCCGCCTTTTCCCTCATACTTTACCCATGCCACCATCATTAGACTGTATGGCAAGATACCAGCCGTTTCCTTCCTTACACTCCATTATGAATTCGTAATCAGCCTTGAGTCAATATACCAGCCGCCTTTTCCCTCATACTCTTCCCATGCCACCATCATTAGACTGTATGTCAAGATGCCAGCCGTCTCCTTCCTTACACTAAAATTCGTAATCAGTCTTGAGTCAATATACCAGCCGCCTTTTCCCTCATACTCTTTCTATGCTTCCGTAATCAGACTGTAAGTAAAGACGCCAGCCGTCTCCTTCCTTACACTCCATTATGAATTCGTAATCAGACTTAAGTCAATATACCAGCCACTTTTTCCTTCATACTCATCCCATGTCTCCGTCATTAGACAGTAGGTCAAGATGCCAGCCGTCTCCTTCCTTACACCCTATTAAGAATTCGTAATCAGACTTGAGTCAATATACAGGCCACCTTTTCCCACATACTCTTCCCATGCCTCCGTCATCAGACTATAGGTAAAGATGCCAACCGTCTCCTTCCTTGCACCCTATTATGAATTCGTAATCAGACAGAAGTCAATATATATTAAGGTGGGTACGGTGCGGCCCACGTGCGTGTCGGGCGCGCGCGCGCGTGTGTGTGTGTGTGTGTGTGTTTGTGTTGTGCATTAACGTTTTCGTGCGAACATTAACAAGATGTATCATCAACATAGCACAATATAGCAGGGTTTCTCTCTCTCAGCAAGATAAAACCTAATCTAGTGAATCATAAATCAGAAAATTTTATATTTAGAAACTTTTGATAATGTCAAAGGAAAATTTCGATAAAAAAAGTAATTTGTTAAATGTTGTTAGAATATGTGTTCTCGATAATTTAACTTGTGTGTGTGTATATATATATATATATATATATTCATAAACAAATTAAATTTACATCTCAAATCAACACGAGCAAGCGTTTGCTTATGACACAATGATGCTCTGATTATAAAGCAACGTCTTTGGTTTAGTAAACGTTTTCATAAGGCTAAACCTATTACGTTTCAATTTAATTATCTTGTTGTTCGTGTTTATCAGTTCCCTCCCGTTGACCAGGGTTGCACTAAATCAAGGCTGTGGTGGACGGTTCATAATTGAATGATTATGGAACACTTGGTTCTATATAGAATGGGCAGCGGTCGAGATTTATGGGCGACATGGTTATTGGTTAACGTCCATACACTCGGTTAGCTTTGACTCTGAATCCTTGCGGTACGTTTGTCGTTGGTTTCGTCCATCTTTGAAACTTCAGAAATTTTAGTTCCACTTCAATAAGGTCTTGCATTGTGGCGGGCAAACAGAATTTAGACAACGGAACAGCTCCGCCTCCACTCGTCCACACTGTACTAGTAATGTTTAATAATATTGGCCCGTTATGTTTAGTCAGTGTTCAGCGATACTAATAATAAGGGAACAATATCTTCTGTACAAATTACAAATACAACAATTGATTATTGTATCTTTTTTATGTATCTTGTATTGTTATGTATGTGTAAGATAAGTTGATATGCAGGAGACGTGTTAGACGGCTGGCTGATATTGTAGTATTGGGGTTCTCTACAAGGTTTATCCTCGGCCTTTGTAACATTGATATTGGATCGCGGCCTTCTCCCAATTACATTTGTTCAGTATTTACAATCTGAAAAAGAAGCTGGCTAGGTCATTTAACATAAGATACTGTAATTTTATTTAATTTGGTTACAAATATTTATGTAATATGTGAACCCTACAACTGACTGAGGAAACACACCTCTCGGTGGAAGACAGTTTCAGTGCACTTATCCTCCCCCTCTGTACGTCCCTTAGTTTGGGAACCTTTTTGTTGTAGGTTCAATGATAAAAACACTACATTTTGTAGCAAAACGTTGCATATATAACACTATACAGGCGCATACACGTGATTAGTCAATTCTTTACACCTAATGTTTAGCAACACATTGAACAAGGTATAGAGTCTTCAAGTACTACCACGCAAAAACCGTACACAGAGGTTTCGGTATATTAATTATAGGATTTGCTAATTATACTAACCGATGATTGACCAATGCATGCACTCACGCAATCACAAACATAACCAAGGCCACAATAACCACTGCTACCAGCCGCTGCAATAGCTGTATATAGGCCTACGATTACTGTATTTTTAGCCAATTCCCTCAAATGACTTTACTGATAATGTTAACTATATTTTGTGGATTAGCATGAGGCGATTAGCCTGAGGGACTATTACGAGGGACAGGATTGGGAATATAATTAGAAAAAACCAAACTCCCTGGCAAATAATAAAACTGGGATCATGATATACCTTTGGAATGTAAAGAACAAAACTGGGATCATGATATACCTTTGGAATGTAAAGAATAAAACTGGGATCATGATATACCTCTGCAAGGCAAATAATAAAACTGGGATCATAATATACCTATGCAAGGCAAAGAATAAAACTGGGATCGTGATATACCTTTGGAATGTAAAGAACAAAACTGGGATCATGATATACCTTTGGAATGTAAAGAACAAAACTGGGATCATGATATACCTCTGCAAGGCAAATAATAAAACTGGGATCATGATATACCTATGCAAGGCAAAGAATAAAACTAGGATCGTGATATACCTTTGGAATATAAAGAACAAAACTGGGATCATGATATATCTCTACAAGGCAACGAATATAACTGGGATCATGGCATACCTCTGCAAGGCAAAGAATATAACTGAGATCATGATATACCTACGCAAGGCAAAGAATAAAACTGAGATCATGATATACCTCTGCAAGGCAACGAATATAACTGGGCTGATGATATACCTCTGATAGCCAAAGAATATAACTGCGATCATGATAATATGCCTTAGCAAGGCAAAGTATATAACTGGGATCATGATAAACCTCTGTACGGCAAATAATATAACTGGGATCATGGCATATCTCTGCCTGGCAAATAATAAAACTGGGATCATGTTATACCTATGCAAGGAAACGAATATAACTGGGGTGATAATATGCCTCTGTAAGACAAAGAATAAAACTGCGATCATGGCAAACTTCTGCAAAGCAAAGAATATAACTGGGATCATTATATTCCTCTGCAAGGCAACGAATATAACTGGAATCATAATTGTACCTCTGCATTGTGGCTTATTTGAAGTAGACGACTTTAGGCGAAGTTTTAAAGAAGTCTAGGTGTTTATGCTCTCTGTTAAGAAGAAAGAAAGAAACGGAAGATGGAGTAAAGGCTAAGTAAATGGCATATTGATCTCTTTTTACTTAGTATATGATAATACTGCCATCGCATAGGTAAGGCCCCACTCCAAACGTAAACCTACATTGCCCTGGGGTGAAGATAGATGTCAACCAATTATAAACACAGAACTGCAAAAGTTTTTACTTTCAAACGATATATTTATAACAATAAGAAGCATTATAATATAGTAAGACAATTATAAAACGTAAAACATGTTGTTCATGAAATTTTACAGATACTAAATAACTTTAAAATATATTTTGTTTTAAAGAACATTATTTATTACTGTGCACCATGTATTTCTGTCAGCAAATCAATAAGCCACGTTCCTTATGAGTCCCCCTCCTACTTCCCTCCCCCCCCCATTATTGGCAAAATATAATTTTACGCTTCACAACTTCTGCTTTCAGAACGCCTTACGTAATAAAAATCCCTTTTGTTATCAGACAAGGAAACACACTTCATCAACTCAAACCGAGTTTGTGTTTTATTGTCGGAAATATGGTGGTTAAGTCTTTTATTCAATCAATGTATAATATGTATGCCATTGTTACTGTTAGTAGTATGTAAACACGTACGCGCCGCACTCTCTCTCTCTCTCACACACACCCACACAAACATTTTCACTAATACTAATGACTATAGTCCATGTAGCGGGTAGACAACTCTTTTCAACCCTGCCGAGAGCAGATCTACTCCAGGTAAGCGCCCTACTTATGCGATGCCATATTTACCCCCTACTCCTCTCATATCAGGTTATCGCTTGTCTAACTCCTACCTATTTTTATCTACCCAAGGGTATCCTTTTCCTTAAAAAAAGTTGTGTCACGGGTGAATCCGGACCACCTTTTTATAATCATAATTGTTACTCCCTATCCAACGCCTTCCCTTGATATTGCCGGGCTGGTCAAGGAACAAGACGAGACATTGTTCTTGAGTACCAGCTAGAGCAGTTCTCATCTCTTAGACAAATCAGTAGGAGTAATGAGTCCCTGCAGATTGGACTTTGCGGATGGAAGTAGGTGAAAATGGATGGTCAAGACGTCATCGCCGGTTATTGACAGGAATTAATTCACAACCTCGTAACGCAGAAGATCAAGGACAGCTTCTCAGAAGCAGCTATTACTGGATCTACCTCGCCGTCAACATTGCGGCTTATTAAGGCTATAGCGATACGTCCTACTGAAATGGACGCTGGAGAAACCCCCAATTCTATATCCTTAGCCTGGCAGAAAGGACCCATAAGCGTGAACGTGTAAGCATTCATTACTCTATATAATGTATAGGCCCGGAGCTCTTAGTGACTCCTACTGAGGGGCGAGAATCCGAAATATTCTACCGTAAGCAATACTTTCGGCAAACTTCAACAAGCTAAACCTTCGATTTCTATAGTGGTGTGTGTGTGTGTGTGTGTGTTTGTGTGTGTGTGTGTGTGTGTGTGTTTGTGTGTGTGTGTTTGTGTGTGTGTGTGTGTGTGTGTGTGTGTGTGTGTGTGTGTTTGTGTGTGTGTGTGTGTGTGTGTATGTGTGTGTGTGTGTGTGTGTGTGTGTATGTGTGTGTGTTTGTGTGTGTGTGTGTGTGTGTGTGTGTGTGTGTGTGTATGTGTGTGTGTGTGTGTGTGTGTGTGTGTGTGTGTGTGTGTGTGTGTGTGTGTGTGTGTGTGTGTTTGTGTGTGTGTGTGTGTGTGTGTGTGTTTGTGTGTGTATGTGTGTGTGTGTATGTTTGTGTGTGTGTGTTTGTGTGTGTGTGTGTGTTTGTGTGTGTGTGTTTGTGTGTGTGTGTGTGTTTGTGTGTGTGTGTGTATGTGTATGTGTGTGTGTGTGTGTGTGTGTGTGTGTGTGTGTGTGTGTGTGTGTGTGTGTGTGTGTGTTTGTGTGTGTGTTTGTGTGTGTGTGTGTGTGTGTGTTTGTGTGTGTGTGTGTGTGTGTGTTTGTGTGTGTGTGTGTTTGTGTGTGTGTGTGTGTGTGTGTGTGTGTGTATGTGTGTGTGTGTGTGTGTGTGTGTGTGTGTGTGTGTGTGTGTGTGTGTGTGTGTGTGTGTGTGTGTGTGTGTGTGTGTGTGTGTGTGTGTGTGTTTGTGTGTGTGCAGAATGTTTCAAGAAAAAATCTTCCATACTACACAAGCTTATACCTCTCACCAAAATAATGAAAAAGGTTCATATACGCAAGGGTCAGGAAATGCTTCGTTGGCGAGTTACATAGAACCAAACATATAACCTGAAATTCAGCTCCCTTAGTGAAATTAACACACTAAAATATTTAGGGCGTTAATTGAGTTTGTTAATTAGGTACGTTTTACGTAAAATGAACTCACAAATCGTATAAAACCTGTCCCACAACTATATTTCCAATTGTTTAAAAGAAAATTAGAATAAAACAAGAAAGACGAGGGTCGAAAACACACTTTTTTGCGTTTGGACTACAATAACTATGTTAAATAGCCTATAAACAAAGAAAAATGTTCAGTAAAATTTGTAGAGAATTTTATTCTCAAAAAGTAATTTAAAAAAATAAGTAAAAAAGTGCTAAAAAATAGACAGTTATAAACTATTCAATAATAGTTATCCCCCTAATAGAGAACATGCGTACTTCAGGGTACCGGGCCCTGCATATAGTATACCATGATACCCCATCTATACCCTACCAGTGAATTGTGTATCACTACATTGATGCTATGTTTACAGTCCTTTCTTATCATCCGCTCAAAATACAATTATATTCTTTGTATTTACTGACTGATTACATCTTAAAATGGCAAGAGCCAAAAATAATTCACCTAAATCAAAGCAATAAAATTATTGACATTACAAAAGCGTTTCTGTTAATGCTGTATGGTTCCAAACAGTTTTATTATAATTCATGTGGTAAGTAGCTGTGGATCAGAACTTCAGCGTTGCTTACGTGAGTTAACATGCCCGACCTAACAATCTTCCTCAAATCCTTATACTGCAAATCCTATTCTTATACTGTGATAATATAAAAGCAAAGAAAGTCAAGTTGATAAATAAAGGTGTGCCAGACATTAAAGGTAATTGCTTAAAAGCGTTTAAACGAGTTAATCTATTCTTGTCGTCAGATTGAATCTACTTCAAGTAACAGCAACAGCTTTGGAAACGTTCTAAAAGCTTTTCATTGTTTGTTAGCGCTTACCAATGATAAGGAAACATGGGCTCTACGTTATGTTTAGAAAAAGTAGACAATAACGAACTGATAGAGAGACCTAAGCAAATACGCGAAGTCCTATTCGGAGAGTGATAGTGAGCCTGTATGTTTGTGTGAAAACTGGAAAAATGTATCCCCGAGGGACATCAATTCTATAACGGAATACATGTATACGCGAAGTCCTATTCGGAGAGTGATAGTGAGCCTGTATGTTTGTGTGAAAACTGGAAAAATGTATCCCCGAGGGACATCAATTCTATAACGGAATACATGTATACGCGAAGTCCTATTCGGAGAGTGATAGTGAGCCTGTATGTTTGTGTGAAAACTGGAAAAATGTATCCCCAAGGGACATCAATTCTATAACGGAATACATGTATAAACTATAGAATACCGAATAGACAAAACGCCTGGAAAGGGATAGATGCCTCCCCTGTTTAAGAGGAGGTCTACATCAGGTTACCGTGCATGGCCATGCCATTCCATGGATAAGAGATTATTGTATCCTTTCTTTGGACCTATCCTTCTTAGAAGTGATTGTAACGAGTTGGGAGTAACGCACGTCTTTACTATCCCGATGGAGAAAGTGTATTCTAGGTACGAGACCCTGGAAAACTGAAGCCATGACACATTCTTTTTCTCTTTCAGGGAATTAAAAGTCCTTACCTTAGTAGGTGATTATTGCAACTTATTCCTGATCGCCATAAAACTATAAAGAGTGAGAAAATAACGTCAAAGGTCCTCCAATATCCTTTACCCATTATAGACTACTATAGACATTTGGCAGAAATGTTAAATAAAGTATACAATATCAAGAGCTCAGTGGTACAATATATTACAACGGAAATATTATAAACAACCCCAATGCCACAAAAATACTTAAAAATAACAGATAATACAAGTTACTTAAGATTAAATCCTTATTTACATTTTGATGACCATGTCATCATCATTTTAACACAAAATTACAATCTAGCAAACAAAAAGTTAAAAACTATAGTGGCCTAATAGAGGCGTTCTAGTTTGCAACTTCTTGTTTGCTAGATTGCAATTTTGTAATAAAACCCTCTGATGATGATGACATGGGCATCTAAATGTAAATAAGGGTTTAATCATAAATAACTTGTATTATTTGTTATTTTCTTATTATTTTTGTGGTATTTGGGTTGTTTTGTATAGTATATTGTTGTCAATAGTATTTGTCCTGTAGAATAGTATACGAAACTCGTATTTGTCTTTATAAAACAAGAAAATTAAACGTCAAATTACGAATGCGGTGACAGTTCTTCATACAGGCCTAGAAATGTGCGGTCTGTAATGTAACGAGATGTGGCTGAAGCACGGGCGACGCGACGGCAACAACCGTTCAAACGACATTGCGCGAAGAACGCGTCAAGCGAAATAAGATACGGCGAGGCGACAGAGAACGGTGGGAAAGTTGATGCAGAAAACTGCAATTCAATGAGTGTCAAGCATATTTTCGCAACCTTTAGTCGTGTCTGACAAATGACACGTTAAAGATCATAGTTCAATAATGCTTTGATAAGTTCAACCAAGTGGGCGTACAGATTATGTACGACACACACCACATGACCTATATTCCGAGGCAGCTGTTTTGTTTGGGCAGTTCACCAGAAAGCTTCAGAATTGGTCAACAATACAGATGTATGAACATTTTCGGAGACAAGTTGAAAATTTTAAAAAAATGAAGAATAAAATATTTCCTAATTTCTGTCCTTTTTTCACATAGAATATAATTTTTTGATAACTCACTTATATATACATGAATTATGCACCGGAATATTCTTCTGTTCACGTTGCAGAAAGACTTCGTATTACCCGCTTCATAGATAATAAACAAGCTAAATATTTCCTCTCGTCCGGAGAAGGTTCAGTTCAAATGCTTTTTATTTTCTATTGTTTCAAAATCGTAGATTCTACACTAAGAAACATCACCATAAAACGTATTAACCAATAATAATACTATCGGTAAAATCTCTAGAAATATAAAAATTGCGTTTCATTTCGTAAACTATACGACTGTTTTCGAAACAATACGATGTTAAGGTAGATTATAAAATATTTATTGGTTACTAAGACTTTTACTGATTTCTATATAAAGGAATCTTATCGCAAAGAATTCAATGTAATTATCACTGATAACGTACATGTCATTGTGTTCTTAATTAGCTCGCGTTGTCTTCTAGAAAAGTTCCAACGGATGACTAACAAGTCGCGTCACTAACAATATTAAAATATTGTATTTCCTCAGTGAAATTATTTTTTTGTTTTTTGGAACGATTATTATTATAATTAAAGAATAAATACGCTACAACTCACAAATATAAAATCCTTATTTTCGCGTTTCAACGACAATTTGTCGTCATCCTCAGTGATGCTACACAAATCAAATTAAGCTTAACTAAAAAAAAAAAAACACTAAACATAACCTATAAAGTTTTAACAAAAGTAAAAACCAGATCTGGGCATTGTCAAATTTACAGCCACAGCTACTAATATAATTACATTAAATAACATATGATAATTATAAATATTTAATTTTGATGAGCCTATAATATTAGTAAAACATAATAATAACAAAATTATTTAAATAATTTAAAAAATATACTATTTAACGTTAAATTAATTTAAAATAATATTGAATTTTGAATTGGTCCTAATTCATTATAAACAATTTTATTTTTATTTCTATTTATAATTATTTTCCCATGCATCAAATTCATTAAAATTTATCACATTTTTTAAAAGACTACATTTCTACTTTTAAATTCGTGTTTCTCGTTCAAACAATGTTTTGCCATAGCTGATTTTCAGGCCTATTATATTTAAAATGGGAAAAATGTTCTTATGCTCTAACTAGTATGTTTCTTTTTGTTTGTCCAATATATTTCATCTGGCACATATCACACTGCAAACTATAAATTCCCGATTTATTTTTATTTTCTCATTATATCTTTTTGGTTCCCTAATAGATTTTTTAGGTTAGTTCTTGTAACTAACGTTTTACATTACTGTTCTTCTCCAAAGCTTTTTTAGCCAAGTTAGATAAAGGTGGATGGTAAGCTAATCTAATCCATTTTCTTTCCTCTCTATTTTTTAGTAACGTACATCTTCAATTATTAATTTTCGTCCGTTTCATTTTGTTATGGATGTTATCTATCAATGATTCTATATATCCGTTAAATTTTTTATTATCATTATATTTGGAATATTTTATTTATTGATATTAGATTTATTAAGTTAATTAGAGCTTAGCTAGTGAGAACAATTCACAGAGGTAAAAATTTAAATACTTCACCCTAAACTCCTACTACACACTAGTTTATTAAAACAAACAGACTATTTTCGACGAAAATATTGCCTTCATCAGTGCTTGGCTACTAATCAGTGCAGTATTTTCCTTGACAGTATGTCATGCACAGCAATTAGCAGGTATTTTAGCCTATTTCTTATCAGATTAACAGATAGATAGTCCAATAGGTTTTTTACTTTCTACACAAAACTGATATGGGTAACAAAAAATACCTCGTACCAAAAAGTCTTCAGAAATTCAAAAAAAATTTTTTTAACTCGGTCAATATCCGTTATGTGTAGAAAGCAACTAATTACCAATACTACAGTTATTTTATTTGTTGGGTAGTACTCAAGCACTGATGAAGGCAACATCGTCTTCGAAACTAGTCTGTTTTAATAAACTGTTGTGTTTGTTTTAATAAACTAGTGTGTAGTGAGATTTAGAGTAAACTGTTTAAATTTTAACCGTTGTGATTATATTTACTATTATGCAATAAATATTTACTATTATTTAAGTGCTTTCCCAAGAATATTAGAGAAATAAATTGCTGAAAATTTTAGTAGTAGGCCTAATACTTATATTGAATTTGCTTTCTGACGTGGCTGACGATTGTTCAACGCAAGCCTTGAGCTTCTACGCTTATATATATAACGTCATAACTCCAATTTTAAAAATTAGTAAACGATTTTGAAGATAGGTATGTAGGCCTAAGCAGATGTTTTATTGCTTAATATGTCGCGGTTTTCCACTTCAGTGAACTAAATTGTTTGTAACTCAGTACTTTAAATTAAAAACATCTTTACTTTGCTTTAGATCGTTGAAAAGTTTAATAAAAATTTAGATAATGTGTAAAATGTGAACAGATTTTTATTTTAGTAATCAGGATTCAAGGTTATTATACATACTCAATTATTCTCCAATACGGAACAAAATGACTTCAAATAACCTTACCTAAGCTAATTAACGTTTCCATCTAACCTTACTACAAGGGAACATAACGTCAGTACTTGATGTGAACTCAGAAATATGACACTACACACGTGAGCAATGATATAACACAATGGTAATGGAATATCCCTACAACAACGTTTTTCACTCAACTCAGACGATAACGTCTTTAAAACACCAAAAGGTCTTTAATATTCTTGCTTTGGAAATATGATTATCTTGCTATAAAAATCAAACGAATACATTTTTTTATCTGCGCCTGATATTTTTCTGTTAAGAATGATGAATGATTTGAAATTCCAAAACATTTGGTCGTCGTTCCAAAAGTTATACAAAACCTTTAAGAGATTTGGCTATACTAAATATTGCAACAACCATCATCTCTTGACAGGTATAATTGCAATTCTGATAACTCGTCATTCTAAACACAGCAAAAGCTGTCGATATTTAAAGTCATTGCTCGCTTGATTTGTAAGATTTGTTATTAGGAAGGGAAACGTATCCTATGGAGCTGAGTACTTGGCAGTGTGTAGTACTAACCTTCGACTATTAACCAGGTGTGTGACTAAGCAGGACAGTTATGTTTTAATTACGTATATATTCTGATTTTATTATTTACCCTTCATATTTTTATACCAATACCAACTACAAAAGAGCTTTCACAGTTTCTTCCCGAATATCAATGACAGTGACTACAGTTCCAACTCGTCAATAGTAACGCGTCGACCGACAAGGAACCGTCAGATACACGGTGAAAATCTCCGAGGCATTTAACCGCTCCCCTTTTTTGTAATTCGTTCAAGAATAGCGCATAAAACAAAATCCGTATCGATTATCCAGTTCAACGGCCTGGGTCTCCCTAAGGCGAACTTCGATGGGTCGAATTTGTCATCGACAGCCGATTAACCGGTTTCCCGGGGTATAATTAAGCCACCGAAGTAATAAGAATGATTCTGATTCTAATTGGTTTGAGGGGGAGGAATATTTAGCGGTGGCAATTTATGTGAGGAGGTCAGCGTCGAATATGTGGGCTCGGCAATTTGTATGCTGCTACTTGACGTCAGCGTTACTAGGAAAGCAAAAGGTTTTAGTTGTTAAAGTGATGCATCCAAAAAATAAGTCAAGGAAGGGCATGGTCAAGTGTGAAATCTATATTTCTAATTATTGGAAAAATACAAATGTTTCGCTAATTCAATATTATTAGTTTCTTAAGCAAAAAAATTAAAATACTGTATTCAAGCCCAAATCATTAGAATGGGCGTTTTTTGAGAAGGAAGACTATCTACAAACATAAAGCATGTAAAAAAAAATAAATGTAAGCATTATTTATACGAAACGTAGAGTCAAATCATCTGTATAGTAAATCTGTTGTGTACTTGTTACCCTACTTAGAAGCTTTGCAGCGATTACACCAATACTAAAGCCGTATATATAAGGTAGTCCACTGATTGTATCCAATAGGAATCGCATGGTTAGCGAAGTCTCCTACATTACAATTAGTAGCCAATTGGAATCGCATGGTTAGCGAAGTCTCCTACATTACAATTAGTAGCCAATAGGAACCGCATGGTTGGCGAAGTCTCCTACATTATAATAATTTGCTATTAGGAATCGCATGGATAGCGGAGTCTCCTAGATCACAATTAGTAGCTATTAGGAATCGCATGGTTGGCGAAATCTCCTACATTACAATTAATAGCTATTAGGGATTGCAAGGTCAGTGAAGTCTCCAGCATTATAATTAGTAGCTATTAGGAATAGCATTGTTATGGAAGTCTCCTACATTACAATAATTAGTAATTAGAAATCGCATGGTTGGCGAAGTCTCCTACATTATAATAAGTAGCTGTTAGAAATCGCATGACTGACGACGTCTTCTATATGGAATTAGTAGGTTTCATTAATCCCAAAGTTATCGGGAATCTCTTACATTACAATTAGTAGCTATTATCCCTATGGAGTAGCTTTACTACACCATAAGGGTAAGTTCAAACGAATTCTGCTATATTTGTAAATAAGGAAGAGGCATGTATTACCACCTGTTGTAACCGAATATAAATTACCTTTACATCTTCTTTCTCTTACATAAAATAAACCGCACTAGCGAATATCCTTAGAATAATCCATGAATAAGATTTTAAAATTCAGTTCAAATTGCTTGGTAAGTCTGAAGTACCTTCTAAAAGCGATATTTGATTATTTTACAGTCAGAAACGTCCTTTTTAATCCCTATCGTAAAACAATTTTATTAAAAAGCTTTTAATTTCTTAAAATATAAAATATTTTCTTTGAATTAACTACTAAAATATCGTTTCGAAATGGTCGTAAAGTACACAAACTTTGAGCTCTAAAAAGACAATTTACTTTTGCTCGATAAATAATCAGTTTATAATGCCTATGAAGAATATATCAGTTCGTAGTAAAGAAAACACGAGCGATAAAATCGATAGTAAATAAGTAACGAGGCACGCAATCAAAGCGTCGGACGATAAAGCTAAGCGTTCCCCAATAAAAGTTAACGTACGGTTAATTCCAGGCGACTAACTATCTAAAACGTCATTACCTTTTATTAAGTTTGGTTTCGACTCCTGACTGAGTTGGCCATAGTTCTATTCATTTGCAATGCGATCCAACTATACAACCTCCGGTCGGTAGACAATAGTGTACAGTACTTGGGAAAAAACAACTTGTTCTTAAAGTCATGATCATGAAAAGATATCCACGTGCCAACATAATTTTGCTTAACCCTATCTACCTGATTGCTTCCATAATCCCTTCTACCACTGTCACGTTTACCAATGATTCTTCTTTATCACATTTGTAGATCTCGTTTTTCACGTTTACATTGAGTCCTAAACGTTTAACGGGAATTTCTGCAAAATCCATTTAAATTATCTGTGACCGATCAAACAAAATAGCATTTTAGCAAGTGAAGAGTAAAACATGTGTCTGAAGATTTTATACAGTTGAAAAATAACTGCTTGTATAGGAAGGGGAAAAAAGAGCTCGTTTTATTTGTATCTTGTAATTAATACCATCGCTGTTTCTTTCCATTCAATTTTAGTACTTCGAGAAGCAAACGTAGTTCCCCAAGTCAAAAAAGTAGGATTCTTGCTACAAAGTGTACATGATTATTGTAAGCCTCTCTCTCTCTCTCTCTCTCTCTCTCTCTCTCTCTCTCTCTCTCTCTCTCTCTCTCTATATATATATATATATATATATATATATATATATATATATATATATATATATATATATAGATATATATATCTATATATATATCTATATATATATCTATATATATATATATATATATATATATATATATATATATATAGAGAGAGAGAGAGAGAGAGAGAGAGATACAGAAACAGATAGAGAGAGAGAGAGAGGGGGGAGTTTAATATAGAGTTATCTTGCTTTTTAATAGTTTATATAGCTAACCCGAATGAACTATTAGTTTATAAATAATATTCGAGCTGGCCTGTGAGTGAAAGTTATAATTAAAGAATAAAAATATGGTACAACTCACAAATATAAAAATTTTTATTTCATACGCGTTTCAACGACTAATTTGTCGTCATCCACAGTGAAGATACACAAATCAAATTAACTAAAAAAAATATATTAAACATAACCTATAAAGTTTTAACAAAAGTAAAAAAGTTAGTTTCACTTTTGTTAAAACTTTATAGGTTATGTTTAATATATTTTTTTTAGTTAATTTGATTTATGTATCTTCACTGAGGATGACGACAAATTAGTCGTTGAAACGCGTATGAAATAAAAATTTTTATATTTGTGACTTGTACCATATTTTTATTCTTTAATTATTAGTTTATATCTGATTAATTGTGTATTAATATATATTAACATTAATATGTATTAATATATATTAATATATCTTAATTTGTGAATCTATACTGTCTTGAGTTGAGATTTAGCCTTTTAACTAACGTATTTGACTTTTTATTTCTATCGAACTCCAACTCTACTCAAGTATTCTAATATAACTCATGTTCCACCTTGAACCACCTACAATACAACTCGCGTCTTGTTTTAAAGAGCAACCAACTACCTTCAGGCGTTCTACAACACACACAGGTTATAGTCCGCGTGCTTCACTGCGGTAACCAATTGGACTACATGCGTCTCGACGAGCTGTAATTAAGTTTATCTTGTTAAAAAAAACTTGCAATTAATAAACAAATCCTCCAACCGGTCTGTCTGCCTACAGATAACACCCGCATTTTATACAATTCTCTTCAAGGAAAACTTTTAATTTTCCAGCAGCAGTAAATTACAATGCAGTGGAATCCAGCTCAATTAAAAGTTGTTCGATAGTGTTGTCACGTGATCTTGACGACGTTTTATTTAATTCAGCTGCGTAAGAATGAAAGCTCCGTTAAAACTACAGTATGTTTTTTTATCAACAATTCGACGGTGTTCATTCGTTACCAGTTTAAATTAATTAAAATTTATGTAATATTGTACTATCAGTTTATATATGTATTTATGTTAAAGTGACTGAGCGCGATGCTCAATATATCCAATTTTCCAATGTAACACCAACATTTGCATTGGAAGAAGCTTATTCCTCAGCCTCATGATAATAACGCTCTAGTTATTGAAACGTGGCCGTAGCAGAATAAAATATTATACTTGACTCGCAAAAGAGCCGTTTTTAATTTTTATTAAGTGACAATTTATTTATCAGATTAAGTATTTTCATTCTTTTAGAATTTGTTTTTGTTTTAACAGTTTTTTCGAATCCAAAGTTCTTCAGATATTTTCTTGAATTTTGTAGTCCATTACGTTCGGTGAATCTTATTAATCACTTGAACAATAGCTTATGACTATCCGAACTTTAAATTTAGTAAATTTGTTAAACTTACTGATTTGATACTATCGAAAACCTATCTTTAAAACCGTCACCGCTTCACCCAACATCTCCAAGCAGAAGACACTTATGAAGATCGGCACATAGCGATCGAAAACGTTCTGTCTCAGTAAGTTTTATCAAATTTACTAAATTTAAAGTTCGAATAGTCATAAACTATTGTTTAAGTGATTAATAAGATATTTTCTGCCAACACAGACCTCCATATCTAATTCATAATTTACACTCTTTTTGAAACTTTATTCCGCCCACCTTAGATTCAAATGAAAACTTCATGAGACTGTTCTTAACAATAACTTCTATTTTCGCTATAAGATTCAGTATTTTCGTTCTTTTAGAAACTGTTCTTCCGTTCACTGTTTCTTCGAGTGTAAACTTCAGACAATTTCTTCTACGCCTTCTAATTGCTTTATCATATCCTTTTCTATCGTATTTTTAGAAACCGTTTTTCGTTTACCTTTTCTTCTGTTGTGAACATACCACTCTGTTTATTGTAAACAGGTTCTATTACCTTCATCATAATTATTATACCCGTTCACTTCATTCAATTTAAAAATGAACTTTAGTATACAGTTTCTTCTTAAAAGAAGAACGATCTATGCTTTGATCCCATTTAGCATTGTCTTTTTTTAGAAACCTTCAGTTTTTTGTTTTTTAAACGACGTTCTTTTAACTTCTCAAGCAGTCTAAGTTCTTTTTTATTTTTAAAGCAATCTCTAATCACACGTTCATTTTAATTTTTAACGCGCTACATCCTCCTACAAAACTACGTGCCAAAAGCCCCTATTTGTGTTCCTTCACTCCCTTGCAGTGTCCAGGTTTCCCACATCCCCTAGTCACTTCCGGAGCTGTTTCTATAATTAACGTTATCATTGAAAGAAAATAAACGTTTAATGGTATTTACTCTCTTTCTTTACATTGGTCAACAACAAATTACAAAATTCTTATTTTAAGACAATCTTTTGTAAACGCGTTAAATTGCACTAAAAGTCGTTGATAATTCTATTTGAAAATACCACACGTGCTTTACAAACGGTAAGGAAGATTTCGTATATGCGTATTGTCTCAGACAGTTTCGTATCTTAGTTATATCACAATAGGTAACGTATTAAAGTCATCGTGACTTTACTGGTTACGGTAGCAGACCGCTATAACCAGGCCGATTAACAGTAAGGATCATTTTCATATCAAGCGATAAGGAACTTATAGGTATAATTTCAGTTTTTGTAACCTGAACGGACTTATTTCAACAAGCAAAAATCCATAGCGTTGTTTGGAGCCATGTTATCCACAATTCTCTCCCTCTCCATGACACTTCATCTTTTACAAAATGGTGTACCCAGGCACATTTTAGTAAATTTGCATGAAACATTTGGACACCGATAGTTAGACTTTTCTTGTGAGGGCATTTCAAAAACATTATTTTCAAAATATACGTGGCCTACATCACTTAAAGGACAAGACCTACGCAGCGATGGTAACCGTTAACGAAGCTATCTCAACTAACGTTTGAGGATAACTTGAGTATCAATTGGATATTTGCAGAGGGACTAATGGTGCACGTATAGAAAGCCGTACGACTGACCGAACATGTGACTATTTCTTATAGCGTTCCTGACTAAATGTAATAAACTAAAAATATTTTTAAATAAATATATTGACAACCAGAGTATTTAGATTTTTTCATACATGCTTAGATTATTTCCAACCAGAAGATATTTTCGTGTAACATATACGCAGAAATGGAATATTTATTTTTATAGAATATAATTTCTATTATAATCTATTTAAAGTAATTAATATTAAAATAATGTAGTTAATAGAAAACGTTTATTACACGTAGACAAAATTACTGAATAAAAATGTTATTTAACGAATTAAATTAAAATAGGTTCTTAAAAAGTATCAAACATGCCTAAAGTAGTTGTTATTCCAAAAATAAAAATATATAACTAATTATTTATATATCGAATTACAATATTAAGATGTTTGATATATTGACAAATATATGTATTAATTAATACAAAATATTTAATAAAACTTAGTTTCTTCACTCGGAAGAGCGCCGCCAAAGGTGAAAACTTTATAGCCACGTCTACAGAAATTTTGAACTGAAAAAGTCATTTAGTCTTGCTCATTGACAAATTAATTAAATATTTGTTATAAATTGAGAAACATTAATACAGAATTTTTACATTTATCACAAAAATTTTAAATTACAAATAATTATTAGAGCTAATAGTTTTGCGAAATGTTCAACAAATGAAATGAAAATATAAGATTATAAACATGAAATTTGAATTAATAATTTTATAATAAACAATCTTACAGGTTGTTTACATCTTACATTAAAACCTGAACTACAAATAAAAGTTTGAGCAAAATTTGTTCTAAATTTTAAATAAAAAAATTTGTTTGCAAAAGTTTATATAAAAATCGTCAAAAATATGAATTTATACAATTTGTATATATTATTTATATTTTAATTTGTGGAATGTATTTAATATGTAAAGACTAATATTTATTTTTGTTAATAATAAAATAATCTGGGTGACAAATAACCATTTATTAGACGTTTTCTGAATTTTTATTTTGTTAACGAAATTATCTAAAACCAATTATTATAAAATATGACGCGCCTAAGAATGTTTAAATTTCAAAAATTGAATTGAAAATATATAAATTATTATTAATATCGTTATACTAAATTATTTGCATTGAGATATATCAAAATTTAATAAAATTGATATATTTATTATGTGATCAAAACCATTTAACAATGACCTTTTTCTTTAATAATGTTTTCATTATAGACAATAATATAACATAACGTATTGTATAATTACAATCAAAATAGACAAAGTAACATAACCTACGCGTTATAACAGCTGATCTACAATATAAACTATAACACAAAATCAGCTGTTGCACGAAATCATATGTTAATGTGTAATTAACATTGAAGTACTCATAGCGTAACCTACGGAAATTTTACTATCGCGAAATTGTATTTTTATATCCATCCAATGAGATTTGTTAGGAGTGTCACTGTAGACGTTTTCACTTCAATAACAGCATTTTAATAATTAATGTGCCATAAATAACGTAACTTAATCTAGTGTTAAAACAGCTCTAATATCAGATATTGTCAGAAATTATGTTATCACTTAATTTAAGTTACAATATGAGGAAGCTCTGGTGAGCAAGACGCCATGCTGACGATTTTTTTCTGTGTACGAAGGGTTTACTGTATAGTAAGGCCTGCTATAAGAAAGTCTGTTTTAAAAAACCGTTCGAGACGGAGATTTCAATAAAACAACATTAACTGTAAGTAATTCTGTTTTTATTTAAATTATATTACAAACAGCCTCCTTTTATAATCCTGTATTGTTTCTCTCTCTTAAATATTAAACTCACTCCAAACAATGTTACTAGTTACAAAAATACCCTATTAAATTCTATGTTGTCTTAGGGCTATTTCCGAACTTTCCATTTTACAAATAAAAGGTTTAGTGATTTCAAAAGTCGTAAAAAATTTGTAAAAATTCAAAAGCTAAAATATATGGTCAGTTGTCATCCAAACGACATATATTGTAGATGGTAAGCGATAGGGATGGTCGATCCAGTGACTTTAACGGATCGATGATTTTAGTGGCAATGATGATTTCTAGGCTTGAATCACTGACTTACACCGGTGAGAAGCGATACTGAGACAGCTCTGTGTGTGCCAATAACAGGCAGGCATATCAAACTGGTGATACGATTCTACAACTCCTCGCTTTTTTTTAAAGCCTATTTTATTTAAAAATAATCTCCTACGAAATTAAGAACAAACTACAGAGTTCGAAATAGCGTCTACTGTATACAACACTGTCACTGACGTGAATCCTACACAAATCGACCACCCACACACGACGTAAATGAGTAGAGCCAGTGGCAGCGACAAATAAACCAATAACAGCCGTGGTAAAACATCAGTAGCTTTTCAGCCAGCGACGTTTAACCCAATCACATCAGAGACAATCCCCTTCCCTCTTCACTCAATGACACTGCACAATGATCGGCGCCGTGAACCGAGCGGTGAATATATAGTCAGTGACAGCGACAAATCAACCAATGACAACCGGGGTGAAATATCAGTAAATTTCTAGCCAGCTACGACAATATTTTGCCCATTCACAACAGAGACAACCTTCGATCGATCAATTGTCACTGGAACTGCCATTTTCGTATTTTGTTACTGGTATAAACTACCACTGTTATATTACACCAAAAACCAACTAATATCAGTGAAAGAAAATATCGACTATCCCTAGAAAGGAACACATTTTATAACTTAAAATGATATTTATAAAACCAAAACGTTTTGTGATGGACTTCATATAAAAGAATACCTTAATTAATGTCGAGTGCTAGCTGCAAGTGGTTATATAGTATCCAGATTAATTACTCACATGACAAGACAGTGCAAGCGAAGGTGTGGCATTGCTGTTATCTGAAACATACAAAATAAGTGTTTTATCAGTCACACAGGATTATACAAGGAAATTTTGAATCATTACTATCTCTAAACGTTAAGTCCCGTAGAGAAAATGATAAATTATGAATTATTATTCTTGACCCAATAAAACATACGTTCGTTATGCTATTTAACAAGTATTATAAACCAAATAATTCTAAAGTTGAGTCCTACTTAGGCCAAGAAAGAAAATGTTTATTTTAGTTACTTTTTATTAAATAATTACTACTAATATAAATAAAGTATCACAATCTATGCGTTAACACAACTGTTCTACCACATTAACATAAAATCAGGTGTTTTATTAAATGAAATGTTATCACTTATTATTAAACCGAATAGGGCCATATAACTATATTAGATACCTTGTCCCTTTTGTGAAAAGCTTGTCTCCCATATAAAACTAAAATTAATTTATTATATTTAATATTTGGATAAACTGTATTAACATCCAAGTTTAATGTATTTGAACTTGAGTTAATGAATAAAAAAGTATTTGATTAACGATTTAAAATTTGAACAAGAGCGTGAACTAATCGGAGGAATTGGATAAGAAATGCCAGTAAAAGTACGTTAGCATCATCTAAAGTCTTGATTATGAAAACGTCAATTTGACTCTTATAGGGTATTATGACTTTAAAAAAAATAATTGAGTAATAGAATAATAAAATTGTATTACACTATAAGTAATTATTTCATAACTTAGTGGAATACTTTAGAACTTTGCTGACGCGTTTCGAAACAATAGAAGCTATTCTTCGAAGCTGAGTAGACGGTTAGCTTCGTAAATAAAACTATTATTTCGAAACGCGTCAACAATTAAGTTCTAAAGTATTCACTCAGTTATGCAATAATTACTTATAGTTTAATCCAGTGCATTCAAGACGATCAGAACAAGCAATTTTAATTTTATTCAATTATTAAATGTAATAATTTTAATTTACATGATCTCATATAGTAAAAACCATTTTTACAAAGATTAGAATAATAAAATGAATCTAGGTCTTGAATGTACAGTAGTAATAAATAATCAGTTTACGTGGAAATAGCAGGAGATAATATCTGGATCACTAGTTCCTTCGACCTTTATCATCTCTTATGACCGAAACCCAATTTGAAACATATTACCAAAACAAAAAACCAAACATTTGCGAAATCGTAAGATTACTTGTGAAAGATGACGGATGCTGAACGTAATAAATATGTTTTGAACTCTCCTGCACTAAGATATAATTTGGTGGAAAAATTCAAAAGTCGTGAGTGGGTTCAAGAATTTTATTCATCAAGAGCTGAGAATGTGAATTTTGCAAGATTATATGATGAGCTTAGATGAGATGATCAAAAGTTCTTCAAATATACCAGCATGGCACTTTCTACGTTCGACTACATTTTGAATAATGTCAAGGAAAAATTAATGTTAACAAAAGCATATTTCATCTTTTACTTTTATTTACATTTTCAAAAAGTATACAGTATTTATACAGTTTTGATCCCAAAATGAACGCCTTTCCTCAAAAAGGGTTATTAGATGCTCACAATCCATGGCCAATGAAGACGAAGACAGCTATGTTCATAAGAAAACTGACGAAAAACAAATATTTTGTTCTGATACAACTAGGCGTACGACTTCGTGAGGATTTACAAACACATTGGAAGTAAACTAACCACGCCTATAACATCATGACGATTGTTTACTTCCGATGATTTTGTACGAATTCCGATTCAATGTAACCGCCGACTTATTCGAAAGAAATTTTATTTGGTTTACAACATTATAAAGTATAAAACTTTCGTGTATCATATTTTTAAGCAGTGGCATGCTTATCTACGCTCTAGATAATATGTGGCTACTCCTATACAGTTCAATTACTCTATAAGACGGATATTTTATTATTATATTTGATTTATAATATATTGGCTGGGTAAAATAAAATTATAGTTAAAGACTGTAATTATTTCAAGAATTAATTGTAATAACAATTTCTTTAATTTATAAGAAAAAGAGTTTTATATTGTGAAAAATATACTTTTGAAAATTATTCTGATCCAATAGATTCGCCTCATACGGTTTCCCCACTAAGCTACACTTGTTTCTTGTAGCAGTAATTTTTTTAAACTGAATTGTTTTAATTTTACCAAACCAACACGAAATAATGAATGTTGTTTGAATGTTAAACTTCAATTTACCATTTTCTTCTATAATGCAAATGCTATGGCCATAACACCATCTAGAAATGTTTGAGTAATATAAAATAGGAAAATATTAAATGCAATTAGTTTTGCTAAAACACTAATAGTTTACGTAAAGAACAAGTAATATAAAAAAACGTTTTCTAAACAAATTCCTAATGATGTTAACAAAGTAAAATTTTATTTTAGTTATACTAGGTCCTATTTATGATATTTATCCTAGTTACCTAGTTACCCTATTTATGATATTGTGTGGTTTATCCCCACAACCCATGGCAACGGTTTATGGTTGTGCAATGGACGAGGGGGGACATCTTTGAGAAAAATATTTCTAACTATTGAAAAGTTGGCACAGTGGCAAGACGTGCTAGACTTCGAACATAAAGATTCTCAGTTCGAATACGGCTGGACTCCACAAATTTTATAATTTAATTATTGACTAAATAATTTTAAAAAACTGTATTAACATCAACTCTCCTCCACTATAGGTCAATAAAAATGTATTTCAACTTCATTGGATGAATTAAAACCTATTTTATTAACATTTGAAAATTTGTACAAGATATATATCAGGAGAGTGTGAGCTAATAAAACTAATTTTAAAAAGCCAAGTCAATTTATGCGATTTGTAGTTAAATAAACAATCAAATGTCTGTGGTTAAAAAGAATTTTCTATTAAATTGTTTTAAAAATTAAGAAGCTGCTATTTTTATTTTTAGAAAATCTGTTCAGTACTTATTTTTTAAAGGAATGAGGTTTTATGTTTTTTACATTCTTTATTTAATCAATATTTTCTTATTAAAATTTATTTATCAATATAATGTTTAACAATAACGTTTGACATAATTTCTAAGCAATGTTTGCGAAATAATTCACATAAGTAGATAAAATTATTATTCTTCGAGTAAGAATAACCGTTATAATATGAAATTCAAAACTGTTATTCTTAAAACCTTCAACAGATCTAAAAAAGGTTTTGTAAATAAAATAAAATTTTCCTGATAGACCACTATTCTCGCTCCCTTCAAGTGTATTATTAAAATATTACGAGGGATATTTGGCTTTATAATGCGTTCCTCCCCTCCACATTATATTGCTGTGAGATTATGGTACGGGTACAAACCCCCTCCCGGTCTATTATATAAGCAAGGGAAGATCGTGTAATCTCGTATATATAGTTGTATACTTAACCTAAACCTAACCTGTTATTGGGTTAAGTGGCGGATCTGCACGTTCACCCTCCCACTGCACCTGAAGGAGGAAGTACTATGAAGGAAGTAGTATAAGGAAGGTAAGGTAGAACTATGGAAGGCACAAAGTAAATCTCTTAGATTTTCGAGAATAGGGGAACAATTATGGCATTAAAAGGGCATAGTCACCAGGTTAAATAATTTAAATGTATCACAGTAGTCCCTCGCTATTGACGGATGGCAAAATTACAGGATATCCCGCCAATCGTATTTTAAAGGAAGTAAGAAAGGCAGTACAGTTACTGTGCAGGTTGTAGGATAATGTGTTTTCTTCTTATTTATTCTGTATTTTAGTACTGTAAAACTGTAGATTCATCACAAATAAATCTGATTATTCTGCAAACATGCGTTATAGTGTACACTGCTAGGCCTACTACTCATTACTGAACCTAAGCCTATCTCGAATAAGGAAGACGAAGACATTGTGAAAGATGTATCGCCGGAATTTACATTAAAATCTGTCGGTGGAATGTATGTTTAGGGAAAACGTTACTGAAATTGACCTCTCTTTTGACTGGGAATTAAAATTTAATTGAGAGCTATAAAAAGAACTATTGCCAAGCTTTATAAAGAAGTGTGTAAAGAACTAGTAATAAAATCCCAAAATATTAATAACAATTTTTATTTTAAATCAAATTAACGGCATTTAATTACAATGAAAATATTGGAAAAAACCCCAATACCACAAAAATAATAAAAAATAACAAATAAAACAAGTTACTTAAGATTAAACTCTTATGTACATTTCGATGACCATGTCATCATTATCAGAGGGTCTTATTACAAAATTACAATCTAGCAAAGAAGATGTTACAAACTAGATTTGATCACTCTAGTTTGTAACATCTTCTTTGCTAGATTGTAATTTTGTAATAAGATCCTCTGATGATGATGACATGGTCATCGAAATGCACATATGGGTTTAATCTTAAGTGACTTGTTTTATTTGTTATTTTTGTGGTATTGGGGTTCTTTCCAATATTTTCATTGTATTATATTGTACCACTGTGCTCTTGATATTGTGTAACAGTATTTAACATTAAAGAATAGGTGTGTCTGTATTTATGAGCTCGCATATCTAATAAAATTTTCGTGTTTTCTGGTTAAAGAAAAAAAGTAAATATATAATATTTACTTATCATTATAGATTGTAATTTTCATTCCTGATGATGTTGGTACTGTTTACCAACGAAAAGCTTGGGATATAAATTAATAAATATTCTTGTATTTGAATAACCTATGTTGTTTTAATTTATTAAACAAGAAAACGTATTTTATATTTATATGTAAATAATAAAAATATATGTATGTAATTGTGTAGTACGAAAATATACCATACTGTATTATAAGTGTGTGGCATAGCTGTTAGTAATGTTAACATTTCTGATGTGGAACGTAACCCTCCACTTTCCATACACAGTTGGTTTCTGTATTCGCCGTAAGTTTGGGAGCGTAACCCCCACGAATAGCGAGGGATCACTGCACATTGTAGAAGAAAAATATGCCAATCCATAACAAGGACTTGAATAGCTTTATATTTTTTTCTTAAGTATATTACTCAAAAATACATTCTAAAAAAACAAGCGAATTTAAATATCGCAAAACATTAACAGTGGTTACAATATGAAAAGGTAGCCTCAATATGTTAAAACTAAATGTTTCTTTACAATAAATAGCGCTATTTCATATTCCAATAAATTATAGATACTTCACAAAATGCATAAAAAATCTCTACCTTGAAGTAGTTTGGTTATAAAATATTGTAAGGCTACACTCCGCCAACAATTGCACTTAACTCGATGTAAGTGCGCTATTGTTTAAACTCCGAATATTATAATAAAATTAAGTTTATGAACGTTAGGAAGTCTCAAGTTTAGACGTAAAAGAAAAATTGTCACTCTTTCAATGCAGCTATGACTTACTTAAGTATGGCACTAAAAGTTTCCTTTTTTTAAATCAAACTCATCCTAGTCGGTTACGTTGTAGCCACGTTTTAAGATAAATAGATAATAATAGATACACACTGCAGTAATTATGAAGTGCAACTTGATTCAGGTATTTATTTTAAAAGAGAGTGTAAACTTGTAAGGTGATAACTAACATACGTTTAAACCATTATTTATGGTTAGAGAATCTTAAATCACTTGTTTGTTTAGAAATTCTGTTCTAGTAAAAATTTTGGAAATAGTGTTGCGATAGGTCTTTCATAACTCGTCTATTACGCCGTTAATTAATAGCGAATATTCGATGTAACAGGTGATTGATTGCGTAGATCCAGTGTTACAGCTGATTTAATGCGTATATCCAGTGCACAGCTGATTGCGTAGATCCAGTGTTACAGCTGATTTAATGCGTATATCCAGTGAACAGCTGACCGATTGCGAATACTGAATACTTTGTATTGGATGAAACAATTTTGGACTTGTAAAGATACTTTGGAAAGGTACTTTTGCAGTTTTTGTCAAGTGTCTTCGTTGTATCATTAGCTATACTTTCTATAAATATGGTTGTTTTATATGTATTCGTTCCTTTTATAAATATTGGGATATTTGTGTTATACTATAAACTTATGGACAAATCAGTTGAAATTTTAAAAGTAAGTTTAAGAAAAACAAATGTCTATTAACTTTAATATTTTATAAATATCTTTATTTTTTATAACTGTTAAGTCAGTTGTGACTTAATGTTTAATTTAAATAAATAAAATCTCTACAAAACAAACTGATTTTTATTTATTTAATACCCCATTTACGTTTCAATTGCATAGTAATAATCCTCAGAGATAATTTACAAAAATAAAATACTTTAATTTTTTTCTAGTAGTTTATTTTGTAAATTAGCTCTGAGGATGATAGCTATGCAATTGAAATTTACGTACATAAGGTATTATAAAAATGAAAAAGTTATTTGTGGTATAGAGGTTTTATTTATTTAAATCTTCATTTTTATTTGTGTAAGAGTAAATTATGAAGTTAGAAAAAAAATGATTTAAGCTTATGATTTGTATGATAATTGTATCATATTATTGCAATCAAACTTTAACTAATAAGCGAGAATGAAATTTCTGCAATAAATCGTAAAGAAAATAACAACATCAATTTAAGAAAAGGAATTTGTAAATTTAACTATATTCCATCTAAAGCAACGCTCATTTAAAATCGATTCCGCACATGTGTTGCGCGTCAAATCGGTACCAATTTCCACGGGCATCATGACATTTAAGGTCAAACGGCTACAGCCTTGCACCATTCTCCCTTCAATCGATAGAGGTCATGTCGAGAATCGAAGTTAACAATCGATTACCAAAGTCGCGTGAAGGTTGCGACTGTCCTTCGGGTTAGCAGAGTTCCACTGCTTCCAAGTCACGTGATGACAATTAACCCTTGGAAACGTTGAGTAAGAGCAAGCAACCTACGAAAGGGGAACTGTCGGCAGTGTACACTTAAGCAGCTGAAACAAAACCAGGTACGCGTTTGTCGGGTAATGTAGGAGTTGCCATAACGTTTATGGTATTCTGGAGCAGAGTATGATGATAAACTGAGCAGGGAATGAACAATGAACAATATAAACAGAAAGAAGTAACATAATTCTTTTTTTTTCAAAGGCAATTCCCACTTAATCAACAAAGACAAATTTTATTTTAGTTTCTTTTTATTTTATAATTAGAATTATATTAAATATGTGAATACGTATGAGAGAATAACCATATTAAGTGGCAAAATTGAAAACGAATTTTCTTACAATTTTCCATTTTCTTTTCTATGTTACAGTGTTGGACTATTATTTCTGTTTGTTACTATTTATACGCTTTCTTATTTCGTCGCTTGCATTGTGTTGTAGTTTCTTTTCGCTTTCCTCTCGCATTGTCCGTTCCTGAGGCAAGTTTAGATACCGTTAATTAAGTCTGTTTATTATATTCTTTTCATTCATTTTTAATCCTAGGCGATTTAACCTAACCTCAATAGGTTTTTCGCCTGGGGGGGAAAAAAAAAATTTTAATCCTAGAGTATTTTTTATGATATAGAGTGGTAACTATGGCAACAATTTACTGATATGCAAAGAAGCTTTCGACGACAACCAGATGGTGGCAAAAGGAAAATTCATATACGTCTTTGAGAAAAATAATTCTAGCAATTGGAAAGTTGGGGCAGAGCCACAGCTCGCTAGGCTTTGAACATGAAGATACTCAGTTCAAACCCGGCTAGGCCCAGAAATTTTTATAATTTTATTATTAAATAAATATTTGAAAAACTGTATCACATCAATTGTCATCCAGTATAGGTTTAAAGAAATGTATTTGAACTTGATTGGATGGATGAAAACGTTTTTTATCAACGATTGAAAATTTGTGCAAGATATACATCAGGAGAGTGTGAGCTGATAGAAGGAATTTAAAAAAGAGGCGGACTAAGCAGCAGAAGTGAGTACTTTATTTGGAGAAGATGGGTTAATAGAGAAAACGTTTGTTATAAAGTGTAAAGAAATATTAAATCTGTAATGCATGTTGAATTTTGAAAAGTTCACTAAATAGAAAATTTATTGAAACTAATTTAACTGAATTCTACTCCTAAAATGAATCCAACGCGCTTGAGATCAATTTAGAAAGTTTTAGTTTTAAAAATTTTAATAAAAATATACGATACAGTATAACTCTCGTATAACTCAACATCATTATTTAAAGTAAAACTTAAGAAAATATAAATTAATATTTTTATTAACTGATAAAGAATATTAAATAATAACGTTTTACCCTAATAATGAACAGTATATAAAGTAACATAACCTACGTGTTGAAACAGGTGTTCTACAACCATACTAAATAGCACAAAATAAGCTGATGTATGAAATCATGTTATAGCTTAATTTAAACTAAAATAATCATCATATACAATTACAGCATATATGTAACAAATATATGCTAAAACAACATGCTAGAAATATATATGTACATGCTAAACAGTGTATATAGATGTGTTACAGATTGGCGATTTTAACAAGATGTAAAGTCGAAGATTTTCCCAGTAAAATTTTATTTTCTAAAAAAGTTAAAATCTGAAAAATATGCGAGTATTAGGCCTTAGATAAAACCTGATGATAAAACTTATTCATGTTCAAATATTTCTAAATACCTAGCTCACATTGTGTAATAATATGGACACTGAACGGGAATTGGAAATGAAGATGCCAAAGACAAAGCTAAAGACAAAGTTAAAGAAGATAAGATAATCTCTAGATCTTTGTTGAGAGACTAAAGATATTTAGTACTAATGTATAACGTGTATAACAGGGTCCATTCATAAGTCTCGGGACTGGTTCGCTGTATCCTCAACGGAACGGTGGAGGGGGTCCGAACGATCGGCCTCGTTATAGGGGCCCTCGACCACTATAGAGCACTTAAATTCAGTCGTCTATGGGCATGCGTAGAGACAGGAGGCGGTTTTTTGTGAAGTGTAATTTTTATAGTGTCATTGGGCCAGCATGGAGCGGACCGTCGAGCTACGCTACGCTCTAAAATTTTGCTTTAAACTCGGGAAATCCGAGTCCGTAACCCTGAAACTCATTAAAGAGGTTTATGGCGATGATGCCTACAGCCGCAAGTGTTTTTGAGTGCCACAAAATGTTTAAAGAAGGCCGGGAGCTCGTCGAATACGAGCACCGCGTCTGACGCCCGACTACTGCTCGAACCGATGCTCAAGTGGCTAAGGTAAAAACAGTTTTGGACACAGACAGGAGTTTGACCCTTATCAATGACGAGACCGCCTTATCGGTCCGAACCGTCTACGCCATTGTGAGAGGATATTGCGAAGAAGAAAATGTGAGCGAAGCTGGTGACGAATGTCTTGAGTGAGGAATAAAAACTATCGCGGGTGGAAATTTCGCAAGAAATCCAAAAAGTAATACGACCCGGAAACAAAACGTCGAAGTTCAGATTGGTACACGCAGACGTCTCAAAAAAGCTCAGATGTCAACATCGAAAATCAAAACCATTCTGATTGTTTCTTTTCGACCGACGTGGCATTGTTCGCAAAGTGTTAGTGCCTACTGGAATGACTGTAAATGCTGCATTTTACATGCAAGTACTAATATGCCTGTAAAATCAGCCTTTCCAAAGAATTGGAAACAATGCGCCGTACCACGGTGCGATCGTTGTGCGACAGCTGCTGGCGAAATTCGGCGTGCAACATTGCCTCAACCCCCTACCCTACAGCCCAGACTTGGATCCACCAAATTTTTATTGTTTCCGCGAATGAAAAGGGAGCTCAAAAGACATCGGTTTCACCCCATCGAGGCGGTTCTAGAGATAACGACAACGATTCTCAACAGTATCTTGGAGATCGACTTCAAGCGGGCTTTTGACGAGTGCCAGGCTCGCCGAAGAAAGTGTATCGGTATTGTATATATTTTGAATGTTATATTTTGAATCGGTATATGAATGTATTTTGAAGATTATTAAGTAATTGAAATGATATCTGCAATACATATTGATTTTTGGAACCAGTCCTGATACATAATCAATAGACTGAGTATATCGTCAACATTGTCATTTTCAAACCATACGATAAAAAACGAAAACGGAGAAACTGAGGTTTTAAAATAAAGAGAGTATAAAGAAATAAACAGGATATAGAAAAAAGAGAGAATAAGGAATTGAAACTGGCAACGACAAGTTAAATAGAGTGAATCAGTAATGTTTTAAATAAGAACGTGCCTTTTAGTAATAGTATAACAAAGGATTCAAATTGAATAAAAAAATGCAGAGTTATGAAAGAAAACAGAATATATCACACAGACAAAATGAAGACCACGATTAAAATTGGAATAATGAACATAAAAGACCGCAGATTCACATGGTGTCAGAATATCATGTCTTTCATCTAAAACCGAACAAATAAATGTATTTAAACAATAGAGTTACAAAACATGTTTTTACAATTTAATACGCCATTACAACCAGATGTTTTTTGTTAGATAAAGCGTGAATCAATACATTTCATTAAAAATTGCTGTAATAAAAGTGTAAAAACCGAAAACAAAGTGTAATTTTCACAGCGAACCGAATTAAACAATGCTATTATGGTTTTAATTCACTTTATCAGAGCTGTAAAATACTATCTACGCAAACAAAATGGCTTAGCTTCAATAAATTCAATTTCCTGTATGTTAACAACGACCAATAGTAAATACAATATAGTTTATAGCGAACAGAATACGGTTTTAAATTTTATGGCAAATGTGTTATTTACACTACAAGCATAGAGTTCTATAACGCCCAAGTTTCTATTTTCGAGTCGGTGTGCTGGGAGTAAGCCATGGAGTTCTATAATGCCAAAATCTTACTATCGAGTCAGAATTTAATATAGAAGCTGTATTTTAACTGTGCTGGTTACACTATAGGCGTGGGCCAGAGTGTTCTATAATGTTCAAATCTTATCATCCAGTCTGACTGTAATATAGAAGTTATATTTTAACTGTGCTGATTACACTATAGGCGTGGGCCAGAGTGTTCTATAATGTTCAAATCTTATCATCCAGTCTGACTGCAATATAGAAGTTATATTTTAACTGTGCTGGTTACACTATAGGCGTGGGCCAGAGCGTTCTATAATGTTAAAACCTTATAATCGAGTAAAAATTTCAAACATTTTAAATACGCAGCATTCAAACATTAACTACACAGACTAAACAAAATACTTATGTCCACAACTAACTACACAGAGGAACTAAATAGATCAAATATTTAGCTAAAAAAACGGATATGACAATTATTTAATAGAGAAACTACACAGAAAAATACTCAACAAGAACAGTAACAACAACAAAAACACGAACACAAACAAATTCATCGCCCTCACATACATAAACAAACTCACAAATAAAATAGCAAACCAATTCAAAAAAGCAGGATACCATTTAGCGGGATACAATAAAAGCCAAAAGGCTAGCAGACACAGCATTAATAACAATACCAACACATACAATAACCGAGGATTATTGTGTGTTGGATTTGTTATTAATAAAATTATTAACTAAAATGCAACAGCTGCAATAAGTTCTATATTGGACAAACATGTAGATCTTTCGCCGAAAAATGTAAAAAACACAAAAGCGCACTGCACACTACTACTGAATCCACCTTCGCAAATCACCTCATGGACAATAAACACTCATGCAATAGTATGGAACATAACATGAGCACCTTCCACACATGCAACAAAAGCCAAAAATTAAACACACTAGAACAATATGAAATATACAGGCATAGCAACACACATAAAAATGACATTCTAAATGAACAAACACGGCATAGATCAAACATACTTTTCGATCACCTCATTTCTAACTTTCAAAAAATGGAACAAAAAAAGCACAACTGCAGCAATCCCAGCGACAAAAATACGAGGCTGAAGATGTCGTAAGACCAAAACGTTTCCTTCAAGTGTAAGTTAAGAATTTAACAACCTTTAGGTAAAAAAAGTCTGGTATCAAGTAATAGCAAAAGTGTAATAACCAAAATTTTAATATAAAAGCTGTATATTAACTGTGCTGGATACCCTACGGACGTTATAGCCACTAGAGTTCTATAATGCCCTAGTATTATCATCAAGTCAGACTGTAATACGAGTATACATGTTTTATTTTAACTGTCTAATTACACTACAGACGTGTATCAAAGCGTTCTATAATGTCCAAGCCCTATCATCGAGTAAGATTGTATTATTGAAGTTTTATTTCAACTGTGCTGGTTATGCTATAGAAGTAGGCCTTAGAGTTCTATAATGCCAAGTTTTACCTCCGAGTCAGACTGTAATATGGAAGTTGTATTTCAACTGGGCTGGTTATGCTATAGAAGTAGGCCTTAGAGTTCTATAATGCCCAAGTTTTACCTTCGAGTCAGACTGTAATATGGAAGTAGTATTTCAACTGGGCTGGTTATGCTATACAAGTAGGCCTTAGAGTTCTATAATGCCCAAATTTTATCATGGAATCAGACTGTATTATGGAAGTTGTATTTAAACTGTGCTGGTTACGTTATAGAAGTAAACCATAGAGTTCTATAATGCCCAAATATTATCATGGAGTCAGACTGTATTATGGAAGTTTTATTTCAATTGTGCTGGTTATGCTATAGAAGTAAGCCATAGAGTTCTATAATGCCCAAATTTTATTATGGAATCAGACTGTATTATGGAAGGTTTATTTCAATTGTGCTGGTTACGCTATAGAAGTAAGCCATAGAGTTCTATAATGTCCAAATTTTACCTTCGAGTCAGACTGTAATATGGAAGTTGAATTTCAATTGTGCTGGTTACGCTATAGACGTAAACTATAGAGTTCTATAATGCCCAAATATTATCATGGAGTCAGACTGTATTATGGATGTTTTATTTCAATTGTGCTGGTTATGCTATAGAAGTAAGCCATAGAGTTCTATAATGCCCAAATTTTATCATGGAATCAGACTGTATTATGGAAGTTGTATTTAAACTGTGCTGGTTACGCTATAGAAGTAAACCATAGAGTTCTATAATGCCCAAATATTATCATGGAGTCAGACTGTATTATGGAAGTTTTATTTCAATTGTGCTGGTTATGCTATAGAAGTAAGCCATAGAGTTCTATAATGCCCAAATTTTATTATGGAATCAGACTGTATTATGGAAGGTTTATTTCAATTGTGCTGGTTACGCTATAGAAGTAAGCCATAGAGTTCTATAATGTCCAAATTTTACCTTCGAGTCAGACTGTAATATGGAAGTTGTATTTCAATTGTGCTGGTTACGCTATAGAAGTAAGCCATAGAGTTCTATAATGCCCAAGTTTTACCTTCGAGTCAGACTGTAATATGGAAGTAGTATTTCAATTGTGCTGGTTATGCTATAGAAGTAGGCCTTAGAGTTCTATAATGCCCAAGTTTTACCTTCGAGTCAGACTGTAATATGGAAGTTGTATTTCGATTGTACTGGTTACGCTATAGAAGTAAGCCCTAGAGTTCTATAATGCCCAAATTTTATCATGGAATCGGACTGTAATATGGAAGTAGTATTTCAATTGTGCTGGTTACGCTATAGAAGTAAGCCCTAGAGTTCTATAATGCCCAAATTTTATCATGGAATCGGACTGTAATATGGAAGTAGTATTTCAATTGTGCTGGTTATGCTATAGAAGTAAGCCATAGAGTTCTATAATGTCCAAATTTATCATGGAATCGGACTGTAATATGGAAGTAGTATTTCAATTGTGCTGGTTATGCTATAGAAGTAGGCCATAGAGTCCTATAATGCCCAAGTTTTACCTTCGAGTCAGACTGTAATATGGAAGTAGTATTTCAACTGGGCTGGTTATGCTATAGAAGTAGGCCATAGAGTTCTATAATGCCCAAGTTTTACCTTCGAGTCAGACTGTAATATGGAAGTAGTATTTCAATTGTGCTGGTTATGCTATAGAAGTAAGCCATAGAGTTCTATAATGCCCAAATTTTATCATGGAATCGGACTGTAATATGGAAGTAGTATTTCAATTGTGCTGGTTATGCTATAGAAGTAGGCCTTAGAGTTCTATAATGCCCAAGTTTTACCTTCGAGTCAGACTGTAATACGGAAGTTGTATTTCAATTGTGCTGGTTACGCTATAGAAGTAAGCCCTAGAGTTCTATAATGCCCAAATTTTATCATGGAATCGGACTGTAATATGGAAGTAGTATTTCAATTGTGCTGGTTACGCTATAGAAGTAAGCCCTAGAGTTCTATAATGCCCAAATTTTATCATGGAATCGGACTGTAATATGGAAGTTGTATTTCAACTGTGCTGGTTACGCTATAGAAGTAAGCCATAGAGTTCTATAATGCCCAAGTTTTACCTTCGAGTCAGACTGTAATATGGAAGTTGTATTTCGAGTGTACTGGTTACCCTATAGACGTGGAGAGAGTTCTATAATTCCCAAGCCTTACCATCGAGTTAGTTTGTAACATAGACGTTTTATTTTAACTGTACTGGTTACACTACAGACGTGGATCAGAGCGTTCTATAATAGCCAGTCTTATCATCGAGTCAGACTGCATTATAGAAGTTTTGTTCGTCAAACTTGAAAAACTATGAACACGCAAATATGATCACCTTTCATGAAGATATTAAGTTACATTTTTAAACGTTGAAACACATAGAACACTAACAACTGATTTTTGTTTGAAAGATACAAGTATCAGGTCAGTTTGGAGTATTCGGCAGATTCATCCCTATGTTCGGTCTGAGGTTGGCGAGCGTGACAGTTTAAAAACTGCGGCGCTACTGAAACAGACCTACTCTGAATCGGTGCCACAATGAGATTGGAAAAGTAAATAGCTTAAAATATAAACAACATTAAACATTATTACCCACCTGCTTTGTGAGTTGTCCGGATTAAAATGATCAGTTCACATTTCGTACACAGGTCGTATTCCGTAAATAAACTTCCGAAAACTGATTGTAAATCACGGCACTAAATTTCAGATACAAATGTGTGTAATCTCGCACAAAGCCAATACGAACAGTTTGTAGTGGGTGCATCCAGCTATAAAACAAGATTTACACAATACTCACGGAACACATTTTATAAAATCCAATTTCCGTTAAAAACCAGCAAACATTAAACCGCCGGCGTCCGTGCGCAACAGGAAAGTCGGAATGGAAACGACAACCAACACAACTGTTATCAATACACTGATAACAGCTAACGGAGCGATAAGGTGATAATTAAAGTGTAAATAAATGTTTTGATTTCGAAGAACTGTTTGCAGTTTGGAGCCATAAATCTATTTACCTGTTCGGGTAAAGCGATTAGGTGTCGATGAAAAACGGTGCATTGTCGTTAAATCGTTCTTCCTTATTACATTTTTCACAGTTTTAATATAAATGTGTGTTCGGATGCATACGCCCATTTCCGACGAGTTTCAAAGAAGCAATGAGCGACACCACAATTAATTTAACTTTACAATAAAATAATAATGGAAAACTTAAGGAAAATGTGACAAGTTTAATGCCATATATTTTAAGGGGTATAAATTCCTCTAGAAAAAGAATCAAACATACAGAGTTAACAACGCAACGTCTACGGGTTTCACGTTAAATTGAAGACACCATCAGACCGGTTAATATACAATCACGAAGTTAACGAGGCCAATGTTAAGCGACATATAGTATATACTTTGCATTAAATTGAAGACACCATCAGACCGGTTAATAAACAATCACGAAGTTAACGAGACCAATGTTAAGCGACATACAGTATATACTTTGTATTAAATTGAAGACACCATCAGACCGGTTAATATACAATCACGAAGTTAACGAGACCAATGTTAAGCGACATACAGTATATACTTTGTATTAAATTGAAGACACCATCAGACCGGTTAATATACAATCACGAAGTTAACGAGACCAATGTTAAGCGACATACAGTATATACTTTGTATTAAATTGAAGACACCATCAGACCGGTTAATATACAATCACGAAGTTAACGAGGCCAATGTTAAGCGACATATAGTATATACTTTGTATTAAATTGAAGACACCATCAGACCGGTTAATATACAATCACGAAGTTAACGAGACCAATGTTAAGCGACATACAGTATATACTTTGTATTAAATTGAAGACACCATCAGACCGGTTAATATACAATCACGAAGTTAACGAGACCAATGTTAAGCGACATACAGTATATACTTTGTATTAAATTGAAGACACCATCAGACCGGTTAATATACAATCACGAAGTTAACGAGGCCAATGTTAAGCGACATATAGTATATACTTTGTATTAAATTGAAGACACCATCAGACCGGTTAATATACAATCACGAAGTTAACGAGACCAATGTTAAGCGACATACAGTATATACTTTGCATTAAATTGAAGACACCATCAGACCGGTTAATATACAATCACGAAGTTAACGAGACCAATGTTAAGCGACATACAGTATATACTTTGTATTAAATTGAAGACACCATCAGACCGGTTAATAAACAATCATGAAGTTAACCAGACCAATGTTAAGCGACATACAGTATATACTTTGTATTAAATTGAAGACACCATCAGACCGGTTAATATACAATCACGAAGTTAACGAGGCCAATGTTAAGCGACATATAGTATATACTTTGTATTAAATTGAAGACACCATCAGACCGGTTAATAAACAATCATGAAGTTAACGAGACTAATGTTAAGCGACATATAGTATATACTTTGTATTAAATTGAAGACACCATCAGACCGGTTAATATACAATCATGAAGTTAACCAGACCAATGTTAAGCGACATACAGTATATACTTTGTATTAAATTGAAGACACCATCAGACCGGTTAATATACAATCATGAAGTTAACGAGACTAATGTTAAGCGACATACAGTATATACTTTGTATTAAATTGAAGACACCATCAGACCGGTTAATAAACAATCATGAAGTTAACGAGACTAATGTTAAGCGACATACAGTATATACTTTGTATTAAATTGAAGATACCATCAGACCGGTTAATATACAATCATGAAGTTAACGAGACTAATGTTAAGCGACATACAGTATATACTTTGCATTAAATTGAAGACACCATCAGACCGGTTAATAAACAATCACGAAGTTAACGAGACTAATGTTAAGCGACATACAGTATATACTTTGCATTAAATTGAAGACACCATCAGACCGGTTAATAAACAATCACGAAGTTAACGAGACCAATGTTAAGCGACATACAGTATATACTTTGTATTAAATTGAAGATACCATCAGACCGGTTAATATACAATCATGAAGTTAACGAGACTAATGTTAAGCGACACACAGTATATACTTTGCATTAAATTGAAGACACCATCAGACCGGTTAATAAACAATCACGAAGTTAACGAGACCAATGTTAAGCGAAATACAGTATATACTTTGCATTAAATTGAAGACACCATCAGACCGGTTAATAAACAATCACGAAGTTAACAAGACTAATGTTAAGCGACATACAGTATATACTTTGCATTAAATTATATCTGGCCTACTAGTTCAGATTCCTATTGCTCCCATGAGGGCCGAAGGAAAAATGTTTACAGCGTCTCCTGGAAATATTTGGTGCGCCAAAGGATGGCGGTCATGAAAATGGTGGAATGCAAAATATGTCACCTATAGTTCAACCTGATCATGATATGTTTCATTAAAAAATTAAAACATTCAGTTTTTAAAGACAACTGAACTAAATTATTCGTGAGCTTGAAATCTTAAAACTACTGCCAAATAATTGTACGCAATTTTTCTACGTCCATTAGTGTGTAGTTTACTGTATTTAAGATCGGACCTCTGTGAGCTGGCCAGTCCAGCAGCCATGAATGTAGACACCTGTCTCGAGCAGGACTGGCGGAAAGCGTGTGGACTCTACAGCTACGGATAAGTCGTCAACATTCAAATAACCTGTATTGTTGAATAGAAAAAAACACTTGAGGCAACCTATAGTGCAGGAATGTAACTCACCTTTCATGGACTAGAAGAACTCCATTAAATGTGACAACAACAGGTTCTGGAAGAGCTTTAAGGACTCTGCAACACATTTATACTCTAGTAACCTCTCATCACACAACAAACACGTTGAGGTGGCCTACGTTGGAGTAAAGTAACGCAAATATCTATGATGCAGACAGTGGCGTTTGATTAGGAGAGGTCTTAGAAAAATGTTTCAAAACCCTGCGATTATGCAGGACACGCAACAACTAAATAGATTAAAGGACAATAAGACAGTAACTATGTATCTAGACATCGGCGATGAACTTGCCCACGAGAGGACGTTCAGGTTGACTCTGCAACTATACCGAACACATCCAATACTCTCTTACCGTTGCATGCAATAGCATCTACTTTAATGTTCATTTTATTGCCATATGTCGATAGCATGACGTAATAAAAACTATCATAAAATGTTATACTCCATTATTCTACTCTATAAAACTGTTTAAATCAAAATAGAAAATGTCATTAAATCAAATATCTTTGTACGCTTTACAGATGTTAATAGGATCGAACTGGTTTTTCTGAGGCATCCATTTGCCTAAACATATAACTAACGGTTGGTTTTACGTAATTCTGCTTTTTTAATTTTTCTAAATCTTACAGAGTACCAATTTGTGATGTTAATATTGATGCAGGGTGTTCTGATCAAATGTAAATGAAGCGTCAAGAAGTTTGTAAAGAAGGTTTCTGCAGTCGTCAATACTAACCGACATGGCCACTCGATGGAATTCCAAATATTTCTAGTTACCAGGAGATCATTACGTAATTTCCTTTATGCTACTTAATTTCTTCTACTCTCTATTTTCCTATAAGGAGGAGGATGACGGGTAGATATTTCTATATGACCCCGGTAGAGAGTGGGACTACGTCGGTAGACTTGATCCTGCACGTGATACAATATCTACTCTATATATCCTGCACTAGCCCTTATATGTCCCTAACTTAATTCCACAAATATTAATAGTATCCTACCTTTCATAGACGATAGTAGTCACACTAGCTCATGGGTTTCCAAACTTTGCGCCACCCTTGGTGGGCATCAAGGCAAGTCAAGGGGGGCGTGAGACTTGGATTTTTGAACATATAGTGGATGTCAATTGATGTTATTATAGTTCTTTTAAATATTTATTCAATAATTAAATTTTAAAAAATGTGGTGGTCTATCCGGATTCGAACTATGAATGTTCTGAGTCTAGTGCGCGTTGCCACTGCACCACATTTCCAATACCACGAAATGAATTTCTCACAGACGTATATGAATTTTTTCCCCCATGTGGTTGTTGTCGAAACCTCCATTGTAGAACCTTAAACTATTGCCATGGCTACCACAAAATATCATAAATAGTGCTGTAAGGTTAAAAATGAATGAAACGATAAAATGAACAAACTAACTGGAAATTAGCAAACAATGATGACATTTTTCTTTCATGACCTCAGTAGGAATTTACTTTAAAAAGAAAATTGTATACTAATTGTTTACAATTTAAGTACACAATTTATTAAAATTTAAAGCCTCAGATTTTTTACATAAGTAATTTTGTTGGCCATGATGATTTAAATGAAATTTATGCAAAAATGTTTCCTCTGCCAAATATGATTTTGGCAAAATGGACAAATCTTCATTTTTGATAAAACACTTAAAAGTTTATCCAAGATTATGGCAGGCAGCTCTTCGATTTTACTTGCCTTTTACAAGAACCTACATGTGCGAAAAAGCATTTTCAGCACTTGCTGCAATGAAAACAAAATATAGGAACAAACTTGATGTTGCTAATGACTTGCGTTGTGCCCTTACTAAAATACAACCTCAAACAGTCGTGCGAGTGAAATAAATGCAAGCTCATCCTTCTCGCTAACAGATCTCTTATCAGTTAAACATTAGCCTACCTTGCAAACTGAAATGTTATATAATGTTTCTTCTGAAAGTATGTATAAAAGGGTAAATTGTTTTCAATATATATAATATTTTTTTTCATATGCTCATACCATTTACTTATAGTGTAAAGTGGAAGAGGTGTGAGAGGGTATCATTTGAGAGGGGGTGGGCGAGGTACCGAAATGTTTGGGAACCCATGGACTAGCTAATGTCCTTAACACTACAACAGAACGTTAATTAATATAGAACTTATTAAACGTCACTGATTTAATCTTTTCGGAGAAATGACAAACACACCAACTTATTCCCCTAAGAAAAGCTTTCTTGTTAAGTAGAAAGGCTAGCTTGTTAACAGAAATAACAAACAAAAGGAATACTCTTACAATACAAGCACTACTTTACCAGCCACAACTCACACACAGGTCAGTGATATCATCGACTTGGTAATGGTATGGAAAACATAATTATCTATGAGCGGCCTTGAAAATCTGCATAATGCACGCTTAGAATTGTTTCACGCACCACGGAACAATGCGAGTTACATTTATCCCACATAAATTATGAAACAAATTCTATGAAAATGGACTTTTTATGAATTTAAGCTTCTGGAATATGTAAATGCCTGTAAGTCCGATGCTGAAGCATTATTCTGGATACTAAACTGATCGGAAACAGTGTTTGTCATTTAAATATCACATTTACTCTGTTGGAGTAATAAGAACGTGGGGAAAAATATTTTTTTTACAAGAAAAACCCCACTTTACAAAAGTCCGAATGTATAATTTTTAATTAGTAAAAAGTAAAAAATAATTTATTACCCACAAAATTTTGAAGTCGGTGCTGAATTTCATACTTGAAATCATATTTAACAAATCATGACTTGTAGGGTCTATATGTTAATCCATAAAATCTATTCCAAACATTTCCGAAACAATTATTTAAAAAATCGCTTGAGTTATTTATAGCGAACCATAAAGTCTTCTCACGACACAAAAAATTCATGTGTTCGATATTATGAGAGTGTGGGGAACGATAATTGAACCAAAAGACCATGCAATATCAGATTTTGTACGACAAAAGTGTGCGATTGCATATTTCTCATTCGACGTATGCCAAGTTATACATCATTATGGGTAGACTATCGAAAAAAGCCGCTTTCATGAGAATTTATTCGTAAAAAAAGCCGCTTTTATTCGTTCATTAGAATCCGATGATGCTCGTTATAAGCGGCTTTATCAAGCAAGAAATAAAAAATGTTTGTTTTACACTTATTTTTTCCATATTATTTTCTCAATTCGATATACATCAAATAATAGGTGATTGTTTATTTTGCTTATTAGCTATTTTATAGTTCATAATCCGTATAGGTTCAATCCTTCCAAAATTAACATGCATACAAAAATCGGCGGAACAAACATAAAAAACACACGGTTCGAATACACAGCCTCCTCCTTTTTTGAAGTCTGTTAAAAACGTAATGGGTTGATCTCCGCCGGATTAGAGTTATGCAACCTGATTTGTTTTTCCGTGTCCACCAGTCGACAGTAGCATAAACTAATACATGAATTACACTTCGAAACTAGATTTAATTGAAAACTGAAAGTTTAAATATTTTGGGTTTCAGTTCAGCTTGTGAGGTCGTTATGCCGTAGTATACGAGTACACATAAAAATGCTAATTTTTTAAATTCTAACAATAAAAATATTAAATTTTTAAAAACATTTTTAATCTCAACAAAGCCACTTTGCCGTAATCAGTGATTAACTCACACGCTAAATCGAAATAATGAGAGTCGTTTAATGATGTAGGGGTGCCGAAACATGTTTAATGAGATTAAACATTTACGTTGTACGAGCTGAGTATTAGTGTTCTTATTAGATATTACAAAATATAGTTTTTCGTCAGGTTTTTTTGTTGCTACACATTATCCACTGTTTAAAAATAGTCTCACAAATGTGGTTAAACCTACCTTCTTGTTTAATGGAAAATTCTTTCTCAGTTTCCGAGCTTTTAAAAAGTTTCCACTGTGCTGCCGTTAACAGAGGCTAAGGTTTATGAATAACGAGCGTGCGTACGTAAAGACGATGTAATCAAACATCCCCACTGGCTTTAGTCGTCGTACACTGGGGTAAACTGTCGACGATATCTCCGCATTTGTATTTTATGCTGTATGAATTAAAACCGGCAACGTCAACACCAAACGTATTGCCAACTTGAACACTAAAAATGCTTTGACGGCAGCTAAAGGACGCGGACGCCGTAATCAAGTAAGCGTCCAAACCGTGCCTTCTAATTAGGACCCAAAGAGATGTGTTACGGTTGAATTAAATATCTCTTTGGGACGAAACTCGGATTTAATTAAAACACGCTGCCGCGGGTGTACCGCAGAAATGTCAAAGCATTCCTGCTTGCCTTTACCAATGGTCTGCCATGTTAGAAATGTAATTTTAAGCTTTTACAACAGCACACATTTTTAACTCGAGATACGTTCTTGCAGAACGACACTAAAAAGTCAAATTAAAAATTAATTACTAAAAGTAAAAAATTACAAGATTCATACCTTCAAATGCACGTACGTGTTAAATACTCAACGGCCATTAACAACCCCTCTCCATCCACACAAGTAGGCTTGGAAGCAAAGAAAGCAACTGTAATCTCTGTGATGTAGCTTTTATACCCAGGCTGGTTCTGCCGTATCACCCTCGCAGATGTCGCCTACTAGTTTTCCCACCAAGTAAAGTAAAATTTTACCCGAAGTATAATGTCCAAATGTTTACCCCATATTTAAAAAGTAATACAAATAAAAGTAGAACGATATCAAAGAAAAGATATTTATTCCAAATTCATGACTGTTACCGCACATTAACAGGCTACCAGTTTTTTTTTGTTTTTAAACACTATGTCATGTTTTGACTCGTTGTTATGTTTACTACTTTTCAAATATACAGTAATAATTTGGAAATTGAAATTATGGTAAGAAAGTTAATTTACTCAGTGGATATAGTAGTAGGTAATTCATTAACGAAACAGCTACAGGGACATGCAAGTGATAAGATACGAATGAGCCAGTCCAAGTCTACAAGACAAGTTATATCATACACACTACATTAAAATCTCGATAATTGGAAGTAAATGGGATCGAGGCCCCTTTGAATTACAGAAAATTAGGATTACACGAAAGTACGTTCCTGTGCATTAGACAAAATCCGAGTTATAAATGAACCCTAATACTATATTTAAAAATGCACTAAATAAGTTTATAAAACTTTATATGAACATTTCTTGGCAGCCCGATTCATTCCCTTTGAAAACCGTAATGATATTAACATTTCTTGGAATGCAGGCTCATTTCCTTTGCATTCCGTATTGGTATAACTATTTCTTTGGAAGCCGACTCATTTCCTTTGCATACAGTTTTGGTATAAACATTTCTTGAAAGCCAGACTCATTTCCTTTGCATACCGTATTGGTATAAACATTTCTTGGAAGGCCGACTCTTTTCCTTTGCATACCGTATTGGTATACACATTTCTTGTAAGCCCGAATCATTTCCTTTGCATACAGTATTGGTATGAACATTTCTTGGAAGATCAAATCATTTCCTTTGCATACCGTATTGGTATAAACATTTCTTGGAAGGCCGACTCTTTTCCTTTGCATACCGGTATTGGTATAAACATTTCTTGGAAGGCCGACTCATTTCCTTTGCATACCGTATTGGTATGAACATTTCTTGGCAGCCCGACTCATTTCCTTTGCATACCGTATTGGTATAAACATTTCTTGGAAGCTCAAATCATTTCCTTTGCATACCGTATGGGTATAAACATTTCTTGGAAGCCCGACTCATTTCCTTTGCATACCGTATTGGTATAAACAATTCTTGGTGGCCAAAATCATTTCCTTTGCATACAGTATTGGTATAAACATTTCTTGGAAGCCCGAATAAAACAGAAGCAATTTTCTTTCAAATAGATGAAATAGGCTCAAATAGAGATATGTTCGAATTTAATGGAAACTCGAAATATCGGGACTCTGTATTTGGAGACTTTACTGTATACACAAAAGGAGCCTTATTTACAAAAGGTCGAATCCGCCTTTCTTCGAGCTGTATAAGAGACAGGTAGACAATATCGACCGAAAGCAACAAACTGATCAGAGTTTAGCATTCAATACAAAACATGAGAATCGATTTCATGATTATAATAGTTATTACTGATAGAGAACATCAAACTGATGAAGTGTGACAATCAATATTGAACACGATCAATCTGAGTCATCATCAGTATTTAATACGATAACTATAGTCGTTTTTAAATATGACAATCATAGACGTCGGTAGTTTTAAGTTTTTATTTGCGTTGTTTTCGAAAACTGATTTTGTAATATAAGGTTACTTACATCAAAAAGTCTAATATTTTTATACGCTTTCTGAAAACCAATGCTATGATACATATACACAGAGTTTAAAGTGTTAAAAGTTTACAAAACGATAAAGGTAATTGTTGACATAGATAGGCTTGATTTTAATTTCTTCGTCTTTACATAGACTATTTAACTTTAAGATACGTTCCAAACAATAAGAAAGCTATTTTAAAAAATCACTAACTTTTAATTATAGTAGATTTCCAATTATCCGAACTCCGATTATCCGAATAGCTTTTAGATTTTTACAGTGAAAAATCAACACGGATATGTACTGCGACTTCCACAACAATGATACTATCTACATGTGCTTTTCGCCTTTTCTCTGCGAAGCTAGAGCAGATGCATCGCAAACGCTATTATTTTGTTCCTAAGTCACTGTCTCGGTAGTGTTCTATATAGAGACTGCTGTCCGTCGCCATGCAGCCAACTGTCACTATTAGTTTTAATTAGGCAGTCAGTGTGTCTCTGGTTTGGTAGGTCCGTTGTTGTGTTTGTGCGTGAGTTTTATTGTCCATCATAGCTTCTAAAACGAAAACGAGTTTTATTGTTAGCGGATAACTAAAATTTAGAGATCAATCAGATAAAGAAAATACGAGCAAATAGTTGGCCGAGATATACGGTGTTGGACAATCAAAAATTTCACAGATTAAAAGGAGAAAACCTACACTTTTAAACTTCGTATCGGTGTTTGAAATTGAAGATAAAAGTTCAAGAAAATCAATGAAAGCATAAAAAAAGAATAGAAGGTGCCGTTTTCAAGTGTTTTTTGCCACAACATTCAATGGGAATCCAAATTTTCGGTTACATTCTTTGGGTGAAAACTAAGATTTTAGATTTTTTGTGAAAAGCTTCGAAAAATTAATTAAAAATTTTAAAACGCTTTTCTCCATTCGCATGTTACATACAATAATTACTTCAAATTTAATTTTTTTCGAAAAAAAACAATTATTCAAATTTTTGCTCGATCGAATGGGATCAGGTTTGCAAAAGATTCGGATAATTGGAGTTCTACAAAGCTGGAATAATATTTGTCAACAATTACCAATTTGTTTTTAAATATTGTATAAAGCTAAAACAGTGTTTTATGCTTTGGGCGTAGTAATTAAAATAACTAAAACGCTTTGAAATCTTATCTTTTAATGAATGTTTATAAAATATGCTGATACGACGGCTTAGATACCACGACTTCGATCCCTTTAATAGTCAATGCTAATAAATATTAAATACGGCTTGCAAATACTCATTGTTTGTGATTAGCACAAAATCAGTTGGAATCTCATTTGAAATATATTTGGACAAATTTTTAATAACTGTTAAAGTGAAAATATATCAGCAATAACACTTCAACAAAATAACGGTTATTTACTTTAGTGTGCCACTAAACACGGCTTATGATCGCCCGAATAATTTTTGATATGTTTTGAAAGCTTTCCTACAGTCTTAGATTCTGTCTACATTAATAAATAGGCTATTTAGAACTAACAAATCCAAATATTTCTTTGTGCGTGTATGTGTATTATCCGATATGTTTCTGAATAACTCATTCTCAAGCAAATATTAACACTGATTATACATTTGACACTGAAACATATACATAGGGGTACTATAATGTAGTCTTCTGATTATAAACTCAAAGTAATAACCATTAATATATTTAATGATGTATATAATCCATTAGAAACTTATATTCAAGTCCAACGGCCCGTTTAAACGCTACTGTTCCATTATTAAAGTACGTTTTCACTTGATTTAACATGTCATAAGAGTTTCTCGAATTCAGCAAAGTAGGCCGATTCTAAATAATTACAAACTTTTTATCTTTATTCATAAGCTTACTGATATTATAAAATTGCCAAACATATATATATTCCAGGTTTCCTCGTCAGTAAATATTAAACAATTCAATACAAACTTTATTTATTCAGTTGTTGTTTCAATGACAAGGTATTTATACTCAGTGGATAGGCTTACAAAGACGGCACAAATTATATTTATACTATATAAAAAACTGCTCTAAAATTAAACTATTAAATAAGTTCCAAATTTTAATTACACAATAAACAATCAACTGCTTACACTACTGTTTTTTATCTTTGGGATATTTTCATCAAATTATTTCAACAAAAGAACTTTGAAAAAGAAAATATATCTGCTTAGCATATAATGTGAGATATATAAGAATCCATTTTCATTATTTTCTGTTCAATTTGTGATCAAATGTTAGCATTATAGTCTGCGATAAAAAAATAAATTGCAGATTACATACTCCAGTCTTGAATACATAACCTTACTTACAGAAGCTATAGTACAAATAAACGTAACCTTCAGGTTAAATAAAAAATCTAAAAAAAAAATTAAATACGTAAATTTGTGTAAACAGATCTAATTCACAACCATGTAAAAATATTTCATTAACAAATGTAAAACTAGAGCGGTCATTTATTGATTTAAACATCTAGGATTAAACATAACCTTACTTACAAAATATCCTGCGGCAAGATGTCAGAAAAACAACACAAACAATATCACAATTAAAACCCCTGTTATAAAACTGCTACTTAACACAGGCCACAAAAACACTAGTATTTATTTAAATTGATATCATTACTGTACACTATATTTTCATCACAAAAAAAAGAAAACTTGTAAGCAAAGTCAACCGCAAGAGCAGGAGCCGGTTTGAGTTTGAAATAACACAATACTACAGCTGATTCAAGCGTGCTTGCTTCAGGTTTGCCAACGTAGAAAGTCAATATAGTTAAATTTCCCCCACTCCCAGTATGTCGTTTGTTTACAATTTCGGACGCTACTGTTAATGTTATTTTTAGTCGACTCGAGCCAATATTTTCTCTTACATAATAATGAGTTCAGAAAATAGACAAAGGGTTTGAATTTTTGCTTTTACCGAAATAGATAGACACAAGGCGTTATAAGGCGTTATTATGAAAGATTGTTTTACATGGTTCTTTGTTACGGAATGTAATAATTTTATTTGGCTGTAATTTAAAATATTCACCATATCTATGAGGAAATAAATGTGAAATCTTCATATTACATTGTACAAAGTTCTAAAATAACCAATATTTACAAAATATAAAGTAATCCAACTACTGAGGTAGCATTAATATATCATTACTAGTTGATTATTGTACATTACTACCAAATTACTGTCTTCCTTGAATTATTTTAATTTTGAATTGTAAACAATAAAAAATTATACACTACATTAGGCATGTACATGTATAAACTGCACACTTGTGTAGATATGGTTAAGAGCGAGCTTGCCTACTTCTCCATGTCAATTGTTTATAAAGAATAAGACATTTTTGCATCTACGTTTAGGCTAAATGTTTTGTTGCAATTTCATTTTTCTGACATTTCTTCCGGACGTAAAACATTTACTCGATTAATAAAATGTTTGACAAATTTAAACATTTTTTGAAAATTACTCAAATATTCCGGCATTTCTATCTTTCAATAATAATAATAATAATAAAATGGCCGCTGTTAGAAAGAAAATATGATACGGTCAATGAGACAAAGTAGAATACTGTTGCCAATGACAAATAGTGTAGCAGGCCTAATAAGACAAAAAACATAATTCAATAAATATAAGAAATAATGATACAAAAAATATATATAATATAATACAAATTTATGATTGTGAAAATACGAGTACCCTCTTTTTACAGCACTAAGAATATTTTGTGAGTTTAAGGTTCGAAAAATAGGAAGTTGTAAGGATAGCTAGGATTAAGGTAGGGACATGAAACCCTCCTGAAGAAGATAATGGGGGCATCGTGTTATCAAGAATAAGGGTCGCTTGCAAGAAATAGACTTACAAAGGGTTACAAAGAAGTGTCGGGGTCAGAAGGACGTGCCTACTAACAACCCCCTCTTGTAAGAAGAACGAAGGAGAGCCTGATGGATTTACGCAGAAGAAAGGAGGGATCATAACGACGCCACTATATTAGGGATAGGGAAAATTATATCCCATGAGCAGTGACACTTAAATACAGTTGGCCTTCTTTCTATCGGTGTTATAATACAAGTACATTCCAGTTGCATCTCCTAAGGAGAATGTTAAGGAAAGGCAAATAGAAAGGTAAGGAGAAGACACAAGAATCTCCTGTTGTTGGGAATAAAAAGAAATAATGCCATCCCGTTGGCAGGAACGCCTGAAGTAACCTGCTATGAATCTGGTAAACAGAGATGTTTACCCAGGGCTATCCGGAGTTCCAATAGAAAGGAGAAACCCTATCGATGATCCCCGTCTTCTTTCAGTATGGAGAGTTTCTATTCGTCATAAACTGCACACAGAGAAACAGATTACACTGAATTATAGTGCGGACAACGTAACAGTGCACTTGGCCTTGAGAGATCGCAGTAGGCGAGACGGGAGGTATAGAGTCAGTATAAATACTTTCCTGCAAACATGATAAGGGCTGTCAAAACACTGACTCCCATGAGACGGTAGATATTAGATAATTACGACAATAAATTAGCTTCGGTGTGAAATAACAAACAGTCTTGAAATATGTGTAGACATAACGGAAGTAGAAGCTGTTGATGTATTAAACATTCTGAAAATATAACAAGTTTTAAGAAGTGGTAGTACACGTGAAATCTAGTGCGATCTCTCACGGCCAAGTGCACGGTTACGTGGTTCACACTATACTTTCCAAATTGGCGCCGCTTGTCCGGAACACTGTAACGATGCCAATCCGTTTCAGAAGGCACTTCACTTTTCTAAAAACACTAACGTCCAGAGCCAATAGCTTACAACCAGTATTAGGCTTTACAGTGATATTTACAATACATGTATAATACTGATTTGTCTTGTTAGTTTCATTAGTAACATGAAACTAAAGATGCCATTCTCTGTTTTTTACAGTTGAACAAAATAAATCTTAGAATTACAAGTATTTAGTAGTTGAGATTCAATGAAGTACGACCTCAGATTAGGGAATACCCAGTACATTGTTCGATGATTCATAGTTTGGCAAGCGAACAATACCTAACTGTGCACTATGCAGATTTCAAGGCCATCTGATTGCTAATTATATGTTTGCATACTATTAACATGTATTTATGATACCAGTGACCTTTCTGTGCAGACAGTTCCAAGCTTTAACGGTAGCTTGAAGATTTTCTTAATATGTTGAAATACTTTTATACTTTTTTGCATTGGTTCTTCTCTGGATGCAGGTTAAAAAAAACACACATTCACTCAACAGGTTTATTTTACATCAATTTAGCATTACACGCCATCATAAGCATCCCCTACCTCAAGTGTGTGGAAAACAAACCTAACTTATCTTTTTTCTCTTTAGGAAAGGTGTAGTTTTTACCGTCTTCATATAGGCTGTAAACCGCATTATCCCATCTACGATTTTTGATGTTATAGTCGCCTTGATGCTTTAGCACATTCATACATCCGCACTCTTTACATGATAGTTGACTATTTAGAAAGTATTTCATTTTATCACGTCAGCGCTACGAATATTGATGATATTTCCCTGCCTTACCGCTTATCCATAGCTACATCCCTTTTTCGTAATGGTTGAATTCAGTCGGTCCCATTCTCACACTTCAGAAACATATATCATGGTACCCTTACTATATGACTCCAATTACACCATCTGACTGTAGCATTACGCCTGTCACATTGTATCTCAAAAGAGCCACGTACCTTGATGTTACGGTATCTTTTTCAAGACTTCATTATCATTCACATTACGTTATCTTTGACATCTTTCCTGATTTATGCTCGATCATCACAGTAACTAAGTTTATATATATATATATATATATATATATATATATATATATATATATAAGCTTTATCGGCGAAAAGCTTTGAAAAAATATATTCGTTAAAAGTATTCTTGTTTTTGAAATATTTTCAATTTATTAACTATATTACAAGAAAACATATCACCATATTTAATATATTAATATATATATATATATATATATTGAATAAGAATGTCTTCTTTCAATTAGCTTAAAGGTTTTCGAGAGGTTATGCTGAAGTTATCGATAAACTTCACAACAGAACAGCAGTAGCTTTGTGATGTAGCCTACTACTATGTGCTAATGCAAATAGTAGGTCTACAGATGAGTGAAAAGCTTCAAACCAAAATAAAATATACTTCTTATAAAACGTTCAAAAAAAAACAATTATAACAGCGCGTGTGTGTATGTGTATATATATATATATATATATATATATGTGTGTGTGTGTGTGTGTGTGTGTGTGTGTGTGTGTGTGTGTGTGTGTGTGTGTGTGTGTGTGTGTGTGTGTGTGTGTGTGTGTGTGTGTGTGTGTGTGTGTGTGTTTGTGTGTGTGTGTGTGTGTGCGCGCGCGAGCGCGCTTTATAGTTTAAATAATCTTTGCCGTTTATAACATATATTAAATAATAAAATAGTACTATAATAAATAGTACAAGATAATCTCTTTATTATATTCAGCGTATACATATTTTTGTACTGTACAACAATATCGTGTAATCTTGACAGTCTATTTAGCACTAAGGGAAAAGTCGGAAGAAGCAACGGCAAATTAGTTTTAACTTTTGTTCCTGCATCCGGTTTGTTGTCCAACATCTTGCCCTTGGATATGAAATATTACTTCCCCTTTTCCTTCTTATTTTTAATCACGCAGACAAAAAAAGTCCAACTCGAGTATAATTGTGCAGTAAGAAAACACGTGCAAACGCGGTACGCACGGCGGAACAATTCTGCCATCTGGCGCTCATTTAGACAATTGTCGCTTAGCGAGCAACGGAGACTACGAAATGAAAAGTTTTAGACTACAGTTGATAAAATATTGCCAGAATGTGCTTTTAATAAAGTTCGTGGAAGCGTGTACCGGCGGGGAGGTAATAGCTTTCTAGAAATATGACGGGAGAAAATATTGCCAGCGAAAAATATATGTTATATGCCCTGAAACTTGAAAAAAATGAAAACACTATTTATACATTCAGTGACCAATATACTTCAGCAGATCGTACGAATCTGCAACAGTCTTGTTTAGGCAAAGTGTTTATAGTACCAGACACAAGTGCGCAATTTCGTACAAACAGACATACTTAAATTTTAGTGTATTTGTTATAAGGGGCTGCAGTGGATGGATTTCTACACAGGGTGAATACAATTCCAATGAATTATGATTTTTAACGATGGGATTGATGTTTGATAATGATGATTAGAAAAAAAATTAGTTTTTTTAAAATCAAATAGCGACAGAAAGTAGATACACAAAAAGGAAAATACATACATTGGCTAATAAAATAAAAGTATAGTGTATAAGATATAAATAATAATGAGACGCTCGCAATAACTATTTAGGATAAGAAATCAAACGCATTAGTGAATAATAGGAAAAATTATAATATAAACTTAACATATAAAACTAATAACATTATAGGATTCGCCAAATAAATAATGAAAAAAGTAATATGGATAAAGAAAGTGAAGTTCTTATGATACAGAGGGAGTTTGGTAATAACGTTTTTGTTGGTTAAACCAAATATTTATAAACCAAATTTGGCCAAACATTTTATTACTCAAGACATAATTTTCCCGTTATAAATGATTTAAAAATTAATAAAGGAGCAAAAATGAACATAAATAAAGGATTAGAAAAAAAAATATTAAACTTAAAGAAACTTATTAAATAAAAAATACAAATAAAATATCAACTCACACACTACCATCATATATAATCTGTAAACACAATACTATTAGCATACCTGATTACAAGTTAAAAATAGTTTTAATTAAATACTTTATCTTCTATTGTAATTTTCAACCATCAAATTTTCAACTTTGAAAAATACATGAAAGATATATATATATATATATATATATATATATATATATATATATATATATATATATATGTGTGTGTGTGTGTGTATATATATATATGTATATATATATATATATATATATATATATATATATATATATATATATATATATTGCAATATGTATTCTTGTGTATTAATAAAGAACTAAGTCAAAATACAAATACAAGAATTATAATTGAATTTACAAATCAAAGCTTTTCGTTGGTTAACAGTACCAACATCATCAGGAATATTAAACAATTAAAATTAATATATGTGCAAATTAGATCAAATAATTAGCCATGCCAAATCAATTACAATGTTGTTAAACATTTTTATTTTGCTGCCCTAACATTACAAACACTGAATATATTTTCAAATTTAGATTTTACTTGTATTTGTTCATTTATCAACTCATTATTAGTATTATATTTATGTATTTCTAAAGCTTCATAAATACTCATTCTCAGGCCTTTGTTAATTTCTTTTACAAGTATCATATTATCTATATTAGGACATATGTGATTATTATTAATACAATGACTAGCAAAATTTGATTTATAAATTTCTGGCTTTTTATATGCATTAAAATGCTCTTTATATCTATCTTTAAGTTTTTTCTTAGTTTGTCCTATATAAACTTTATTACAATAATCACATTCTAATTTATATACAACTTTTTTTTCATGCATATTAATAATATTTTTATTATTCGTTATATTTATTAATTTATTATTAGTATTATATGCGCATTTTATGTTGCTACCTTTAAACAATTTTGTGATATTTTTTACTTCATTACCAAAAGCATATATATATATATATATATATATATATATATATATATATATATATATATATATATATATATACTTTTATCAGACATTCAACACATTACATTACCGTCCACATTCTTGCAATCACTATAGTCTCCAGATGATAGATCCGAACAATGTTAAATCTAATCCTAATCACTTTCTCTCTCTCGCCAAACTTCTGAATATTAATTATGTATTTCCTTAAATGTATACACGTTACTGTAATCGGAATCCCAACATTTCAACAGTTTTTTACCTGCGCTTTTCTCTTCTATTTACCAACGCTATCTCACTTCGTTAATTCTTTCGTCAAATTATTGATCAACTCAGGGGTTCAATTATTCTTCGTACTGTTACAGAGACCACATTCTTTCTCCTACCCTGGCATTCACTCCAACATATTGTATTTGCTGTGGACAATGCAACATGTCTCTGTCTTGTAGTTTTTTTTATTCTTAAAGAAAAATTGTCATATATTGGCTAAATAGACTCGTAGCCGATATTTGGGGCATCTTCGGTTTCACGTTTTGATAATTCAAGGAAAATGTTTGAAATGATAACGTTTACATTTCTTGTAACGGTTGCGTACGGAAATTAACAAGTACGGATTTGCTATTAATTAACAAGTACTTATCAGGTTTTTATTTTGAAAATATGTTAGCGAAAGTTTTATAGAAAATTAACAGTTTGGATGAAACTACATTTTCACTTACCAAGTTGACAGCACTGAGTAGAATAAAACTACGACGAATAAACATACAAACGAAAATCTGAAGAAAACCTAATTGGCCAAGAAAAGCAAATTTATTTTCAAACATTACTTTAAATAAATTTTCCTAATATTCTGTTTAAAACAGCATATAACGAGAAGTACAATGTGTAAAGATGACTGTTTATATTCTTTAAGGTTAGAACTCATTAACAACAGCGTAACGACAATAATGGGAAACGCTAAAGCGGGTCGTTCATGTTATTTTGGACAGAGTTTTTACAGGTTTGCAATTTATTCTCACATACAAAAAGTCCCTTTAATTTAACATAGAAAAGCGATTACCATGCAGGCTTTATGGTGAACGTAAAAATGTTTTAACCTCTCTTTCTTCCTGATTAACATCAAAGGGTGCCTATGTTTATTTGTGACTGGGGTGGCTTTGCTGTGTTTACATGTCACCTGCAGATACAAGTTCTCCAAGTATCTATTAAAACGTATGTAAAATGACTGTTTAAAAGTTGTTTTAAAAATCATACTCGTGATGAAATTCGGAGAATAAAGGAAAAATACCAGCTTTAGTTCAGCTAAAGGACTATCCTTTCCTGCTGATGCCGCAGAAGCTGATTTAGCTCGTGCGTGTGTGTGTGTGTGTGTGTGTGTGTGTGTGTGTGTGTGCGCGCGCGCGCGCCCGTGCGTGCGTGCGTGCGTGTGTGTGTGTGTGTGTGTGTGTGTGTGTGTGTGTGTGTGTGTGTGTGTAAATAACTACTTCTTTCATTGACGGGTATCCAAATGAACGAGTGCACACGGTACCTTTTTGTAGGATCGACAGTCTACTCTTGAAAGTAATTATAAGAGCAAAATATTTATTATAATTAATCACAGCTTTATACTGAAGCAGTGACCCATTAGCTTTGTTTCACCGCTCTACACTGCCTTTTAATTGGAATTCAAATTTATTTAAGCGCATATATTTTGAACATCATTTTAAATTAGTTCACAAATCTTTAGGGCTAAAAATGTTTTCAAGTCGTGCAACAGACCAGCTGAGGCATCATTCCAAGTAAAACGGGTGGTAAATTGAAACCAAGAAAAACAATTCATAGGCTAGAACAAAATTCACTGTAGTTTTATTGGTTGGCTTTTAATGAGTTCTAACCTGTAACAGTATTCTAAATATTTGTGTTTTTGTTCATATACAATTTTTTATCATGTCATTATTTATTAGCAATACAAAAATTATAAATCTAACTCCCGAAAAATTAATGTAAAAATGTTAATTAATTATAAAATGTTAATTTAATAAAATATCACCCCTCATACATTCGCCCTTTTACTGTTTACAAAACATCAAGAATAGTTTCCCTTATTTCTGGCGGAAAAACAGTTTGGAGCTTTGTGAAAGGAAGTTGTGCATTCGATCATAACACGTATTAAATTTCCTTTCTTTCAACATTTACGCTTTGAACTTTTTGGATGAGGTAAAATATTCCACTCTTCCTTTACATCAAGAAATCTAAGAAGTGATTATTACAAAGTAGGGTTTTTATGATATTACCGGAATAGCTTTTCTTTGAATGCCGTGCATCGTGCCATCGTGTTGATACGCTATATGCATCACCAATATGCAACCTTCTGGTGCTAAGGTTTTCCATTCTGTAGTGACTCACCTCAATAACTCTTATTATATATTTCTTTCCTCTTTTAAATACAGACGAGCTTAATTGAAGTTTGGAATTTTTATGAGTAAGTGGAAACGTTCCAATTTCGGTGAAGAATTAAATATATTGGTGGAAGAAAAGCCTTTTTATTCAAAGTAGGTAGAGAGGGTCGGTTTTGGGGGTAGGAGTAGCCTTCCTTAACAGTAAATACCTTTATTAAATGAGATGCCTTGTTTTCTTCTTATTTCATTTCCTATGCTAAAGACATATATCGTTAAGAAGGTTACCTGAAGAGAAGAAGTGAAAGGAAAGAGAGTAGTTTAATTGGTTGGCCTTTTAACAAGTTCTACCCAAAGACTTTATTCTAAAAATTTGTGTTTCCCTCGAGTTTGTTCATATAAAATTATGCATAGTCATCATTAACTCGTATCATTATTTATAAGTGGATGGCAATGAGTAGATTTTAAGGGTAACCTTAACAGAAAAGCACTTTTATTAAAATTTAATAAATGAGATGTCTTCTACTCTCTTTGAATTCATTTCCTTTGATAAAGATACACAACGTTATGAAGTTTATCTGGTAAGAAGAGGGAAAAGAAAAGAGAGGTGGGGTAAATTGTTTATTCTTGGAGATGCCAACACTAGAATTAAAACGAAGCTTTCAAATGAACGCAATTCAACTAACCAAAACATACGCAACTTTCAACTAACTAAAATACGAGACGTTCAACTAAACGAAATGGCGCAGACTTCAACTAACCAAAGTACAGGGGCTTCAACTGACCAAAGTACACGGACTTCAACTGAAAGAAATGTTGCAGGTTATCTTATTGTTGTTGTTCAATATGTTGTTAAATCTACAATTGTTTACAAAAATAATCACTGCGTCATTTTCCCCATAGTTTTGTATTACACTTAACTTCAAAACGATGTTTAAGTAGACTGTTTACTATTATAATAAGATACCTTACGATCTATGATCTAATCAAACCGAATAATATTCCTGCATTACATTTACTTTAATAACCGTAGTATTTTAAGAAATAATTTAAAGGTAGTAATAAAAACTATTAAGTTTAGATATTTACAGAAATATTACTTCCCATTTATTAACTCCAAGTTGTTCGATGAAGGCCTGCGGAATGGCAAAACGATAACCCGCAACATTTCTTTTAGTTGAAGTCTGTGCACTTACAATTATTTGAATGTCACGTATTTTGGTTAGTTGAAAGTTGCGTAAATTATGTGCGTTCATTTTGGTAAGTTGAACGTCATTTTTGGTTATTCAAAGTAGCCCAGAATGAAACAGTAAAGAAAACTTTTGGAGGGACGCATGCGCAATAGGTTTACTTGGCCGCTACACTACAAACACTTGTTTCTATAGACAAAAATTTAACTAATAATGTGTCATAAAACTAAGTAAAAAAATGGAACTCTCTTGAGCTCCATAAGTCATGAGTTTAGGTCTTCGAGATTTCCATTTAAGTAGTGAGATTTCTGACTATTTACTCGCTTACCGGATAAGCAAAAATTCACCATCATAGAACTCTTTGTTATGGTATAAAATTACTGTTTTAATAAAGAAAGACTCGGTTCTGTTTGAAAACTTTCTGGGATAATTACTGCTATTAAGGATCTATTAAAGATTAACGCTTATCAATGTTAGTTCAGTTAGCAATTTGTTAGTATTTGGAATCCATTTTAAGTGGTTTCCCGATAACTGAGAGCTATTTCGTTTCAGCAAAATCGTCGCTAATTAATAACGTTTTACGGTATAAAACTTATGGCAAAAACTGAGTGCTTATTGTTAGATAAGATACTGTGCCTAACATAAATCTTTGAAAACAATTTTTTAATTTTATATTTTGCACTACTGAAGTGGTTTACAGTAAGTAATTAATTTGCATACTGAAATTGTGTAAAGTGCGTAAAGTGGGTAGACACACGTTTAAAATGTTCAAAGAAGAGAAAATGAAATTTTAAAATGCTTACAACAGAAATACGTTTTAGGAAGCACCTTTTATAATGTACACCTACCTACATTAAAGTCTCGAAAACTAGATATAATGTGGACTTATAAAAGGTGTCGAGTTTCAAGGTTAATAGAACCTAACCTATATAACATGAATACAGTATGTACTGTGTAGCTACCTAACAAGGAAAATTGAAAGTACTGTTGAAATCTTACCTACCATATTTGTTTGTATCCAATTACTCTATTTCCGTACGTATTAATAAAAGCACACGCCCGTGCAAATAAAATTTATAAAAAAATTTGAAAAGTGAAAAAGATTTAATGGCAAAAACCATTTTCTTTCCATACAAAATTGAAATAAAATATTGACCATTTCACTTTACTATACAGACTATGTGTTTATAATGCTTTAACGATTTTTAAAATAATTACGCATGTCTGATTTTTGATAACAGTAGACAGTTTATCAATCATCCTAAGCCGAGTAGCATTTCCCACCTCCAACAAACGTTAAGCGGTCTGAGAGCGGCTGCAGCATTGCTACATGAAACGTTTACATTTTCTTGAACTATTTCTTGGTTAGGTTGGATAATTTACTTCTGTTTTCTACTGTATTTCCGATGAGTTACATCTGTACCAAAAAGAAGGGCACTGTACTGATTTGTTTTGAAAATATACCGCCTAATAGAGCGTTCCGGATGAAAGAATGCCGAATAAAAGAGTTTTTACTGACCACCCTTTTGCCCACCCGCTTGTCTTTAAGTCGGACTCGATTTTATAATTAACCTCATAAGCATTAGGTCTGTTATGAAAATGTTTACTAGAATCCTCTACTTCAACTAAGTTCTTGCACTCGTGCTAAGATGAGTCTCTCTGTCATCCGGAATGTACAGTGTCGTTATAAAACTCAATGTATATGCTAAAATTTTCAATATTTATTACACTTTGAAGGGTCAGTCAGTGAAATCTCCTAAGAGCAAAACTTACACCACACTTGCTGTGGTTTCATTTTCAGTTTATCTGCTTCAACTAATCACAAGTGTTGATTTAATACACTTAAAAAAATCCAGAGAGAAATTAATTTTGTAATACAGCAAGTAGTTTGAGAGACTGAACAAAACTTACGTTGATTTCTTATCTGGTTCATTTATTGTACAAGTAAACATTGATTTTCATGTTAGATTATATTTATATTGTGTGGAATTAACAATGAACGTTTGCTTTATTGTAGTTTTAGGACGATCTGCTAGTGTGACTATTATCAATATTTAGGATACGAAATTTTAGAATTTCTTATAGGATAGTACTAGGATTTATTATAGGATAGTACTAGGATTTATTATAGGATAGTAAATTGAACTCATAAACCCTTTGGTGACGGACAAAGGATTATAGTATCACATGTTGTGGGTCGCATTCCTGAGGTAGACCCAGTGGCTCTACCGGCGTCATTAAACTTTTGTTCAGTTTACACATCATATGATGTGCAGGTGCCTTGGTGCTGTTTTCAGTACGTGCATCAATTTGAGTTTCTATAACAGTATGTTATTCAGTGTTACAACATGTGATGTTTTTTTTTTACCCGGGTCTGAGCCCCCAAAACCCGCCTAGCCCTCTTGGCAGTCAACCTCTACCGAGCTACCTCCGTCTCACATGCGCATGCGGTTAGTATCCCTACCGCGAGTGAAGGAAACGGAATTGATTGCCCATGTACCAAGCTCATAAGCTCTTTCCATTGAGAATCAGCAGATAGTGAAATGAAACAGTACGGTAAGTGTCGCGCTAAAAGCGGGATGAAAAAACCTGGCAAGAAAGCAACCCTGCCAGGAAAGTTTCGCGACAGATCATTCAGGAACCCTGGGGGCTTGGATCACCTTATGCTAAGGAATAAGGAGGGGTATTACCTTGCAAATACCTTGGTGTAAGTCTATGGCAGGAATGATATGCACCTCTTCTTCTGCTGCCTACTCGAAAGTTGCATGCTTGTCTAATTTGTGCTTCTATCTGTGGGCGTCTTGTGGATTTTTTTTTAAAGACTTTATGCATTCTCTTTGTCTGTATATCGTTGTTCATCATAAGATGTGCGTACTATAGCTGGCTGTTAGGTTAGAAGTAAGATTACTATCAATGTCCGTTCGCCTCCTTGTGTTTTTTACTTTGTATATTCTTTTATGTTATTATTACATGATAAATAATGTCGTTTCAAAAAGGACTTGATAAAGAAAAGTGACTTCCTAAATGTATGAAAAATGCAATGTTCCATTGTGTATACGTCCGTGCTTCAAAGATTATCATACCCAAAACATTTTTGAACTGGCCTATTACCTACAAATAAATCGTGTGTCTTATTTATAATATATTATATGTGAACTTTAATTTGTTTCATCTTTAGTTATTAGAATTGTAATTTTATAATTGTTGAAAATATTATTTGTTTACATGGGTTTCCAATTTTCTATTACTTTGTTCACATCATACAATGCGTGTACTTTAAAAGAAATACAATTTAAAAAGTAGGTTATTTTCTTGTGCTTTTTGTGTAATTTGTCCAAAACATATGTATTTATTTAAAAATTAAAGAAAATTCCATTTATGATTTTTTTGAAAACTAAAAAAATACTCACTATTTGAACCTATATCTATTATAATGGCTCACTGACAAAAGTAAGAGGTGACAAACCATAATAATCCTCATGAAATAACTCATAAGGAAGGTCCCTATATTGTGCTATGAAGAACTTTGGTAAGAAAATATTGATTCCTTATTAGTGAAAATAGGGGGAATGTGTGGCCCGGAGTGGGCAGGGTGGTTTACGCGGTAAATAGAGATATTTAGCAGGTAATACAATTATTTGATAAATTTCCCAAACAAAGATGCTGCCCAAAACAGACAGAACTGGAACCCATGAGATGTTTCCCTTCAATAGAGAAAGGTGTAAAGTAGAAAATCTGGTTCGATGAAGAGAATTAGAATTTCCCAAAGAATCAGCTCCAAGTTAACTAAACAGCTTGTGTCTAAGTTAACACAAAAATTCTCTTTTTTTTCTTTCTCACTAGCGGCGAAATATAATTTCACGTTTCACAACACTTTGCCTTTGTTATCAGTCTGAAAAAACACACTTCAGCTACAAATTCAATTCCCGTTTTATTTCGTCGGTTCTTTTGTTCAAACTCTTTTTTTTCTGTTGTAGGAATCCTTCAGAAAAAGGTTTATTAGCTCCAAATACTGTTGAAAAGTTGACTTTTAAATAAGGTAATTACCAATTGGTGACAGCGTAATTGTGAATGGTTTTACCCAGTAATAACTACTCATGTCCAGGAAAAAAAATTGTCAAATAGGTGTGCTAACGGCTTTAGTAAAACTAACCTTAAAACCTTACCTTAGGATTACCTGTTTTTACTAAGGTTACAAATCTCGGGGTTTTGGTCTCATGATGTAAAGTATGACGAATCAAAACACAAACATGTATTTAAGGTTCAAAATCAAACTTTACTTGACATCCGTATTATCAAAAAAAAAAAAAAAAAAAAAAAAAAAAAAAAAAAAAAAAAAAAAAAAAAAAAAATGTAAACGAAAAAACTTCTTCGAATTTTCAAGTTAATTGTCTAGGATTAATTTCAGTCATGTTTGCGAGCCAACAACTTTTTTAAAAAAAATCTTACTACTTATTACAACATTAAAGAGCACTGTGACACTTTGAATTACACTTTCTGTTTATTTTTTACACATGAACATTCTTTTGTTTGAAAATTTGAGTTGCAGGTGCATCTGATGAAACCTAGCCCGCTCCCTGAAGATTGGACGCTAGCTGCACTTCGAAGTTGGGTTTTTGGTTTGGAATTTCTTCATTAGAATAAGTCTCTTCTTGCATACTGTAAACTGCGATCTTGGATACAGTGCTTTTAAAACTCCGTTTACAGTTCCAAGTTTGTAGAAACCATCTTTAGTCACTTCCATATCTACTGCCAGTTTGTTTCTAAGGTCTCCTTTTCCTTTATCAACATCAGGGATATGTACACGAACAGTTGCTTCTCTCGGTAAAGGAGAGTGCTGAAGGCTAGTGAGTGGTGAGGGCATGGGCAGCGGGGCGGTCGGGGCTTGCTTATTGCAACCTGCAGCTCTGCATGAGTCATAGCGGACATTGTATAGAATGCCCAGGCAAAGTATAAAATAATTTTTGTTTAATTCTTTGCCCTTCAATTTTGGGCAATGTATAGAATGACTAGACAATCCAAGGAGTGACTGACTTAATACATTGTCTGTAACATATATATATATATATATATATATATATATATATATATATATATATATATATATATATATATACTAACTACTGTCACCGACGCACGAGAAGAGCCCTGTTGTAGAAATGAGTCATGACTGGTTTTCAGTTCTGCGCTTGCGCTGCCGATGTATTCCTAACCTACAAACATACCCTAACGGTAGTTATATTTTAGTAAGTAATATAAGCATTTACAGATAGGTAAAAGAACTAATTTTAATAAGAAAGGATGCACAAAACAAATTATACATGATCCCCTTTTATGCATTGTAATTTTCTGTAAATTTGACGTTATGTGTTAGAAAATGTTTTTGGGAATTGCCTTATTGTTTTCACCTGCCTTGGATCAGGATCTACTCGTGCGCCGGTTGTACTATGGTTGTTCTGAATTAGTAACCGTGTATTTTCTTCTCTTCGGTGGTCTATATTTCACGAAACCTTTCATGAATAAATTCATTATTGCTAGAGGAATTATTGTTCAACTTTTTCGTGAATTAGATTTCCTGATTATCAACATAAAACGCGTTATTATTGGATCATGAGGATATTATAAGATATTAATACATACATATCGATTTCGTTTTGTTTTGTGTGTATGCCAGTTTCCAGTTTTTATTAGTTTAACTGGTTCATATAAGAATGGAATCGTTCGCCAGTATATTCCTTTTAAAAATGCACTGTTAATTTCATTTAAAAATTATGAAACAAAAAAGGGCTTCTTTCAAAGCATCCCTGCCTTTTGTCCCGTGAGGTAACAATTTCATTCTGTGCATAGTAACGGCTTGAGGGCGAAAAAATTCTTTACTTTGTTCTGTATAGAAAGGGTACATGTGAGAGAAAGTAGGGCTGGGGTAGATATTTTATTCAATTAACTTTTTAATTAAGTCCAGAGATTTATAGGTGAGACCGTAATGCGGTGCAATGTGCAATTAATAATTCATAACTTTCTGTAAAATGTAATGCAACGAAAATTTGAAGTAAACATTAAATACGAAAACGTAGACTTAAAGCCCAAGCCGAAAATAATTAATATTTAACTTTTTAAATTTATTCATTAAAGTAATACTAACAATAATAATTAAGTGGTAATTACGTCCCCATTTCCTCACTAGTAGGTTGTTTACTATGCATTCTCTCAAAATTATCCCAACATAATTCAAAATTTACGCATTATTGAGAAACATCGATCCGGTTATGCTGATAGACACTCAAGAGTATCTGTATTAAAAAGTTTGTGTGTGTGTGTGTGTGTGTGTGTGTGCGTGCACTCGCGCGCGTGTGCGTGCGTGTTTGTGTGCATGCACGTGCGTACGTGTGTATGTGTGTGTGTGTGTGTGTGCCGTCGCTTGTCAAGAATATAACATGATGATAAAAAATAGATAGGCATAGAACAGTGACGTAAAAGACCCGATGTGGGAAACTATGAAGTATACCTACTCAGTTTTAGGCGGAGTCACATTAACCACAATAAGCCAGAGTAACTCTTCAAAAAACAGATTGCGAAATATTAAACTGCATTCCAGAGTCGGTCCGTTACAAAACCAAAAGGAGTTTAGTAATCATGTTAAAAGCTAAATAATATTTGACCATATATCAGAATATTGCAAAATACTGTAGGTTGTTTTATTTTGGCTAATGTAAAATAGGTCTAATTAAAAAAAAGATTAAAAAATCGATGTTGGTTACCGTTGGATAGGATGCCATCATAAATATATCTAATCAATGAAAGGGACTTTTCTGAATGTTAAAGGGTAGAGGGTTCGGTTAACGTAGCTTGGTAAGCCTTGTATCTCTGTCTGTCTAGGGTAGGGTGCTTGGTAAACTTAGCTTGGGAAGCTTTGTGTCTCTGTCTGTCTTGGGTAGGGGGGTCGGTTAACTTAGCTTGGGAAGCCTTGTGTCTCTGGCTGTCTAGGGTAGGGTGCTCGGTAATCTTAGCTTGGGAAGCCTTGTGTCTCTGTTTGCCTAGGGTAGGGGGTTCGATTAACTTAGCTTGGGATGGCTTGTGTCTCTGTCTGTCTAAGGTAGAGTGCTCGGTAAACTAGCTTGGGAAGCCTTGTGTCTCTGTCTGTCTAGGGTAGGGGACACGGTTAACTTAGCTTGGGAAGCCTTGTGTATCTGTCTGTCTAGGGTAGGGGGCACGGTTAAGGTAGCTTGGGAAGCCTTGTGTCTCTGTCTTTCTAGGGTAGGGGACTCGATTAACTTAGCTTGGGAAGCCTTGTGTGTCTGTTTGCCTAGTGTAGGGGGTTCGGTTAACTTAGCTTGGGAAGCCTTGTGTCTCTGTCTGTCTAGGGTAGAGTGCTCGGTAAACTTACCTTGGGAAGCCTTGTGTGTCTGTCTGTCTAGGGTAGGTGGCATGGTTAAGGTAGTTTGGGGGAAGCCTTGTGTCTCTGTCTGTCTAGGGTAGGGGGTTCGGTTAACTTAGCTTGGGAAGCCTTGTGTGTCTGTCTGTCTAGGGTAGGGGGCACGGTTAATGTAGCTTGGGAAGCTTTGTGTCTCTGTCTGTCTAGGGTAGGGGGCTCGGTTAACTTAGCTTGGGAAGTGTTGTGTCTCTGTTTGTCTAGGGTAAGGGGCTCGGTAAACGTAGCTTGGGAAGCCTTGTGTCTCTGTCTGTCTAGGGTAGGGGGCTCGGTTAACTTAGCTTGGGAAGCCTTGTGTGTCTGTCTGTCTAGGGTAGGGGGCTCGGTTAACTTAAGACTAGGAAGCCTTGTGTCTCAGTCTGTCTAGGGTAGGGGACACGGTTAACTTAGCTTTGGAAGCCTTGTGTGTCTGTCTGTCTAGGGTAGGGGGCACGGTTAAGGTAGCTTGGGAAGCCTTGTGTCTCTGTTTGTCTAGGGTAGAGTGCTCGGCAAACTTAGCTTGGGAAGCCTTGTGTCTCTGTCTGTCTAGGGTAGGGGACACAGTTAACTTAGCTTGGGAAGCCTTGTGTGTCTGTCTGTCTAGGGTAGGGGGCTCGGTAAACTTTCCTTGGGAAGCCTTGTGTGTCTGTCTGTCTAGGGTTGGGGGCACGGTTAACGTAGCTTTGGAAGCCTTTTGTCTCTGTCTGTCTAGGGTAGGGGGCTCGTTTAACTTAGCTTGGGAAGCCTTGTGTGTCTGTCTGTCTAGGGTAGGGGGCTCGGTTAACTTAGCTTGGGAAGCCTTGTGTGTCTGTCTGTCTAGGGTAGAGGGCTCGGTTAACTTAGACTGGGAAGCCTTGTGTCTCTGTCTGTCTAGGGTAGATTGCTCGGTTAACTTAGCTTGGGAAGCCTTGTGTGTCTGTCTGTCTATGGTAGGGGGCTAGGTTAACTTAGACTGGGAACCCTTGTGTCTCTGTCTGTCTAGCGTAGAGTGCTCGGTTAACTTAGCTTTGGCAGCCTTGTGTCTCTGTCTGTCTAGGGTGGGGGGCTCGGTTAACTTAACTTGGGAAGCCTTGTGTCTCTGTCTAGGGTAAGGGGCTCGTTTAACTTAACTTGGGAAGCGTTGTGTGTCTGTCTGTCTAGGGTAGGGGGCTCGAATGACTTAGCTTGGGAAGCCTTGTGTGTCTGTCTGTCTAGGGTAGGGGGCTCGGTTAACTTAGACTGGGAAGCCTTGTGTCTCCGTCTGTCTAGCGTAGAGTGCTCGGTTAACTTATCTTGGGAAGCCTTGTGTCTCTGTTTGCCTAGGGTAGGGGGTTCGGTTAAATTAGCTTGGGAAGCCTTGTGTCTCTGTCTGTCTAGGGTAGAGTTCTCGGTAAACTTAGCTTGGGAAGCCTTGTGTCTCTGCCTGTCTAGGGTAGGGGACACGGTTAACTTAGCTTGGGAAGCCTTGTGTCTCTGTCTGTCTAGGGTAGGGGGCTCGGTTAACTTAGCTTGGGAAGCTTTGTGTCTGTCTGTCTAGGGTAGGGAGCTCGGTTAACTTAGCTTGGGAAGCCTTGTGTGTCTGTCTGGCTAGAGTAGGGGGCACGGTTAACTTAGCTTGGGAAGTCTTGTGTCTCTGTCTGTCTAGGGTAGGGTGTTCGGTAATCTTAGCTTGGGAAGCCTTGTGTCTCTGTTTGCCTAGTGTAGGGGGTTCGGTTAACTTAGCTTGAGAAGCCTTGTGTCTCTGTCTGATTAGGGTAGAGTGCTCGGTAAACCTACCTTGGGAAGCCTTGTGTGTCTGTCTGTCTAGGGTAGGTGGCATGGTTAAGGTAGTTTGGGAAGCCTTGTGTCTCTGTCTGTCTAGGGTAGGGGGTTCGGTTAACGTAGCTTGGGAAGCCTTGTGTGTCTGTCTGTCTAGGGTAGGGGGCACGGTTAATGTAGCTTGGGAAGCTTTGTGTCTCTGTCTGTCTAGGGTAGGGGGCTCGGTTAACTTAGCTTGGGAAGTGTTGTGTGTCTGTCTGCCTAGGGTAGGGGACACGGTTAACTTAGTTTGGGAAGCGTTGTGTCTCTGTCTGTCTAGGGTAGGGGGCTCGGTTAACTTAGCTTGGGAAGCCTTGTGTCTCTGTCTGCCTAGGGTAGGGGTCACGGTTAAGTTAGCTTGGTAAGCCTTGTGTCTCTGGCTGTCTAGGGTAGGGGGCTCGGTAAACTTTCCTTGGGAAGCCATGTGTCTCTGTCTGTTTAGGGTAGGGGGCATGGCAAACTTAGCTTGGGAAGCCTTGTGTCTCTGTCTGTCTAGGGTAGGGGGCACAGTTACCTTAGCTTGGGAAGCCTTGTGTCTCTGTCTGTCTAGAGTAGGGGGCTCGGTAATCTTAGCTTGGGAAGCCTTGTGTCTCTGTTTGCCTAGGGTAGGGGGTTCGATTAACTTAGCTTGGGATGGCTTGTGTCTCTGTCTGTCTAAGGTAGAGTGCTCGGTAAACTAGCTTGGGAAGCCTTGTGTCTCTGTCTGTCTAGGGTAGGGGACACGGTTAACTTAGCTTGGGAAGCCTTGTGTATCTGTCTGTCTAGGGTAGGGGGCACGGTTAAGGTAGCTTGGGAAGCCTTGTGTCTCTGTCTTTCTAGGGTAGGGGACTCGATTAACTTAGCTTGGGAAGCCTTGTGTGTCTGTTTGCCTAGTGTAGGGGGTTCGGTTAACTTAGCTTGGGAAGCCTTGTGTCTCTGTCTGTCTAGGGTAGAGTGCTCGGTAAACTTACCTTGGGAAGCCTTGTGTGTCTGTCTGTCTAGGGTAGGTGGCATGGTTAAGGTAGTTTGGGGGAAGCCTTGTGTCTCTGTCTGTCTAGGGTAGGGGGTTCGGTTAACTTAGCTTGGGAAGCCTTGTGTGTCTGTCTGTCTAGGGTAGGGGGCACGGTTAATGTAGCTTGGGAAGCTTTGTGTCTCTGTCTGTCTAGGGTAGGGGGCTCGGTTAACTTAGCTTGGGAAGTGTTGTGTCTCTGTTTGTCTAGGGTAAGGGGCTCGGTAAACGTAGCTTGGGAAGCCTTGTGTCTCTGTCTGTCTAGGGTAGGGGGCTCGGTTAACTTAGCTTGGGAAGCCTTGTGTGTCTGTCTGTCTAGGGTAGGGGGCTCGGTTAACTTAAGACTAGGAAGCCTTGTGTCTCAGTCTGTCTAGGGTAGGGGACACGGTTAACTTAGCTTTGGAAGCCTTGTGTGTCTGTCTGTCTAGGGTAGGGGGCACGGTTAAGGTAGCTTGGGAAGCCTTGTGTCTCTGTTTGTCTAGGGTAGAGTGCTCGGCAAACTTAGCTTGGGAAGCCTTGTGTCTCTGTCTGTCTAGGGTAGGGGACACAGTTAACTTAGCTTGGGAAGCCTTGTGTGTCTGTCTGTCTAGGGTAGGGGGCTCGGTAAACTTTCCTTGGGAAGCCTTGTGTGTCTGTCTGTCTAGGGTTGGGGGCACGGTTAACGTAGCTTTGGAAGCCTTTTGTCTCTGTCTGTCTAGGGTAGGGGGCTCGTTTAACTTAGCTTGGGAAGCCTTGTGTGTCTGTCTGTCTAGGGTAGGGGGCTCGGTTAACTTAGCTTGGGAAGCCTTGTGTGTCTGTCTGTCTAGGGTAGAGGGCTCGGTTAACTTAGACTGGGAAGCCTTGTGTCTCTGTCTGTCTAGGGTAGATTGCTCGGTTAACTTAGCTTGGGAAGCCTTGTGTGTCTGTCTGTCTATGGTAGGGGGCTAGGTTAACTTAGACTGGGAACCCTTGTGTCTCTGTCTGTCTAGCGTAGAGTGCTCGGTTAACTTAGCTTTGGCAGCCTTGTGTCTCTGTCTGTCTAGGGTGGGGGGCTCGGTTAACTTAACTTGGGAAGCCTTGTGTCTCTGTCTAGGGTAAGGGGCTCGTTTAACTTAACTTGGGAAGCGTTGTGTGTCTGTCTGTCTAGGGTAGGGGGCTCGAATGACTTAGCTTGGGAAGCCTTGTGTGTCTGTCTGTCTAGGGTAGGGGGCTCGGTTAACTTAGACTGGGAAGCCTTGTGTCTCCGTCTGTCTAGCGTAGAGTGCTCGGTTAACTTATCTTGGGAAGCCTTGTGTCTCTGTTTGCCTAGGGTAGGGGGTTCGGTTAAATTAGCTTGGGAAGCCTTGTGTCTCTGTCTGTCTAGGGTAGAGTTCTCGGTAAACTTAGCTTGGGAAGCCTTGTGTCTCTGCCTGTCTAGGGTAGGGGACACGGTTAACTTAGCTTGGGAAGCCTTGTGTCTCTGTCTGTCTAGGGTAGGGGGCTCGGTTAACTTAGCTTGGGAAGCTTTGTGTCTGTCTGTCTAGGGTAGGGAGCTCGGTTAACTTAGCTTGGGAAGCCTTGTGTGTCTGTCTGGCTAGAGTAGGGGGCACGGTTAACTTAGCTTGGGAAGTCTTGTGTCTCTGTCTGTCTAGGGTAGGGTGTTCGGTAATCTTAGCTTGGGAAGCCTTGTGTCTCTGTTTGCCTAGTGTAGGGGGTTCGGTTAACTTAGCTTGAGAAGCCTTGTGTCTCTGTCTGATTAGGGTAGAGTGCTCGGTAAACCTACCTTGGGAAGCCTTGTGTGTCTGTCTGTCTAGGGTAGGTGGCATGGTTAAGGTAGTTTGGGAAGCCTTGTGTCTCTGTCTGTCTAGGGTAGGGGGTTCGGTTAACGTAGCTTGGGAAGCCTTGTGTGTCTGTCTGTCTAGGGTAGGGGGCACGGTTAATGTAGCTTGGGAAGCTTTGTGTCTCTGTCTGTCTAGGGTAGGGGGCTCGGTTAACTTAGCTTGGGAAGTGTTGTGTGTCTGTCTGCCTAGGGTAGGGGACACGGTTAACTTAGTTTGGGAAGCGTTGTGTCTCTGTCTGTCTAGGGTAGGGGGCTCGGTTAACTTAGCTTGGGAAGCCTTGTGTCTCTGTCTGCCTAGGGTAGGGGTCACGGTTAAGTTAGCTTGGTAAGCCTTGTGTCTCTGGCTGTCTAGGGTAGGGGGCTCGGTAAACTTTCCTTGGGAAGCCATGTGTCTCTGTCTGTTTAGGGTAGGGGGCATGGCAAACTTAGCTTGGGAAGCCTTGTGTCTCTGTCTGTCTAGGGTAGGGGGCACAGTTACCTTAGCTTGGGAAGCCTTGTGTCTCTGTCTGTCTAGAGTAGGGGGCTCGGTAATCTTAGCTTGGGAAGCCTTGTGCCTGTCTGTCTAGGGAAGGGGGCTCGGTTAACGTAGCTTGGGAATCCTTGTGTGTCTGTCTGTCTAGGATAGGGGGCACGGTTAACGTAGCTTGGGAAGCCTTGTGTCTCTGTCTGTCTAGGGTAGGGGGCTCGTTTAACTTAGCTTGGGAAGCCTTGTGTGTCTGTCTGTCTTTCTTTAGCTATGACAGATGAAAGATCGTCAAGGTCGATCGTTAATACTATGTGTGTATTAGAAGCTTGATTAAAACTTTTAATGAACTACTTTCGAAAATTTAATAACGAAGTAAATATATTTTAGTAAATTTAAATAGGTTGCTTTGTTTCGTTTCTTTTATATTAAAAAAAATTAACTATGTTGAAAGAGTAAAGCCTTATAATGTTTTAATTGGGTAAATAAAGCAAGTAAGTTCAAGTGATGGCCAAGTTATGTTCAAAATTTATTTTCTTGATACGTTTCAATATAATTAAATCGGATACGTAGGGGTAATATTCAATAATACGTAGGAATAATCAATTAAAATAATCAAATAAAAACTTTTCTTTTAAAGTTAATGAGCAAACGTCTGTTAACACATTTACACTCAAGTAATTGAACAAGTAATTAAATTTGTCTTTACATGTAATGTTTTCAAAAATCCAAAGTTTACTTTGTGCGTTAGATTTTGTCATACAGTTTTTCCTTACTAAGTGTTTTACTTTAAACTCTTGTTCACTTTTATTTTCTGTTGAGATGTTAACCCGAATGTTTCTAAATGAAGCGTGAAAAATTACAATATGTTAATACGCATTGTGAAATACTTCTATTTTATTAATGTTGGCTTTAAAAAGAGTTGTATTTATTAAGTTTAAATTTATAAAAAACGTCGAATGAATGTATACAGCTTATATAACTGGATCCGTAGAATCGTATCATATAAGTCTGTCCACCAAGAAACATAAAATCGGCGACAGAGAAGCGACGACAAGGGAATTTTGTTGTGAATGGCAAGCCTGATGAGAGGCGTAAGGGAATTATTTTACCAATGCCACTTGAATGAATAGAAACGGAAACAGGTAGCGTCAAACCCTTCATTTCATGTCAGGTTTTTTGTTTTTATTGTTTAGTATTTAGAGTTTTAATGATGTCCCATAGGTTTTAATGTTTGGTGTTTAATTGGTCTAAAAGTTTATAAAGCTGTTGTGTTTCTGGTCATTATTATTACTATTTGTTACAATCACCTTATTGAGTGTGTAAATATTTTAAAAGTATTTTAAGGGTATATGCTTTTAGATTACAAAATTTGAATAAAATATCTTTAATTATGAGCTTTAAAAAGCAACTCCGTCTGATGCCAGGAAACTTTCCGGTGATCGATATTCTTCTCATGATATTAACTCTGTTACTGATAATATACATTCATTCATTGCCCACGCAATTCAGACGTATTTCCGCCTATCAGAGAGTTGGGTTCAACTCCGAACACATACACCACGATTATCTATCATACAGCAATGTATAATGACAACGAAGCGGAAGGAAAAGGCGTTGTTGAAAGCACTAACGATGTGCAAAGACAGAAAAATGGAAAGGAATAACGAAGTGTAATGATAAAGAAATGGAAAGCAATAGCGAAGTGCAATAGTAAAGAAATGGAAAGCAATAGCGAAGTGTAATGATAGAGAAATGGTAAGCAATAGTAATGTATAATGAAATATAAAGCAAAGCGAAGTGTAATGATAGTGAAATGGAAAGCAATAGCGATTTGTAATGATAATGAAATGGAAAGCAAAATAGATATGTAATAGTAGTGAAATGGAAAGCAATAGCGAAGTGTAATGATAGTGAAACGGAAAGCAATGATATGTGTAACGGTAGTGAAATGGAAAGCAATAGCTATGTGTAATAGTTGTGAAATGGAAAGCAATAGCTATGTGTAATAGTAGTGAAATGGTAAGTAATAGCGATTTATAATGATAGTAAAATGGAAAGCAAAATCGATGTGTAATAGTAGTGAAATGGAAAGCAATAGCTATATGTAATATTAGTGAAATGGAAAGCAAGCGATGTGTGTGAAATGAAAAGCATAAGCGATGTGTAGTAGTAGTAGTGAAATGGAAAGCAATAGCTATGTGTAATAGTAGTGAAATTGAAAGCAATAGCGATGTGTAATGATGGTGAAATGGAAAGCAAAATCGATGTGTAATAGTAGTGAAATGGAAAACAATAGTGAAGTGTAATGATAGTGAAATGGAAAGCAAATGGATATTTTAGAGAGTAAAGTGGACCCGAAGAAAGTAATATACTTCACTCAATGGACTAAACATGAAAGATAACAAAACACTTAAAACACAAACTTGATTTAAAAGGACAAATAAATAACATTGTCTGACTCCGACTCTACTTGCGTAATTTTCTAGAGAGTGTCACAGGTAAAATAATCCCCCTTACCTATTACCGTGTCAAGGTTTGTTATTCCCAAGTATATTTCTATTGTTATCACAACTCCCCACGATTAGCTACACCTTCTCTCCTAATGAAGGCATTTTATATTACGGAAACTTTATTTTATTGTCCATATTTCTACCTGGATGCAGACGGTTCACGCGCTCACGTAACTGATTCAGAAGCATAAATATTAGTTACATAATCATTAAACTAGTCTTGCAGTCAAATGTTTCAAGTCAAATTAAAGCGCCTTAAAAAAAATTAGTATGAAATTAGTATTATAAAAACGGCAATAAAAGGTCCGTTTTATAGCCCCATCTCAACCTAAACCTCTTAATGCATCGTGATTCCCTTAATGATTTTCCATTATTATAGAAAAAACTGAATCTTTAAAAACATGTCACCGGTTTCTTCACTTCTCTTCAGATCTCCAGTTTGAAGTCACCAAATAGTTCTTACAACTGAATAAACCAACTTCCGTTTGTCAAAATCAAAACAGATTGTTGAGAGTTCCTAACGGTAACTGAAGAACTTCTGTTGCCATCTACGTGTCGACAAGTTACCTGAAATTACTTAACATAGAATTGAAAAAAAACTTCAAAATTAGATTTAATTGTTTCTCTCCCAGAAAAGAAATAGCAGTATATATTTTTTTCAGTAGTTTTAGGAATAAATGCACTAAACAGTATCGCTGCTGTAAATGAATAAAAATCTCTGAAACCATAAAATCTCGGAGAATAGTTAATTGCATGGAAAGAAAAGCAAGAAAAAATTTTTGTTTCAAGACCGCAAGTAGTTGGGGAAACCAATCCGAGCAGAAAAATACAGTTATTAAAATTTAATAAAGCCTTTTAAGCCGCTTGTTTATTCATCCATTGTTTCGTCGAAGACATACCTTTTGTACTTTTTGTTATAATGCCGTTTCACTGACGGAATTAAAAATTAGGCTGACTTGTGTGTGTGTGTGTGTGTGTGTGTGTGTGTGTGTGTGTGTGTGTGTGTGTGTGTCAGAGAGAGAGGAGGGGAGGGAGAGACAGAGAGTGAATGAAAGAAAGAGAGAGGAGGCTGCCTTGTACGTTTTGGTTCGCGAGTACCAGATATATGAAGGAATAGGCCTATATTTTTATATTCAAATAATGAAAAACTGATTCACAGAATGTTGTTCAGTTCAACTTTCACTCTAGCCACATAATTTATTTCAGATTATTTCGTTCTATAATTTGGCCGATTTGTTTTCGAAATACTTTAAAATGAAAAGTAGTTTTACTGAGAAATCTCATATGATCCTGAGCTTGTACACCGGAACAGTAAAACTAACACCTCCTGAGCCTGTGAACAGTAAAACTAACATTTCCTAAGCTTGTGAACAGTAAAAATAACACTTTCTGAGCTTGTTAACAGTAAAACTAATACTTCCTGAGCTTGTGAACAGTAAAAATAACACTTTCTGAGCTTGTTAACAGTAAAACCTACACTTCCTGAGCTTGTCAACAGTATAACTAACACTTCCTGAGCTTGTTAACAGTAAAACTAATACCTCCTGAGCTTGTTAACAGTAAAACTAACACTTCCTGAGCTTGTGAACAGTAAAAATAACACCTCCTGAGCTTGTTAACAGTAAAACTAACACTTTCTGAGCTTGTTAACAGTAAAACCTACACTTCCTTAGCTTGTCAACAGTATAACTAACACTTCCTGAGCTTGTTAACAGTAAAACTAACACTTCCTGAGCTTGTGAACAGTAAAAATAACACCTCCTGAGCTTGTTAACAGTAAAACTTACACTTTCTGAGCTTGTTAACAGTAAAACTAATACCTCCTGAGCTTGTGAACAGTAAAACTAACACTTTCTGAGCTTGTTAACAGTAAAACCTACACTTCCTGAGCTTGTCAACAGTATAACTAACACTTCCTGAGCTTGTTAACAGTAAAACTAACACCTCCTGAGCTTGTTAACAGTAAAACTAACACTTCCCGAGCTTGTGAACAGTAAAAATAACACCTCCTGAGCTTGTTAACAGTAAAACTAACACTTTCTGAGCTTGTTAACAGTAAAACCTACACTTCCTTAGCTTGTCAACAGTATAACTAACACTTCCTGAGCTTGTTAACAGTAAAAATAACACTTCCTGAGCTTGTGAACAGTAAAAATAACACCTCCTGAGCTTGTTAACAGTAAAACTTACACTTTCTGAGCTTGTTAACGGTAAAACTAATACTTCCTGAGCTTGTGAACAGTAAAACTAACACTTTCTGAGCTTGTTAACAGTAAAACCTACACTTCCTTAGCTTGTCAACAGTATAACTAACACTTCCTGAGCTTGTTAACAGTAAAAATAACACTTCCTGAGCTTGTGAACAGTAAAAATAACACCTCCTGAGCTTGTTAACAGTAAAACTTACACTTTCTGAGCTTGTTAACAGTAAAACTAATACTTCCTGAGCTTGTGAACAGTAAAACTAACACTTTCTGAGCTTGTTAACAGTAAAACCTACACTTCCTGAGCTTGTCAACAGTATAACTAACACTTCCTGAGCTTGTTAACAGTAAAACTAACACCTCCTGAGCTTGTTAACAGTAAAACTAACACTTCCTGAGCTTGTGAACAGTAAAAATAACACCTCCTGAGCTTGTTAACAGTAAAACTAACACTTCCTGAGCTTGTTAATAGTAATACCTAAACATCCTGGCTTGTTAACAGTAAAACTAATTATAAACTGCAAGTTTGATAACATTATTTAATTGGCAATAACAAAAATGTATTAATGAGATTTTGTACTATTGCACCTTTGTGTTGAAATACTCTTTCTTTCCCAGGTCTAGACTCCCAAAACCAACACCACCTAGACTTTCTAGGTGGTGTTGCCAGCATCCCCCCAGCCTCTGCCTTTTTTCTTTTAATAACGTTTATTCAGTTTTATTATTTTTACGTGGCTTGTCTCTCTTGGACCACATCTCACACAACTGGTCTTGTTTTACACACTGACTTACGTACACCAGCTGGCTAAGGAGGTTGAATCTCAATCTTTTATTGAGTGTAAATAGGAATTAATTACTTATCATGACGCATAACACAAGTGTCATTTATGACTCCTTTTGTGATTCCGTATGCCCAGCAGCTGTGGAAACAAGTTGTACAATATAAAACAAATAACAATCATAAAAACGTGTTAAATGTAAACGATAAACTGGAGAAAGTTAAAAGCACAAATTTTAATGTAGCTATATTTTTCATGACACTCTTATAATGACAAATAAATTGAATAAGGACGAATATAATGGCGAAAGGACGAATGTTATAGTAATCTGTTAAGATTACTCCCGAGACAAGATGAGCGTTGGTCTTTCGATAGAGACATACTCTAATTCGCACATTTCAGATTGTATACACAGAACAAAACGTAGTATAAAGGGCGCAATATATGGTTAATTAAATAATTATCATCCCTTATTCTGATTTAGGAACAATGAAGGAAAGGACTTTATAAATGATGGGGCGTTCTCCGTTGTCTATGGGGAGCGGGTTGGCTAGAAAAACAAAAGACACAGTAAAAATGTAAAAAAAACGTTCTCGTTTCATTAATTTCAAATGAAATTAATTAGGAAAGTTAAAACCCTTTAATCCTTTTTACAACACGTTTATTTCGTGGACAATATGGTTTGCGGGGTTTCCCAACCCTAATCAATAACCCCGGTCTCATAGTTTTCCCTTGACAAAGGATTTCTTTTATTTTACCTCTACTTTTCCCTTAACAATGGATTTCTTTTATTTTCCTGACGTATTATTTTCTAATTACTCTACGACTGTACTCTATTCAATCCGGCTACAATCAGGTGTATTTAAGGCAAGTATTTCTTTCCACGAGAAACCATATTTTGCCCTATCCTCAGTTTCAGGCTATCGTTGTATTCTTTTCTCTATACAACTCTATATCTTCTTATCATGTACTACACTAGTGCAACGGGTAAAAATATCTTATTAAGATCTACACTTAGTAGCCTTTATAAAACTTAGGTGTACTTCATTTAGGCGACTTTGCACAGGTAATAGAACATCTTCTATATATCTGTACCATGCTAAGGAATTATACTTAATCCAAACTTTATTCACAATCTTTTCTTACAATTTGTAGGCAACAGTAGTTGTATTGCCAATTGTTGACAACATAGTTGTAGGAATTCAATATTTTTGTCAATAAAATATGTTCAAACATGATGCTATAGCATGGGTTCACAAACTGGGGAGCGTGGAAACAAGTCAGGGGGACACCAGACCTGTTGAAAAATAATAAGACAAATTAAATATATTTAATATTATAGGAACAAACTTGATGTTGCCAATGACTAGGGTTGTGCTCTTACTAAAATGTAGCCTCAAATAAGCGTAATAGTGTAAAAATTCAAGCTCAAGCATCTCACTAACAGATTTTTCTCTTGTTAGTTAAATTTTACTTTGCAAATTAAAACTTGAAATGTTATATCATGTTTCTTGTGAAAATATGTATAAATAAATAAATTGATCAATATATATAATATTTCATTCTTTTTCATATAACCATACCATTTATTTATAGTGTAAATTGGATGAGGCGTGGAGGGGATTTCATCACAAGAGGAGGGGGCGTGGAAGTAAAAAGTTTGTAAACCCTAAAGTATAGTAGATATACCCATAACTATAACCCTACAAAATTTCAAATCTTGGTAGCTCCAAATCTTTTTTCAACCCCATGATTGGAATGTTTAAATAAATTAATTACCTTGAGTTAAACCCTGGACAAAAATATGCAGCTGAACTATATTTCTGACTTTATTAGGAGTAATACCATTTTCTTACAATCTTAGCCTATATGTGTATTCGTACACCATCTCATTGTTTCAAAATTAAATCTTATTAAAAATTTAAATAATAAAACAGATATCAAATTTCAAAAATAAAAACTTTGAACTCCATTTTTATCTCTGTATATTGATCTAAATAAATACAATCAAATCCACCAATTCAGAATTTTTTTTTTTGGTGGCGACAGTTTTGTGGAGTCGTAACTGCCCGGATCCCCTCCTTCAGAAATTGTTTAAAATATAAACGGTGTGTTTGAGAGAACTTTTACTTTCAGGACAAACAGATATTTAAGCTAAAGAAAAGAGCAATTATTGGCTATTTTATTGTTGCTTGGCGCATTCTAAATTTCGCTATAATATTATGAGCATTTTGTAAATCTTATATATATATATATATATATATATATATCACTTATATTTTTAGATTAATGACAATTGAGAAGGGGTAGGCGAACCACAGTTTCAGAACCACAGTTTTAGAACCACAGTTTCAGAACCACAGTTTCAGAACCACAGTTTCAGAACCACAGTTTTAGAATAACAGTTTCAGAACCACAGTTTCAGAACCACAGTTTTAGAACCACAGTTTCAGAGCCACAGTTTTAGAACCACAGTTTCAGAACCACAGTTTCAGAACCACAGTTTTAGAACCACAGTTTTAGAACCACAGTCTCAGAACCACAGTTTCAGAACCACAGTTTCAGAACCACAGTTTCAGAACCACAGTTTTAGAACCACAGTTTCAGAACCACAGTTTCAGAACCACAGTTTCAGAACCACAGTTTCAGAACCACAGTTTTAGAACCACAGTTTCAGAACCACAGTTTTAGAATAACAGTTTCAGAAACCACAGTTTCAGAACCACAGTTTTAGAACCACAGTTTCAAAACCACAGTTTTAGAACCACTGTTTCAGAACCACAGTTTTAGAACCACAGTTTCAGAACCACAGTTTCAGAACCATAGTTTCAGAACCACAGTTTCAGAACCACAGTTTCAGAACCACAGTTTCAAAACCACAGTTTCAGAACCACAGTTTTAGAACCACAGTTTCAGAACCACAGTTTTAGAATAACAGTTTCAGAACCACAGTTTCAAAACCACAGTTTTAGAACCACAGTTTTAGAACCACAGTTTCGGAACCACAGTTTCAGAACCATAGTTTCAGAACCACAGTTTCAGAACCACAGTTTCAGAACCACAGTTTTAGAACCACAGTTTCAGAACCACAGTTTCAGAACCCCTGATTTAGGTTGTTACTGACTAGCGCAAGTATGTGAGGAGTACAGTCAGTACAGTAAGATGTATATCCTAAGGATTGGAGATGAAAGATAGTCATAGAGGAATTGGTAGAGTCGGCCTTCTTGGAAGGGTGTGGAGGAAGTTTTCTCTTGAAGATACGTGCAAACCATTAGTCAAGAAAACCCAGCAATAAATACTAAGTAAACTGTTTAGATGGTTTCTGGTTGGATAAAGACAAAGGCAGTGTTAACTGATTATTCTTTTTTTTTTCAGTCGCACACAAACATACAAGCTCCACGCAATTTCCGATCAACAACACATCGACTTGAAATTTTGTCAACTGCTAGTGCCACCTTGTATTTGTTTCAAACCTAATGTGTGAAATATTGAAGTCCGCCATTACTGTTATTACTTTCGCGTGCCACCCCGCTGGCTTCTACGTAACCCTGGGGGTACGCATACCACAGGTTGGGAACATCTGCTATAAATCGACTGTACGTTGGAAGCATTGTAACTCTAGAATGTAAAATGGTAAAAATATCCGGTATTGAATTCTGACTAAAACCGTTTAGTACTACTGCGACTAACGACCGGTACATGTTTGTAAAGTACCACACAGAACAGAAACATAACTGCGCAATGGTACTGAAAAGGCTCTTGCATTGGCATTAGTTCAATCAAAAGACCCTAGGGTCGCAAATTGAAACGCACAGAGGTTCAACTTGACCAAATTTACGTATTTGGGTATTGCCTCAACAGTAGCGACCCTAGGATCTAGTGATTGAACTACCGTCAAAACGATCACCTTTTAAAATCACTGTGCAGACAGTCATTGGGTTTACGAAATCATGACCGCCTGCGGGAAAGATAGATTTAGAACAGTTACTCATTAAACCGATTATGAACGCATTAAAAAGATTTCTTGAAGTCGAATATAAGGCTGGTTTAACGCTTACAGTTTTTTTTCTTTACGTAGAGGATGTATGTTGGTTATGTTTAAACAAGTTTTTATACAGTCAGTGAATTTATTGAAATTAAGTGATAACATTTAATTTAATAAAACAGTTATATGATTCTTTGTTACCAAGTAAGTGAAAACTGGCTTTAATTATTTAGTAACTCATCTCAGTAGGATCCGTTTGAAATTAAAATTAATTAATATTAATATTAAAGAAGGACATCATTCAAATTCCCACTTGCTTAACACACCGTCTGTATGCCAGTACTGATTGGGATTTTGTCCACTGAATCTCTAGTGCAGTCCCTGCTCGTTCCCCGTTACTTCACCCGGATTTAATTAGCTCTAATTGTCATCCTTGTGGTTGACACGTAATTATAATTTAATACCTAAATAATATACACGAAAGGGTAAAAAGTCGCCTTGATATTCGATCTATTTTAATGTATCACATTCGGTTTGTGTTGATCTTACAATGATACTTCCGGAAAATGTATGGCATACAAAACCACTAAGTTTTCTTAATCTTCCTTTTATTTAACAACGAGTTTAATTTACTGTTTGAATTTTCATACCTTTTAGTATGGTCAAGTTAAAAATATCTTGCGGGAAAATAAAGTGGGGGTCGTGGGTCTACAGTCAGAGGTTTTGCTACAAATAAAATTTAATTAAAAGATTTTACCAGTAAGATAATTTAATTGGCATTACATCTTACGTTATTATACAACATATAATTCTATCATATACAAGTCATTATACTGGAGAACTATATTTACTGTTAATGTATTTGGAAGTAACATAATTAATTTACAACTCAGAAAGTGATATATCCTACGAACAAATATAGTTTTTTAAAGTTTAATTCATCAAAGAAAAAATTTTTTTAGTCTATTGTTATTTTATAATTACAACTAATATAAATATGTATGTACATATGTCAGAATATTAAGTGATAAAATAGGAAGGAAATTTCCTTGTGTTCTTCCATTTTCCTTTCTATGTGTGGTGCTGGACTATTATTTTTATTGGTTACTATTTACACGCTTTATTTTTTTATCATCACTTGTTTTGTGTTGTAGTTTCTTTCCTCTTTCCTTTATTGTCCGTTTGTGAAGCAAGGTTCGATACCGTTAATTCAGTTTGTTTATTTTATTCTTTCCATTCATTTTTAATCGTAGAGATTGTTTACGATATTGTGTGGTAACCATGGCAACCTTTTAAGGTTGTACAATGGAGGTTTAAACGACAACCAGATGGGGGCAAAATAAACATTCAATAAATCTTTGACAAATTAATTTCTAGCAATGGGAAAGATGTCTCAGTGATAAAGTAGACTACTACACTTGCAACATAAAAATACTTAGTTCGAATCCGACCTAGACACCCAAATTTTTATAATTTAATTATTGAATAAATATTTGACTAAACTGTATTATCATTAATTGTCGTCCACTATAGGTTAAAAGAAATGTATTCGAACTTGATTGGATGAATGTAAACTTATTTTATTCCCGTTTGAAAATTTTTTCAAGTTATGTATAGAGAGAGTATGAGCTAATAGAAGGAATTTAATAATAGAAAAATGTTTGAAGTTATAGGTTAATATATAAACTAACTGAACGATACTTCTGAATATAAAGTAATGTGCATTTAAAAATAATTTAAACATAACTTATAACTAAATCGTTAACTAACCTAAATGTTTGGCTTTCGTAAATCTTCGAGACTATTCGTAAAAAAGAGAGAAAATGTTTTTTGCGCTCGTATACATTTCAGAGGTAGATGTGTGCTTTACGGATTTCTTCAAAATTCCAAAGTGAAGAAGTGACACTGTACCGATTTATGTATAATTAAAATTTACAAATCAAGATAAAAAAATATTATTTATTGTTTTAATGTTCACCAAACGACTGACGGACCATTTCAATGGACAACTTGGAATTGAATAACCACGATAAACGACGAGGCGTAACATATGTGGAATGGCAGGTGGTCGTAGTGAGACAGCACTATAAATCAACACTCCTTGATGGTGTTGAAAAACAAAATCAGAAACGTAGATTTAGAAAACATATTACTTTATATTTAAAAAAATGAATTGATATGGTTATATAGTGGACAATTCGAAATAATAATAATTTCGATTAGAAGATGATATAATAATAGATATTAACAATAATAATCAGTTGAAGAGAATGTGAAAGGAAACATTTGCGAGAGAAGAATTAATCCGAAATAGTAGTTAAGAATTTAGTAGAAGAATTGTGGTATCAATTTAATACAAGTGCTCAGGATAAAATCGTTGAAGATGACTCTAGACCGAGTAGTCAAGACCATCCTTCGTCAAGAGCGCATGAGAGCAATGGTGGTAGGACGAGAGAAAATATTTGCTTTATTTAAAGGCCGAGTACATTTATTTTGTACACCTTTTTTACCTGACCTCACAGAAATAAACAAAGAAAATTTAATTAAAATTAAAAAGGCAAACAACTATAGTACACCAACGAGTTGTAGCCGATAAGATGATGTGCAGGCTTTTAATGTCTGGGCCTATACAGCAATGGTTTCGTCACAAAGTAGGCCTACTTGATTTGTTTATAACCTAAGTCCGTAAAGCCGCATATGTTATGAAGATAAATAACTTGCTTAATTTATCCTCATTTAGCTAAACAATAAGAATAAAGTTATATGGAAAATGTGGAAAGTAAGCGAAATGTTTCAGGGAATGGTCAGGCTAGTATTTCCGTTGAAGATAAAACTCATTCAAGACGACCGACTAAGTGAAAACTTGTCGATTGCATTGTTCAAGGGAAATGTTTGAATTGAGAGAGAAGTGCTAAAGTGCACTCGAAGTGTTTGTCCAGTTACTTGTCTCTCTAGGTAGCTAAAGGATAAAGTGAAAATACCCCAATTTCTTGTTTGATTAATTGTAGCAGTACAAACAAGTAGAAATAGGGGAGAGCAAAGAAGTAGCCAAGTTTCTGGTAACTTGTCTCGCTCAGTTCTCATGGAGCACAATTTACAATATACCTGTAAATTATTACATCGTTTTTCCTACAACTTTTAATTTTGGGTGCTGGGCAGTTTGAGAGTATTGCTTGTCCCCTCTTTTCATAAAATATAGTATATCAGTATTTCACGCTTAGGTTATTTATATTGACAAACTCAAGAGCCCAACCTACCTTACATTTGGTTAATTAAAAGGGCCAAATTAGGCTAAATCGACACCGTAAAGTTTTAACAAACCAAAATCAATTACAATTTAACTCACAATATTAATACACTCACAGTCTTACCACTCAAAAACTTTTAGAATCACAAACCATTTACAATAAAATACTCACAACTTAATTAAATTAGAACATACCATGTTCGTATTATTACATACAACACACAAGTTGTATATTTCGTTTATGACATTAGATTGCGCATATAGTTTAATTATAGTTATAAAACAACCGCACACTAAGTCTGATCCACTAATCCTTAAATAATTGTACTCAAATTTAAAACAAAGAAACTATTACTGAATATTCGGTCTAAAATATGATCCAGATGATTGAATACAGATCCTTTGGGACGATTTGTCGCCTTCGTTTGTATGCTTCAACGAAATATGTATTAGTTTGTTATTTTTTATTCCTTTGTCCGGCTCCCTAACCTAGTTGTCAAAAGTTCCGCCAGGCAGCATTGTGTGCTGAAATCCTTCCCCGAGACTTGTACAAAGCATTCTTTGTGATCATTAAAAGCTTTAGTTACAACAGAGGTTGGTGGAAGAAGCACAAGCGATGAAAGATATGGAATCTTTTATGCCAAAGGTGTTAACATTTTTTTATAATACAGTAATATAATACATTTTGTGAATAGTAAAAATGTATTTTATTTCAAGATAAGTTGAATGACGTACATTTTTGTTAGTGCTGAAATTAATGTGGCTTTCCATAATACTAAGATCTCAGATATAAATAAACAGTTTTTGAAGTAAGAACTATTAGACCACACTGGAATATTCTATGATGGAGAAAAAGAATTCAGTTGGCGTCGTAAAAACATTTCATACGATATCAGAAGTCAACAAACGCATTGACCCAAAAATTTACGTAATCAACCAAAATGTTTATAATTTAGTCAGACAACTCTAACAGGGGTTTTTCTCTATATTTGGAGTTTATACGGAGGTTCGATTTAAATCATTTTCGAATCAATTTCCATTATATTCTGAATGCTGCAGATTTCATTAAATTAAGTAACGTGTGATTACATACATCTGGTTTCATTTAATTTTGGATGTGTGAACACATTTAAATGCGACTATATGTTTAGGAATTCGACAGATAAATTTTTCATCTATATAAATACATTAGCTACACATATCATTCGCGTTTTCATTTCTGTCGACCAGATCCACGTTTTTATCAATTATTAAATTATATATATAAAATCTTTTTTTGTACAATAATCAAAAACAAATGAACAAATCCAAATACATTCTAAATTTGATATCACATTCAATGTCTATAATGTTACGACAAGATAAACTTGGCAATTTGTATAAATTTGGCAACAATGCTATTTCTAATTAACCATACGTTTTATATCCTGCATTATTGTATTACTCATTCCTGATGATGTTGGTACTGTTTATCAACGAAAACAGTACCATGAATATGTTTTTGAGATATATATATATATATATATATATATATATATATATATTCTATAATTGTTTTCTTAGAGAAACTGAATTTTGGAGAAAAAGTAGACACGTTTGTAGAAACACGAAAACTAGATGATTTTAGAAACACGAAAACTAGATGATCGTAGAAACACGAAAACTAGATGATTGTAGAAACACGAAAACTAGATGATTGTAGAAACACGAAAACTAGATGATTGTAGAAAAACGAAAAATAGATACTATTGTAGAATCAAGTTCAACGAATAAATATTAAGGTTAAATAAACATTGGGAACCAGTTTAAAATCATTAAGAAATGAACATCCGTTATTTTCCCACCTCATGACCAACAACGGATTATGATAGGAAAAGAATGTTCTTTTACCAAAGAATGGGAAAAAATGTAATTCAGTTAGGATTGACTCATCCTGAAATATACTCACTCTGAAACCGACTACAGGAGAGTATATCTATAACCGAAAGCCTACAAACTCGAAGAATACGGATTTTCCTTGGGAGAACATTATCGTGGTGAAACATTGTTATAACAACTGGAAGAACACGACAATACAAGATGATAATCTCCATTACAATATACGCTGAGACAAAGATGCAGATGGGTATAAGAGTAAAGATGGGAATGGGCTGATTTGGGGCGAAGAACCTGAATCCCTTACATACCTTTTAACTGACCGTGTTTGGGTTTAAAATACGTTTTTCATTATATGATAGAATAAACTCTCAATAATCCGGCTCTTCACCTATCCGGCCCTTCCAGTAATCCGGTGTTTTCTTCAAGATGTAAACGTAAACAATATGAAAACAACATGTATATTTTTCACTGCATTTCGATGTCATTGACCGAGACACCTTCACCCCTTCTAGTTGTGTAGCTCGTGATATACAAACGATTTCGAGCCGTATGTTGTTGTAGTAATTGTCTACAGTGACAGTTATTGAAGTGCAAGTGAACAATGTTGTTGCAGAGTAAACAGAAATACATTAATTTCATTTACTGTTAAAGATAAGGTAACCTTTTATTGTAAGGTCAGACCAGTGCGTTCATTCCCGTTTTATTATTTCATGTAGGTTACAGTATAGGACAGTTTTCCTGTCCTATATCTATAATAAAGGAAATTAACGAGGGTTATGTCATTTCTTAGGGACTTGAATATTTATTTACATAGTGCACGAGTAGCTGTATTTTGTATGAACAACCTCCAATGTTTAACCAAAATAAATACTGCAAAGGGATGGCTTTCTGAAGCAATTGTTACTCTTAAGGTACTATCAAAATTTTATACTTTTAAATACTAACCAAAACATGGTATGATGCTGCAAAAAATGGAAGTGAATCATTTGGGTGTTACAGGTCAAATAGGAATTTTGAAGAGCATTTCCCCTCTCTAAATTCCTATAACTTTTACAGGAATCTTTCTCTTAATCGAATTTTCCCTAAAGTCAAACATGACGATAGCTAACATCTATTTTAGTTTTCAATTAGAGGTTATTTAGAGGTTACGTTTCAAAAATTGTATAATGCTATTTCCTATTAATTTTGAAATATCATACATTAGGTAATTTATGATACATCATGAGATAATTTATGATTTCAAACATCAGTTATTTTTATTATTCGTAAGTGACGTCACTCTGTTTTGTACGTTATTAGTAATATAGTAATAATTTAAAGGCAATATAATACGTTACCGGTAGATATAGTTATCCAATACGGAAACGTCAATGCTCTAAAATGCTTTTTGTATCTACATTTCTGCTTATAGCTCTTCCCCCTTAGTTGCTATTTTTATTTATTACAACTGATGTCTTATCATTATAGTGTTACTTTTAAGAGCCACGTTTTGAAAAGTAGATACTTTCAAATGTTGAAATATTTTATAATATTGGCACTATTATTGTAAATCTACAAGGTAGTTTTCTACGGTATAGTCGGTTAAGATGCAGGGGATAATAAGATGTTTTACATACGTAAACAAAGTGCATGCCGTATATGACGGGCGTTTGGTTAGGTGTAGTACTCAGAGAGGGCGAATGATTAAAAAAGAAATACAACTGTTAGTACAAAACAGAATGTTGTCTTATTTTAAAATTTTTTCTATTACCTCATACTCTCCAGATAAAGGCTATATATTGTACAAATTTTCAATCATTAATAAAATACGTTTCTATACATTCAATATTTTTAAAGATATAGTGGATGACAATTGATGTTAATAGTTTTTTCAAATATTTATTTAGTAATTAAATTATAAAAATTTATGGGTCTAGGTCAGATTCGAACTGAGTATCTTCATGTTCGAAATCTAGCGTTTTTTGGCACTGCGCCAACGTACCATAGCTAGAAATGTACTTCTCAAAGGTATACATCTTCATATACATGAATTTTTCTTTTGCCCCCATCTGGTTGTCGTTGAAACCTCCATTGTACTACCTTGTTGTTATGGCTACCACACAATATCATAAATAATGCTCTAGGAATAAAAATGAATGAAAATAATAAAGTAAACAAACAAATGGATTAACGGTATGGACCTTGCTTCACAAATGCATAAAAACTACAACGGAATGAAAGCGATGAAAAAAAGAAGCCATATAAATAGTAACAAACCAAAATAACAGTCCAACACCATATATAGAAAGGAAAATGGGAAATTGGAAAGAAATTCGCTTTATATTTCACCACTGAATATTGTTATTACATATATATATATATATATATATATATATATATATATATATATATATATATATATTTATTTATATATATTTATTTAATATATATTTATATTTATATATATTGATTATATATATAAAATAAAAAGAAACTCAAATACATTTTTCTTTGTTGGTTCAAGTAGGAATTGTAATAGAAATTAAGTTACTTGTTATATAAATAATTCTCTAAATAAGGAAAATTAACCGATTGAGTAGCCCTTCCACTCCTCACCCTTCGCCTTTTTTCAAGATCTCCGACTTCTTAGAAAGCAATTTCATCTCGATCAACTTCTTACAACTGTTTTTTTTTTTTTACATACGATAAGTAGAGTGTTTTCAAATTTCCAAAAGAGAGCTTTTCGTCTTGAAATAAGTTAAACGAGAGGCTTTCATAGAGGAAGGTAAATTACTCAAGTCCTTTCCTTCTCCTTCCAACTTAATATATAGTTGGAATTCTTAATATATTCATCTTCACTTCTGATAAAAATATTTGTATATTCCAGTACATTTTTCTGCCTTTCCTAATAGTACAATATTTTCATTTAATGACTCCATTTTTTAAACATAAATAGTATTTTAGTTCTATTTATGTTTGGAATATGTAGTCATTCCGAAACGCGCTAACAAAGGGAAATATTGTAATGTTAGGAAAGGAGATAAATGTACTCGAATAAATAATATTTAGTTAATTAGGGCTTAGTTCTTGATTATATTCTGCAAAGGTAGGCCTAAATATTAAAATGATTAAAATACTAAAAATCTAACTAAACACAAGTTTATTTACATACTAATTTTTGCGACGATGTTGCTATCATCAGTGACTGGCTAACACTAGGCAAGTTTTATCTTGAAGCTTAATGTTTTCATGTATGGTTTAGTCATCAATAATTCATGAATTTATTTTAATTAATTTTGAAAATAATTTTAAGTATGGATATTGGATTTTAAATGACTAAGTTTAATTTACCGAAGTCGGTGATATTTTTGTTTCATGCATCTGTTCGGAAGAAATGGACAGAGTAGAGAGTTAAACTAAATGTTCAGAGACTTCCGTAAATAATGAGTTTAAGATGGTTTTTTTCAGACTTACAGAACTTTTTACAACCTATGTATTGTTGTTTGACTAGAAACGCCAAACATAACAATGTGCTAGAATTATAGGCATGCCGTTGTATTACGGTTAAGTGTAAACGTACTTTTGAATATGATCGCCTTTGTACATTTGTTTTTTTAAGTACAGTAGTTATATAGTACGATAGCCTAGAGTACTGGGCGGAGGACTGGAGGACGCGACTGACCATTCAATTTTTCTGAGTTTAATTTGATAGCCTTCTAAACTTTGTCCACGAATGTACACAGAGGTATTTATATTTATTTTGTTCTTGTAATCATTATTATGTATTATTAGGTATTTTTACTTATTTATTATACATTTAGTTTCATGATAGGAGAATGATTAATGGAGGTAAAAATCTATGATGGATTCGAAAGTGATCGTGACCCAAGTTTGCATGCAAAGGCAAATGTGAGAGTTGTACAAAGAAGAATAGAGAACATAATGTGGCGTTATAAAAGAGAAACGAAGTAAATAAGCTAATAAATTAAATACTATACAAATTGACGATAGTTAACAGATGGGAGGCAAGACTGCTAAACCTAGAAAGTTGAACAATTTAAGCCTTTAATATAAGTCGATTTTACTGTTAATACAATTATTACCTGTGATTGGGCCGTGTCAGAAAAGTTAATTGTGGTTTCAAATGTACTAAAAATTAAAATAAAACAATATCTTTAGAAAATAAACTAAACGAGATTTAAGTTTTAGAATGAACACACACAAAAATACACTCGTAAAAAGATCTTGCTAAAACCTTGAAACTACGACAAAGCGAAGAGATCGATGTGGCTGGAAAACGAAGTGGACACTTGAAGGGTTAATTTTTGGTGACATGTGTATCGTGGTATTAAATTCTTCTTTGTATTTGCACGATGATAAATCTCTTCAAACTATACGCGCTAAAAGACGTCACTGATAGTTAGTTTAAACGTTTACAATTTGCCTTTAAAGTAAATTAGTAAACAAATTGAAAGCTGCATTCCTATATTAGAAGGACTGTACAAAGGATCCGCAGAGTAAGAAAATAAACTGCAAAACACACTAAACCGTAAAGACGAGGCTAAAGGGTTTTAATAATAATAAAATCCAGGGTCACTCGAGTAACAAGAAAGGGCTCGGCACTGTTGAACAAAAGCATAAAGAAAAGAAATCCAATTTTGTTCAAGATTTTACCTGTTAAAATAAAAAGAAACTTTCGTGTTTGAGACAAACTTGAAGCACACGGATAAACGTTTGCGTATTTATATCATAAATAATAATGCTAATGTTTCAAAAAGTTTCCATCAGTAAGTTGATAGTTTTCACTTAGTTACTCAACTAATTACTAATGTTTTTCAATGTTTAGAAATAATGTTACAAGTAAATTTCAAACAAGATTTTCTGAAAATATCTAAAAAATAATTTATTTCCCTCCCTCTCTATAGCTCTCTACCTCCCTCCCTCCCAATAGCTCTCTCCCTCCCTATAGTCTATTCCTTCCCTATAGATATCTCCCTCTCTATAGCTCTCTTCCTCCCCCCTATAGCTCTCTCCCTCCCCATAGCTCTCTCCCTCCCTATAGTTTAATCCTTCCCTATAGCTATCTCCCTCTCTATAGCTCTCTTCCTTCCACCATATAGCTCTCTCCCTCCCTATAGCTCTCTCCTTCTCTATAGCTCTATACCTCCCTATCTCTCCTGAAAGTACCGAGTTTGGGGACTCTACAGTTATCTCATTCTGGCTTTAATGTTTTGCATTGTTATCTATGACACATGGAACCTATTGTGTTGATTTTAGGTGTCTAAGTAGTTCATTTTGTCTAATATTTGGCGTTTGATAGAATTTGTTCATTAAACTCTAAATCTAATAACAAGTGTATACCCGTGTATACATTCCCTTTGCAGAGGGTCATCTAACACTCTTAACCTAATATTGGAGCCTAGTTGTTGTCAGGTTTGCCCAACAATGAAAGTAAATCATAAGATGCAATGTATTAAAAATTGCCTCGGTCATGTCGAGTACACGGATAACTGACGGGGTTAAATCTTGAAGAGCAGTGGGCAACTGAATAACTTCATCCATTACGTAGGCCTACTACCTACAAATATTCCAGGAGTCCTGTTTTCAATCTGGGAAATCGACAATTTATCTGCTGCTTCCTTTATCAACGTTAACTGAGCCCCACTGCAGTATTTATGCTATTAGGCTACATGTTTGTCATACTGACGTTTTTCTAGCAATAAATTAATTAAATTTTTAATCTGACTTAATTTTTTTGTCAAGATTTAAGGAAAACGGCCACAATAACTACGGTTAAGGTAAGGGTTGTGAATAGCTAGTATTAAGATAGGAAGATTAAGCCGCCTGGTGAACATATAGTAGAGTAATCAGTATAGTAGAGAAGATACAGTAGAGTATTCAGTATAGTAGAGGAGATATAGTAGAGTATTCACTATAGTAGAGGAGATATAGTAGAGTATTCACTATAGTAGAGAAGATATAGTAAAGTATCCAGTATAGTAGAGAAGATATAGTAGAGTATTCAGTATAGTAGAGGAGATATAGTAGAGTATTCAGTATAGTAGAGGAGATATAGTAGAGTATTCACTATAGTAGAGAAGATATAGTAGAGTATTCAGTATAGTAGAGAAGATACAGTAGAGTATTCAGTATAGTAGAGTATTCACTATAGTAGAGGAGATATAGTAGAGTATTCACGATAGTAGAGGAGATATAGTAGAGTATCCAGTATAGTAGGGAAGATATAGTAAAGTATCCAGTATAGTAGAGGAGATATAGTAGAGTATTCACTATAGTAGAGGAGATATAGTAGAGTATTCACTATAGTAGAGGAGATATAGTAGAGTATTCACTATAGTAGAGGAGATATAGTAGAGTATCCAGTATAGTAGAGAAGATATAGTAAAGTATCCAGTATAGTAGAGGAGATATAGTAGAGTATTCACTATAGTACAGGAGATATAGTAGAGTATTCACTATAGTAGAGGAGATATAGTAGAGTATTCACTATAGTAGAGGAGATATAGTAGAGTATCCAGTATAGTAGAGAAGATATAGTAAAGTATCCAGTATAGTAGAGAAGATATAGTAGGGTATTCAGTATAGTAGAGGAGATATAGTAGAGTATTCAGTATAGTAGAGAAGATACAGTAGAGTATTCAGTATAGTAGAGGAGATATAGTAGAGTATTCACTATAGTAGAGGAGATATAGTAGAGTATTCAGTATAGTTGAGAAGATATAGTAGAGTATTCAGTATAGTAGAGGAGATATAGTAGAGTATTCACTATAGTAGAGTAGATATAGTAGAGTATTCAGTATAGTAGAGAAGATATAGTAGAGTATTCAGTATAGTAGAGGAGATATAGTAGAGTATTCACTATAGTAGAGGAGATATAGTAGAGTATTCACTATAGTAGAGGAGATATAGTAGAGTATTCAGTATAGTAGAGTATTCAGTATAGTAGAGGAGATATAGTAGAGTATTCAGTATAGTAGAGGAGATATAGTAGAGTATTCACTATAGTAGAGGAGATATAGTAGAGTATTCACTATAGTAGAGAAGATACAGTAAAGTATTCAGTATAGTAGAGGAGATATAGTAGAGTATTCACTATAGTAGAGGAGATATAGTAGAGTATTCACTATAGTAGAGAAGATATAGTAAAGTATCCAGTATAGTAGAGAAGATATAGTAGAGTATCCAGTATAGTAGAGAAGATATGGTAAATAATATAGCATAGTACAGAAGATATAGTATTTTAGTATAGTAGAGAATATATAGTAAGTCTTATAGTATAGTAGAGAAGACATAGTAGTATTATATAGAATAGTAGTATAGATATAGTATAGTAGAGAAGATATAGCATTATAGTATAGTGGAGAAGATATAGTAGAATATTTAGTATGGTAGAGAAGACATAGTAAGTCTTATAGTGTAGTAGAGAAGGTATAGCAGAATATTCAGTATAGTAGAGAATATATAGTAAGTATTATAGCATAGCAGAGAAGATATAGTATTATAGTATAGTATAGAAGATACAGTAAGTCGTATAGTCTATTATAGAAGGTATAGTAGAGTATTCAGTATAGTAGAGAAGATATCGTATTGTAGTATACTAGATAAGATATAGTAAGTCTTAGAGTATAGTAGAGTATTCAGTAGATTAGAGAAGATATAGTAAGTATTATAATAGTAGACAAAATATAGTAATATAGTATAGTAGAGAAGATATAGTTCTGATAGGGTAGGTTGCCTTTAATAAATCTGCTTTCAACCGGTTTGAAAAGAGCTATTCCCGAGAGATGTGAAGACTTTAGTTTTAATATACCTTACACAGCCCATAATATGCACACGTATGCACTAAACAACGTGTTTAAACTCTTTTATGTGTTTCAATTAAAAAATAAATGATTGTAAATTAATAAAATGGCCGTTTCCTATGGGAACTGTTATTAGCATATGGGAACACTACACACAACAGATGTGTTGACAATTCATTTTAAAATTTTTAATTTTTTATGCAAATAGCATTATACCACATCATAAACAAACTAAGAGTTTGTGAAAAGTTTTGTAATAAGAGGTTTTAAAGTGTATATAACCACCGACGACAAATAAATGTTTTAGCGGCATTGGAAATCCATTTAAGTATTGTTAGGAACAGCGTGACATGACTAAGCCAAAGCAAGTTGAACGTTTGTTAAATTGTAAACTGGTGCTATTAAATTAGAACTTTTAACTACAAATAGCCAGTAACACTATTTATTTGGATGGGCAATTAGTCACTATATAGTCGGTGGTCCTGATACGAAGGTCCAATACTCAGTAAGAAATACCAGTTTACCGGAAGTGTATTTTAAATCTAATACTTGAGATTATATTTAAATATAGCCTATACTACACAGCATAAATTGTTTTAAATGTTTACTATGTGCACAGTTGAAAAGATCTTTTGTAGGTTTAAGACGATCAGCAAGTATTATTGTTTATCAAAAACATGATATTGTTAATATATGATAGAAATAAAACAGGACGATAAAATCAGCTAGTTTATAGAGTCGTCTACACGAACTCTCTATTGGGTCCACAAGAGGTCTTTAGAACCACTTGTGAAGAAGGGGTATGAATAGGATAGATATAGGGCGGTTTATATAAAACTCATTATTTTCATTTTATTTTTAATTTAAGAAGAAAAATACAAATAGCTTGTTACTGTGTATTACATGTACAGAATGCCTGGGAGATTAGTTGCTCGTTAAAGTTTGTGTTGAAAATGTCATCCGTCCTCCTTAAGCACAGCTGAGCACGTCGTTTCATGTTTTTGCCTGTTTTCTGCAGATGCAGCGTTACGTCCATCCAAAGCCAGAGAGCATTTGGCATAGACTCTTCTCTTTAGATATCCCCCACAGGAAGAAAGAAGTCTGGTGTGGTCATGTACGGTTATCTTGGAAGCCACAAATTCCTAAAAATTATGCGGTCTTAAAAGTTACTTTGGATCAACGCCATAGACTCACGTGACGTATGGCAAGTGGCACAATCCTGTTGAAAGTACCCTTGATGCAGCTGATTTGCATCCAATTGCTCAACGAATTCACTGAAAATGAGTCGGTACTCTTCGGTGTTCACTGTGCCGTGGGAAAAAACTGGACATACGATTCTCTGCTGACAAATACGCGACCAGCAATCAGCAAAATTACAAGACTTCCTGTGTCATTTGCTAGTCAAATAACTCCTATCAAAGAATAATACCATTCGGAGTATTCCTACTCAAATAATGGACAAATGAAGATCATGCGTTTTAAATGAAATCACCAGGGAAAGCATATAATACTAGGGAGTACCCTAATACAAGGAATAGAGGAAAATTATATCACATTGTGGGCAGCTCATATACCCAAAGTAGGCCGGGACCCAACTGGGCAAAAAACGTGTCTACCAGCTACCAAGTAATATGTCTATATGACACACATTTTTGTGTGTGAAACAATAATAGAATATCGGGTGTAAAAAATTATAAAATTACTAATTTAGCACTAAATGATTGACATAGTTTTGTAAAGGCAATTGGAACTTTAAAATTGGATGGGATATTTTGTACTAAAAACTCAAAAGAATAAAAAATCATAAACAGAAAGTAATAAATTTGTTTTTATTAGACACTTTGAATAATTAGACACACACACACACACACACACACACACACACACACACACACACACACACACACACACACACACACACACACACACACACACACACACACACACACACACACACACACACACACACACACACACACACACACACACACACACACACACACACACACACACACACACACACACACACACACACACACACACACACACACACACACACACACACACACACACACACACACACACACACACACACACACACACACACACACACACACACACACACACACACACACACACACACACACACACACACACACACACACACACACACACACACACACACACACACACACACACACACACACACACACACACACACACACACACACACACACACACACACACACACACACACACACACACACACACACACACACACACACACACACACACACACACACACACACACACACACACACACACACACACACACACACACACACACACACACACACACACACACACACACACACACACACACACACACACACACACACACACACACACACACACACACACACACACACACACACACACACACACACACACACACACACACACACACACACACACACACACACACACACACACACACACACACACACACACACACACACACACACACACACACACACACACACACACACACACACACACACACACACACACACACACACACACACACACACACACACACACACACACACACATATATATATATATATGTAACGTTATATCTCACAATGCTATTCATTTTTAATATAATGCTGACCAATTTGCAAATTATTAACCCAAATTTCTAAACACACACTCGCAGCTCAAAAGTTTGAAATTTATATTGTGAGTTACTCTATAATAGGTTTGGTTATTGACGCGTTTCAGTACCATTTTCCATCATCCTTGGAGTTAATTCTTGTATCCACAACAATTAAAAAGTTGCTTTATTGAAAATAAAACAAAAAAAGCAACAAAAAAAAAACAGAAAGATCGTACGATATGCAACGTTGTCAAATTTTCGTACATTTAGAATAAATTAAGTTCGACTACTTGATTGTTGTGCTTATACGAATTTACTATAATGATGAAAAACAGTTCCAAAACGCTAAAATTTAAGGTTTAGGATTGTAAAACCTGTTTTGTTTTTATATTGTGCGCAGAGAAAATAAATCAATATTATTGAAACATTCATTTTAGTGATTCAACAATTATTTACGTATATAATTTATAACTAATAGTTGATACAAGTATAATATAAGTTGTATAAAAGATATTACGTTAAAAAGCTTTTGCAGTTTTTGAAAGAGCAGCCTTATACTGTAACAAGGGTTGAATTACGTTGAACATTGTTTCTTTTAAAATCAGTATCGGCCGATTTGTTATTTTGTGTAGGCTAATTTACGCATACAAGCTGTAATGATGAGTCTCGTAAAATGAACATTGTTAAAAAAAACTAAGAAAGTTCTCCTTCAAACTAACAACGAAACGAATGTTTGATCAGTTAATAATCCTATTTACTTACAACACGTCAGGTTTATCCTGCGTAGGTTAGTGGCTTGTCACATGCTCTTACCTGAAACAAAGAGTTTTCAGTATAGTTCCAGATATTTTGTAAGCAATGTGAACAAGCAAAGGAAATTTATTTATTAATAAATAATTTACATTTTAATAACAGACAATTGGTTTGTTCAGCTTAAATTTGATTCTGGGATGGTTCTTATATCAGAATATTCGTATTCTCTGGGATTATTTTAGGACATCGTTTGGATTGTGTGGTTTAATCCCGACACTGTCAGGGACTGTTTCTTTGCGAATTATTGCAATATCAGTTGTTCATATTAACTTCTAAAAGCAAAAGTATTTAATGGTTAAATCGTTGGTGGCCTTCGAACACCACATTTTCCCAATCTTTCTTCTTATTAATTCTCCACATATACACATGTAAATGTGGTACTAGTGCATTAAGTCTTCATAGATTGGACATCGGTGGATACTTCTTCGGTAGTATATTTTCAATGCCACATCATGTTCATCTACGTGTTCAATTGACTGAGGAAACATTCTTAATTATATATTCTAAGTGATGCATTCTTAGTGGCACAGTCTAATTGATATACTTTTTTGATCATCGTCAATGAATCAATATGAATAGGTCACACTCAGTGGTGTAACCTTAGTGATATATTTTAATTGGGTCAGTCTTGATGATATATTTTTTTGATCCATTGTCATTGGATACATTTTCAGTGGAATATTTTTAGTGGTATACTCTAGTGACAAAGCCCTTTCCGACAGTGGATATATCTTCAGTGGTCTATCCTTAATGAAATATTTTAAGTAGCACAACCTTCTTGATATATCATTTTGATTAATCGTCAATGGATACATACTCAGTGGTATAACACCTTGGTGATAAATTCTAAACTGGTTCAATCTTATTGATATATTCTTTTGATCCATTGTAATTGGATACATTTTCAGTGGAATATTATGAGTGACATGTACTAAGTGGCAAAGCCTTATTTATATACCCTTCTGATCCACTGGCAAGAGATATATCCTCAGTGGTCTATCCTTAATGACATATTTTAAGTAGCACAGACTTTTGATATATCATTCTGATTAGTCGTCAATGGATACATCCTGGTATATCCTTAGTGGTATATCTTTAAGTGCCACAGCCTTCTTGATATATCCTTCTAATCTATCGTCAATGACTACATTGTCAGCACGAGCCTATTAATATACTCTTTATGCCCACCGTCAATGCATACATCCTCGGTGGTGAACCCTTAGAAATATATTCATGGTGACACAACCTCAGTGCCCAGTGGTACATCCTTATTGTACCCTTTGGGCCAATTTTAAATTGTTTAATATTCAGTAGTATATTGTCTTCAGTATATTCTTAAAGACACATCCTCAACATCCTCGTTAGTTTATCATTTGTGAATACATATTAAGTGGCACATATTCCTCAGTTCTTAGTGATACGTTTTAAAGGTCCATGGTTAGAACATATATATTCAATACTAGAGTACATTTTCGTTTATAGAGCCTCATTAGATACGGAAAATATTAGTGTATATTTATTTACTCAAAACAATCTATATCGTGAGAAAGTTAACATACAAAGACTTTGGTAAAATTTAACGGTTGAAATATTTAATCACTATATCCAATATATATGGAGTACTGAGTATATGCTTAATTATCTCATTATATATGGTTAACCCATGAAACATACACCTGAACCCTAAAGAAATTAAAAAGATACAAATTGAAAACAACACAAATAATGATATGTTGGACACAAAAGCAAAAACTAGTAAAAAACAACAATTGTAAAGGGAATCTCAATACGCAGACAGCTCTCACAATTGTTATTTCCCTTTACACCCCCTCCCATGAAATATGATCATTTCCGTTTATTTTTCACTCTTTTGTAAGGTTCCCTTATCTAGTTGACAGCTCTCCTGCTGGTTTTCGTGTTAACAAAACACACTAATACTGTAATACAAAACATGCTAAATTTGACATATTAAATCGTATTTACAAATAACTGTTAAAACAGGTGACTTACTCAATGTAACAGGAAAATATGAATAAAATTTCTTACAGGTAAAACATTAATACAGATGATTACTTGGAAGAAGTTCAACCATCAGTTTAATAACATATACAACTTGCAGCATGCATATTTAAATTATAGTTAAATTAAATTAGAATTAGTGGACTAAACTAAATTATAGTGCAATTTCGTCACAGATAAAAGCACTCTACACAAGCTAAATTGCACCCCTCCTTCTTTTGTATGTATACATTCAATGCACTTCAGTACTATATATAGGCATATAGGCTATTCCATTATTAACATTGAAGTGAGCTATGCAAACGAGAAATGGCGCATTTGCTCTTTGAAGTCTTAGTTCAAATGTATTGTCAATATTCATATGAAATTTGCATCCATCTATTTTCAAACTACCAACCAACTAGCTATTTGCGCTTTTACACTCGAGCGGCTTCAGCTCTTCTATGCTCGTACTACTAGACCGAGTAAACATTGCGTCCGAAGAGGGGAATGCTAGTAGGCCTACTACAGGACCGAGTAAACATTGTGTGGGAAAAATATGTGAACTACAACTGGACCGAGTAATCATTGGGGCCGAAGAGGGGAATGCTAGTAGGCCTACTACAAGACCGAGTAAACATTGTGTGGGAAAAATATGTGAACTACAACTGAATCGAGTAATCATTGGGACCGAAGAGGGGAATGCTAGTAGGCCTACTACAGGTCCGAGTAAACATTGTGTGGGAAAAATATGTGAGCTACAACTGAATCGAATACTCATTGGGACCGAAGAGAGGAATACTAGTACCACTACTACCGTACCAAATAAAAATTGTGTGCAAAAATATGTGAACTATGCTGTTAATATTCCCCTCTTCGGCAGCAATATTCACTCGGTCGGGTAGTATGTGCATATAAGGGAGCTTCTCGCAGCACTAGAAGCAAAGATGCTGATTAACAATTTTTTAAATAATTTATTGCAATATAATATTCATGGGCGCAGCGCGCCATTAGTTGCCGAGAGAGACGGATTCGTTTACAGACGTTCAAATGCATTAGGTGACATACTGATACGTCCTAGAACACCCACACAAACGCACGCGCTTGGGTTGGTATATATACATGTATGGGATACACATATATATTATTTATTTTAACATATATGTATATTCTGGGGTCGAGTATATGTACTACTAGCAGATAGGCATGTCTCTCACTGAAAGTAGAAACAGGTGTATCTTTATAAGCGACCATGCTTATGGAAGTCATATATAGGCTCTTTCCTCATTGCGGACGTATAGTGCGGGCCAAGTAACCGAGCACTTGGCCTTGAGCGATCGTAGTAGGCGATACGGGAGGTAGAGGGTCAGTATAAATACTTTCCTACAAACATGATAATACTCTCAAAACACTGACGTTCATGAGATGGTGTTACTGACGCACTACGACTCTCACCCTCCTTTAGTCTGTGGTGTCTGACTCTACGCCCAACGTTAGCAAAACGTGTGCAACCGTAGGTTTTTAAATTCCGCTTCATTGAGCGTCGCTCTGTATGTATGTGATTTCTACACAGAAAGAATAACTCCTACTTACCTCCTACTTTTACCGTACAATTTTCCACAAAATTACTACAAAACTGGAAAAATGCGCGGTTTTTCTCGCCTGCTATTTAAGAAGAATAGGTGGTATTAGAAGGCTTAAATTGTTTTTCGCCATTCAGTAGATAACTTTAATTAATATTGTTCATTTAGCACCACCGGGGAGTTTTTCATGTTTTACTTTACCCACTACAGAAGGCATGATAATCACACACGACCCATTAATATTTAATAACAGTAGCTACACATTTAGAACGGTTAGAATTACAAGAAAACAAATGTTTGCAGAAAAGTATTGATTCTTTCCCCTTCACCCCCGCCCGCCATCACTCGCTCCTCGAAGATCAGAGCGGAATTTACAGTGCGCCAGTTATTATATAAATTAGCTTTGGTATAAAATAACAAACGATCTTGAAATATGCCTAGACATATCGGATGCAGAATCTGTTTATGTATAATAATATTCTAAATATTTAAAGGGTTTTAAGAAGTGGTAGTAGACGAGAAAGCCCGTGCGATCTCTCATGGCCAAGTGCACTGCTAAGTCGTTCGCACTATATATGTATATAATGAGAAAACACGTATGAAGATGATAATAAACCTTGCCTAAGAAGGTAGCTGAAAAAAAAATAGTTGTGTTTTTCACTTCTTTTAGAGTCTAGCGTAGTATAGTTCATAGTTATAATGAGGAAATGTATATTGTTAGAGTACGAATAAATATCTGAAGTAATTTCAGAAACAAAAAATAGTTAAATAACTCACTATCACGACGAGATATCTTGGTACTTCAACAACATATTTAATTACACAGTTGCAAGTGAAGATTTAGCAGAATAAAGGAATTGTATGAGGATGACGCTGAAACATTTTCTTACACTGTTGGCTCACATTTCTACCAAAATCATGAAATAATATACTGTAATTCTTGAGAATATGTGGACCTCATTGTAGCTATTTTATTGTTAATCTCGGCCACACCCAACCTTCTATTCCAATTTCAATATCTATTTCCTTACAAGTTCCATCACGAGCTTGCTTCTTTTTATAAATAGCCGCCCTCGTATCTCTCAAGCATTGTCATGCATAATAATATTCTACAAAGTTTAATATAGCTTCTTTACTCCAGAACGAATATTATGAATTGTGATCAAATTTCTGAGATAAATGTTTACATCTGTTCATTACTTGAGCTTAGTTGTGATTGATGGGGTGGGAGTAGGCTATGTGGTCAAGAAAATAAAAAGAGGTTTTATTCATTTGACTGTAATTAAACAATGGCCTGGCTCAAGTAATAATTCAAACTATTTACACGCACCGGTGACTAAATTTAGTAGCTTGCTTCAAGTACTGTGCACGGGTAAAGTCTTATCTAATTATTGTACTTATTATATAACTTAAACTTTTCTTACACGTTCTTTTCATGATCCCGATAGAGGTACACGATCCCGTTGTTCTACTATAGGTACGTGATCTTATACGCATGCAAATGCTTATAATAGCGTAGTGGATATCATAAACCCCATTTATCATCTACCAAGAGGATTTATGTTTCTCTCTATAACTTATTCGTGTGTGTTTGTGTGTGTGTATGTGTGTGCGTGTGTGTGTGTGTGTGTGTGTGTGTGTGTGTGTGTGTGTGTGTGTGTGTGTGTGTGTGTGTGTGTGTGTGTGTGTATGTGTGTGTGTGTGTGTGTGTGTGTGTGTGTGTGTGTGTGTGTGTGTGTGTGTGTGTGTGTGTGTGTGTGTGTGTGTGTGTTTGTGTGAGTGTGTGTGTGTGTGTGTGTGTGTGTGTGTGTGCGTGCGCGCGTGCATAAATATCGATTATATATATAGACGAAAAACTACAAATAGTACAAAATTATTGTTTATAAAATGTTTGTATTCAATGTAAATGGGTGCTAAACATTAGGCAATTTTATACGACCACATTAAATTTGTCATGGTTCAGCTCGGATAAACAACAAAAGCACCCTTCTTAAGGGTCGACACTGGAGCCTGAAGAGTTGAATTTACTCTGTTGTAGCTGTATGTTTTGTGGCTATGATCACGCCAGGTCAGAAATGCTTTATTAAGAGTCGTATAAAAATTGCTCTGCAATAAAACATTACCTAACGAAGTCCCAAGAGAAATAAAATATCCAGAACCGTCATGACACGATTCGTTATTTGGCGATTACACAAGTGTCAAATCCATAAAGTGAGACAAAGGCGGGAAGCCGGCCAAAAGCCAGTCGCGGATGAATACGAATCGCCGTTCCCATCGCAGGTGGAACAATTACGTCGGTCCGTCAGTCACGACTAACGCATTAATGTGCACGTTGTCTTGACGCGGCCAGTGTTTTTGGCCATCCCTGGGAAAAGAATGTCTGCCGCAAAATACTTCGCAATTACTTTATTGTGTAAACTAATTCCTCATAAGCAATATAAATACGACGATCAAAGCTGTCCTTATTGATTAGTTAAAGAATGTATGACGTCATATGCCGGGAATGAATGCGGTTTAAAATTGAGTCTGAATTTGTCGTAGTTTTTGTCTTTATAATAAAATTATATCTATTTAGTAACGATATTGTGACAACAAATCTCTGGCCTAGGCAGAATTTTCCTAAATAGGTTTGTCTATGAAGGATAGTAAAATATTTTGACTATATGTAGGATAAAGGTATGGACCATAAAACTTTCAGTACAGTATCCAAGGGATAAGGCCAAAAGTGCCCTGATCTCGTACCTCCACTGGGCCGAGTCTCTATTGAAGTCCTTTGAAGTTGACTACCCGTTACGCAGGTAATAAGATAACTAGTTGTAGATGGAATTAGTTAGCACTAGAAAAGGGACATAATGATCAGCTAATAGAGGAAAATTAAAGCAGTATCTCGGAATCCTAACCGATGTAGTCCTAGACTAAAACAAAGTGAAGAGGGGTGTTAACCCAATACCAGGTTGAGACAAGAACATGTACTCATTTCAACAATGCCTTCAATCGAACGCCTTTATTCTTTGGCAAAATGATAATGATAGGAGTTCTAAGGAAACAAAAACTACAAACGATAAAAAAAATCTATTGATTTCATCTATAGATTTCGTTATATTGATGCTATTTAAATATATCATTCAGGCTTCATAACTCCTTAAACCATTAGCAAAGAGTTCTCTCTGTAGATTTTCAGTTTTTTATGGAAATTCAAGTTAAATTTATATTCCTTGTGGATAGAGCGTGTCTACATGGATACTTAGTTAACCTCAATAGAACCTTATCTTGGCTATGCTGTTTACGGCATGGGTATATTATTTACGAAAAGCGGGGAAATGAATCTAGTAATATAGGTTTAAATAAAACTTCACTAATTGCCCGGATAAATGATTTCCAGGCAATTAAAATACCCTTAGTACTTACAACATATTTGATATGTTATTATAAAGTATCGCAAAAAAATATTTTTATACAAAAGGTTTTGGCACCCAGACACCTCCTTTTCCAGATCCCTGAATTGGTGGCAGACTATTTATCAATATATATATCAATATATATATATATATATATATATATATATATATATATATATATATACATTTTCCTATGATTTGTACCCAAAAACATATCAAAAATTCTGTTAAAGTAACAGAGCAGAAGTAAAACAAACAAGAAACAAACATCCACCAAGTTGACTAAATCTTGTTCAAAAAGCGGGTGTCAATGTCAGATGTTTATTTATTCCTTACGACTCAAAGCCATACAAAATTGGCGTCTCTTTCAAGCACATGCATCTATGTCGTGTCAGAGCTAACTAGACTCTCTGACTTTTGTCACAAAGTATAATTCTGTACCTTTCCAAGTAACGTTCTTTTTAAACCTGTAAAAACAGAAACGTCCTCTTAAAATCTAGTACACTAAACGTTTAATGAACGAACTCCACAAACATAATGAAAGCTATTGAGAAACGAGTTGAAGCTAGGTAATCATTATAGGTTTGGTTTTCAGTAACGCAGTCAATCACTGACTACATTTAATATACTCGTTGCTGACCTCAAACCTTAGTATAGACAGCTTTTATACCGCTAGTCAAATCTTCACCAAACCTTCAATCATAGCTCTTCCAAACCATCTGCTACAGCTCCATAAACCTTCTGGCTAACTCAACCACAAATCCACCAAATCATCAGTCTACGTCAGACAAACCTTAAACTACAAATCCAACAAACACTCAGTCTGAACTCCTCTAAACTAACAACCAAAGCTCTACTAAATCTTTAACGAAACCTCTACCAAATCTTCAGCTAAACCTCTACCAAACCTTGAGCTACAGTACTACCAAATGTTCAACCACAGGCCCACCAAGTCTTCAGCTAAACCTCTACCAGGGTCTACCAAACCTTGAGCCACAGTACTACCAAACGTCAAACCACAGGAAAACCAAACCGTTAGCCAAAGTTCCACCAAGCCTTCAGGCAAAGCTTCACCAAACCTTCAACCAATGCTGAACCAACCTTTCAACCACAAATTCACCAGACATTGAAATTCACTAAAACTAGAAATGAAAGTTAGGAAATCTTCGAAGAAGAAATGCAGTGTAGCGTTTTTTATATTACCGCAAAACCTCGACCTCCGTAAATAAAAAATAGTAAATAATTCTAACCCTCGCCACGATAGACCAGCAGTTTTTAGCGGGCTTATAATAAATAGATGTTTATGCTAAACGTGTATTTTCCAGTCCCATTCTAAATTAATCCAACCAAGTTAGAGAATATACCATTCTGATAGTGAGAGTCGAAGAGAACAGGTCCTTGGCGTCATCCTGGTGACTGATGGAGCACATTCCGCGGAACGCCGTCTTCCCGAGGGAACCAGTAAGCAGACCGAGGAAACCTATAGAAATAAAGACGACCCAAAACATCTAAATAATTTAAATCTCCTTCGAATATAATTAGTTACAATAAATTGTGTATACGCGTTCGTCCACTGCCCATAGAGGATTATTTGTCATAATTTTTTTAAAAGGGGGATATTCTAAATTTTATTTCTTCAATATTAAAAATAATTTCGTTTTTTTTAAATCCTCCAACGACGGTATGCTTCAACAGTATTCAAACAAATAAGTGTTGAACCATTGAATAGAAACTACAAAACCAATGCGTCAACGAAGTTGTGTATGACACGGTAAATCGTTATCATTTTGATAGAGAGACGGTGATGCTCACTTGTCGCTTCTCGTGATGCTCTTCTTGTCATCGTTAAGTGATAGCACATTTAGGCTTTCAAATGTGTCAAATGTGCTTCATCTTGTTGGTAATGTTTCTACAAAATGAAGCACAAAATAAGTGATAACAGAGATATCTAGCAGACCGTTCTTAAATACAGACCTGAATGTTGGGCACACTCGATATTACAAAAAAACCGAGCTGCTAATATCGGAACTCAAAGTGTCATGTTAAATTAGAAGAAAACTTTTCTCCCTATAGATAAATACTGATCTGTTCATATTTATTATCATAATTTGACAACGATACTTGATGACCAAGTATATTACCAAACAAAATCTAACGTTTAGGTCGTATATGAAAGTGAAGAATTACAGGGCAAATAATAGAAAACCTTGATCGCCGTGGGATAAAAACTCCTGATAGCATTAAATACGATGTGCATTAAAACCAAGATTACGTAAAGAAATTTAAAATAAAAAAAGATAAAATGTTGGGAGAAAAGATTCAACGAACGATTAGTGTCTTTAATATCACATAAGAATAAATGTTGGAGATCGAGGAGAATGAAGAAAAGGACGAACTAAAACAATAAAGAAGAATTAAAAGAACCTCTATATGTGAAGCCTGTATGATGCGCACGATATGAATTTGTGGTGGGAAACGCCCTGATATGAGACAAAATTTGAAGTGCATTTAGGTCACAGCCCGTCAAAGCCTTGACGCTAGGTAATTGCAATGGATAAAGAAAACCGCTTCCGTTGTAATAGAAACGGACGCAAATTATTTTCACTCACGCACTGTGCATTGACCCTTCCAAGGTAACACTGACGACAGCCTTACGTGACTTCTACAATTTTATCAGACAAATATTCGACAGGGCTTTGTATTAAGCATCTTCAGGTTAAATTAAATTATCATGAGATTTTCTTTTAGGATATTGTTCACTCAATATCGCTTTTAACCTAGTTACGTTAGATAACATAGATTATTTTTGTTGTATTTGTTTACGTTTGAATTTATTAGCTCGTAGAGTTAATTAAACACACAAAAACAATTATGCTCAGTTACGTAGTTAAAAAATATACTTAATTTAAAAAGAGAAAAATCTTTTATTAAAGAGGCTGAATATATTATGTGTTTTAGAATTTTATCTGCACACAAACAACACTGTATTTGTGGCAGAATGATAGAGAAAGGGTGTTTCAATATAAAAGGATAAGAAAAATATTTGGGCACTGCAGAAGGGAGGTAGATTCACTTTGAATGAACGACTGTTCTTCTCCAGGCGTCATCGGAGCCGATTAAGGCCGTGTAGCCGAGTTAGAAGCAAAACAGCATGAAATCGGTCATTAGGTCAGACCATGCAGAAATCTGATTGCAACACCTGGAGGTATATGTCACATACAACTAATGACTGTAAGATCTCGTCGAGGTACGGGAAACATTTGGAGATAACGTTGATAATATAGTTTTAAAAATAAACATAGTGTGTTAAAATTCAATCCCAACACACTCAGTTTAAACATTTATAAAACTTTCCCGAAATACTTAGCAATAGCTAGATGATTTCTAATCATTAGCGGGTGAAATATTTACTATAACTACATATTTTCAAAGTAAGAATAAATAATGTTTAGTTCTGTGACCAATTCTAAAAAACTTATATCTTTTAATGTTTAAATTTACTGTATGAATTCATGACGGGTAGTATTTTCGAAATTTGATTCAAACGTTGGACAGTTTTTGCGTCAGCGTAAGGGACACCTACAGCTTCAGAGGATGAATTAACACTCGTACAAGTGTGAACATACAAATAAAACCTACAGGGAAGCGCTAACTATGTTTGGCGATTTATATAAGTTAAATAAATAATAACGAACACTGATCCACTACTTAATGACTTTTTTCAAACGCGTTTCAATTATATTCTGATCATCAGCAGTGGGTGTAACTACAACTATTACTAACTAGTTATAATGTCGGTAACATTTTAGATTTTGTGTAAGTTACAAAAACATAGATGGAAAACATTGGGAAAATATTTTATTAGCTATAGGTTCAAGTTTCTTTAGACTACTATTTAACTTATTTTTCACCATGAATAATTCATTCCCTTTAAAGTAAATTTAAGTCAATATTTGGTGGTAATAATTATTGTTTACTTTTTTTTTATTATTTCAAACTTTCAACAGACATTACGTATTGTAAATGATCATTGGTCCAAAACATAACTTGAGAGTTTTATTGTCATTTGGGAAACAATTTTTTACTTGCCACCAATACATTTTAAAACTTCGACCACTATTGTTTTCATTACTTCGGGACAAAATATGATGAATTTATAATAAATAACACATACTTCCCCTAACCTCTATATTTTTATATTAATCCTATGATGTCCTACAATCCGCCTGTAACGCGCGAATTCATAAATAAAATAGGCTAAAGTTGATAGTGAGTTTGGTTTAGGGTTATGAACCCTATCAGAGAGTGTTTTAATTTATTATTTATATTGTTATTTACAATATCCTGAAGTTATTTCACATTAGGTTCGGCACTTATCGGAAATAATATTTTTTCTTAATTCACATATTCACCGACAGAGTTTGGAGGTAATAATGATCGGTAGCAGTACTTGACTCGAATACACACTCTTTCCTTATTCCTTAAAGTCATAAATTACCAAATGCTAAATCTCTAGACACACGCAAGCACGCATGCACGTGCGCACAGAGAGAGAGAGAGAGAGAGAGAGAGAGAGAACGAGATAGAGCGAGAAGGAGCGATATATATATATATATATATATATATATATATATATATATATATATATATATATATATACATATATATATATAGAGACACTCACACACACACACACACACAGAACTGACGCTCGAAAATACAAACACGATATGAAGCTATTATTACTTTAAAAACGTGCTTGGAGTTTATTATTGTACGTTGGAAAGAATCACAAAGCAAAGCAAATAATTTCATCGGCACGTTTAAGGCAAATTAAGTATTCGCCTTCCGCAATGAGGCAGAGGGTAATAGCTTTGTGCTCATGACGTCAGATGTCACCGCAACCGGGAAGTAATCCTTAATAGCAGATTACGTTCATCTTAAATTGGCGTTCTGTAATTGCAAAGTAATTCCAAGGTACGTGACTATTACTTACTCACAGTAAACACACGTAACGATAGCTCGGAAACCTCGAGGCCTACAATAACGTCATTTGGCACAAGCCGCACACGCTTAGGCTGCGCTGCAATTATAAGTAGAAGGGATGGGTGTCGTCACTTTTTGTACCAATTATAAACAATGATTTAAAGTCTCAACAGATTAATATAATAATTATATTACAGAAAACAAGGACACACACACTCATACGTGCACGTACGCATGCTCGCACACGCACGCACACACATACAAATAGGTTTATATATATATAAAGAACTAAGTCAAAATACAAATACAAGAATTATAATTGAGTTATAATCAATTCTAATTCTTGTAATTCTTGTATTTGTATTTTGACTTAGTTCTTTATTAATACACAAGAATACATATTGCGGTATATATATAGACTATATATATATATATATATATCCTTCCGTAATAGAATATTTCCGAAACAATTTGTTTTTTTGATTTGTTTAACACGGATCAGCCTGTATGCCTAATCCTACATATGTAGGATAATAAACATTTGCGAATGGGTAAGGAAATAAAGTTTCCCGATGTAGGGTATGGTAGAATCAGAGCATCGGGATATGATCGGGGATAGGTTCACTTACGTGAAATGAACTCAATCGGGGACATAAAAATGTAACTACTCACTTTGTCTTTTGTAACATGGAACTATGAAGGGAAAAAAACGTAATGGTCCTCTTATTATAGGTATAGTAAAAAGGTATGGCATAGTAAGGGCGGATTAGAGATGTCTACCTTTAACCCTTACATTTGCTTTGAAGGTTGCATTATACTTCCTACAAGTCAGACAGTTTCATTCAATAGAATAATTATATAAAAAAAAACGTTATCATCAATAAATGATTTGTATTTTGGGAGGTGGAATAATCTATATATGTCCAAACTCAATAGGAAAGAAGAAAAGTAAAACTGAAGCTTGACTGAGATTGATAAGTATTCGTGACGACGATTGAGACACTATGTAAACATATATCGTAGAAAGATGTAGCGTAAAGTAATTATGCACGTTAAACTGGAACTGAAACTAACGCTATGAATAATAATTCAATCCTAATCATATGACAAAGTACTACAACTGAAATGATCAAGGTTTACCCCTAAGCCACATTAAGGGACGAGGAACAGCGCACCGAATATCCGTGGATGTTTGTATCTGAAATCGTTTGTTTAAATTTGAAAAGAAAAGAACATCGAATGCCAGATTCAAAGCATCATGATCAGGGAGGTACTCTAGCACAACACACGCTCTCCATCCGAATATATCAGTTCTATTACCTAAAACCTTATTCCATAACTGGAGGAGTAATGTTTAAACTGGAGGAGCAGTTTTCAAAATTTTGACGACATTTAGGATTACACAGAGAAGCTACAAAACATAAGTAATTATCCAATCAATAGAAGTTATTGGTAATTCTTGATTGCGCCCCACCATAAATAATTCATAATATTTAATACTAAAAGCTATTAAGTAGCAAGAAACATTTAATTTATTTAATGGGGCTTCAAAGAAAACGGCTTGAGGAGAATTCGTTGAACGATCAGATAAGATTCGACAAGTCTGAACTGGATCTTGTAGGCGTGCTCGTGAAGTCGGTGTTACATCTTTAGGTTCCACGAGACGTATAAGTTCATTGGGACATTAAACTCAAAGCCTGACTGCGGTCGTTACGTTGATGCAATAGCTCAGTCTCACTAACGTTGGTGCATAAACCTCAAATCCAGAGGATAGATCTAAAACATTAAGAACACACTTTCATTGGTGCGTTATTGTTAAGGCCATTCGATAGTTGACGTATTAACCTCAAGACCATATGACTCTTTTTGAGTTTAAATCTCAAGCTCATACATTCATTGGTGCATTGATATGAAGGTCATACTAAAATTCATGTATTAACTTCAGAGTCATAAGTTAGTTTGGTGCTTAGATATCAATATCATGTGTTCATTGGTATGTTATTGTTAAGGCCTTTAGATTGTTGATGTATAAACCCCAGAACCATACGATAGCTGATGCTTAGATTTCAAGACCATGCTTTCATTGTTTTATTGATTTGAACGCCATAGGATAGTTTGTGCATAAATACTAAAAGCATGTTTTCTTTGGTTCATTGGAGTATTGATGTGAAGGTCATACGATATTTGTGTATTACTTCAGAGCCATATGATAGTTTGTACTTAAATATGAAGACCATGAGTTCATTGGTGCATTATATTGAGACCATACTATAGTTGGTCCATTAATGGTTAGACCATAGGATAGTTGGTGCATCAACCTCAGGGTCATACGATAGTATGTGCTTAAATTTCAAGACCAGGAGTTCATTGGTGCATTAATATTGAGAACATACTATATTTGGTTCATTAATGGTTAGACCATACGATAGTTTGTGCATCAACCTCAGGGTCATACGATAGTATGTGCTTAAATTTCAAGACCAGGAGTTCATTGGTGCATTAATATTGAGAACATACTATATTTGGTTCATTAATGGTTAGACCATAGGATAGTTGGTGCATCAACCTCAGGGTCATACGATAGTATGTGCTTAAATTTCAAGACCAGGAGTTCATTGGTGCATTAATATTGAGAACATACTATATTTGGTTCATTAATGGTTAGACCATACGGTAGTTGGTCCATTAATGGTTAGACCATACTATAGTTGGTCCATTAATGGTTAGAACATACGATAGTTGGTGCATCAACCTAAGGGTCATACGATAGTATGTGCTTAAAGTTTAAGATCATGAGTTCATTGGTGCATTCATATCGAGACCATACTATAATTGGCCCATTAATGGATAGAACATACGATAGTTGGTGCATCAATCTCAGGGTCATACGATAGTATGTGCTTAAATTTTAAGATCATGAGTTCATTGGTGCATTAATATTGAGACCATACTATAGTTGGTTCATTAATGGTTAAACCATACGATAGTTGGTGCATCAACCGTAGGGTCATACGATAGTATGTGCTTAAATTTTAATATCATGAGTACACTGGTGCATTAATATTGAGACCATACTATAGTTGGTCCATTAATGGTTAGAACATACGATAGTTGGTGCATCAATCTCAGGGTCATACGATAGTATGTGCTTAAATTTTAAGATCATGAGTTCATAGGTCCATTAATATTGAGACCATACTATAGTTGGTCCACTAATGGTTAAACCATACGATAGTTGGTGCTTCAATTTTAAGATCATGAGTTCATTCGTCCATTAGTATTGAGACCATACTATTGTTGGTCCAATAATGGTTAAACCATACGATAGTTGGTGCTTAAATTTTAAGATCATGAGTCCATTGGTGCATTAATGGTGAGGCCTTATAAAGTTGATGCTTAAATCTCAAGACCATGTGTTCAATAGTTCACATTAACGATATGCTATAGCAAGTGCATTAGCCTCAGTATTACACGTTTGTTTAAAATTAAGATCAAACTTCAGTGAGTGAATTATTTACAGACCTTAATGTCGTCGGTCTTATTATTTAATGGCCCTGCATTTTAGTTCAGCACGTTATTCTTCGACTCATACCATTGTAACAGGTCATAATATCGTTGGTGCATAATTGTTAAGGTCTTAAGGTATTTTGGAGAAATCTCAGGGATATGGTATTCATATTTTAATCTCAATGAGATTGTGGAAGGTATACGATTATGGTTTTATTAATCAGTAAATTACAAATGTTCGTTGGTCGCTTTATACGTTCGTTGGCACAATAATCTCCGAGCTTCAAGCTCATAATCGTATTATTACTTAGTATGTACGATGCTGGGTTATTAATCTGATAAGAGCTCGTAATATGCAACTGCAATTTTCATGTACGTGAGAGCACGTCCATTGTTGAATAAAAAACCCTTTCACAAAAGGGATTATTCTAAATAACCTCTCAATACCAGAAAAATTCAAAAGGGATTAGGCTAACATTCGTCTAACACTAAGGTTTTTCACAAAGGTTTTATTTATTAATCACTTAAACAATAGCTTATGACTATCCGAACTTTATATTTAGTAAATTAAATATATTCATCCTGAAGATCCCCACAAAGCGATCGAAAACGTTCTGTCTCAGTAAGTTTTAACAAATTTACTAAATATAAAGTTCGGATAGTCATAAACTATTGTTTAAGTGATTAATATGATTTACCGAACGTAATGGACTATAAAATTCAAGAATTCAACACAGCAAGACAAGCTGAAGCTCCAAGAATACAGGAATACGGTTTTTAAGGTTAGGAAAATACATGCTCACATACAATTCAATAAATTGTGCCTAACTCGCAACTTAACACCTACATACGTGAAAATAAACATAAACAACAACACTAAAGCAGGTACCATTACCAAACAAAAAGCAGAAATAATTTACATTAAACTAAGTATCAAAAACCTATACAAAAATAAAGACTTTCTAAATTATAGGTTATACCAACTCCACTTATATCTCGCAAACACAATCGGACACGATATCACATTACAATTGGTAACATACACAAATAATTGGGCAACTAATAAAATAATAAACATAAAAAATAACCACAAAAAAAAATTAATCAACTATTATGTAAAACAAAAAACACAACATACTCTTAACCTACACAAAAATTCTACCCCCGTATAGTTAACCTCACTAATACCAAATTCACACAACACGAAATGAATTTAATAAACAAAGGCCTAAAATACAACCTACATTATAAACCAAATAACATAACAAACAGAAACATTATATTATAAACAGAAACAGCCATACAAAAGACTACCAAAGACCAAGACTCACTTCGACATGACATAAAAAACCTAACCAAACAGAAAAACATAACCAACAAAAACATGAGCAATGAAATTAAAATCGCTGAAAACATAAAAGAAAAAGCACAACTAAACATCACACTCGCCACAGCAGACAAAAGCAACACTACAGTAATCATTAATACAAACAGCCTAAATGACAAAATCAATGACTACATAATAAATAATAATATAATACAACTAGATACAGACCCAACAGAAAAATATCACAAAACCATCAAACAACTAATTAATACATCTAAATACATTATCAACAAAAACAAAAAATCCCATCTAAAACAAATTCACCCTAAAGCACCTACCCTCCGCGCTCTTCCCAAAATTAAAAAAGGATGAAGATCGGCACATAGCGATCGAAAACGTTCTGTCTCAGTAAGTTTTAACAAATATAAAGTTTTAACAAATATAAGTATTACTAAATATAAAGTTCGGATAGTCATAAACTATTGTTTAAGTGATTAATAAGATTCACCGAACGTAATGGACTACAAAATTCAAGATTTTATTTAATTAATTTTAAAGTTGACATAAAAACCTGACGTATTTACTCCGCTCAGTTCACAGCTGAACAATATGGATTGTAGTAAAAGACTAGATATTAACCTGGATTTTAGTAAAAGACTAGATATACTTCTGGATTGTAGTAAAAGACAATATATCACTAATATAGGTTGAAATAACGTTTGATCTAGGTTAGTTTTGTAATAGCTAGTGTTGCGCTGTTTTGTAACGAGACGCTCGTCCATCTATCTAATTATCCACAGCTTTTACGCTTTCTGGTTTCACACCATTACCTGTCTTCCACATCAGCACTGTTGCTTTCTTACATTAAATAATTAGAAACAAATGTCGGGAACACCTGATTTGAAAGAGTACGTAAACATGGCACTAATTCCTACTGATTATCTTTTAGGCATTTCATTCCTTCCATTTCATACTTACTCTCTCTTCACTGCATTATCTGGTGATTTTATTAAATTATATTTTATTCAGAGTCCCTATCGAAAAAATCATGCTCCAGTATTCCCTTCTCCCGCAACACATTGTCTGTACCAATAAACAGATTCATTTATGTACGGAGTCCCTTCCGAAAATCGTCTCGCTCCAGTGTTATCTTTTTCAAATAATCTATGTAACCACATCCCTTGATGGTCCAAGAAGGATGTTCTTCAAACAGAAAACAGGTATGGCCTAGATCCACTTTGCGCAGCAAACTTTCAGTAAGTCATACAGTCAGTTTGTACAATAATATGCAGGTATAGAATTCGGAGGTTAGGATGACTGTGTGGAAAATGTTTACCAAACATTGTAAACAGATTGAATTTTAACCGTATAAAACAACTGTGGCGTAAAGTTTAATTTAAAAAAATGAAACCTCTATACCACAAATGACTTTAATGTATTTTTGACAAAAGTTCATAAATGACAAATGTTGCTTCAATGTGTTTTTTATTGTAAATTACCTCTGAGAATGATTTCTATGCAATTGAAATGTGTATAAGGTTTTAAATAAAAGAAAAAAACATTTGTGGTATAGAGCTTTCATTTAATTAAATTTATTTAAATTAAATTACATTTTGTGGAATATATTTCACTAATCCGGCCAAATACTTTATAAAGAATCAGTGCTTTATGTTGATATTGTAAACAGTGTGAAACTACATCTGCTTTATTACCTCCAGAATAAAGGCCTTAGATCAGTGCGACCAAACAATAAACGCAATACTTGAATGACACAATATACTCAGATTGTTACACTAGACATGGTGTAACAGATAGACTTCCCCTATTGACCCAAGAGGTCAAATTTTAAGTAGAGACTCTGTTAACGCTGTTCAAGATCATCTCTTCAATCGGTATCAGGGGAGCTTCATGTACCCCACATTTGGTAAACTATACACAACTCTTACGATGTTCCCTAAGGAGTAGGCCTTTCTCGACACTTTATTTTTCCAGATCAGATTGTTTTATGTCACTACCAAACGTTTCCACCCCGTTAATGTAGCCTACTTCGCGTCACGTATTAGTCTTGGTCGATTTAAATTGAAAAGGATGAGGAAAAGAAATATTAAAATTAGGAGAATATTTAAACAAAAGGGGAGAAGAAGTAGAATGTAAGTGTATAGCCACGTGAATAGAATATGAAGCAAAATAATATCAATAAGTTGTCTTGACAGTGCTAATCACAATGGGAAGTATACAGCTCTCTTTAATAATTTTTTAAAGATTAAAGCAACAGCCGTTAATTTAATTGGTGTTAGAAATGAAATTAAAGTGATACAGTATATGTATTCATATACATATAAATTATGGAAAATATTATTTCAAAAATGGTTTGACTGTTCCAGTCATAAAGAGACAAAGAGAGAGGTCGAAAATCTCTTGGGTAGAGACGACAGCAAAACATAGTTAAAATGAAGAGGAGAGTGAACTATAACTAATATAATTACCATCATCAGATGGGGTGGGGAAATATTTTTCAAAAACGAAACGTCACTTAACGCTATCTCACGTGGATGAAGAAAATCGTTTTGTATAAATATGCCAAAAGGAAATAAATTTCGAAAAATCAGCTATAACTAATTTTATATAAAACTACTTATTAAAATAAATAAATTATTAAACTTATATCTTTGTAAACGGAAATAAAACACAATAAAGAAGCGATTTTGGTGACAAGAATCGTTTAAAGAATGCGTGTGGTTTTTCCGAGGCCCAGTTGTCGGATCTTTACTCAAAAGACATTTTGGAGCACGTTCGACCCTTAATCCTCTTTTTACAGTATTACAACTCTTACCGTATTCCTCCTACCCATATTGGAGAACATTTGTTGACTTCTAGGTTATTTAGCCACCCCTCCCTATATCATGCATCAACGTCCCCCGATATAAACGTACGATTAAGACGTCGCGGAATGAAAGCAGGAGAAACGATCATCACGTAGGGAACGTGACAGACTTCTTTCACTAACGGTGTGCCGGGTCGTTAGGACGCGTCAACAGCTGTGATTTGCTTGACTAAATCACGCCAAGCGCTACCAGGATTATGGCCCCAAACGCATCGAGTTATTCCGAGAGTTGGTAACTTTGCGGCCCTCCACAGATTGTTATAACAACAGTGTTTATGGTCATTTCTTATTAAAGAGTAAACTTGTAATGTTTTTGGTAAGTAAAAAAAGCTGGATTGGAAGACAAACCCTAATAAGCGGTGACCTTTACAGCTGTTTAAATATACAGCTGTAATTAAATTACAGCTGTAATTAAATATAACATATCATTTATGACAAAAACTCTTTACCTCTCCATATATCTTTAAATGATTTTCAAATGTAATTTTCTATAAACCCAGAAACACCGTATATTGAATTTAATTAGTTGTACGCCTGTTAGGATAATTCTATTTGGCCGTTATAAGGTCGTGCTATGTTTTGTTTTATGCCAGTTGGTATTATTGATTTTGTTCATTTATAAATAACATTAAATAAAAAATATCAATAAATAAGATTATAATGATTTTCTTGAGCAACTGTGGCCTATGTTATAATATTTTAAATAATAAACCCAATAACCACAAATTAACTTTATTTATTCACCTGACGTACATTTCAGTTACAAGGTAACCATCTTCAGAAGTACTGAACAAATTAATTTAATTTAATACTCTTAACGACTTACTTTTTATAACCTTTGCCGTTGTTTATTTCTCTTCCTCAATTGCTAAGTCAGTAAGAAAGTAATGGTTTATCCATTGACTACGAACCTAATTTCATAGACCTGTGCCTCAAGGAATAAACCTCTCAGAGGAACCAACCCCTGAATTTTTGATAAAACCAATTAGCCTCCGATAAGCCCTGTTCAAGCTACTTTTCGGGTAGTGGAATCTTTGAGAGACACTTGTGATTTAAAGACTATACCTGGATACCTAGTGAACTTATCTTATCTAGAATGAAAACACAGCTAATTGGAAAATATACATTTTTATTTATTTGTTCCAAGGTTCAAATTAATTATTATTGTTTTTATTTAATTTCACAGGATTTTCTTGACTAATTATTTTTTCAAAATTTCATACAACTTGCCATTTAACTAAACATTATTATCTCCTTCTGTTTTTAAATTTTCTTATTATCATTAATTTTACATATAATTTAAATTATCAAAGTTACCATAATTAATTTTGTATATAATTTTGATTAGTAGAGTTAAATTTAACATATTTTAAAATCTGATTCTTTTTCAAACACTTAATATTACTATGTAATGCCTTTAGGCTAGGCCTTGAACAATTAACTTCTTTGGAAGTTATTCATTAGAAATTCACTTAGAAAAAGCCATATAAGATATACATCTTTATACTTAATCCATACATTCCCACAGCGATGGGAATGGAAAGTCAATTTTGAATCTTTATTACTTAAATTTGGGTAACCTAAGAGAGTTGACTAATCAGTCCCTTAGGTTATTCCCATCTTATTTAATTTTGAAATTAAGTTAATATAATTTGAAGTAAAATGTTATTTAAAAAAGAATAATTAAATTGATTATATAACCTTGTACTGTAGAAATCTTTTTATCTTCATTAATGTTGTCATCTGTCGGTCCTGTTACAGCTTCAAGGGTCTTGGTAGGTAGGCGTCTCTCCATAATTTCGGTTAATCTTCTTATTTTCTTTAATTTTGCATTTTGGTGGTCGAAATTTTGTTCTGGGTATATATGAGCCCTTGCTCATATATATCTTCCTTCCCCTGATCACATCGTAGCACTTTTTACTCTGTTTTTAGCACATTTTTTCTTGTCCTGATCGCATGGTACAAAAACACGTCTGCTCGCTTTGAGAGCCTAATGCATTCTGATCTTGGATAGCGTCGTTTTGTCAGGCCTCCTTCTCCAATTTCAAACTTCCCACGTCCCAGTATCCATTTTTCAACTTTTGACCAATCAGAAAGCCGTTGCCATGGCAATTGACTTTGTTTGTTCGGAAATTCTGAACTAAGATTAGTTTCCCTTTTTATAAAAGGCGTTTCTGTATTCTGATGTGTCCTTTGCATTTTTACCTTTTATTTAATAACGTATTTGACTTTATTTCTTCTCATTTAATTTAATTAACTTTTTAACATTCTTAATCCAAAGTTCGACTGTAGCGCTTTCGTTTCGTAGTGACAAGATTTATAATCAATGCCCTAAGCGGATTTTTCCGAAATCAAATATGACTTCTTCTATTATAACCTAATTTCTTAGGCTATTACACTTTAACATTTAATCTTTATTTTTACATAAATACTATTTTCCCTAGCTAGGCCTAATTTACTTTCCTCACATCTTAATTTACATTCTTTATTCCTGATTATTTTTAAGTACAATTATTTTAATAGCCGGCATCTAGGCCTAGTTTGTTATACTACTCAATTACCGTCTTTTTTTTGTTTACATAATTTAGGCTATCCACTTTGAAGTGATAATTTTTCTTATTTCTCATAATTTATGTTTTTTAAGTCTAAAGTTATTTCTGATTTTCTTCATTTTACTATTATTTACCCTAGTTTTAATATTATTATTATTATAATGTTTTAAAATTTTTATATTTAAATTTAGTCAATTATTTAACCCGGTTAGGCTTGATTCTGGTATTCTGTACAATTACCCAGATTCTTTGCATCGGACATTCTGGCCGCTGCAATACGTATATATATATATAAAACATATCTAGCAAAAAAATATTGAGGTTATAAATTTAATTCTTATTTTGTCTTAAACATTGTCATTTCGACATTTGTTATATATATATATATATATATATATATATATATATATATACGTTTTAAATTAAATTAATTTGTTCAGTACATCTGAAGAGGGTTACCTTGTAACTGAAATGTACATCAGGTGAATAAATAAAGTTAATTTGTGGTTATTGGGTTTATTATATTATTTAAAAAATCAATAAATAAGATTACATTAAGTTTTATATTTTGTGTGTTAATACCTTCTCCATAAGGCATTAGAATATTAAACAAATTTCTAAGGAAAACTAAAGAAATACAGATTTCTTTAGCGTTATGTTACGTTGTGTTGTAAATTTTCAAGTCTGAATTTACTAAATTATCCACTGTAAATAATTAACGCAGAATTGCATAACTTTTAAACTTTAATAACTATAAAAATGATAATTTTAAACTTTGGTAAAGAAGAATCGATATAGTGCAAGATATGTATAACTACCCAACATGTCAAAATACATTTCAGATCTCAAGAAAAATTTTAAAACATGGCCCCAAAAATTGAAAACTTTGAATAAAATTTACACTTAATCTTACTGTACAACACACATAAAACTTTATAAGAAATTAAGATCTCTTGATAAAACAGAACAATTTGTTATGGAACTTTACATAGTAGTTATTTTAGAGTTTAATTACAAAGTATCTGGTTAGGATAAGATCGGTTAAAAAGTTTTACTTAGGCGATGTAACTGGTTGAAGTAAAGCGGGTCACCATGTTGTGTAATTTGAAGAGAGTTTATTTTTGAAAGGAGGTACACAAAACAAGAGAATCACATTAGGGCTTCGCCTCTGACAGGATAGTAGTCACAATCGTTAACAGTAGAAAGTATTCAGAGTATCAAGAAAAATATGAATGCAACATACAGGACGACAAGATGGACTTTGGTGCAAAGGAATCTGAAGCATGTATGTATTGACTACCTACATACGACACGATACTTGCAGCTCTGTGCAGTGATGCAATGGGTTTAGTTCAGTCTGTATTAATATTATCCTCCAGTCTGCATGCGGGGGTAGCTTTTCTTCTTCTTATTTTTTATTCCTAAATATCAGTGGCGGTTCTAAAGGCTATCACTGCCATTTTTTTATAGTGACCAGATTGCACGGTTGCGAAAAAATACATTTAAGCAATATGTAAGCGAGCGATTATTAATCATATAACATGATCCATCATAAATAATAATAAAAACGCCAGAACTGCAGCGACCGTGTGACCGTTCGCTCAGTCGCAGACAGTCCAGCTCGGCTTTGTTGCAGGGAAACCTGCAATACGCAGTGACGTCACTCATAATGTAGAAAAAGCATTAGAAGGTCCAGACAAACTGAAACAGTTATGCAGCACTGTAGGGCTCTTATTAGGTTGCTCATGGCCTGCAACCTTGGTAGTGTTCGGTTAAGATCGGCTCCGTCCGAAGAGACGCATCTCCGCTTCGCTCAGAGTTTGTTGACATATGCAGTTAAGAACGAATTGAGACGGATTTGTAAACCCATGTCTTGAGATCCGGTGTCTTAAATAAGTGAAAATAAAAATAAAAAATGCCAGTATATTTACTTCAATAGAATAAATCACAAAGTATTAAGCAGTATCTATCTATTTTACCTATAACACACCTTGTAGTTTTTTAGATTTCGATTACTTTGTCTTTTAAAAAAACTAATAGTTTGACGATCTACAACCCCCATAGGTTTTAGGCACCGCCAATGCTAAATATGTTGCTAGTTATTTTTATCCTGTCTAAAAATATCGTCTTTCGTATAGTAACAATCGCCATTCGGTGGTTGGCTGGTGATATAACATGCCCTTTTGTACAAGACTCCAGTTAACAGAAGAAAAGTTGAATCAAACAAAGAATAACACCTCCGTTGTTAAAGTAACAATTGCCATTTCCTGAGTGGTTGAAGAAATGTAATCATGTTATTTCGTATAGGGTCAAGGCTAAGAGGAGAAAAGTATAAGCCAACGTAAAGTAACACACCCGTTGCTATAGTAACATCCGTTCAGTGAATGGATGCTAATATAACTTTTAGCACACGATCCTAGATAACAGAAGAAACTTTTAATCCAACAAACAATAACAAGCCCGTTGCTGTAATAACTATCTCCATTTACTGATTGGATGGTGAAATATAACATTGCCCATTCGTACAGGACCGTCGCTAACGGGAGATAAATTAAAGCCGACAAAATTTTACCTCCACGATGAATGTAAAACTTACAGACTAAATTGGTGTCATCATTCAACACAACCTACTTGATGGATATCAGGTTTTTAGTTATTACGTATGTAACAGGATAGGAGTTCGAATTAAAAAATATAATTGAAAGAGAAAAAAATATCAAATAAGATTAGGAAATCGGACCTTAAATTATAATACACGAATAGCTATCCCCGCCAACAATTCCGTCACAAAAATTTATTCTCTCACAAAGATGTAATCACGAAAATACCGACTTACTGAAATAAAAATCAATTTGTCCTCTGACATTTGCCGCAACCGGCCTTGGGTCGGCGCAACTAAGATGTGTCGATGGCAATGTCGCAACGTATTTGTAAGGCAATGATTGTGTTTCATTGCTTTTTAAAATCTTCATCACTTGTTTTAAATGTCAGTTGTAAGAAGCTTAAAGGTTAAAGTGATTCTAATAACGCGTGTGCTAATGCCTTCTCAGACAATAACATGTGAAAAGTGCAACGGTCGTACAATTTGATGTCTTTTTCGTCAGCTTTCATTTCATAGAATTACAGACTTGTAAATTGCGTCACTATTTGTAGACCTGAAATGAATGTTTATATTTACAAAAACGGCTAATTGCCAAAAGGATATTAGGTTTGATTTAATGTCGAAAATGGTTTCTGGTTTTTAAATTATTGCGTATATTATTACAATAAAAATGTCTAGGTTTCTTTATTTGATTCTTTTGGTAGTTAAAAAAATGAGCTTCAATGACTATTAAAATCTACGAATGGTTTGAGAAAATTGTGGAAAAAGGAAGGAATAAGGAAGGACGATACACTTTATAGAATCTAAGGATGATCATATGTTTAAGGTTGCCTACCTCAAGGTGATCTACTCCCTACTTAATTAATATGATATATAGACCTACTTGTGAAAAACGATAAATAGAATGGATGAAACTAGAAAAGATACGACATGAAAATGTTACTGGAAGAGCGGACTGTCGCCTCTCTTCTCTGCAGTTGAGATCCAATTACTCAAACAAAGGAAAGCTTTTATTTAAACCCTTTGGAGCATCCCATGCCGTCAGATATCATAAAAGTTCAATTCATAGACCTCAAAATCAAATTAACATCGTAGGTTTTACCGTGGATGATGGCTATCCTGATACTTAACCTCTCACTTAAGCTTTGCCTATGACCACTGCAATCTCTGTACTATTAGTGGTTTACCGGTACTTTCATCCCTGATATTCGCCCAAGTCCTGATGCTCTACCTCTCACTTAAGCTTTGCCTATGACCACTGCAATCTCTGTCCTTTTAGTGGTTTACCGGTACTTTCATCCCTGATATTCGCCCAAGTCCTGATGCTTCACCTCTCACTTAAGCTTTGCCTATGACCACTGCAATCTCTGTCCTATTAGTGGTTTACCGGTACTTCCATCCCTGATATTCGCCCAAGTCCTGATGCTTCACCTCTCACTTAAGCTTTGCCTATGACCACTGCAATAATTGTACTATTAGTGGTTTACCGGTACTTTCATCCCTGATATTCGCCCAAGTCCTGATGCTCTACCTCTCACTTAAGCTTTACCTATGACCACTGCAATCTCTGTCCTATTAGTGGTTTACCGGTACTTTCATCTCTGATATTTGCCCAAGACCTGATGCTCTACCTCTCACTTAAGCTTTGCGTATGACCACTGCAATCTCTGTCCTATTAGTGGTTTACCGGTACTTCCGTCCCTGATATTCGCCCAAGTCTTGATGCTCTACCTCTCACTTAAGCTTTGTCTATGACCACTGCAATCTCTGTCCTATTAGTGGTTTACCGGTACTTTCATCCCTGATATTCGCCCAAGTCCTGATGCTTCACCTCTCCCTTAAACTTTGCGTATAACCACTGCAATAATTGTACTATTAGTGGTTTACCGGTACTTTCATCTCTGATATTTGCCCAAGACCTGATGCTCTACCTCTCACTTAAGCTTTGCGTATGACCACTGCAATCTCTGTCCTATTAGTGGTTTACCGGTACTTCCGTCCCTGATATTCGCCCAAGTCTTGATGCTCTACCTCTCACTTAAGCTTTGTCTATGACCACTGCAATCTCTGTCCTATTAGTGGTTTACCGGTACTTTCATCCCTGATATTCGCCCAAGTCCTGATGCTTCACCTCTCCCTTAAACTTTGCGTATAACCACTGCAATAATTGTACTATTAGTGGTTTACCGGTACTTTCATCTCTGATATTTGCCCAAGAAATGATGCACTACCTCTCACTTAAGCTTTGCGTATGACCACTGCAATCTCTGTCCTATTAGTGGTTTACCGGTACGTTCATCTCTGATATTTGCCCAAGACCTGATACTTCACCTCTCACTTAAGCTTTGCGTATGACCACTGCAATAATTGTACTATTAGTGGTTTACCGGTACTTTCATCCCTGATATTTGCCCAAGTCCTGATGCTCTACCTCTCACTTAAGCTTTGCGTATGACCACTGCAATAATTGTACTATTAGTGGTTTACCGGTACTTTCATCCCTGATATTCGCCCAAGTCCTGATGCTCTACCTCTCACTTAAGCTTTGCCTATGACCACTGCAATCTCTGTCCTATTAGTGGTTTACCGGTACTTTCATCTCTGATATTCGCCCAAGACCTGATGCTCTACCTCTTACTTAAGCTTTGCGTATGACCACTGCAATAATTGTACTATTAGTGGTTTACCGGTACTTTCATCTCTGATATTTGCCCAAGACCTGATGCTCTACCTCTCACTTAAGCTTTGCGTATGACCACTTCAATCTCTGTCCTATTAGTGGTTTACCGGTACTTCCATCCCTGATATTCGCCCAAGTTCTGATGCTCTACCTATCACTTAAGCTTTGCCTATGACCACTGCAATCTCTGTCCTATTAGTGGTTTACCGGTACTTCCATCCCTGATATTCGCCCAAGTCCTGATGCTCTACCTCTCACTTAAGCTTTGTCTATGACCACTGCAATCTCTGTCCTATTAGTGGTTTACCGGTACTTTCATCTCTGATATTTGCCCAAGACCTGATGCTCTACCTCTCACTTAAGCTTTGCGTATGACCACTGCAATCTCTGTCCCATTAGTGGTTTACCGGTACGTGCATCTGTGATATTTGCCCAACACCTGATGCTTCACCTCTCACTTAAGCTTTGCGTATGACCACTGCAATAATTGTACTATTAGTGGTTTAAAGGTACTTTCATTCCTGATATTTGCCCAAGTCCTGATGCTCTACCTCTCACTTAAGCTTTGCCTATAACCACTGCAATCTCTGTCCTATTAGTGGTTTACCGGTACTTCCATCCCTGATATTCGCCCAAGTCCTGATGCTCTACCTCTCACTTAAGCTTTGCCTATGACCACTGCAATCTCTATCCTATTAGTGGTTTACCGGTACGTTCATCTCTGATATTTGCCCAAGACCTGATGCTTCACCTCTCACTTAAGCTTTGCGTATGACCACTGCAATAATTGTACTATTAGTGGTTTACCGGTACGTTCATCTCTGATATTTGCCCAAGTCCTGATGCTCTACCTCTCACTTAAGCTTTGCCTATGACCACTGCAATCTCTGTCCTATTAGTGGTTTACCGGTACTTCCATCCCTGATATTCGCCCAAGTCCTGATGCTCTACCTCTCACTTAAGCTTTGCCTATGACCACTGCAATCTCTGTCCTATTAGTGGTTTACCGGTACGTTCATCTCTGATATTTGCCCAAGACCTGATGCTTCACCTCTCACTTAAGCTTTGCGTATGACCACTGCAATAATTGTACTATTAGTGGTTTGCCGGTACGTTCATCTCTGATATTTGCCCAAGTCCTGATGTTCTACCTCTCACTTAAGCTTTGAGTATGATCACTGCAAATTTTGTACTATTAGTGGTTTACCGGTACGTTCATCTCTGATATTTGCCCAAGACCTGATGCTTCACCTCTCCCTTAAGCTTTGCGTATGACCACTGCAATAATTGTACTATTAGGGGTTTACCGGTACTTTCATCCGTGATATTTGCCCAAGTCCTGATGCTCTACCTCTCACTTAAGCTTTGCGTATGACCACTGCAATCTCTGTCCTAGTAGTGGTTTACCGGTACGTTCATCTCTGATATTTGCCCAAGACCTGATGCTTCACCTCTCACTTAAGCTTTGCGTATGACCACTGCAATAATTGTACTATTAGTGGTTTACCGGTACTTTCATCCCTGATATTTGCCCAAGTCCTGATGCTCTACCACTCACTTAAGCTTTGCCTATAACCACTGCAATCTTTGTCCTATTAGTGGTTTACCGGTACTTCCATCCCTGATATTCGCCCAAGTCCTGATGCTCTACCTCTCACTTAAGCTTTGCCTATGACCACTGCAATCTCTGTCCTATTAGTGGTTTACCGGTACTTTCATCCCTGATATTTGCCCAAGTCCTGATGCTCTACCTCTCACTTAAGCTTTGCCTATGACCACTGCAATCTCTGTCCTGTTAGTGGTTTACCGGTACTTTCATCCCTGATATTCGCCCAAGTCCTGATTCTTCACCTCTCCCTTAAGCTTTGCGTATGACCACTGCAATCTCTGTCCTATTAGTGGTTTACCGGTACTTCCGTCCCTGATATTCGCCCAAGTCCTTATGCTTCACCTCTCACTTAAGCTTTGCGTATGACCACTGCAATAATTGTACTATTTGTGGTTTACCGGTACTTTCATCCCTGATATTTGCCCAAGTCCTGATGCTCTACCTCTCACTTAAGCTTTGCGTATGACCACTGCAATATTTGTACTATTAGTGGTTTACCGGTACTTTCATCCCTGATATTCGCCCAAGTCCTGATGCTTCACCTCTCACTTAAGCTTTGCCTATGACCACTGAAATAATTGTGCTATTAGTGGTTTACCGGTACTTTCATCCCTGATATTCGCCCAAGTCCTGATGCTCAACCTCTCACTTAAGCTTTGCGTATGACCACTGCAATCTCTGTAATATTAGTGGTTTACCGGTACTTTCATCCCTGATATTTGCCCAAGTCCTGATGCTCTACCTCTCACTTAAGCTTTGCGTATGACCAATGCAATAATTGTACTATTAGTGGTTTACCGGTACTTTCATCCCTGATATTCGCCCAAGTCCTGATGCTTCACCTCTCACTTAAGCTTTGCGTATGACCTCTGCAATAATTGTACTATTAGTGGTTTACCGGTACGTTCATCCCTGATATTCGCCCAAGTCCTGATGCTTCACCTCTCACTTAAGCTTTGCCTATGACCACTGAAATAATTGTACTATTAGTGGTTTACCGGTACTTTCATCCCTGATATTCGCCCAAGTCCTGATGCTTCACCTCTCACTTAAGCTTTGCGTATGACCACTGCAATCTCTGTCCTGTTAGTGGTTTACCGGTACTTTCATCCCTGATATTCGCCCAAGTCCTGATGCTTCACCTCTCCCTTAAGCTTTCCGTATGACCACTGCAATAATTGTACTATTAGGGGTTTACCGGTACTTTCATCCCTGATATTCGCCCAAGTCCTGATGCTTCACCTCTCACTTAAGCTTTGCGTATGACCACTGCAATCTCTGTCCTGTTAGTGGTTTACCGGTACTTTCATCCCTGATATTCGCCCAAGTCCTGATGCTTCACCTCTCCCTTAAGCTTTGCGTATGACCACTGCAATAATTGTACTATTAGTGGTTTACCGGTACTTTCATCCCTGATATTCGCTCAAGTCCTGATGCTCTACCTCTAACTTAAGCTTTGCCTAGGACCACTGCAATCTCTGTCCTATTAGTGGTTTATCGGCACTTTCATCCCTGATATTCGCTCAAGTCCTGATGCTCTACCTCTCACTTAAGCTTTGCCTATGACCACTGCAATCTCTGTATTATTAGTGGTTTACCGGTACTTTCATCCCTGATATTTGCCCAAGTCCTGATACTCTACCTCTCACTTAAGCTTTGCGTATGACCACTGCAATAATTGTACTATTAGTGGTTTACCGGTACTTTCATCCCTGATATTCGCCCAAGTCCTGATGCTTCACCTCTCACTTAAGCTTTGCCTATGACCACTGAAATAATTGTACTATTAGTGGTTTACCGGTACTTTCATCCCTGATATTCGCCCAAGTCCTGATGCTTCACCTCTTACTTAAGCTTTGCGTATGACCACTGAAATAATTGTACTATTAGTGGTTTACCGGTACTTTCATCCCTGATATTCGCCCAAGTCCTGATGCTTCACCTCTCACTTAAGCTTTGCGTATGACCACTGCAATCTCTGTCCTGTTAGTGGTTTACCGGTACTTTCATCCCTGATATTCGCCCAAGTCCTGATGCTTCACCTCTCCCTTAAGCTTTGCGTATGACCACTGCAATAATTGTACTATTAGTGGTTTACCCGTACTTTCATCTCTGATATTCGCCCAAGTCCTGATGCTTCACCTCTCCCTTAAGCTTTGCGTATGACCACTGCAATAATTGTACTATTAGTGGTTTACCGGTACTTTCATCCCTGATATTCGCCCAAGTCCTGATGCTTCACCTCTCCCTTAAGCTTTGCGTATGACCACTGCAATAATTGTACTATTAGTGGTTTACCGGTACTTTCATCCCTGATGTTTGCCCAAGTCCTGATGCTCTACCTCTCACTTAAGCTTTGCCTATGACCACTGAAATAATTGTACTATTAGTGGTTTACCGGTACTTTCATCCCTGATATTCGCCCAAGTCCTGATGCTTCACCTCTCACTTAAGCTTTGCGTATGACCACTGCAATCTCTGTCCTGTTAGTGGTTTACCGGTACTTTCATCCCTGATATTCGCCCAAGTCCTGATGCTTCACCTCTCCCTTAAGCTTTCCGTATGACCACTGCAATAATTGTACTATTAGGGGTTTACCGGTACTTTCATCCCTGATATTCGCCCAAGTCCTGATGCTTCACCTCTCACTTAAGCTTTGCGTATGACCACTGCAATCTCTGTCCTGTTAGTGGTTTACCGGTACTTTCATCCCTGATATTCGCCCAAGTCCTGATGCTTCACCTCTCCCTTATGCTTTGCGTATGACCACTGCAATAATTGTACTATTAGGGGTTTACCGGTACTTTCATCCCTGATATTCGCCCAAGTCCTGATGCTTCACCTCTCACTTAAGCTTTGCGTATGACCACTGAAATAATTGTACTATTAGTGGTTTACCGGTACTTTCATCCCTGATATTCGCCCAAGTCCTGATGCTTCACCTCTCACTTAAGCTTTGCGTATGACCACTGCAATCTCTGTCCTGTTAGTGGTTTACCGGTACTTTCATCCCTGATATTCGCCCAAGTCCTGATGCTTCACCTCTCCCTTAAGCTTTGCGTATGACCACTGCAATAATTGTACTATTAGTGGTTTACCGGTACTTTCATCCCTGATATTCGCCCAAGTCCTGATGCTTCACCTCTCCCTTAAGCTTTGCGTATGACCACTGCAATAATTGTACTATTAGTGGTTTACCGGTACTTTCATCCCTGATATTCGCCCAAGTCCTGATGCTTCACCTCTCCCTTAAGCTCTGCGTATGACCACTGCAATAATTGTACTATTAGTGGTTTACCGGTACTTTCATCCCTGATATTTGCCCAAGTCCTGATGCTCTACCTCTCCCTTAAGCTTTGCGTATGACCACTGCAATAATTGTACTATTAGTGGTTTACCGGTACTTTCATCCCTGATATTTGCCCAAGTCCTGATGCTCTACCTCTCACTTAAGCTTTGCGTATGACCACTGCAATCTCTGTCCTATTAGTGGTTTACCGGTACTTTCATCCCTGATATTCGCCCAAGTCCTGATGCTTCACCTCTCCCTTAAGCTTTGCGTATGACCACTGCAATAATTGTACTATTAGTGGTTTACCGGTACTTTCATCCCTGATATTCGCCCAAGTCTTGATGCTTCACCTCTCACTTAAGCTTTGCGTATGACCACTGCAATAATTGTACTATTAGTGGTTTACCGGTACTTTCATCCCTGATATTCGCCCAAGTCTTGATGCTTCACCTCTCACTTAAGCTTTGCGTATGACCACTGCAATAATTGTACTATTAGTGGTTTACTGGTACTTTCATCCCTGATATTGGCCCAAGTCCTGATGCTTCACCTCTCTCTTAAGCTTTGCGTATGACCACTGCAACAATTGTATTATTAGTGGCTTACCGGTACTTCCATCCCTGATATTACGCTTGCACAGTAGCCAGTCAGACATATCTGCGGATCGTGAGCGTAAAAGTAGAGACATTATAGAGTTTTTCACCTTTCCTTCTACATCCCCGACTCGTAAATAGTTTACGTGAGATTTCTGGGCATCTTGTTTAAAACTCTAAGCTTGAGCCACGTTCAGATTAATTTTATAGAGTAGCAGGAACGAGACGGAAAAGGTTCCGTCATCAAAGTTTGACAGGCACCATATATTCCTTACTAAGGTTAGTATATGTTTCACAATGGTTTGTTAAAGCACCAAGAAAGCGACTCTACGTTTCAGTTCTTTCACAACCTAGAAATTCAAATATATATATATATATATATATATATATATATATATATATATATATGTATATTTAATAAATTAAATATATTACAAGAAAACATATCACCATATTTAATATATATATTTAATAAATTAAATATGTTACAAGAAAACATATCACCATATTTAATATATATTTTATATATTTTTTAAAAACAACATAGGTTATCCAAATACAAGAATATTTATTAATTTATATTCAAAGCTTTTCGTTGGTAAACAGTACCAACATCATCAGGAATGAAAATTAGAATAATGTAAAAGCTTTGAATATAAATTAATAAATATTCTTGTATTTGAATAACCTATGTTGTTTTAAATTATTAAACAAGGAAAAGTATTATATATATATATATGATGAACAGTTACTATCTGGAGTACACCCGTTCATTCTGCAGTCCATAAATTCGAAGTTCCGACGTTTCGCTAGAATCTCATCCAGCATTGACGAGGTGAACCCAACAACAGTAGAAGAGCGTTGTTGGGTTCGCTCTTCTACTGTTGTTGGGTTCACCTCGTCAATGCTCAATGAGATTCTAGCGAAACGTTGGAACTGCGAATTTATGGACAGCAAAATGAACGGATGTACTCCAGATAGTAACTATTCATCATATTATTCCATCCGTGAAAGAATACGTATCAGCATATGTATATATATATTTTTTTCTACGTTAAGGATCCCGTTAGTCTTTATTTCTTCTTCGGAACTTCGTTTTTCCTAAGACTTCCTTTTTAGTGACTCTCTTCATTGATTCTTTAGGTTGGTAACTGTATTTACGTATATGATTACTGTAGCGGGAAAAAGGTCTATATGAGGTCTCACAATGTGTTATTAGTCTACACACAGTGTTTGATTCCAATGTCTGTATCATACATGATTCATTCCCCCCTATGGTATGTTCCGTGTATGTAAATGGTGAGTATCGATAGTAGCTCCACCCAGAAGACATCTGTCACAGATTTCCTTAGCCTACTTCTTTGCTCTATTCCAAGAATAGCAGAAGCAGTCATTCACGTCACCCCTTTCGCCCTCCTTCAATAGAGAGTGTGTTGTTAATGATACAGTTTCGTGACCTGTGCTGGAGAGAAGTCGCAACAAAGTCAAGAACCCTGGCTCAGGCAACTTTAATGAGGTAGGAAGACACGCAATGAGAAATCCAATTATTGGTAAAAAAAACATCGCCAACCAAGTCACGCTTAGTTTGATCTGGCCTTGTTTACTTGAATTCAATTACGCGCACTGTATGAGAAAGCAGTGAAAAGAGGAAGAGGCACTTGGGTATGAAAGAGTTACAGAACTTGACAGAATGCCACGATTTTGGAAGGCTTATAGCTGCTGCAAGAAGTACGGCATTATGATCTGATTTCCGCCGGCACTCCCTTGTCTTTATTTTTGGAAAACGATAAAACCCACTAATCAAGAGAATGTTATACTGAAGTACATGCATTCTTCTGTGCAATGCAGAAATGCAAATCTGGGCATGCATGGAGTTGAATAGATAAACAATTAATATAAAAAGAATGAACAATTCTTACTTAAGTCAAACAAAAATTTTATTTTTGTTTCTTTTTATTTTATAATTACAATTAATATAAATATGTATATACACATGTCAGAATAAAAATATAAAGTGCCAGAAAAAGAGAATATCCTTGCATTTATCATTTTCCTTTCTATGTATGATATTGAACTATTAGTTTTGTTTGTTACTATTTAAACGCCTTCTTTTTTTTTCACTTGCATTAAGTGCTGTAGTTATTAAGTGAACGATGTAAGTAGGAAAGAATAAGGAAAGTAATGTGAGTAGGCAAGAATAAGACAAAGAATGTGAGCAGGAAAGAATAAGGAAAGGAATATGAGTAGGAAATAATAAGGGAAGAAATGTGAGTAGGAAAGAATAACGGTAGGAATGTGAGTAGGAAAGAATAAGGAAAGGAATTTTAGTAGGAAATAATAAGGGAAGAAATGTGAGTAGGAAAGAATAAGGAAAGAAATGTGAGTACGAAAGAATAAAGGAAGGAATGTGAGTCGGAAAGAATAAGGAAAGGAATGTGAGTAGGAAAGAATAAGGGAAATGATATGAGTAGGAGAGAATAAGGGAAGGGATATGAGTAGGAATGAATAAGGGAAGGGATGTGAGTAAGAAAGAATAAGGAAATGTTTTTGCCTTCCTTTCACAATGTCAATTTGTGAAGCAATTTTCAATACCATTTATCCAGTTTGTTTGTTTATTTTATTCTTTTCATTCATTTTAATTCTTTAAACAATATTAACGATATTATGTGGTAACCATGGCAACAATTTAAGATTGTACTATGGAGTTTTCAATGACAACCTGATGGGAGCAAAAGAAACATTCATATCCATCTTTAAGTAATGTACTCCCATCGAAGGGAAAGTTGGCTCAGTGGCAAAAGCGCTACAAATTGAACATGATGATACTCGGTTTGAATCCGATCTAGACCACATAAGTTTTTATAATTTAATTATTGAATAGATTATGAAAAAACTATGTTAACATCAATTGTCATCCACTAAAGGTTAAAAGAAATGTATTTGATTGGATAAATAAAAATGTATTTTAGTAGCGAATGAAAATTTGTACAAGATATATATATATATATATATATATATATATATATATATATATATATATATATATATATATATAAGGAAAGTGTGAGCTAACGAAAGGATTTTTAAAAAAAGACGAAACATATTGAAACTGAATAACAATGAACTAAAAAGAATAGTTCAGGTAACTAGTGGCCTATACTAAGAATTCGTAATACAAGACAACGGCGGTTAGAATGTTTATCATAAACCCTTTAAAAAAATCCCAAATTATTAGCACTTTGCATTTATTTCGCCTAAACCTACCCTCGCATTAAACACACCACCTGATACTACCTCGTATGCTAATGCGATAACGCTTCCATCCCACGCGATACCAAAGAACGCTGTTTATTGTTAAACATTATCATGTATACAAGGGAATTTCATTTACATACGTTCACGCAGAGTCGCCAGATTCCGTCACCAGATGGCAGACTTGTTATCCTGAGCGGAATTTTTAACTAGATTTATTATGGTAATAATTTCATTACCGAGGGAGGATTGCAGTTGACTTTGAGAAGGGTAGAAAGGAATTTTAAAACTGCTGAGATATTGTGAAGCAATATTTGCTTTTTCGCGCAGGCATAAGATGAAATCTAAGTATTAAGGTTATTTAATGTCGGCAAATACTTTTATCTCGATTCAAAATTAAGTACTCATGTTTTCTGCGTAAATAATCAATACTCATTCTCTCAGAAACGAACCCCTTAGAATATGGGTTCCCAAACTGGGGGGGGGGGGCAAGAAGGCAAGTAAGAGGTGAGCGAGACCAGTTGGGAAATAGTAATATAAATTCTTTTTAGTTAAAATTTAAATAGACAATTTACTAAAATTTTAAACTAAATTTACAAATCAGATTTGTTTTACATAGGTAATTTTATTGGTCATGATGTTTAGAAAATTTAAATTAAATGTATCAATTTATAAAAGAAATATATGTAAAGCTTGTGCAAATCTTGTAAACTTTAAATTAAACCAACATTGCAGCTTGAAAAGAATAGTGTCATTTTCAGCATGTGTTGCAATAAAAACAAAATATAGGAAAACCTGATGACTTGCGTTGTGCCTTATTAAAATACGACCTCAAATAGGCATGCTAGTGAAAAAAATGCAAGTTCATCTATCTCATTACCAGATTTTTCTCTTATCAGTTAAAATTTACCTTGGGAATTAAAACTTGTATCATATTTCTTGTTCAAGTATGCATAAATAAATCTTTATATATATATATATATATATATATATATATATATATATATATATATATATATATATATATATATATATATATATATATATATATATATATATAATATTTAATTCTTTTTCATATGCCCATACCATTTATTTATAGTGTAAAGTGTAGGGGGCGTGGGAGAAAAGGTTTGGGAACCCCTACTTAAAGGGAACTATTATTTTCAAAATTTGTAAACTTATTTTTATTTACTTGTTTTCATTTCGAGTTCATATCTCAATATATTAATAGTTTTACTTAATCCAAAATCAAACAACAAACCATTAAAAAAATTTAATAAAACTTATTTGATCTGATTTTTTATAGGTTGAGCGTACATTGGTGAAAGTAGAAAATAATATTAGGTATGTTTACTCTTGCAGAGGCTATTGTTTAAATAAATACGGTCGATTTGAGAGTAAGTTACCAAACTTTATTCAATCAGGCAACGTTTCGATAAGGGCTATGTTATCATCAGGTGTTACTTCTCCTGTATCCTAAAAATAGGGCCGGCACTAACCCTTTGTATACTTTTGAGAACAGAGCATATACGGTTTCATAAACTCACAGCATTTATACCCGTATGTACTCGTAATACAACCAAGAAAGCTAGAAACCACGCCAATCAACCGTATTTATTTAAACAATAAAATAATATTGTTTTACACGAAAAAATGGCCAGCGAACATTAATTTAATTTGATTGATATTACTAAAAAACTAAATAACAACATTCAACGGAAATAAACATCAATATAACTATAGGGCAAAAACATACAGTAATAAACAGATCATAAATAACGCAAACTAGAAAAATATTAAAAAGAAATAATTACATATTTTACCTTATTTACTTTAAAGAGATAAATTACTATCCGATAACAGACAAAAATACGAATTAAATTTAACCAAAAGGTATAAATACGAGATTCACTACATGTGTACTGATGTTTCCGGGATGATACGACTTTGTACAACGGTGCATGAAAAGGTAAATTTTAAAACAAGGAAAAAATTAAAAACTTACTGTTCTATGAAGTAATATTCGAACTACAAAAAAAAATGGAATGATCGAAACAAGGAAAGTTAAGTAAAATCACTTACAGGTAAACTGTAAATACGATAGCAGGGTACATTTGGTGTAATTGAATTTATTGTTAAAGTAAATGTAGTTTTACTTTAGTGGTAAACTAAAACCACATATAATAAAATAATTTAATAAAAACATGTTAAACTATTAGAAATATAATTAAAATATTTTTCAATATAATTTATCAATTTGTTAAGATTTAATGCAAACAGTAATCAAGGGTAAATCAACAATGAGGGATGCGGTCACATTTTGGAGGGGCAAGAGTCACTTCTGCTAGGAGCTCACTGAATAAGAAACTTCAATGCGTAAAATCAAATATTGAAGTTTTATTTTACAAAATAAATTACGTTCAATAGAGCGGTGTTATAATTTTTAAGGTGCAATCACAATATTTAGTTAAAGGGAAAAATCAAATTTTGGTGAAACCATCTTAGCGATTTAATTACATTAAACACATTTCCAGAAGAAAAAGATTCATAATAACTAGGGAAATATATAGTAAACATTTGTGAGTCAATTTAGAAATAAAAATCCCGATTTTATTCATAACATTTAAAAATCAAACTCCAAGTCCGAAAAATTTCAGGACCTTTTATAAAGTTTTAAAATTGCTTCTACTAGCTAACACTCTCCTTATATATATATATATATATATATATATATATATATATATATATATATTGTAAAAATTTTTAATTGTTAGTAAAATCCATTTTTATTCATCCAATCACGTCCAAATATATATATATTTCTTTTAACCAATAGTGGATGACAATTGATATTAACACAGTTTTTTAAAATATTTATTCAATAAATAAATTATAAAACTTTAGGGAAGTCAAGGTCGGATTCGAACTGATTATCTTCTTGTTCAAAATCTAGCGCCTTCAAAGTTAGTCTCGGCAAACCTTCTCTTAGCTGGAAGTGTATTTCTCAAACAGGTGTATGCTTTTTTTCTTTGTCCTCAACTGGTTGTCGTCGAAACCTCCATTGTACAACCTTAAATTGTGCATAAGGTTAATTTCAAACATCATTCAATTTATTTTGTTTTAATTTTCGGACAATATCATAAGTAATGCTGTAGGATTAAAAATGAATGAGACAAAATAGCAAACAAACTGTTTAAAGGTATCAAACCTTGCTTCACAAACAAATAATGCGAAAATAAAGCGAAAAGAAACTACAACACAATGCAAGCGACGATAAAAGACAGCTTATAAATAGTCACAAATAAAAATAATAGTTCAACACCAGACAAAGAAAGGAAAATGGAAAATTATAAGAAATTTGCTTTCTGTTTTGCCACGTAATATTGTTATTCCGACATATGTATATACATATTTATATTAGTTGTAATTATAAAATAAAAAAACTGAAATAAAATTTATCTTAGTTGACTCAAGTAGAAATTGACTTTAAAAATGTTTATTTGTAATACTTGTTTAATGTATAGTGATAGTAGCAATACATGTGAAATCTTTATACTTTGCGGAAAACATTAAATTAATGTTGGGATGTACCAAAGTCAGAAGTTGAACAATTTTGTTTCTACACTTCCGATTGATAAAATTCTCTGTAACATAGAACAGAAAGTATTCCATAACAAATTTTAGTTACCTAGGTCAAGACCTGTTTCTAGTAGAAAAAATCGCTGACTAAACGATTCACAGAAAATTCGGCGAAAACAATTAAACAAAATACCATTGAAATAACAAATCACCAAAAATGGTATTGGAAAGTACAATGAATAGAAAACAATAGGCCGAAAAGTAAAATAATGAAAATTGCAATAGTAAGTAACTGTGAATGCACCGACTGTGAATAACGCAATACACACTTTACCCTAACCTTTCTTAATTCCATTTTTTAAAATTTTGATTAGTATGGAACTCGTTAGGATTATAAATTTCAATTATTAATAATGGCGTTGGAGGCCCATTATATTATTACCGCTTTTAGAGTGCCCTTGATTCGTATATCACTTGATAAACAAGTAAAAATATTTCAGTCACTCATATATAATAAATATGCACTTTTACACAGTACAATTAAAGGAAGATCTTTTAATATAAATTACGTTTATTACATTAATCTCAGGTATACATAAACCCATTCTGTCACACTATACGTAAATATTAGGCATGAAGTTTTTCGGTGAATTTAATTATCAATTAAATTTATCTTCCGACAGTTACTTTATTTTATAGCCGAATTTGATAATATACTTTTGAAACTATTTGAGATAATATTTCGGTCAGTTGTTTTCCATACATTATCTGCATACTGAATTTTTTCAAACGTTAATAATAAAATTTGATTGTCTATGAATTTCTGAAAATGTGTTATCTTGAAATCCATCGCCTTAAAACTAGTTTATACATGACAGAGGTAAGTAACCAATAAAAATAAGTGCTTGTATAGAGTCTTGGAAGGAACATAAATAGTAACAATTGGGCAACCGCCATGTCAGTCTGAGGGTTGGGGGTTGCTCATACATAATGCAAAGGCTTGTAATGTGCACTATCTAAGTACCGCGTCTCAGCCCTGAGAATTATTGATAAGCAGAAGGGATGACTCCCGTCACTTTTCTTTATTGTAAATATGGGGGGCAAATTTATTTCAAATAAAGTCGACTTTTTGCTATTTTCAAGATGAAAAATACTTTTTAGAGCTTTGAAGTCAAAACTAAGGGAGAACACGTTCTTACGTATAGCTTGTTACTTGAACTTCTGCCATGTCTACTTGTCTATATTATCTCGCCATATTCATCTATGTCGCCTCCCACTGCAAATTTTCTTCTTCCTGGAGTTTTATTTCTGTGTGTCAAATACTTTTAATCACCACTCAATCGAATCCTGTTCTTCTTTTGAGCCGATTATGCAATTCCTGTTTTATATTGGGTCAAAATCTTCCCAGAGATATGATCACTCAATAATCGTATGCGTGTGGGTGATGTGATGCTGACATTTAGGTGAAAGAGCTACAGAGGCCAGATTTATTCATCATTACTTATATAAAATGAAGTGAGATGGATAATCCTCGATGGGACGAAGATGAAACGAAGCATAAAATATATGTTAACAAATGGATAGAAAAAGGTTGAAAAAGATACTTAAGACAGATAAGAAACGATTTTCGCATACTGTCAATGAAACGTTTATAAAATAAATTTCCTAATACCTGCAGTGTGGTTCATACAAATTATTGAATGTGTTTGGGAAGTCATTATGGAAATAGCGTCGAATAATATCCTGACATTTAATTTAGAGAGTGGGAAGCATAGTTGAGAGAACTAGGGATGGTCGACATTATCTGTCACGGTGACTTGTCACTCATATTTGTTTCTTGCTGGTGGTACCAGTGATAAAATATGGAAAATGACAATTTCAGTGACAGTGGATCGATAGGTTGTCGATGGTTGCCTCTGTTGTGATTGGGAAAAAAGTCGCAGTCACTGAATGAAACGGTTGTCATTGGTTGACTAGTCGCTGTCACTGGATAAAACAGCTGTCCTTTGTTGATTTGTCGCTGTCACAGGCGATTATCGCTCAAGGCGCTCTGGCTGAAGAGGAGAGAGAAATGTCGTCTCTGTTGTAATTAAGTAAAATGTCGCTGTCGGGACTGAAAAGTTACTTTACCACCGCTGCCACTGGCTGATTTGTCACTGTCAGTGACTCTACTCAATTACGCCGATTCTGTGTTGACGATTTGTATGAGGTTTCCCGACTGTGACAGTGTTGTGTACATTAGAATGTATTTCGCACTAGGTAGTTTGTTCTTAATTTCGTAGGAGTTTATTTTAAAATCTAATGAGCCTTTCGAAAACAAAAAAAGCAAGGTGTGGTATGCCTGCCTGTTATTGGCACAAACAAAGCGGTCTCAGTATCCCTCGTCACCGGTAAAAGTCACTGATTCAAACCTGGCACTGCCACTAAAATCGCCGATCCGTTAAAGTCACTGGATCGACCATCCCTTGAGAACACAAGAGAAGATACCATTACGTGGGGCGCAGCAACAGAGATGGTCGTGAAGAGTACCTCAGTGAGAACGTTTGATGTAGAGTTTTGTGTAGAGCGAAAAAGTAATTGCTTTTATTACGAGATAGGAGATCATGAGTAAACAGTTCATGAATTGGGAAAAAAGTATCAAGAGATCGACTTGGACAACATCACTAATGAACTGTGTTGGAAAAAAATAAAAATACTGTTTATAAACACACGAAGGAAAAAAAGTGACAATGAGATACATCATAAGCTGGAAAATGCAGTGGAAAAAAGGTTGCAAGGGAAGAACTGTTTAGAATTTAAACTGATACCATTAAATCACCTAGTTCATCTCTCAAGAATTATTCTGTTATTTAATAACTAAAACAAATAATGAACTAAAAATTATGATTAAAGTAAAGTTCCAACTTAAGATTTGTTACAGTGAAATATGACGGTTAAATAGATATCCATGTAAGAGAGTAAAATTAGTTTATATGACTTAATTTCTTGCAAATTTATATACTAGGACTAAGTAGGCCTACTTGTATTCCAGTTTAACTTTCTAGCCTAGAAACCGTAAGGGTTGTTGCGTGTGCTGAACTCTGGCGCGAAAAACTGGCATTTCGTGAGGAAGAAGCGTTTAGTCTGCACGAGTAATAGCTAAACATGTTGAAACCTGTGTGCCTATAAATGCTTGACTTGATGCCGAGCTAAATACACGAACATAGAGCGTTTATTATAATCGTGCAACGTCTTTTTCCTCTCTTACCCTTGTTTGATAACAATTCTAATACGTTTTTAAATAATATTATTATTTGTCACGTTTGTAGTTACAAACCTTTATTATTTTATTATTCTTTCCATCAAAATTTCCTAACTAAAAACCATTATTACTAATTTTGATAATATAACTTTAAAAAAGTAAAAAAATAGGATTGTGGTAATGACTTTATTTTATTTTAAACTTACATTAAGCTGTTCAAATTAATTGCAACAAAGGCACGTTAAATTACATTGTTTTTCATCTTGTCTTCATCTCATATAAAAAAAACGTTTAGTAAAGATGCGACAATTTTGTAGTGAACTACACAAAATATAAAACAGCTCAGCTTTCTTAATGACCACATTTCGTAACCGCATTCAACCATACTGTGGGATTAGTAGCCCTATTGAAAATAAAGGGTTAGGAATGATTTTTCTTTCCCTAAGTTAATAAACTCTTTCCATTACTGCAATGAAAAAGAAAATAATGAAATGAAACAGAAAGCGTTTAAAGCAAGATGACAACACCTGATAAAAAACACATAAGGCATCTGTATGGTAGAGAAAAAGGTATCCCCTATGGTACCTCACTTAGTCAATAAATCTATGGGTTAGAGTTCCACGATCTTCTGCTGCCCTATACTCTAAACTAGAAAACAGTTCGATCTAATAAATTACCTTTTCAATATATCTATGGGAAAGAGATCCATGATCTTCTGCCGCCTTCTACTCTAAACTAGAAAACAGTTCGATCTAATAAATTACCTTTTCAATATATCTATGGGAAAGAGATCCACGATCTTCTGCCGCCTTTTACTCTAAACTAGAAAACAGTTCGATCTAATAAATTACCTTATCAATATATCTATGGGAAAGAGATCCACGATCTTCTGCCGCCTTCTACTCTAAACTAGAAAACAGTTCGATCTAATAAATTACCTTTTCAATATATCTATGGGAAAGAGATCCACGATCTTCTGTTGCCCTCTACTCTAAACTAGAAAACAGTTCGATCTAATAAATTACCTTTTCAATATATCTATGGGAAAGAGATCCACGATCTTCTGTTGCCCTCTACTCTAACCTAGAAAACAGTTCGATCTAATAAATTACCTTTTCAATATATCTATGGGAAAGAGTTCCACGATCTTCTGCCGCCTTCTACTCTAAACTAGAAAACAGTTCGATCTAATAAATTACCTTTTCAATATATCTATGGGAAAGAAAACCACGATCTTCTGCTGCCCTCTACTCTAAACTAGAAAACAGTTCGACCTAATAAATTACCTTTTCAATATATCTATGGGAAAGAGATCCACGATCTTCTGCCGCCTTCTACTCTAAACTAGAAAACAGTTCGATCTAATAAATTACCTTATCAATATATCTATGGGAAAGAGATCCACGATCTTCTGCCGCCTTCTACTCTAAACTAGAAAACAGTTCGATCTAATAAATTACCTTTTCAATATATCTATGGGAATGAGATCCACGATCTTCTGCTGCCCTCTACTCTAAACTAGAAAACAGTTCGATCTAATAAATTAGCTTTTCAATATATCTATGGGAAAGAAATCCACGATCTTCTGCTGCCCTCTACTCTAAACTAGAAAACAGTTCGATCTAATAAATTACCTTGTTAATAATGCTATGGGGTTAGAGTTACATGATCTTCTGCTGCCCTCTAGTTTAAACTAGAATAGTTCGATCTGTAAATTACTTGTAAATAAATCTATGGGAAATGTAGCCCTTATATGTACTGGATATGTAATGGTAGCCAAAATTAGCAGATATAGTGCGTTAGCATAGATTATTTCATGGGTAAGAGCAACACAGTTTGAACAAGCCTATAATAGGTTTTTTAAATCAAATTCTTCAAGAACGACGGTCTTTCAGTGATTAAATACCTTGTAAATAAATCTATATGGGAAATGTAGCCCTTATATGTAGTGGATATGTAATGATAGGTATAATTAGCAGATATACTGCGTTAGCATAGATTATTTCATGGGTAAGAGCAACACAGTTTGAACAAACCTACAATAAGTTTTTAAAATCTAAATTAAAAAATATATAGAACATATTTCTAACAAGCGCTTAGGCTAATGGAAAGCGTAAACGGAAAATAAAATCTTTGACTCAGGTAATCGTACGTTCTCAGTTTATTATACCGCAGCAGAAGGAATATATTTAATTACATGTCTTTTATGCGGTTATTCCTTTTTCTGTAAATGTGGAATTATTTGTTTGCTATAGACTTGTAAATACACGGTTGTAACAAAAACGGATTGAAACTGTAAGAAACGTAGAAGTAGGAGCACTGTTGCAAAATTTTGAATCAGCTGTTAATCTCTATTACAGACGTCGATAACTCATCACGCAACCACAACCCGCACGCAAAAACAATGCTAAGGACGGAGCTACACGGCTATAAAACGTCTGCACGCACAGGAGGCTTCAAGGACGGAACTGCAAATTCAGGTGGTATATGAAGAGATTGTATGCAGAGACGAGGCCAAGGGGAGCACGAGAATCTACAATATCCGAGGGTTTAAAGAACCTACAAATGAGCTGCAGAGATATTTATTACTTAGATGGCGCTAAAGACGGAATTTAACATGTATTCATAACCTCCAAGGACAGACGGAGTCAAGCATGATACTAGACACCCATTAGCAACCTGGATTTAAGGATCCAACAATTCACGCCAAGGATGTATAGGCACGGCGACTCTTACTGGACTTGTCGACGAAGAAAGGAGAAAACTATCACTACAAAGATTGGAACAGGTCAAGGGTTATAACACTCAAACCTCCCGTCTTTGGATCTAATAAACACAACTTTCTTTCTTTAAATATACCAAACTTTGCATTCCAAAAACAGATGATTTTTTAAAAACATTTCAAAAGATTTATTGACGTTAAAAAGTTACATTAAATCCTTAAAAATCTACCGAGAAAATAAATTCAGGTAATTTTCCGGTCAGATTTATTCAAATGGTTACTCGCCATATGGAAAATGCTGATCAATATGACGCCTAAAAATTTTATTTTTATCATTATAATTCGTTGTCACCTTGAAAACTTGTCATCTTCGTTTACGATCCTTAATACATGTGAAGTAAGCATTCTTTCCCATTCTCGCAGTGCGATAGGATGTTCGAACCCTTTTCTATCCTCTCAGTGCGAGGGATGTTCGAACCCTTTTCCATTCTCGAGAGGATGTTCGAGACCTTTTCCATTCTCGAGAGGATGTTCGAAACCTTTTCCATCCTCCCAGTGCGAGAGGATGTTCGAACCCTTTTCCATCCTCCCAGTGCGAAATGACGATCGAACCCTTTCCTATCCTCCCAGTGCGAGAGGATGTTCGAACCCTTTTTAATCTATTTACTTACTTACTTACTTCATGCCTTCTTGATATATTCGTCTTACGTTAACAAAAACGTAGAAAAATAATATACAGCTAGAACTTGCCAGTTTTGAGGACAATTTTTACAGACAGTGTTAGTAATTCCGGTTTAGTTTTGTTTCAGGGTTTAATTTTTGTGAGGAGATATTTGTCGATATTGATCATGAATATTCTGATGTTATGATGGATTTTTAATTTCTAAGTTGATATTTTTTTATTCTGTATGAAGCTGAGTGCTGAAGACCAGAATATTACAACAATTAGTACCTTCATTGTTTTACGTAATATTATAAATCAAGCAAACATTACCCTCAAAAAAAGATTTTCTTAACAGTTATTCTACTGTTCATTATACCGTTATAACGGTTGTGACGGTTATTATAATATAATTAGAACTAAAACACTCTACAATATACAATCAACAGTAGGAGAGAGAATGTTACTTCTCGCACGTTTTTGTTACCTGCAATCCAAGCGGCGGTGGTTAAAAAAGACTAAAATTAGTTCACATTAATTAATGTTACATAAATGTTATGTATTCATTAATGTATGTATATTGTATAATTTTAATAGAAAAATGCAAAAACAGTTTATATGTAATTATATACTTTTACTTGCTACTTAGTTCGTTTGTTCATCTTTAAGTTTATGCTAAAAATAAAACCACTAAGTCATTAAAATTTCTCAGCACATGCGCTCCGCTCTAATTCGGTACATTGTTTAAATCTTTGAAATACCGCTTTATAGAGAGGGTATAATTGTCATTATTGTTGTATTATTGCCGTTATAAATTTATAAATAATTTGATAACTATCGGATAACTGACAGTTAAAGGTGTAATTTAACTAAAGGTGCGTGGTATAGAAAGAAATAAAGAACAAGTAAAAAAAAACAAAACTTGGTGCTGACGCTCGCTAAAAAAAACTTAAAAATGAGACATCTAAAAGACGCAATAACTTCAACGTTTGATCTTTAAAAATTACTTGTTGAATTTAAAATTTAAGTACATTTAGTAAGAATTTACTGAGACAGAACGTTTTTTATAGTAATATGTGATCTTAGTTAACGTAGCATTACAATATTGCTACGAAGTATCCTGATAGGATACATTTTATTAAAAAAAAATAAAGTTAGATACGGGATTCTAGTTCGTGTGGCGACACAAAAACCTCTCTAGAAGTTCACTTATCTACGAGTTGCCTTATGTTAGCAAACTTTATTTTACGTTTTTTCTATCATAATATCCATACTAACCATTTATTGTTTAGCTGTTTTGTAATTTAGTATTTCATTGTTCTTTGTTTTATATGCAAACCTTGAGAATATTTACTTTGTGTGAGTGTTTACACAGTGTTGTAAATTAAGTAATTTTTTAAAACATTTTTGTAATTTTATTATTTTTGTGTTATTTAAGACATTCTGCAACATAAAGTATATATATATATATATATATATATATATATATATATATATATATATATATATATATATATATATAATACGTTTTCTTGTTTAATAATATTTATTAATATTATCTTCATTATAATAGTTTTCATAATTTTCATATTGTAATTATTATTATTGTAATTTATTATTATTATTATTATAATTTTCATTCCTGATGATGTTGGTACTCTTTACCAACGAAAAGCTTTGAATATAAATTAATAAATATCTTGTATTTTAATAACCTATGTTGTTTTAAATTATTAAACAAGAAAACGTATTGTACATATATATATATATATATATATATATATATATATGTACAATATATATACATAAAATATATAATATATACATAAAAAATTGACAGGATATTAAAATTCAAGAATTAGTTATAAATTAAGACATTTTTTAAAATTATTAAATATTTCTTGTATTTAAATATCCTTAGTTGTTTAGTTTTGATTGTTATACAATAAAACATATACATATATATATATATATATATATATATATATATATATATATATATATATATATATATATATATATATATATATATATATTAAATATTGTGATAAGTTTTCTTGGAATATAGTTAATTATTAAACATATTTTAAATACAAAAATACTTTTAATTTATACATTTTCAAAGCTTTACGCCAATAAAATAAGAACACAATCTTCAGGGAAACCTTAATTAAAATATCGATAGCATCCGGTTAATCGATATATACCTAAACTTTAATATAGTTTTAATTATTTTTAATTGATAACAATTTTACGCTTTAAATATGTGTTTCTGATACAAGAATGTTATTCTGAAAACGGTATTTTACATTTGAAAACAAAGTTTCTAATTGCATACAAAACAGACGTGTATAGAAAGTTGCTTTTCTCTAAGGATGATCAAAGACATGACTGGATAGACAACTAAATCCGGAGCCTTACCTAGTGACCTCTGCTGTAACAAGTTCCTTTCCTTTCTCTCTCCATAACCTCACTTTACACTGGTAAACGCATAACGAACTCTCTGCGCATCGGAGCGACACTACTACTCAACACGACGGCTCGAAGCAGACTGATCGCGCTGAAGCTCTGATACGGGCAACAAACACTCCCGGCGATTCTCTCTACTTCGTTTTGTATTCAAATGAAATTCAACGCTAGAGGTTCTAATGTTATATAAAGCCATCTATAAATACTAATATTCAACGGTGATCAATATGATATACAGTGGAATGTATTGTCATTTCCTCTTTTATAATGGAATAATAAGAGCTGGTAAAGAGGAAATCAGTAAATAAAATTTCGTCCACTTTTTTACAAACGACTAAAAACGGGTAAAACGTATTAAATAAAAACATTTTAATGGAGTTCTTCCTACGGTTTTTGAAAACCTTCTATTAGTCAACACTCTTCTGATATATTTTGTACAAATTTTCAATAAAATACGCTTTTGATCTTCCAATCAAGTTTAAATACATTTTTTTAAACCTATAGTGGATAAGAATTGATGTTAATACAGTTTAAAAAAATATTTATTCATTAATTAAATAATAAAACAGGGTGGACTAGGATGGATTTGAACTGATTATCTGCGTGCTCGATGTATAGCGCTTACGTACTCAGCCAACTTTCCCAAAGTTGTAAATCTATTTCTCAAAGATGTTTATAATTTTTGCATAGATCTGGTAGTCGTCGAAACCTCCATTGCAGAATAGTAAATTGTTGCCAAGGCTAAAGCATCGAGCTTTGCTTCACAAATAGACAAAAGCGAAAGGAAAGCGAAAAGAAACAACACAATGCAGGCGACGAAAATAGAAGAAATCGTATAAATAGTAACATACAAAAACAATAGTCCAACACCATGTATAGAGAGGGAAATGGAATATTGTAAGAAAATTCCTTTTCTATTTGGTACTTTGTATTGTTATTCTGACATATGTGTATACATATTTATATTAGTTGTATTTATAAAATGAAAAACAGTCAAATAAAATATTTCTTTGTTGATTTAAATAGGGCTTTTTAATATTACTCTTTTATAAATAACATATATGTTACGTTTAAAAAGCAAATTATTTATACATTTTGCTTTTCTTTTAGGATAGGATATATATACGCGTTTGATTACGTTCTTCGAACTTACCGCGAATACTGAAACCAACTGTGTATGAAAAGGGGAAAGCTACGTTCCACATACAAACAAATGTTAAAAATAATCACAACTATACTGTACGCTTATAATACAGTATCGGTCTATATTTACGTAATAGATATTTACATACATATTTTTATTGATTATTTACGTTTTCCTTCAAACCGAAAACACGAGACTTTCATTAAATATTCTCGCTCACACACACAGACACAGACACAGGTAGTAGAGTTTTGAGTAGTAGAGATAGTACAGTATAGCGGAGGTTTAGGGAATAATCAGATTTCTTTATGATAAATAACTACAGTACTATACAAAATACATAATAAATGGAACAACAAAATGAACAAGAAACACAGTTAGGGCAAATTATAAGAATGGAAGACGTTTGGGGAATTGTAGAAATAATGGGAATAAAAGAAACAATAAATGAAGAGATAAGGATTTTGTGGACAGGAAACATAACAGACAAAAAAATAATAAGAAACCGCAGTAGGTATATTAGAAGACAATACAATTTTGATGGAGGTATTAAAAAAGTTAAAGAATCTTGATGATAATATGATAAAGACAAATGATAAAAATGGCATTCAAGGCTACAATAATACTGTTACTAAGATAGGTCCAGGGATATAGATTTAGAAAGAGTAAATAGTAGATTTGTGTCGAACACGCGTGTGTATTCGTCTTCAAGAAATTCTTTTAAAGTCTTGTAAGTTACTAAGAAGTCGATCAGAACATAACATTTTAAAAGACAGAGGAAGTGTTTAGTTTCCTTCAAATTTGTATTGTATATTTCAAATACCCAACACAGAAGACATAAATCTCTTAGAGTTCATGTCGTAGTGTAACCTTTTTAATATACCTTTATAGTTTTTACTTTAATTTTTACAATTTACAAATATTAAAATTTTGCTTTATTCTAAATAGGCCCTAATAATAACTTAAATTTTATGTTCAGTAGAGTCTCGATAGTTCGAGGTAGATGGGACCGAGACCTCTTCGGGTTACACAGAAATACGTTCCTGTATGTTAGAAAAAATATGGGTTTCAATGAATCGCAATACTATAATTAAAAATCCACAAAACTATAATTATGGAACATTATTGATTAATGTACTTACACTTGCAATTTAATGTTGCTTTAGATGCATTGTTCATCACGGTTGCTACATTTTCTGGAAAAAGTTATGTGTCTTATCCGTGTGCTTATAACATCTGTCTGTTGTTCAACACAGCGCATTGGAGTTTCCAAAGGGGCCGTTCCTTCAACGTCACTAATTTTCCTTTCTTGGTCGAACCTTTATCTTTATTGTTGTCATCACTGCCTTCAGCAGTTTCTTGTATAATGCTTTCTCTACAATGCTTACATTTCAAATCACATTGATTCTTCAACTGGGTTAGGCTCATTAGATTTGCGGGTAAAAATAAAGCACGGATTTCATTAGACTACAATTTATCTTCGTCGGGATGCCACGGTGCATTGTCTAACTGAAATTAATTGGAATTTTCTTTCAAATAGATAAAATAGTCTGAAATAGAATTAGGCTCGAAAAATCGGGACTCGGAATATCTTACGTCGTTAACCAGTCAGCAATTTGTAAAACTGTATTTATACGGTGTTAAGTGTTAGGAAATACTAAGATATAATTCTCTTTTGACGATTTCGGCTTCTGCTAATCTAGAATTCAGAAAGTAATTAGAACGAAGCAGAATAAAGCAGTTATTGTACGATATCATACGTCGCGTCGTCACAAAATTTAAAGAAATATAGGATATTTTCTATTATATAGGACATTGGATTTGATGCATATTTAAACGTTACCTGCAAATAATTAAAAATAAAAACTGCTGTCCAGCATAAACCATCATTTTTGACGGTTGGGACAATTATCTTAAGTAAATCGAACTTGTAATGTAATATAATTCCACAATTTTTCCGGGCGGAAAAGCACAAGGTACGTCTAAAAGGTTTACACTTTAATGCTAATGCAATAATAATAATATAGAACTACCGTTGGAGGAGTGTCTGTTTTTCAAGTGACTAGAACTTGTTGAGGTGTCAGGCTGAAGTTAAATTCAAGTTACCGAACACCGTATCCTACGTTGCTTGCTGTCAGTCAGAGTAGAGTAGGCTCCATCTAAAGTTAAAGACAGACACCTAGTAAATATTAAGTGTAAACTTCTTCCCTAAAGCTTTGTTAAACTCAGAGACTCAGGGTTGCAGGGTGTAATTTTAAAGGCTTGAATGGTACAATTATAAATTTAAAGAAGCTGATACTCGAAGAACATATATAGTAACACTTCTATTTTAAATCGTAGGTGTTTTTTCTAATTTACTTTATTTAATACTTAACTTGCAAATGTGACATATTTATTTATAGAATTATTATTATTATTGATTGTTATTTTAATTAACTAGATATAGGTTTTGGGCGCCACTTATCACTGGTAAGCACAATATGATTAATTATAATAATGATTCTCTAGATTACACTGAAATAACAAACACAAATTACTGGTTCTTAATTTAATTTAATTAAGTTATATCAGACAAAATTATTATTTTGATGAGGATTTCTTACTTTACTTTATTTTGGCTTGCTCAATTATAGTAAACTTCAAGAGAATCCTAACCTCATTCTACTACTTAACTTAATTTACATATTAATTTCTATTGCTCTCAGGGTCGCTATATAAGGTTCGGGGATGAAATTCAACAAATGTAAGCTTAAAGTTTATATTTTATACTTCTGATTTACTGAGTATTGCTTTGATCTTAGTAAATGAAAAGTTTGTGACTGGCAGATGAACAAAAACGTTTCATATTCAAGAGTTATTGATAAAGTTTTTAATAAATTTGATAGTCACCTGTTCGTAGCTTATTGTCCTTAAGTTCCATCCGTTCGTCGCGTCTCTATTGGCCTATAACCACAATCACTTCTCGACGATTTATTAATTTTAATAAAAACGCGTGGCTTGCTACTTAATAATCAACTTCCGAGCATCTACCAACTACTACTAAGCATTTGACTTTCGACGATTAACCTAATATTCTATTTGTTAATAAATCAGACGACTTTACTGAATACTTTCTAACTTTTCTATCAACGCGTTGGCTACTACTAAGGATTTGACTTTCGACGATTTACCTATTATTCTATTTGTTAATAAATCAGACGACTTTACTGAATACTTTCTAACTTTGCTATCAACGCGTTGGCTACTACTAAGGACTTGACTTTCGACGATTAACCTAATATTCAATTTGTTAATTAATCAGACGACTTTACTGAATACTTTCTAACTTTGCTATCAACGCGTTGGCTGCTACTAAGGATTTGACTTTCGACGATTTACTTATTATCCAATTCGTTAATAAATCAGACGACTTTACTGAATACTTTCTAACTTTGATGTCAACGCGTTGGCTGCTACTAAGGATTTGACTTTCGACGATTTACCTAATATTCTATTTGTTAATAAATCAGACGACTTTACTGAATACTTTCTAACTTTGCTATTAACGCGTTGGCTGCTACTAAGGATTTGACTTTCGACGATTTACCTAATATTCTATTTGTTAATAAATCAGACGACTTTACTGAATACTTTCTAGATTTGATATCAACGCGTTGGCTACTACTAACCCTTTGTTTGTCGACGATTTACTTAATATAATAATACGAACTGGAGGTATCTTGACCGACGTCTGCTCTCATGTAACGTTCCTGGATGACTCCCCTGAGTAGGAGTTGCCCTACCCTGGGACAACTACCCCTAACTCGGCCGCTACGTAACCTAGGACTATAGGGGTAGTTTTGGATGATGCAGGAGGTCATCGCGCACCTGATCCCAGACCAAGGGGTGGTTTTGTCCACGTTTAGAGGGGTAGGGGGTAGTTTTTCGAAAATTTTTTTATTTTAACCTTACTCGGCCGCTACGTAACCTAGGACTATAGGGGTAGTTTTGGATGATGCAGAGGCTTGACGCTGACCTTCATCCAACCCCTAAGGGCGGTTTTGACCACGTTTAGGGGGGGGTAGGGGGTAGTTTTTCGAAAAAAGTTATTTCTAACCTACTGACCTAAGCTAGCCAAAATGCATCTAACCTAACCTAACCTAAGTGTCGGGGGTGACCTTAGCTACGTTCAGGACCATCTCCGGGGGTTGCTCCGGGGGTGGATTGGGGGTGGGGGGTAGTTTTCGAAAAATTTTTGGAAAAACGTGCCTTGACCGATAGGGTGAGTCTAGAGTGTATTATTGCGTCGGTAGGGGTAGTTTCACCTAGGGGTAGTTTTTACAAAAAATATGAAATTGCCAAAAATCGATCGGCTGGACCAACAGACAGTACGGGATACGTGTAGAGTCCAGTACGGGCTGCTGCGGGGGCGGTTCACCTGGGGGGTAGTTCTTAAATAAAACACGAAAATGCCGAAAATCGATCGGGTTGATCGAAAGACCGTCCGGGATATGTGTAGAGTCTATTATGGACCATTGCGGGGGTGGTTTCACCTGTGGGTTGTCTTCAGAATGCCAAAAATAATAGGCGGAATAGCTCCGGTGGAGGGGTAACTTTTGGAAAGACTTAATGGTTATCTGAAGTAAGGCCTCTTAGGTAGTGTAACCCAGGAATAGCTCCGGTGGAGGGGTAACTTTTGGAAAGACTTAATGGTTACCTGATGACGTATCAGCGCTCGAGCAACTCTATGCAAGTAGTAGGCTCACCCTAACTATAGTGGTCTACCCCAAATGAATCGGGTGATGAGGGGCCCAGGGTAAACGACTGCCAAACTCAAAATTTGTCTATCCTACTAAATTAATAAACAATACACTCAGCCTTTAAGTAAAGCTACACAAGAGCAGGGCTAGGATGGTTGCTATACCAACTACCAAGACAAATACCCCCACCAAGTCCTAGGTAAAGCTACCACGGAGTTAGACCTTAGGTAAAGCTAACACGGAGCAAAGCCTCGTGTAAAAGCTATCCCGAAGCCACGCCCTAGGTAAAGTAACCCAGGAACTAGACCTCCGGTAAAGCTACCACGGAGTTAAACCTTAGGTAAAGCTAACACCGAGCAAAGCCTCGTGTAAAAGCTATTCCGAAGTCATGCCCTAGGTAAAGTAACCCAGGAACTAGACCTCCGGTAAAGCTACCACAGAGTCGGAGCTTAGGTAAAGCTACCACAGAGTTAAACCTTAGGTAAAGCTAACACGGAGCAAAGCCTCGGGTAAAAGCTATCTCGAAGCCAGCCGATAGGTAAAGTAACCCTGGATTCAGGCATCAAGTGGGGGTGGTTATCAAATAATATATGAAATTACCAAAAAATGATCGGTTAGATCAAACGACCAACGACCTACATAGAGTTCAAATAGTCAACAAGTTGAATCGACCAATCACAACGCAGGGGCCCGGTAGGCCTACGTAAACGGTCAATGTAAGACGAGAAGGCCTATATAACGTGTTAAACCAATATATATGACAGCCCACATAATGTGTTAAACAAATATGCAAGCCTACATACATACTATGCTAGGCCGACATACTATGTCGGTAAATCACCGGCCAAAGCCTATATGAAACAAGATAGTCTCACCTCATATATCAGGTAGAACCACGGGCAGGCAACCGTATAATATGGGGAGTACTATAAGGTATAGCTAAACCAATATATACGATAGCCCACATAATGTGTTAAACAAATACGCAAGCTTGCATACATACTATGCTAGGCCTACATACATGAATCCCTAAATGCGCCTACTATGTCTGTAAACACAGGCCAAAACCTTTATGACCTGAGCTATTTTCACCTCTTCTATCAGGTTGATCCTGGCAACCGTATAATATGGGAGGTACTATAGGGTACATCTACCAATGCATAACCTATCAAGCCCACGTAAAGGTTTAATATATTTGATGACGTATCCGCGTTCGAGCGACTCAGGTATTAGGCCCACCCTAACTAGAGGGGCAAAGGGTTATGATTGCCAAACTCAAAATTTGTCTATGCTACAAAATAATAAACAAAGCAATAAAGCCCTGTCGTTTCAAGGAATACGCTCGACCGTGTGTTAGACATGTACAGACTTGCAGCGATAACGCATTATCTAAAAACCGCAACGACGGCCGGTGGCCGCTATAGCAGGCTTGAAACCCGCACGGCTGTGTCGTTGTGAATCTAGGCGCATGTTTATGATCTGAATACTGTATCAAATTACTATGTAATATCGTCATACCACGGTATACATATATATAATCAGAAATCAGTGTAAATAATGAAATAGCATCAATGGATATATCCTATAGCTGCAAATGTATCTAGATATAAAAGGTATATATGGAGAAACACTAATAAAGAGGCCCATCACAAAACGTGAATAAATATATGTTATAAAACGATCCTAAAACGGTGCTAAACCAACATGCTATCATACATATTCGTATATACCATGTTAAGCCTACATACGTGATAGTCCACATAATGTGTTAAACAAATATGCATGTAAACCTGCATACATACTATGCTAAGCCGACTTACATGGGCCTACTATGTCGGTAAACCGCCGGCCAAGGCCTATATGATCTAAGCCTGACACACATTTACACCTCGTCTATCAGGTAGAACCTGACAGCTGTATAATACGGGAAGTACTATATGGTATAGCTAACAAAGCATAACCTATCACGCCCATCACGGTCAACAAATATTACAATATAATTTTAAAAAAAAGTCGCGCAACCTATATACATACAGTGCTAAGCCAACATTCAGGCATATATACTATGTTAAAACAGCGTGCAATATACTCTAAATAGCCAAATATACGTTGTTAAACCAATATGCAGGTTAACCTATATACATCCCGTTACCCACATATGCCTATATAATATGTTAAGCCTGTATAAGTGATTGCCCTTATAGTGTGTTCAATAAATATGCGTGTAAACCAAATAAATACTCTGGTAAGCCAGCGTGCATGCTATCATACATAGGCGTATATACTATGTTAGGCCTACATTTCGCGTTAAACAAACATGTGTAAGCCACCATACATATTATGCTAAGCCGACAAGGGCCTGAACACATTATATCCACTGCATAGTTTAGCTAAACGGCTATCACACACTATCCTACAGGTACCACATAATACCTGATCAATAACACATAGTATCCAATGCATAGCCTGACGAAGGTTTAATATATAGTATCCAGAGGCCTCGCTAACGATTAACACGTTGTATCCATAAGGCCTACTATGTCGGTAAACCACAGGCCCAAGCTTATATGATCAGAGTCCGACACACATTTTCACCCCGTCTATCAGGTAGAACCTCGGGCAGGCGGCTGTATAATACGGGAAGTACTATATCGTATAGCTAACAATGCATAACCTATCACGCCCATGACGGTCAGCAAATACTACAATATAATTAAAAAAAAAGTCGCGCAACCTATATACATACAGTGCTAACCAATATAGGCATATATACTATGTTAAACCAACATGCAATATAATCTAAATAGCCATATATACGCTGTTAAACAAATATGCGTGTAAACCTACATAAATACTATGGTAAGCCAACATGCATGCTATCATACTATGTTAAGCCCAAATACATAATAGAATACATAATGTGTTAAACATATATGTGTGTAAGCCAGCATAGATATTATGCTAAGAAGACATGGACCTACAAAGTATATTCGGTGCATAGTTTAGCTAATGGATATCACACACTAACCTACAAGCTGCCCACAAATTACCACATAATACCTGATACATAGCCCGGATAATCATTATCACATAGTATACGATGCAAATCACGACTAGGGCTAACACAATATATCCAAACCATAGCCTGACGATGGCTTAACATATAGTATCCGATGAGAAGTATGAATACAAAGTAACACATAATATCCGTTGCATAGCTCGGCTAAAGTTCGTCATATAGCACCCGAAGTATAGCTTGACAAACACATAGCATCTCATGAGTGGCGTGATATAAGGTAACACATAGTATCCGATACACAACCTAGGATCGAATATGACGTCATCCAGGTGGAGAACAAGATGGCTGTAATGTTGATACCGAGTTCAAAAGGGCTATGGTGGCTAAGACCTGTGTAGGCTAGATCAAATAACCAACGTTTCAACTAAAATACTGTCTTACGCGTCGTTTAACCAACCAACATACGTGAAGTTCAAACGAACAGCATTGACACCAAGTCCAAATAGGATATGGCGGCTATGCCCAGAACAGCGTTTCAGCTAATCAAAATGAAAAACTTACGCTAATCAACCAACATCTACACCGAGGTCAAATGGGTTATGGTTAGCGAAGGCACTAGCAAAAGCTTTAAGCCTTAGACATAATTATAGCTATCAACGCATACCAAAATAGCTATGCAGAAACTGTCAAGGCCATTACACATATTGTACAGGTATGTTCTCCATCAAACCGAGACTTTAGACACCATCTCTGTAAAACAGCTAACAAATTATACTCTACCACAATAGGTATGTCAAAACTGTTACCGGCTCATAATCTAAGACAGTGGTTACGTAACGCCCTTTATCAATTTAAGACCTTAAGAGATATCTTCGTAAAAACAGCTACCAATCCATACTATATCACAATAGTTACGTTAGAGCTACCGCTGCTCACCCTACCATAATAGCTACGTACAGACGGTTAATAATGTATAACCTATCACAAGACTTATGTAAAAACAGCTAGGCATAACCTGTCACACAATAACTGCGTAAAGGCAGCTAACAAGGCCTACCCCATTAAAATAGCTACGAAAAGATAACATCCAATACATACCCTATCATATTAGCTATGTAAAGACAATAAATGCGTAAAGGCAACTAACAATGCCTACCCCATTAAAATAGCTACGAAAAGATAACAACCAATACATAACTTATCATAATAGCTATGTAAAGACAGCTAAAGATGCATAACCTAACTCAGTAATGATTGCTATTAAATAATGAACCATTACACTAGCCACGTAAAGACAGCTACCAACATCACAATAGCTACGTAAAAACAGTTATCGATCCGTGACCAAGATAATACTTACGTAAGATCTATATCAGTGCTAAGACAATAGCTCCGTAAGGAAAACCTACCACTTCATGAACTACGACAACAGCAGGGTGTGGTCGGCCACCAATACATTACTTATCACAGCTACCAACACATAACTCGTCACACTAGCTAAGTAAATAGCGCTACGATTGAATAGCCTATCACACAGGCTATTTGGGGGTCACTAACTATACCATCACAATATCTCTGTACATGGCAGATGGCGTGATGATCCTCATCTTTATCGCACACCTAACAGTAGGTTAGGTTAGAAGCACTCTGGCTAGCTTAGGTTAGTGGGTTGAAAATAATTTTTTCTAAAAACTACCCCTCTAGACGTGGTTGAACACCCAACAGTAGGTTAGGTTAGAAGCACTCTGGCTAGCTTAGGTTAGTGGGTTGAAAATAATTTTTTCTAAAAACTACCCCTCTAGACGTGGTTGAACCCTCCCCACGGAGCTTTTGCTAGTGCCTTCGCTAACCATAACCCATTTGACCTCGGTGTAGATGTTGGTTGATTAGCGTAAGTTTTTCATTTTGATTAGCTGAAACGCTGTTCTGGGCATAGCCGCCATATCCTATTTGGACTTGGTGTCAATGCTGTTCGTTTGAACTTCACGTATGTTGGTTGGTTAAACGACGCGTAAGACAGTATTTTAGTTGAAACGTTGGTTATTTGATCTAGCCTACACAGGTCTTAGCCACCATAGCCCTTTTGAACTCGGTATCAACATTACAGCCATCTTGTTCTCCACCTGGATGACGTCATATTCGATCCTAGGTTGTGTATCGGATACTATGTGTTACCTTATATCACGCCACTCATGAGATGCTATGTGTTTGTCAAGCTATACTTCGGGTGCTATATGACGAACTTTAGCCGAGCTATGCAACGGATATTATGTGTTACTTTGTATTCATACTTCTCATCGGATACTATATGTTAACCCATCGTCAGGCTATGGTTTGGATATATTGTGTTAGCCCTAGTCGTGATTTGCATCGTATACTATGTGATAATGATTATCCGGGCTATGTATCAGGTATTATGTGGTAATTTGTGGGCAGCTTGTAGGTTAGTGTGTGATATCCATTAGCTAAACTATGCACCGAATATACTTTGTAGGTCCATGTCTTCTTAGCATAATATCTATGCTGGCTTACACACATATATGTTTAACACATTATGTATTCTATTATGTATTTGGGCTTAACATAGTATGATAGCATGCATGTTGGCTTACCATAGTATTTATGTAGGTTTACACGCATATTTGTTTAACAGCGTATATATGGCTATTTAGATTATATTGCATGTTGGTTTAACATAGTATATATGCCTATATTGGTTAGCACTGTATGTATATAGGTTGCGCGACTTTTTTTTTAATTATATTGTAGTATTTGCTGACCGTCATGGGCGTGATAGGTTATGCATTGTTAGCTATACGATATAGTACTTCCCGTATTATACAGCCGCCTGCCCGAGGTTCTACCTGATAGACGGGGTGAAAATGTGTGTCGGACTCTGATCATATAAGCTTGGGCCTGTGGTTTACCGACATAGTAGGCCTTATGGATACAACGTGTTAATCGTTAGCGAGGCCTCTGGATACTATATATTAAACCTTCGTCAGGCTATGCATTGGATACTATGTGTTATTGATCAGGTATTATGTGGTACCTGTAGGATAGTGTGTGATAGCCGTTTAGCTAAACTATGCAGTGGATATAATGTGTTCAGGCCCTTGTCGGCTTAGCATAATATGTATGGTGGCTTACACATGTTTGTTTAACGCGAAATGTAGGCCTAACATAGTATATACGCCTATGTATGATAGCATGCACGCTGGCTTACCAGAGTATTTATTTGGTTTACACGCATATTTATTGAACACACTATAAGGGCAATCACTTATACAGGCTTAACATATTATATAGGCATATGTGGGTAACGGGATGTATATAGGTTAACCTGCATATTGGTTTAACAACGTATATTTGGCTATTTAGAGTATATTGCACGCTGTTTTAACATAGTATATATGCCTGAATGTTGGCTTAGCACTGTATGTATATAGGTTGCGCGACTTTTTTTTAAAATTATATTGTAATATTTGTTGACCGTGATGGGCGTGATAGGTTATGCTTTGTTAGCTATACCATATAGTACTTCCCGTATTATACAGCTGTCAGGTTCTACCTGATAGACGAGGTGTAAATGTGTGTCAGGCTTAGATCATATAGGCCTTGGCCGGCGGTTTACCGACATAGTAGGCCCATGTAAGTCGGCTTAGCATAGTATGTATGCAGGTTTACATGCATATTTGTTTAACACATTATGTGGACTATCACGTATGTAGGCTTAACATGGTATATACGAATATGTATGATAGCATGTTGGTTTAGCACCGTTTTAGGATCGTTTTATAACATATATTTATTCACGTTTTGTGATGGGCCTCTTTATTAGTGTTTCTCCATATATACCTTTTATATCTAGATACATTTGCAGCTATAGGATATATCCATTGATGCTATTTCATTATTTACACTGATTTCTGATTATATATATGTATACCGTGGTATGACGATATTACATAGTAATTTGATACAGTATTCAGATCATAAACATGCGCCTAGATTCACAACGACACAGCCGTGCGGGTTTCAAGCCTGCTATAGCGGCCACCGGCCGTCGTTGCGGTTTTTAGATAATGCGTTATCGCTGCAAGTCTGTACATGTCTAACACACGGTCGAGCGTATTCCTTGAAACGACAGGGCTTTATTGCTTTGTTTATTATTTTGTAGCATAGACAAATTTTGAGTTTGGCAATCATAACCCTTTGCCCCTCTAGTTAGGGTGGGCCTAATACCTGAGTCGCTCGAACGCGGATACGTCATCAAATATATTAAACCTTTACGTGGGCTTGATAGGTTATGCATTGGTAGATGTACCCTATAGTACCTCCCATATTATACGGTTGCCAGGATCAACCTGATAGAAGAGGTGAAAATAGCTCAGGTCATAAAGGTTTTGGCCTGTGTTTACAGACATAGTAGGCGCATTTAGGGATTCATGTATGTAGGCCTAGCATAGTATGTATGCAAGCTTGCGTATTTGTTTAACACATTATGTGGGCTATCGTATATATTGGTTTAGCTATACCTTATAGTACTCCCCATATTATACGGTTGCCTGCCCGTGGTTCTACCTGATATATGAGGTGAGACTATCTTGTTTCATATAGGCTTTGGCCGGTGATTTACCGACATAGTATGTCGGCCTAGCATAGTATGTATGTAGGCTTGCATATTTGTTTAACACATTATGTGGGCTGTCATATATATTGGTTTAACACGTTATATAGGCCTTCTCGTCTTACATTGACCGTTTACGTAGGCCTACCGGGCCCCTGCGTTGTGATTGGTCGATTCAACTTGTTGACTATTTGAACTCTATGTAGGTCGTTGGTCGTTTGATCTAACCGATCATTTTTTGGTAATTTCATATATTATTTGATAACCACCCCCACTTGATGCCTGAATCCAGGGTTACTTTACCTATCGGCTGGCTTCGAGATAGCTTTTACCCGAGGCTTTGCTCCGTGTTAGCTTTACCTAAGGTTTAACTCTGTGGTAGCTTTACCTAAGCTCCGACTCTGTGGTAGCTTTACCGGAGGTCTAGTTCCTGGGTTACTTTACCTAGGGCATGACTTCGGAATAGCTTTTACACGAGGCTTTGCTCGGTGTTAGCTTTACCTAAGGTTTAACTCCGTGGTAGCTTTACCGGAGGTCTAGTTCCTGGGTTACTTTACCTAGGGCGTGGCTTCGGGATAGCTTTTACACGAGGCTTTGCTCCGTGTTAGCTTTACCTAAGGTCTAACTCCGTGGTAGCTTTACCTAGGACTTGGTGGGGGTATTTGTCTTGGTAGTTGGTATAGCAACCATCCTAGCCCTGCTCTTGTGTAGCTTTACTTAAAGGCTGAGTGTATTGTTTATTAATTTAGTAGGATAGACAAATTTTGAGTTTGGCAGTCGTTTACCCTGGGCCCCTCATCACCCGATTCATTTGGGGTAGACCACTATAGTTAGGGTGAGCCTACTACTTGCATAGAGTTGCTCGAGCGCTGATACGTCATCAGGTAACCATTAAGTCTTTCCAAAAGTTACCCCTCCACCGGAGCTATTCCTGGGTTACACTACCTAAGAGGCCTTACTTCAGATAACCATTAAGTCTTTCCAAAAGTTACCCCTCCACCGGAGCTATTCCGCCTATTATTTTTGGCATTCTGAAGACAACCCACAGGTGAAACCACCCCCGCAATGGTCCATAATAGACTCTACACATATCCCGGACGGTCTTTCGATCAACCCGATCGATTTTCGGCATTTTCGTGTTTTATTTAAGAACTACCCCCCAGGTGAACCGCCCCCGCAGCAGCCCGTACTGGACTCTACACGTATCCCGTACTGTCTGTTGGTCCAGCCGATCGATTTTTGGCAATTTCATATTTTTTGTAAAAACTACCCCTAGGTGAAACTACCCCTACCGACGCAATAATACACTCTAGACTCACCCTATCGGTCAAGGCACGTTTTTCCAAAATTTTTTCGAAAACTACCCCCCACCCCCAATCCACCCCCGGAGCTACCCCCGGAGATGGTCCTAAACGTAGTTAGGTTAGGTGAGATGCATTTTGGCTAGCTTAGGTCAGTAGGTTAGAAATAAATTTTTTCGAAAAACTACCCCCTACCCCCCCCTAAACGTGGTCAAAACCGCCCTTAGGGGTTGGATGAAGGTCAGCGTCAAGCCTCTGCATCATCCAAAACTACCCCTATAGTCCTAGGTTACGTAGCGGCCGAGTAAGGTTAAAATAAAAAAATTTTCGAAAAACTACCCCCTACCCCTCTAAACGTGGACAAAACCACCCCTTGGTCTGGGATCAGGTGCGCGATGACCTCCTGCATCATCCAAAACTACCCCTATAGTCCTAGGTTACGTAGCGGCCGAGTTAGGGGTAGTTGTCCCAGGGTAGGGCAACTCCTACTCCCCTGTCTCGTTTTCCCTAACAACTAACTTTTTGAACCTCTTATCCCTCCTCTTGTAGTTTATACCAATAATATTTCTTAGTTTGAACTTTTAACGTATATTTTTAAATCTAATGTCATAATCCGTTATCCGCATGGTGGTCATTTCAATGAACTCAAAGAGTTGAAGCAAAGAATTTCAATCTTGCCCCTATATTAAGGTGACCATATTTGTAATGGCCTCAAAGCGGGACACACATTAGGAGGTTCAGGGGCCCCAACCCCCGATACCGAGTGAAAGTTATTTTCTAAATTTACACAACTAAACTCATTATTTTATTTATTTTAGCACTTAAATTTACAGTCATAAGCATAGGATAAACTTTACTGTTCAGGTAGTAAAAGTAGCACAATTACACAAATCGGACCATCAGTTAAATTAAATTATTAATAATGATACAAATAAATATAAACATTTAATAATTGAAAATATTGTAAGTCATACAGTAAAATCAACTGAATGTACTGTCCGACGGCTAGGAGAAAATAGTTGAGATACTGAGAACACTGAGGTAACCTATGCTACGCGATGACAGATTAGTTAATTAGCAGAATTGCCAATCCAAAACGACAAAATTCCCCGATGCAGATATAATTTACAAGAAACCAAATAAACAATACGTTTAAGTGTATGCAATGTCCTTGTTGCTTTTATATTGTGAAAGAGTCTGTCAAGAAGATAATATTTTGGGATATAATATTAAATAATACTTAAAGCGGGACGTTTATTTGTTTATCTTTATCCTGCCAAAGCGGGATATAATAGCGTCCCCCAAGTAAATCTGGGGACAGCGGGACACTAACCTAAAAAGCGGGACTGTCAAGCCGAAAGCGGGATGGATGGTCACCTTACCCTATATGTATATTCATCATTTTATAAACAAACATTCTTTAAATGGCCACACTTTAATAAATATTTTCTATTTTTGAAGAAAACAAAAAACCTTCAATTCCAAGTCAACCTATCGAAGATCTCCAGTTTAATCAACAAAATCGTACATATTGCATAAACGAAAAACAGAATTTATTGACGTGCTGTAGTTTTTACATTTCAGTACGAGGAAATGCCGACAGCTGAAGATGTACAATGGAGAAACTTTCTACTGTTCTCGATTTAACTTTAATTAAACAATTAACATTTAAAACGAAATATTGTTCGTGAGCAAGCAAATCACTGCCGGAGAAAGTCAGATGATCTGCTCATGCGCATTACTCGCTTTCACTACTCCTGTCACAAGGTCGTCAGTTTTGCCGCTTGGTTGACCTTGAAGGCGTACAGCTGGACCGGAGAACTTCGGATTGATGGATGTTACGTCATACACGTCAGGTCGTGTGATATATTGAACGCCTCTTGTACAATCACACGCGGGCAATACAAACTGTCAAATTGTTTTATTCCTAATAATTTATACAAAATTTTCATTTCGTATTAATTTTTCACTAGAAGCAGGATTTAAATTTTCTTTAATTTTTAAGAATTTTTTGCCAGAGATGTTTGTTGTTGTAACTTGAAAAATAAATAAATATAGCTCAATCAATAATCCATAAACAGCAAACCTTTTCGAAAAGCAAACACAGGCTAACTTTGTGATCATTGAAAACTTGTATCTGTTCTCATCTTTTCTTAATACTCTTAAATTCATTGTCCTTACACAGTCCGCCTCATGTTCATGGTAAACTGTAAATTATATGAAAGGAATTAATTCGATGAATAAGAAACACGAATTAATGGTTCTATATTAGTAGATCCTATAACCTTGGTTAAAAGGGAATTAAGGCCATAAAATGCGCAATACGCTTTGATTTTAGAAGTAATTTGCTGATTCTACTATTTTCCTGGTTAGGGCACATATATAAAACGCCACGTAAGCTGTAGATAAAAAGCATTTTTGTTTAAGCTATAAGTAAAAACAGAGCGTTCAATACAGCCCAAGGGAACATATATACTATGTCTGAAAGCTTTTTGTTCAGATTTGGCTTCAATATTCTATCTAGTATTTCAATATTTATAGCTTTAAAAGAGTGTAACTGTAAACAATGGCAACGGGAATCAGGCGTATTGTTAAACATTTCCTCTTTTGTAAAGCGACTGAATACACGAGTCCCTTACACTACTACTCGTAGACTTCAGAATGTTATTGTCTTCATGATACAAGTATTTTAGAATTTTTGAAATTTGTTGTTAAAATACTTTACTTTACTTTAGCTAATGCCCGCACTTGGCTGTTGAGCCATTCGGCGTCGATCCTCCCAGTAACGACCGTATCTGGGCAGCTGGTCGTTCAGCTCAAGACAGGTTGATATGTGATCTCCATTCATGACAACCATCGAGAGATTATGTGGTCCATCGCGAGAGAGCGGGCACGTATCGGATTCTGCTAGGCCAAAACGGTAGAGGTGGGCCTGGAGACAGTCGTGTTCCGTCAAGAGTCGAAAGTCAGCCACGGCAGTTGGCTTATCGTTTATGGGCACCAGTGGACCGTGACTGCTAAGTGATGCCTACTGTTACCCTTTGCTGGCTTTATCGTGCCCTTGTTTCATGGAGTGTTTCAGGGCTGTATCGATAATGTGTTTGGCAGAAGTGAGGCTGGCTTCTGCGTAGGGTTGTTGCATCTGTGCTCCATTATTTGCTACGTCGTCTGCTCTTTCGTTACGTGTGATGCCGACGTGACTTGGGATCCACTGAAGGCTAATTGACCATTCAATTTGCAAAAGATGTGAGATTACTTCTCGACAGTGGAATATTTTAGAACAGTCTGTTGAAGAGTTGTCGGCTATTGCAATTATCGCGGCTTGGGAGTCTATAAAGAAACCAGCTCGTTGGTGGTTCGTTTCTGAATGATGAGCAGCAAGCGCCTCTGGGGTTTTGATTGGGTTTGGGTTTGATTCCCCGATGTTATACTTTCTTCGTTATTAAAATAATTTTATATTTTTTGTTTCCCTCTGTAAAACACTATTAAAAAATATCAGCCCTTTAAAATCCTATAATTTTCCTAAACAATTACATTTCAAGATTAGATTTAACAACTAAAATATAGTTTCTTGTTTTAGTTTTTATTCCTGGAAAACTATCGTATTTATTTCTTCTTCTTACAGCCAATTATTATCTCCTCCACCACACGTTCTTATTCTTATTATCTGTCACTCTTTCCCCTAATATCTCATTTATTTCCTCCTCCCAGCATCCCCTCGTCACAATATTTAACAAAGCCCTAAATTTAATTATTTCTGAACAAAACTTCGCATTTGTAATTGGTAATGTCAACTGAGTATCTAATTAAAGTTTGGAAGCAACTTGGTCGAACAGCGTGGCTGCAGACGGTCTGTCTAGTGATAAATAATTAACATTTCTCTTCTCTCGCTGAAAGAGCAATAGTTCAATTGGAAACCAAAAACTTGCTGGATTTTATTAATATGTTAAAATAAATGTTGGAAAATTTGTTATTAAAAAATAATTTGTTTATAACTTTTATGTTATCTTTTATAATATTTTAGTAATTAATTTTTTTCTTGTGTAATTATCTTTATTTATTGTTTCCTTAAAGCCTCCATCTTGCTGTTAGATATTAAATACCATAAACAGTCTACATTAAAGAGAAGTAATGAAATAAAAGAGAGAAAGCAAGTAAATACAGAAAATTACACCAAAATATTAAACATATCAAAACACATTTGTTTAATAAAACTATCATGTTTTTAAATCATCAAATCCCAAAGAACGATTAAATTGTAATAACAGTAAAACGCTTAACAGTTCCGCAAATAAACTCCGAGCAATTTCCCCTATGTGACGTGTCGGGCAGGTCCATTTCCTGTAGGATCATGTCTTGCCTTGCCTGTAGTAACGTCTTGGGGCCACGCATCATAAACCAACTCCATTGCTTTCCCGACTTGCCATCTGTCGCCGGTGGAAACGATAAATTTAAATGCACATAAACGATTAACGGATGATAGATTTATCAGGCAGTGAATTTCACCAATAAAACCAAGACGTAGTGGAACAGTTGTATTTCCTATTATCTCAAAATTGAAAGAAATTAAACTGCAAATACGTATGGGATCAATAATAATTAATAATTGAATAATCAGTCACAATATGCGTGTTTACAATGTCAGACAAGATGATGGATTTGTGAGCGTTTTTTAGCCACACATCCTTAGGCGACGTACACACCAAAGCCGAGCTGGGCAAAGCGGGGCGGGTCAATGCGATGCCAAGCTGAGCAAGATCTTCTATGCGTTCGCAGTGAAGCCGATTCGCACGTAGTAGGTTTCCTAGGCTTGTAGTGAGAAGTGCTTAGGCGACGTACACACCAAAGCCGAGCCGGGCGGGGCGGGGCAATGCGATGCCAAGCTGGGCAATATCTGCTATGCGTTTGCACTGAACCCGATTCGCACGTAGTAGGTTTCCTAGCCTTGTAGTGAGAAGTGCTAACTTCCTGTCAGTCTCAGTTGCAACATAGTGCAATAATAATGTCATCAGCTTTGATGTTGATGTCATTGGATAGTTCCTCACTTGATGACGAATGTGTGAGAGAAAGCAGGCAACACTGGACACACAATATCAATAAAGATCACGAGACTAGAGGACAGCTCGTAACTCTATACACGAACTCCTAATTTTTAATACACTACGAAAGCTGCCTCTAAAATGTTCCCATTTTTCTTTACTACAATATCTGAATTCTTTGCTACAAGAAACGAAAAATAATATTATTAACAACTGTATTATTGTGGATATTAGAGTGTTAAAAACTATATTATATAATGTCGAGCGGCACATTTGTATCCATGTACTTCTTACCGGATTGATTCCACAACGGAGGACTTTCTTGAATCAAACTAAGTAATATTTTAATATCAATACTCACTATAATAGTATTTTTGAACTAACAAAATATAAAGAACAAAAACAACTTGAAACAATAAAGAAACAATATATTACGTAATGTTTCTTAACTCACTGGGCTTGAACAATGAAATACTGAACGAAGGCAGAAACCGCTTGACAGAAAACGCCTGAATTGGCAGGTAGGACTGCACAAAACGGCTCGGAATCGCTCAACACTGCCGGGCGTTTAATTTGAATACTTTCATACAAAAACTGCGTATTTACTAAGCAGGCGATTATCGCACAGGCTTTGGTGTGAAACCCCTCTTATGAAGTACTATATACTATATGTGTGACCAACGCTAGAATTCAGGAATACTAAATCTATACAGATTCACTTAGGCCTACTAATCGAGATTAAAAAAAAATATATATTTATTATAATTATTAAATAAATTTTAAGTGTAATTCAGAGATTTTTGTCAGTGCGTGCGCACATGTGTGCGTGCGTTTACTACGGGTCTTTTTCTATATTGCTTTGTAAAATTTAAAAACTAACAAAGTACAGTTTTTCTACATAAATGTAGTTAGAATTATTTAAATTTTAAAAATGAACGCTAGGGTAATATAAATTAACTGGTCATTTAGGGTACATTCGATTTAATTTATCCCTGGACTGACAATTCCAAAAACAAGTAATTTAAAATTTAAGTAGAAATTAAATGAGCTTCAAATAGACGTTTGTAGTTTAAATCTAAAATAGTAGTTTAAATGTTTAAATCTAAAAATACGTATTTCCTTTTATCACGTAATTTACCAATAATAAAATTTAAACATAGAAATAAAAATATATGATTTTTCTAAACAAATATAATTTTTTCAAATACAATTTTAAGTTATGAACTACAATATGAAATATATAATAATATTTAGGTCATTATTACAATAGGAAAAATTTGCAAATTTACATGCATTTCAAATACGTTTGGCAAAATTTATACAACATATGGGCAAAATTTGCTTCATAATGAATAGTTAATAAATCTAATTATAATAATATGTTTAAAATATTGTAATTATTAAAATTCCAATATTTAAATCCAACATAATTATTCCAATTAATGAATATTGAAATTAATTAATAGAATAATTTCAAGGAATTATTTTAGCGCTAAATTGCAACATATATTTAATATTTATTCTTTTATTAGAATTGTAATGAAAAATAATTCTTTTTTAGAATTAAATATATTTTTTCTCTCTTTTAATTTAGTTTCAAATATCCCCGTTACAATTAGCTCCGGAACAGTATTTATTAATAAACATTAGACATCTATATATTTTTATGTAACAACGCACGAGCTAACGTCAAAATTTCAGGACCATGCATACGGCTTTGTAAATATATTAAACACTTTCGTATCCATAATGCAGAATAATTACGAGTAAACCTTTATAACCTTTAAAGGCCTTCTTAGTAAACATATCTGTGCCAAATTAAAAAGATTTCATAGCCGTTACATTTCTGTTTCACACAAAACGTTTTCAATAATTTGCAAATACAAACATGTTATGGAAACGTATATAAAGAAAGAAACTCTATTCTTTTCGGTACTCAAATGATTCATAATTAAAAGAGACTCTAAAGTTGTATTCTTAATGGCATTATAGTGTTGGTAAAATGCTGTTACAGGGGGAATAAATAGATGAGATCAATTTAAAGGCTAAAACTTTCCGTTTTCAAAAGGATAGTGTGAAGATGTTTTGTAAATGAAGGATGAAAACGTAACTTACCGAAATTATTCCTAAAAATCATTTTGTTATATATTTAATCAATGTTATGTTAAAGTGTTTGTACGAGCGTACGCGTGTTTCCTCCCTTAAGCGTACGCACAAGTGTTGGCCTCCGTTCTAAGTACTTCAAGCTGATGTTTTCACAAAGTTAGGACAAAAGACGATTCAAGAGCCATCATTCAAAAGAAAAGCGCAATAGACATACTACACAGAGAGGAAGCCGCCCGACTCGGTGGAGAGTCTGAAAGGGAGATAATGTTGTTTGGCAGATGAATGGAAAGGGGAGAAAACTTCCGACCGTTTTATCAAGACTCTTAGAAACGTTTTGTTCCAGAAACAAATGTTTTCCATTTCCTAATGCAAACATTAGTTTAGTAAAATATTTGACGAACTGTGGTAAACAGTTATTGGCATTTTCAAACAATGCGGAATGATCGTGACTACATCACGCAACACATGAAAGTAATTAAAACCACCAATTGTATAAAATACAACCAAAAATACAATCCAATACCAATGATAAAAAGTAATAAACAAATATAAACTACCCAAGAGTAGGTTTACAATATTATATGAAATGAATCTATGAAAGTAATTAAAACCACCAATTGTATAAAATACAACCAAAAATACAATCCAATACCAATGATAAAAAGTAATAAACAAATATAAACTACCCAAGAGTAGGTTTACAATATTATATGAAATTAATCTTTATAAATAGTTTCGACAACCATTTTCAGAGTCTGGGTAGCGGAGTATTTCCTTCTATCAGTTAAGATGAGCTTTATTTCAGATAAGCGACCCATCCAAAGCGACACCCTAACTTGCACCTATTCCCAATAACAAGCAAACATTAATTATAGCCTATTCATAATGCTTCCTAATTGCATCTACCCTTCACTATCGTTTTCTTTCAAGGGGACAAGTTTCGTTTTTACGAACCCGTTACGGGTCTACTTCGGTACGCGTGCAAGCACACTTGACAAAATCAACAAGATCATCCCTATATTACCTACCGGGGTTTATGTTCCTACCTAAATCACACCAATATTATCAATACTTTCTTCTCCTTCGGGAAGGTACTGTCTGCAATACTTTCTTCTCCTTCGGGAAGGTACTGTCTGATCACTTTAAAACTAGAAAATAAAATCTTCAAAACGTTTTACTACACTAAAGTACTTTAAAATCCATTTTACTACTTATTTTATACAAAAGTAAATTGTTTCAATATTGCACAAGAGATTCTCTTTTAGTTTAAAAATAGCTTTAGTCAACATTATTGAAAAGGATGTTAAACAGTTATTTTATAACAAAAAGAATCTTTTATATTTTTAAAATTATAAATTAATAATTTGTGTTAAAAATAGCTTTAGTCAACATTATTGAAAAGGATGTTAAACAGTTATTTTATAACAAAAAGAGTCTTTTATATTATTGAAATTATAAATTAATATTTTGTGGCGAAATGATTATTACGGTGAAACTTTAATACATTTTAATAATTACGTGTGAAATGCTCTAATAAACGAAAATGAATCAACACAGTCAGTATAAAAGTGGGAAACAGTAAATAATCTTCTAGGAGGTACTGGTAGAGACCATTAGATTCCCGAATGTATCAAGATTGGTAAGTGGAACAAAGTTATTGAGAGTGGAAAGGTTGATAAAAAAAATTTTCTATAGGAGTGGGAGAGTGTTAAAAGTGTTGTTTTTCAATAAGAGTATCGCTATAAAGTAAAAGGTTACACCATTGAAATGGTAACTGGTAAGGTGAAATATACAATAAAAAAAAGGATTTGTGTAACGAATGGAAAATACTGAACTGATAAAGAAGAGAGAAAGAAACGAAAGAGTTGATTGCCCAAGAAGAAACTAATGAATAAAGTATACTTTTAGACATGGAGAGAGGAGGAAATGTTCAGAACGTATCACAATAAGATACATTAAAATAAATTTACACACCCTGTGATAAAACAGAAGGTTGTAAGAAGGAAAACTTGAAAAAGCAACACTTCTAAAAACGGGACAGAACAATTCCGCTTGCTAAAGAACAAGACTTTACTCCATCTCGCTAAAGGGAGGTAGAAGATAATAAAATAAGTACAATAAATTCCTACAAAAGAATTGGAAAAGTAATTCCTTAATTATACCTGAAGAGGACCTTACTACATGCCGTCGCTAAACGGTGGTAGGTAAAATAGAGTGGTTAAAGTAGGGAGACGAATATCCTCAAGAACTAAAATAGGGACAAAATCATTTATACAGTCTCACTTAGAACAGAAGACTTTTTTCCATTTCGCTGACTTAAGGAGGTAGGTAGAATATGGAAATGATTTAAGTAGTAACATGATATTTTCCGAAAACTGAAGATAAACAGCATTATTCCTCGAGTGTTGGTTGCTATTGAGATATGTCCATATCGCCAATATAAGGAAGTAAGTAGAAAATATTTATGAAGAAAAATCAAGGTTTTCGGAAAAACGTGTTTAGTTCATGTTTAATTTTAAAGCCGCGTTCTTACGAACGGCGAATAAAACGGCTGAGCCTGGCACTAAGCATTCCGCTCAGAATATTGCCCTTTACAAAAAGTTTGATACGTTCCTAAAGTTGGGCAACTATTTCCTGGCCGCGTTATGAAACTGGCAAAACTTTGACGCAGCTTCCGTAACTGGAGGATTTATGGAGCAACACGAGGCCCGGCATTGTTCGCTCATATCGAGTTTAGTGGCAAGAGGCATTCTGTTGTGCCGCAACACACAGCTGCTTTAGGCGTGTACTTGGAACGCGTATGCTTTAAGAGTAACCCAAGGTAAAGGACGTAAGTTCTTTTCATCTAAAATTTAGAAAATCATAAATGCTAAAATTTTCATAGTTTGTAGGGAGGGTTCAAACCCTACTGCACCACTGCTTCATTAAAAGATAGTCACAGAAACTCTTAGAAAAACCTTCTATTAGTTTAATTTTAGTAAGGGCACAACCCAAGTCATTAGCCACATCAAGTTTGTTCCTATAGTATTAAATATATTTACTTGCTTTCACGCCCCCCCCAGTTTGAGAATTCATCTCCAAAGGTCACACAACGTTGTTCTGTAATGTCCGGACGCCGAAAGATACGTCTCCCTTTCTTTACTTATCATTGAATTTCCTCACATGCATCGGCTCATTCCTAACTAACCTCATTAAAGCAGAGCGGAGGATTGGTCCTGCATCTATGTACGTGTAAAAGCTCTTTTATCCGGCATTATATCATCCGGAAAGTTCTATTAACCGCCACAATTTCAAAACAAATCAATACAGTAGCCTTTTTTTTTTGTTACAACATATGACTCATCGGAAATACAGTACAAAACAGACGTCAATTAACCAACCTAACCAAGAAATAGTTCAAAGAAAAATAAAGGTATCATGGAGTAATGCTGCAGCCGCTTTTACAGCGCTGTTACGTTTGTTGGAGGTGAGAAATCCTACTCGGCTCAGAAAATTTTGCAGCTCAATAAGGTTCATTCAAAATATTTTGAAAAACTGTCATCGCGTATCAGCCAGTCAGACATTCGTGCTTTTAAAGAAAATCATTAAAACCTTATAAAATGATTAGTCTTTGCATGTTAGGTGTACTGGTGAATGTCATTTTAACGTTGTATGAACGAAAAAGGTTTATTAGCAATAAATTTCTTTTCTTTCCTCAATTTTTTCATATAAATTTTCTAATCGAGAGCGTGTGATTTTATTAGTACGTGCATAAATACAGTATTTGGATACAAACAAATATGGAAGGTAGATTTCAACAGTAAATTCAATTTTTCTTGATAGGTGGCAGAATGTTATGCATAGTACATTGGGCCCTAACGTATAATATACAACTGTACCGTATATATTTGTGACTATTATAAGCTATATAGGTGAAGTTGTATTAGACAGATATTTTCGGTAACCGGCAACATGCCGACCCTGAGGGTGCCGGATATTAGAGCTTTTACAGTATTCAGTCATAATAATAGTTTAAATCCGATTTTTTGCATGGTATACGCTCCGGGATATAAGTTGTAGGCATGAATGTGATAGAACTTTTGTGGTTAGAAGTTTAAGATCTACAACGACCCGTAATCTATCAGAAAACCTCTTTTGCATGTAGTGAGTGAAAACACTCGTTATCCATTACCCTTCACGTCTGTCCTACAAAGCGTACCTGGTACAAATGTTGCCAAACGTGACATTGTTTCAAACTCAGTAACCCCAACCCCATTCCTCACATTATTATTTCCACAACACAGAGTCCACTGACTCAGCCTTTCGCCAATGGCAGTTCTAGTGCTTCACGAATACAAAGGATATTTTAATACAATTAACCTAGCTCGCTATGCTTTAATAGAATCACCGCCGGACTTACAAAAGGCATTAAAGTTCTCTGATTACCATGTAGACGACAGTGGCGAAGGATTTACATACATTCAGTACACATGACGTCACAGTCTGCATTGTTGGCAAGTGTTTAGCCGAACTTCTAAAGGAAGTGTGTCAGAGTGGAAAACCCTTAAAGTTTGTAAACTTACTTCAGCCTTTATCCTTTACTTTTACTTTTGAGAAAAATGAAGCTACCTAGCGTACTTTAAATTCCAATTAAAAGTTTACTAAACTTGAGTATTAATAATAAATATATTTCAAAGTAGAATACAAACGTATTTGATTTTCGACCCATTGAACCATCAAGGTCACACACACACACACACACACACACACACACACACACACACACACACACACACACACACACACACGTACGCACCTACATACATGTACACACACACGCGCGCGCGCGCGCTCTTTAGCGATTACAGGAGTGTTGGACTCATTGAACATTACATTACAACATTGTATTTATTTTACATTAGGAAGGATACATTTACGCTGTTATAATTCTAAGAAACGCATGTTTAAGAAAATAAACCTATTTTGCTTAGCCTATACTGTGTTGCCTTTGTGTATGATGCAACATTGAAACTCCGGGACGCATAGTGCTGGGCAAGCCTGGAATTCTGTAAAGTATTTTCCTAAAGCAAATGGTAGTAACGTGAGTACACATTACCAATTTCTTCAACAATAAATATCATTTATTTAAAAAAAAGCCTTTAAAGTAGAGAAAGGGAAAAAGTTGCGTCAATTCCAAATGAGCAGTTTTACGTATAAGTATAAGTTAAAACGAGGATAACCGGTGCAGCATTTAGAAGAGAAATAAGACCCAACTTACCATATTATATTATTGGTAGAAATAATGTCTTTTAATTTCTCACCTGAAACAGAAAACATCATTTGTTAGTCACGAAAAGAAAATATTTAACTGTCCAATAAGACTATATAATATTGACAAAACATATGTTTAAGTTATGCGGTTTTTAATTTTCAAGACCTTCATTTTGTATTCCAGAATCGCTTTAGTAATAATGTTTAAATATGTAAAAAAAATTCAAAACTACTCAGTTTAAGGAAGTTAAAAGTAAACTCGTTGTATTTAACGAGAGGTGTTATTCCTGTTTTAATATAGTTCTTTTTAAATGACAACAATCTATTTAACGGTATAAGGTCACAATCTATCATACACGTGTGTTTGTTTTGAGTGTGTGTGTGTGTGTGTGTGTGTGTGAAAGAGAGAGTTTAGTTGTGTGTCTGTATGTCTGTGTGTGTGTGTGTGTTTTGAGTGTGTGTGTGTGTGTGTGTGCACGCGCTTGTGTGTGTGTGTGTGTGGCGAGGGAGAGAGAGAGAGAGAGAGAAGAATGTGAGCCAGAGATATAGCCTGTAATGATATGAGATTACGTTTTTGAGAATAGTGATACTATCATTAGCGAAAAGTTTCCAATTGTAGTAAACGTAAAACTAAATATTCTTATTGACACACGCACGCAGGCACACACACACACACACACACACACACACACACACACACACACACACACACACACACACACACACACACACACACACACACACACACATACACACACACACACACACCCACACGCAGACACAGTGGAATCAAATCGTATTAAACAAAGTTTACATATAATTTAGTAAAAAACAATACAATATAGCCTCTGTTAATTACGATTGAATGTACGTTCCGTTAACACCGTTACCATCCTCAGAGGTTCATCAATATTAGATGGAATAGGATATCTAACTTCTAAACAATGAAAAATCAATTTACTTTTATTATATCTAGAAGATAAATTACGTCGACACAAAATTCATTTAATTCAAAGTAAATTTAAATATACTATATATAAAAGGATCACTGCTAAAAACCTCAACTTTGTAAATGATCGGAAACATTTGATGCCTTGAAAGGGCATAGTTAATTTAAAAAAATACTTATAAATAGCGTAACGAATTTCTCAAAATATTATCAAGGTATATAAACAAGGTTTATATGGTGGAAAAAATTATTCAAATAAAATTCAGAATAATTTTGTTTTAAAGCTTAACGTTTTTTAACTAAATTTTAAATAAACAATGAACGAGAAAATAAAGAAGAGGTACACAATTTCTATGTTCTTGTTAATCTGAGTCGGCATACATTGATGGCGGGAAAGAATACATTTTGTGTTTCAAACCAGGAATCGACTGAGACTAGTATTGTTTCTTAGTTTTCTTTCAACTCTCTGATAGTATTCAGCTTTCGTCATCTCACTTCATGCCCTCTTTTATCACCCTAATGCAATATGTTCTACTTCCAAATTGACCTAGATTAGTTGCAGTATTCTTTCATCTCATCTGTGAGATGTGCCACAGAAAAGTAGGGTTTTGTCTATTCCACTTGGTTTTATTATTTCTCCGTGACGCCACTTTGCCCGGATAGCTATACAACTCTCTTCTCCTCTGACACCTTGACTATTCGAGCTAGCGACAATGACTTCGCAAGCAATGACTTTCTCTTATTTCTAGTACTAAGAGATAACTATATCCTTTTCATAGCTCTACTTAATTCTATCTATTTTAACGGATAGACAACTCTTTACCCCGAATGAAAGTAGTTCTACGTCCGATAAGTCACCCCGTTTACGCGATGCAATCATTTTTTTATTATTTCCAGTGGCAAGATATAATTATATTCTTTCCTTAGTCGAATTCTATCTGTTCTCTGGTTAAAGGAAAGAAAACGCCTCACTCGATTATTAGTTGTTCTACTTCAGGTAAGTGGTACTGCCCAAGCGATGATATAACCTTTCTATTTCCAGTACCAGGGGAATATAAAGTACTTCCTTCAGTCCTACTGTCACCGACCCACGAGAAGAGTTCTGGTGTAGGAATGAGTCACGCTCGGTTTTAAGTTCTGCGCATGCGCCGTCGATGTGTTCCTGACCTACAAGCATAACCTTGTACGGTAGTTTTTTTGTAGTTATAATTTAGTAAGTAATATAAGTATTTACAGATAGGCAAAGTACTAATTTAATTCAGAAAGGGTGTACAAAATAAATTATATATGATACCGTTACTACATTGCAATTTTCTGTAAAACTGACATTTTTTGTTGGAAATGTTTTTAGAAATGACCTTATCGTTTTGACCTGCCTAGGGCCAAGGCTCTTCTCGTGCGCCGGTGACAGTATTTAGTTCTATTTGCCCATTCTTATCCTCTTTCATAGAACAAGGGTATAACGAGGCACTTTTTTACGTCCCCGTTAGACAGTAGATCTATTTAATAAATGCGCACGTATTACCTATCTCTTAGACAAGTTTCTGTCTCTACCGATTATCACATATTTTTTTTTATGATTAAGAGGAAAAAATCATACAAGTTAATATTCTTAAACTACGAAAAATAAACATTTACTTATAAAAATAATATAAATATTAGAGGGACTTCAAAAGCAAAAGTATACTTCGAAAAAGCCAATAAATTCATCAATAGTTGTGCAAAATGAGGCATGTGCAAATTAAAACATGTTTATTATTGTTAACAAGATGTATGAACAGAAGTATTGAAACAAGAGAAAAATGAGTGTCTTATAGTAAAATGCTCAGTCTAATGAAGTGTACACTCACAAAATGTTTTGTTGGACAAAAACTCTTTTCTTGCGTGAGTTAAGAAACCTTTGATTTATTAAAATGTCGGTTATGTTTCTACGACTAAATTGACGTCCTCATTTAGGCCTACACGTATAATAGACAGAATTAAAATTTGTGTTTTTTTTGTTAATTTATTAGTATTAATAAGTTAAATATACATTGTAATGTTTTTGATATTATATTAATTTTGTATGTGATTTTTTTTGACGTAAATGTTAATTTTATCTATTATACTTGTGGGCCGGAAAGAGGACGACAATTTAGTTGTCGAAACGTAGTCGAATTTTCCATAAATCAAGGTTTCTTGACTCTCATATCAACCGAGTTTTTCTTTAACAAGAAATATTCAGTCATTGTGGCATTAGACAACGTAAAATTGTTGTCAAAATAAAACGTTAGATTTTTTGGTTTATTACGTTTCTAGATTCATACCATTTCGTCGTCATGTCGATCATGTGTGGCAGATATACTTAGAATTTAATTACTAGTGATGAGTAAATATTTAGTTACGCAACGTAGAGGATTAACACTTCGGAGTTATGTAAGCTACATGCTTCTGTGTGCAGGAGAAGCATCCACGACGGCATTCCGATCAGGTATGCACATAATTTGGCATGGCTATAAACAGTAGTGCGGTACTGGACGATCAAGGCGACGTTATCCTTACAAGAAAACGAGGGAAGACAAGCAATTTGAGCAATAATGCAAGAAGCAATACGTTACGTGGTTCTTGCATTTAAGCAGTGGTTATTTCAATGACATAATGGTAATCAAAGGGATAATCGCAACTAGGAAATTCTTAACTGGATCCAGTTTGCAAAGAACACTTGAATGAAGATATTTATAAAACGTTTTTAGGAATAGTGTTTATTATTATAACACGACGTTTCAGCAGGTACATAACTGTAACCACTTTCAAAACTACTTTAATGATAACAATATAATTAGAAGTTGAAAAAATGTCGCAGAAGGTAAAAAATGCGATGAAATATATTACCTTAACACTAACATCCTCCCGCGTAATGAATTCAAGCTTTTCGTGGTAGAAAAGGTGTTTGAGCACGCCATATTCATAAAAGTTATTTACAGAAAGATAAATGTAACATTTGTCAACTGGAAATTTATAGAAATAATAAATTCGACAATGAAACACATTTACGCAGTTTAAAATGATGAAAAATTCTTCCAGTTTTTTAAAAATGTCTTACCGTCTTACTAAAACCGCTAGTAAAGTGGCATACACTAAGATCAGCAGGGGAAGCAAGAGTGAATCTAGTGACCACCAAATAATCGTCTCATGCCTGTATCGTTCATGATAGTGGCTATCTTCACAAGGGTAACAAAGTGCTTACTGGTTAACAGAGAGATCACCACCAAATAATCGTCTCAGGTCTGTATCGCTCATGATAGTGGCTATCTTCACAAGGGTAACAAAGTGCTTACTGATTAACTGAGAGATCACCACCAAATAATCGTCTCAGGTCTGTATCGCTCATGATAGTGGCTATCTTCACAAGGGTAACAAAGTGCTTACTGATTAACTGAGAGATCACCACCAAATAATCGTCTCAGGTCTGTATCGCTCATGATAGTGGCTATCTTCACAAGGGTAACAAAGCGCTAACGGGTTAACTGAGAGATCACCACCAAATAATCGTCTCAGGACTGTATCGCTCATGATAGTGGCTATCTTCACAAGGGTAACAAAGTGCTTACTGGTTAACTGAGAGATCACCACCAAATAATCGTCTCAGGTCTGTATCGCTCATGATAGTGGCTATCTTCACAAGGGTAACAAAGCGCTAACTGGTTAACTAAGAGATCACCACCAAATAATCGTCTCAGGTCTGTATCGCTCATGATAGTGGCTATCTTCACAAGGGTAACAAAGTGCTTACTGGTTAACTGAGATATCACCACCAAATAATCGTCTCATGCCTGTATCGCTCATGATAGTGGCTATCCTAACAAGGGTAACAAAGTGCCTACTGGTTAACTGAGAGATCAAAACCAAATAATCGTCTCAGGTCTGTATCGCTCATGATAGTAGCTATCTTCACAAGTAACAAAGTGCTTACTGGTTAACTGAGATATCACCACCAAATAATCGTCTCATGCCTGTATCGCTCATGATAGTGGCTATCTTCACAAGGGTAACAAAGTGCTTACTGGTTAACTGAGAGATCACCACCAAATAATCGTCTCAGGTCTGTATCGCTCATGATAGTGGCTATCTTCACAAGTAACAAAGTGCTTACTGGTTAACTGAGAGATCACCACCAAATAATCGTCTCAGGTCTGTATCGCTCATGATAGTGGCTATCTTCACAAGGGTAACAAAGTGCTTACTGGTTAACTGAGAGATCACCACCAAATAATCGTCTCAGGTCTGTATCGCTCATGATAGTGGCTATCTTCACAAGGGTAACAAAGCGCTAACTGGTTAACTAAGAGATCACCACCAAATAATCGTCTCAGGTCTGTATCGCTCATGATAGTGGCTATCTTCACAAGGGTAACAAAGTGCTTACTGGTTAACTGAGATATCACCACCAAATAATCGTCTCATGCCTGTATCGCTCATGATAGTGGCTATCTTAACAAGGGTAACAAAGTGCCTATTGGTTAACTGAGAGATCACCACCAAATAATCGTCTCATGCCTGTATCGCTCATGATAGTGGCTATCTTAACAAGGGTAACAAAGTGCCTACTGGTTAACTGAGAGATCACCACCAAATAATCGTCTCATGCCTGTATCGCTCATGATAGTGGCTATCTTCACAAGGGTAACAAAGTGCTTACTGGTTAACTGAGAGATCACCACCAAATAATCGTCTCAGGTCTGTATCGCTCATGATAGTGGCTATCTTCACAAGGGTAACAAAGCGCTAACTGGTTAACTAAGAGATCACCACCAAATAATCGTCTCAGGTCTGTATCGCTCATGATAGTGGCTATCTTCACAAGGGTAACAAAGTGCTTACTGGTTAACTGAGATATCACCACCAAATAATCGTCTCATGCCTGTATCGCTCATGATAGTGGCTATCTTAACAAGGGTAACAAAGTGCCTACTGGTTAACTGAGAGATCACCACCAAATAATCGTCTCAGGTCTGTATCGCTCATGATAGTAGCTATCTTCACAAGTAACAAAGTGCTTACTGGTTAACTGAGATATCACCACCAAATAATCGTCTCAGGTCTGTATCGCTTATGATAGTGGCTATCTTCACAAGGGTAACAAAGTGCTTACTGGTTAACTGAGATATCACCACCAAATAATCGTCTCATGCCTGTATCGCTCATGATAGTGGCTATCTTCACAAAGGTAACAAAGTGCCTACTGGTTAACTGAGAGATCACCACCAAATAATCTTCTTATGTCTGTATTGCACATGATAGTGGCTATATTTACAAGGGTAACAAAATGCTTACCGGTTTACAGAGGGATCACCACATTCCTTTTTCTGACCCTCGACACAACTTCCAGAGTTAAAGTTACTAGTTATATCACCCTCCCCTTTTAACCATTTGTAACAATACTGCTTCTAACTGAGAATTTCGCAACTCCCCCTCCCTCACCAGTATCAGAGGCGAATAATATCAGCTCAATATAGTCTCTCTATAATTTTTACTTTTTAGCCCTAAATCAAATATTAGCGACAACATTATTTTAAGTATGCTATTGAATTCAAGTAACTTTTCGCAATACAAGATGACAATGTAACAAAAAACATTGACGCGGAGAAAAACTTGAAGTTATATGTACTTGCTGTTGGACTTTGTGCAAAAACCTGACCAATAATAAGTATGAGTAAAGTGATAATAAAAAGGTGGTAGATGATTATGGGATGGGCGAGTACTATGATGACTTAAGTAGTTGCGCGAATCTAAACTATGTCGCAGATGGTTTGTAAAACGTTTCAGTTTACGGAGCTCTTGATGAATTATTACATTATTACATTCCTTTTTCTGACCCTCGACACAACTTCCAGAGTTAAAGTTACTAGTTATATCACCCTCCCCTTTTAACCATTTGTAACAATACTGCTTCTAACTGAGAATTTCGCAACACTCCCTCCCTCACCAGTATCAGAGGCGAATAATATCAGCTCAATATAGCCTCTCTATAATTTTTACTTTTTAGCCCTAAATCAAATATTAGCGACAACATTATTTTAAGTATGCTATTGAATTCAAGTAACTTTTCGCAATACAAGATGACAATGTAACAAAAAACATTGACGCGGAGAAAAACTTGAAGTTATATGTACTTGCTGTTGGACTTTGTGCAAAAACCTGACCAATAATAAGTATGAGTAAAGTGATAATAAAAAGGTGGTAGATGATTATGGGATGGGCGAGTACTATGATGACTTAAGTAGTTGCGCGAATCTAAACTATGTCGCAGGTGGTTTGTAAAACGTTTCAGTTTACGGAGCTCTTGATGAATTATTACATTATTCCAAAGTTGTTTGTACAAAAATACTTTAAATAAAACTCAGAGATAAGGCTCACATGACCTCTTTAAATATTACTGAAATACAGCAAGGTACAGCAAGGACGTCACTACACTTTAATTATGTCATTGTAGTAGATAATAAAGAGCACTATAACCGGTGTTTAGTTTTGTCGAGCAATTAATTTAGTTCTATATATCTCTTGTTATTGTTTAAACTCGTGGCACATTCCAAAGTATTGACTGGAGATAATTCTAACAAACGAAGCTTACAACAAAGGACGACCTCTTGTCAGATTGGTTTAACAGAGGATGATAAGAAACCTTGATACAAAACCTCTGAAACAGGAAGTCTTGTGCGTGAAATTAGCAGCCGGTGTAACAGTAAACCTTTAGGAGTATAAGGATACGGAAATGCATGGATATAACAATATAACTTAGAAAGTTTGAAGGTTGGAGGTGACGGGAGCATACGGCTAAAAATAAATTTACTGGAGAAATACAAGATGTAATAAGTAAGAATGTCAAAAGTGTAATGGGTATGTGAGAGATATTTTGAGAGAGATAGACAGAGAGAGAGAGAGAGAGAGATAAAGAGTAGGACACACACACACATACACACACACACACACACACACACACACACACACACACACACACACACACACACACACACACACACACATACAGAAAGAGAGAAGGTCTCTCTAGCTGCAGAAGCTTGGTGACCTGTATTAAAAGGTTTTTCGTGGGCCATACGCTATGGATGAATTAAAATTGATCCATAATGGTTATATTCTGGATATCTTTTTAAAAATAATAATAATAATACTGGTCTCAGTGGTCAATTTCACTAAAGCATTGTTTTTAAGTAGTCTAATAAGAACATAATAGTAAAATAAAACCACTCCAAACATTTGAAGACTATACAAACTAACACAATAATACATTTAAAACGGCGGAAACTGCAAGAAATAGAATTACTACTTGATCCTATCTTCGACTTCAGTTACTAGTTTATATTTAAACACCTAACAAATAATACATACACTTGCACATACTGTAATTTGATTTTAAGCGTTTAGTTACATTATCAAGTAAAACCATAACTCAACCAATCAATTATGGTAAGAGTTGACAATTGGTCAATTGTCTCGAAACGTCCGACCTCATTAAACAAAAAGTACGCGCTACTGTCAAACATTGTTGTATGTTAAAGTGTATAAAAAGGATTAAATACAGTATTAGAATATAAATAAAGTGGCTTGTAATACAAATGATGAGAGGAGACAACCATTTTGGCCATTATTAGTTCGCAATTTTATAAACGATTTTATTTGTATGGTTAGGATGCTCGTTTTAGAAAACAAAACGTATCTAGCTACAATCGATTTCCCCCCTAAATGCGCCATAGAAAAACATATTCAGAAAATTGAACCGGAAAAGAGACATCTTTAGTAATCTCAGCCTTCACGAAAGTTGAAATTTGTTAGTTTGTGTAAAACGTTTACTTCAAATAATGGCCACGAGGAGTGTTGGAGTTCTTCCAAATAGCGCCTCTGTTATTTGTTACAGGGTAATAGATTCAAAGTTGAAGAAATAATAATTCCAAAATTTGTGTTTTGTTATAGTATTTTTAATAAAAAGACGCCAATTTCGGCTATTTAGGATAATCGTAGATGCATTTTGCATAATGCACTTTGTTTATATTGCTAATAACAAAACTTACCAAGAATTACGTCTTAAGAAGGATAATATCTACGTAACTCTCATAACATAGCATCACTTGTCTAACTACGCAATTCTATAGGTGTACAAGGCACGGTGAGCTCCATTTTTGTCATGATGAATTAAAAAATTAAGAATACTAAAGGGACTGTGTGGTCTGTGCAGCTCGTATACCCCAATAATCGATGTTGGGCTACAGGGTTTGTTTTCCATTACACCGGCATGAGTAAAGGATTTGCATACACGAACTCTCCCCGCACGGACATTGTTTTGAAATTTTAACAACTTGCAAGCTGTGAACCAAGTTGTAAGGGGGGGAGTAGAATTTTACCTCCCCGTTTCACCAAACTTCACCTCCTTGCGGAGAAAACATTCAAAATTAAACTTTACGTAAGAAAAACATTCAAGTTTAAACATTCCCCCACTGGGACCGTCTAAAGAAAAATAAAGTGGATCCAGATTGTACATATATTATTGTTAGAGGCACGAGAAAACTTATGTAAGAGTTTTGCCTGACATACGTCTTTTAAAAAAAATAATGAATTGTTTTCCAAAATACACTTAATATGCCAAAACATCCTCTCCATCCAGGAAAAATAGATAGTAACGAAAGCTAAATATAAGATAACTGTAAAAACTCAAACAGATCACTATAAATCTCAGTACACACTAGTTTATTACAACAGACTAGTTTCAATGACGCTGTCGCCTTCGTCAAGTGTTTGGCTACTACTGCTTAGTAGTAGGAAAGCACTGATAAAGCCGATATCGTCATCGAAATTAGTCTGTTTGTTTTATTAAAATAAGCGTGTAGTGGCAGTAGTAGCCAAGCACTGAAATCGTCGTCAAAACTAGTGTGTTTGTTTTAATAAACTTTTGTATAGTGGCAGTAGTAGCCAAGCACTGATATTATCGTCGAAACTAGTGTGTTTGTTTTAATAAACTAATGTGTAGTGAGATTTAGAGTAAACTGTTTTAATTTTTACCGTTGAGAATTGTCTCTAATTAACTTAACTATAAGATAACCAGGGATTACCTAAGAAGATTTTCCTTCGAAGTAACCTAAACAGAAACATCGATACATGTACGCACGATGTCCACACTTCCATCTAGACCTAAACCTGTCACTCCTAACTGGATTCAGCAAATAACCTTGCATATTAGTTTGGCTAAAACCAATTAAAGGCTATCACAATATACGTGTTCAGGTTTACTATAAATAACTATCAAAGGTTTCTACGGTTTTCAAATGCCGGCCAAATATCTCTATGGCTATTTTAGCTTAGCGTCATTTAACGAAGTTTGGGGGGAATGGCAACTTATGAGTTTGTAATTGTGACGCTTTATCCGATCTCTATTTTCGCCTCCTTGATCAGGAAATATTCGGATTAAATTTTTCTAAAAACCGCAACCCATGTTTCTTTGTTAAAGTAAATGACCATATTTGTAAAATACATTGTGCAGTATTGTTTTCTGGTTTTTAGACAAAAGATTCACAAAATAATAATGACGAAATACAAATAATTTTACATACATACTATAAAGGAAATACTACGGTGACAACTATTAAGTATTATGAAAAACTTAACTTTACCATGCCTAAACTTTCCTGGAATGTTAAATAAAACTCACAAATTAAAAAAAGTGGTTCAATCCTGTTAAAACTTTGTTGATTGAAAACAATAACAATTAAAGTTACTAATCATGTTTACACTCGCGGAGATTATTGTTACTCTTTATTTGTGCAGGCAACGTTTCAATAACGGCAACTTTATCGTCTTTAAGCTTATAATACATAAAATTGTAGAAATGTTTTATAATTATAAAAAAATTAATTGTAGCTATGTTTATTTGTGAATTATTATTATTATTGTGGGTAATTGTTATTGTGTGGTTATGTATTGTAGGCCTGAAGATGATAACGTACTCGTTATAGAAACGTTGCCTGTTTAAATAAACAGTTGTACCTGAATCGCACTTCAAAACTGCATTTATTTAACAACAATTATAAGTTTCCTTATAATAATGAGACTCGCGAGACGGTTTACCTTTATTTACCTATTAATTAGCAATAAAACCTGTTGTATTACGCTCGGTTTCGTATATTAGATTGATTACTTTTAATTATTTAATTTATTTGTTTTATAGAAGGGTACATTTTCAATTAATTTGAGGAATATTATTTCAGCTTTAGTAAGCTGACAGATTAGCTATAATGATTTCTTGAGCAACTGTGGCCTATGTTATAATATTTTAAATAATAAACCCAATAGCCACAAATTAACTTTATTTATTCACCTGATGTACATTTCAGTTACAAGGTAACCATCTTCAGAAGTACTGAACAAAAAATTTATTCAATTTAAAACGTATATATATAATACATATATAGCAAAAAAATATTGAGGTTATAAATTTAATTCTTATTTTGTATTAAAATAAAGACAAAATGAAAGACAAAATAAGAATTAAATTTATAACCTCAATATTTTTTTGCTATATATGTTTTATATATATACGTTTTAAATTGAATTAATTTTTTGTTCAGTACTTCTGAAGATGGTTACCTTGTAACTGAAATGTACATCAGGTGAATAAATAAAGTTAATTTGTGGTTATTAGGTTTATTATTTAAAATATTATGACAGATTAGAGTTGACAAATAAAACATTTTACTTCAGCAATTTTAGTATTGACAGTTTCGGTCGACGTGAAGGTGCAGGAAGATCTGCCCACGTCTTTCTTTCTTCAAATTAAAGAATCCCTAACTTTACGAATTAATTACACACATGTTAAAACAAACAAGTAATATAACAAAAAAATTAAGCCAGTTGGTTCTGAGGTCAACAAACAAAAATTTTATTTGACTTGCTTTTTATATTATAATTACTATTATTATAAACATGTATATACATATGACAGAATAACAATAGGCCCTATTAGGTGGCAAAATAGAAAGAGAATTTCCTTAAAATTGTCAATTTCCCTCTCTATGCAGTATATGGTGTTAGACTATAATTTTTGTTTGTTACTATTATTCACTTATTTACCTTTCTAATTTATGAAGCTGACTGTGATCTATAATTTCTCTGTCTATCCATCTCTTATAATGCTTTATTATTTCAAAGAATCTTTATGTTATAAATTCATATACATCTTTAAGTGATAGATTTATAGTATGGGAAAGTTGGTTCGGCGCCAAAGTACTGGATTTAAAAAATGTAGTCCCTTAGTTCGAATGCGAACGAGGAGAAAACGTTTTAAATTTAATTAATGACTAAGAATTTTAAAAACTGTACTAACATCAATTGCATTTGACAAAAATGTATTTGAGCTTGGTTGGAAGAATATAATTGTATTTTATTAATTGAAAATTCGTACAGAAGGAATTGAAAAGAAATAACAGCACCTTTTGTCACATTAACCTTATCCAACTATTAATAAATATCTCCTTGTTCCTACTTTTTAATATTTACTAAAACCTATGAAGAGCCGTTACTGTCGAGAACTCAACGTTTTCTTTAAAATCACGTCCTATGTGTCCCCCAAAATTTAACTAACTGTCCCATCATCAAACTATTTCCGGATAGATGCATTTAAATTCTTTCTACCAATCACAACTTGCTAACAGAACCTTAACTAACCAGCTTATCTTTCTTTTGTTTCATATTTAAAACCTGTAAATTATAATCAGTTAAAACATGTGTTACTTGTAGCCTAACTTTCTATCTTTAAAGTCACATCTGCTAAAATAATTACAACTAACAGGTGTGTCAATAATCTGATCTAAAAAACAATACTTTCTGGCCTAGCTACAAATCTTATGTTTGCATTAAATTACACGTTTAGACTGTTTTTAAAGGCCACGTTGTATTTCCGAACGTAGGAAAAATTTTGAATTGTGCTTTTATGGTTGTAATACATTAGGAATTATACCTGTAAAGTTATGGTGATGTGGTAAATGGTCAAAAGTAGTCGTTTTTGCAAGTATGTTTATTAATCGAGAACCTTAGGTAGTTGTTGTCTCCTTTCCCCCCTTTAACATAGATCATTTTATTATGATCTAAGGGAAGGTATTGGTAGACATGTGAGAGAATTATGGGTAAGAGGCAGAAATGTCAGGGTCGCATCCCTCTTGTTCTGTCAGTGCCCACCAACCCTTAAACACAGAACAGAAAAGTTACTATAATATTTTACCCGTCCAGTTGCATTCCCTGCGGCGGCTGCCGACATAAGAACAAGTGTGTTTCAGTCTCCAGAGAGACGGTGATCATTTATATCTTTCGTTGCGAGAATTTAAAACCTTCGTGACTGCTTTGTTTATTCACGCTTTGCGTGCTGCCGTACAACCATCTGCCTTTATAGTAGATCTAATTAACTAATTGTTCATCATCGTACTCTCTCAGCTCATACATGTGCCCACAGAGAATTCACAATTTAATACACATAGCACCGTATATTTTCCACACGAAGCCCAAGCAACATGTCTTGATACCGATAGAACTTCCACTCTACCCCCGCCCTCAATCTCTCTATCCTCCCAACTCATTCACTCTTCTTCCATTTCTTTCTCTCTCTCATCAGTTTGCTTTATAGAGTAATATTTCAACACCATATAGGTCTACTGTATAGAGAGGAAAATTGAAAGGAAATTCGCTTACTATTTTGCCACTTAGAATCTATATGTGATTCTGTCACATGTATATGTGATTCTGTCAATATATACATATTTATATTATTTGTAATTATAAAATAATAAGTAACTAAAATAAATTTTTTTTTAGTCGACCTCACTAGGAATTGACTTTAAACATTTTGTTAATATTACTTGTAAACTTATTAAAAGTTAAAATGGTTCTTATACCTATAAATATTTATAGGTTACACATATTATATGTTATAAATATCTATTTCCTCCTATGTATTATAATTAAAAAAAACTTTAGTAAACATCATCCACACTCTTCCAGTAAAACTATATTTAGGGGGGGGGGGTTTGGAAAGCGATGAAGACTGTCGGATTAATATGCAACACTTCAGGTAAGTTTTATATACGTTTCAGATCAAACTTGTATACGGTTAAGTGCGTTCATAACAGAGCTCTGAGATTGTTTGTGAAACTAACTTGTATTACGGCAAACTCAAGATAAGTATACGTTATCAAAATTTATCGAATGTGAGTTTTAACGGTTGACGCCTGCGTCTACAGGTGCAAAAGTGAATTTCGACACAAGATTTGTGTAACAAGATTTAATCAAGTCTATAGAAGCATTTTCAGATAAAATATGGTTGAACGTGGGAAATGTATCTTTTTTTTAGACATATGAATTTTAAAAAAATCACTTCTGGATAATATATATATATATATATATATATATATATATATATATATATATATATATCAACAATGTAAATAGATCATAGGTTTACATGCTGAACAAAGAGAGGGTCCAAGAGGTTGAGGCTGGTTAGACCGATTGTTTGTCTTCCTAATCAAGGGGGTGCTAAAAGTTGGAGGCGGGAGAATATCAAATAGGATTAAAGATGACAGGATAATTAGACCGATTGTTTGTCTTCCTAAAGAAAGAGGTGCAAAAGGTTGGAGGCGGCAGAATATGAAATGAAATTATAGATGGCAGGATAAATAGACCGATTATTTGTCTTCCTAATGAAGGGGGTGCTAAAAGTTGGAGGCGGGAGAATATCACATAAGATTATAGATGACAGGATAATTAGGCCGATTGTTTGTCTTCCTAAAGAAGGAGGTGCAAAACGTTGGAGGTGGGAGAATATCAAATAGGATTATAGATGACAGGATAATTAGACCGATTGTTTGTCTTCTTAAAGAAGGAGGTGCAAAAGGTTGGAGGCGGGAGAATATCAAATAGGATTAAAGATGACAGGATAATTAGACCGATTGTTTGTCTTCCTAAAGAAGGAGGTGAAAAACGTTGGAGGTAGGAAAATATCATATAGGATTAGAGATGAGAGGATAATTAGGCCGATTGTTTGTCTTCCTAAAGAAAGAGGTGCAAAAGGTTGGAGGCGAGAGAATATCAAATAGGATTATAGATGACAAAATAATTAGACCGATTGTTTGTCTTCCTACAGAAGGAAGTGCAAAAGGTTGGAGGCGGCAGAATATCAAATGAAATTATAGATGGCAGGATAATTAGACCGATTGTTTGTCTTCCTAAAGAAGGCGGTGCAAAAGGTTGGAGGTGAGAGAATATCAAATAGGATTATAGATGACAAGATAATTAGACCGAATGTTTGTCTTCCTATAGAAGGAAGTGCAAAAGGTTGGAGGCGGCAGAATATCAAATGAAATTACAGATGGCAGGATAAATAGAGCGATTGTTTCTCTTTCTAAAGAAGGAGGTGCAAAAGGTTGGAGGCGGGAGAATATCACATAAGATTATAGATGACAGGATAATTAGACCGATTGTTTGTCTTCCTATAGAAGGAGGTGAAAAACGTTGAAGGTGGGAGAATATCACATAGGATTATAGATGACAGGATAATTAGACCGAATCTTTGTCTGCGGAAAGAAGACGAACTTAAGTGGTTAAACACAAGAAAACCTAATGCAAGATGATGGTACATGTACCATATATTTGCCTTATGAGGGAAAAGATTCAAGTATAGACAATACTGGGAAATAGATGCATTATAAGGTAAATAAATAGTATATTCATCTGGTGGTGCACAGAAAGTGGGGTGCAAACTGTTTCAAAGAGAAAATCATGAAAAAGGATCATACTTGTCAAAGGGAAGTGGGTTACATGTTGAAGGTTGAACATAGATGCCCGATCTTTTCTTTGACAACTAATTATTAGTGGGGACAAGTTGAGTAAGAAGTTGTTCATATTCATCAACTTGTGAACCTCCGGAATGAATGAGGGGGAGCAATCCAGAAGTCGCCCTCTATGGACTATATTACTGGAACTGTAACAAGTTGCCGTGTCAGCAGATTTCCGAATTGAAATGTGCAATCAATTTGCGACGTCATGGCGTCGTTACTGTCGACCCGTGATTTACACATATTGGGCCAATTTATGCGTTCTGAGGTACAATACGTGGGCGAGGGGTTGATCAGAAATCTGTAGCTGTTTTGAATGCGCAGCAGAAAAAGCTTTATATACTAATGTGAACATAAAATAAAGAGATTTTCATTTGATATTTTGATGAGCGGCATTTTTTTTTAAATATTGAATTGTGAATCTCAGCAAATTCGGTTGTACAAAACATACGTTATTAACGTTGTTTTGTCCAATGCTGAAAAATGTAGATAACAACTTTAATGTATTAATTACTATGTAGAATATATTTTTTAATGTAAAATATTTAGGATGACAGAAGGTAATTGAGAGTAGTACTTATGTAATTTCCAGGCAAAAGAAGTTGGACCTAGATCTAGCAAGGTCAAGAAAACAACAAGCAGTAATATATTTTGTTATGATACAAAATCCATCTTTGTATGAAGATAACACTTAAGTAAATTCGTCTGAAAATGGGATAACTCCAAAAGAGTTTGATGGAGGTAATAAAAAATATTCTCTTTTACAAGTATTTTGAAAAATAAATAATTTTAAAACAACATAAAATTCAAATCAATTTGATATAACATGAGCAAGATATCCCACCCCATTTTTTTGTTGTTGTTGATGAAACTAAAAGAGTAATGAAATCCAAACAAGAAACTTATTTGACCATTGAAATTTGTAAGTGTATGATGTTTTTTAGGGGAAACGATATTTTTAGGTTTTCCATCGGCCGTTATGTTTATAACTCTGAACTACTAATAGAGAGGGGACTGCTCTTATCCAGCGAAAAAACACACATCTAAAAGACCTTTCGTGTAATGGAGACACATTTTTTATAACTTGACTGTACAGTCACGTGTTTTTAATAAATAACCTTTATAAAATCACACTGTCTCCCCGCTGTATAATCTCGATTAGAAAGCATATCGACAATGAAATATTCAAAGGATGTCCAGGTCGAATCGATTCGGTATTCCTGACATGTAGCGAGGGTCACAAATTGTATACATTACGAGGAGTGTGGACGATTATCGCTCCTTTAGAGATGCACCATCTTGCGGAGATATTATACAAGCTGCGAACTGTTTCACAATGAAAATTTTGATCAGTAGTAAATTAAACACTCTAAGTAACTGATTCGGTTTTAAAAGAAAGAATCTTAAATTTTCGTTTTGTAATATAGTTAAATTATGATATTTATTTATTACTTCTTATTTAAATTCTTATATTTTTCAAATATTAATACAAATGTTCGCGGTAACTGCAGAATATTCATTTTAAATATAATATGAAACGTCGCAAAAAGTATCATTTTTAAAACAAAAAAGTAACCTTATGAAAATAATACAATTTTGAGGTAACATATTTGCCTAAAATATAGGTACTTCAAGACAATTATTTGTAACAAGCTGACCCACAATATTATATATCAATTTTACTCCACTTGCAATATGAAAAATACCATGTATAGGAAGTTTTAAAAATATGAAAGAAAAAGTGAAACACTTTTCTTCTACATCTATTATTGGTCGTTGCAGGATGAATCATGTATATCCGTAGGCAGATAGCCTCATCAACGAACCGCATGGATCCGTTAATAGTCCGTCTTAATTACAAACTAAATGAATCCGCCAGGAGACCAAAGCTGCTATCAAAAAGTGCAGTCGTATCCACTACGAACCGCATTCATCCGTTAGCAGAGGGCCACTAAGCGGATCCAAAACCAGCAGACTATCGTTGCTGGGAACCAAAACAGTACATTAGTTGTTGCGTTCAATACAAGCCTCATTTATCCATTAGCAGACCGTAACCGTCAGCAAACCGGCGCGGCGTCACTATGAACTAAAGCAGTGCGTTAGTTGTTGCCTTCAATACAAACCTCATATATCCGTTAGCAGACAGTACCCGTCAGCAAACCAGCGTCACTATGAACCAAAACCGTGCGTTAGTTGTTGCGTTCAATACAATCCTCATTTATCCGTTAGCAGACAGTACCCGTCAGCAAACCGGCGCGGCGTCACTATGAACTAAAGCAGTGCGTTAGTTGTTGCATTCAATACAAACCTCATATATCCGTTAGCAAACCGTACCCGTCAGCACACGGGCGTCACTATGAACTAAAACAGTGCGTTCGTCGTTACCTCCAATGTGTTGAAGGTAACACGAACATTGGAACTACACATGGTCTGCCACATGTATGCTTATCTTAGCAGACACCCACCACGAAGAACCAAACCAGCTGACCATCGTCTCTACGAACCATAACACCGTTTTAGTTGTCACTTCAATATAAATCATAAGCATCCGTTAGCAGACCCCCAATAAGAGGAACCAAACGTATCCGTTAGCAAACAGGAAATAAATGCATCAGCGAGCGTACCTTTGGCACTAGGAATTACCAAGGTGTGTTAGTAGTTGTCTTCAATACGTACCACAGGAATTCGTCATCTGTCACCACGAAAAACCAAATGTATGAGTCAGCAGGAAACCACCAAATATGTCCATGAACATATATGTATTAGTTCATTAACGAGACCGCCGCTCCAAAGGAATAAATGAGGACTTTCTCAGTTTCGGTAGTAAATGAGTATTACACCGAAGTAGATTAAATACTTCGATATAACTTATCCCAAATATTTCCAACTGAATAATTTTAACTCCAATAGATTTTTGTATACTTGTAATACATGTATCTATGTATTAAAGTGGATAGATCATGTAGGGCACCACTGCTTGCGAAGTAGTGTTCTAGGAGTTTAATGTGGCTAAGATTACTGAAGGTTCTTTCTTTCTTAATACTGGGAATAAGATCGATGTTGACTTTGCGAGAGTAGCGTGGATTTTAAAATATACATTTCTCTGCATACCTCTAAGGATCATGATTATCCAGATTTTCAATAGTCGATATTTTTGTTAGCATAAAACATTTTAACAATTTGTGACAGTAAAACGTTTCCGTCCAAATTTCCAAAGAGTAAAATTTGTCACAAAGGACTTTGAAAAAGCCAATGGTCGTTACAACAAAGTAGACAATAGAGCACTTCGGCAGTCTAATCTATAATTCAAATCCATATTTCTGGACAAAAATCCTTTGTAGTTTTAATGAACGCCGACATATCACATTTGAGTATGTTTTCAAAAGGCTTTTGTAAAAGTTCCAAGTTCTTCTGAAATCCAACATCCTGTCGTTATTTTTATATAACGCTTATATAACGTTATTTAACACTTGACAGCAAAAAAAAAACATCTTAAAATGTTAAAAACTTGAGAAAAACCTGATTAAAGCCAGATCAATGATATAACTGTTCATGAATTTAATATTTCGTGAATTGTTTTAAAAAATGTAAAGCTTTACCTCAATATACGTAATAAATTGATATCAATTCATAATAAATTGATAAAATGCTTCGAGCGGTTTCTTCTCTTTATTTGTTCTTGTTGGTGAAATGTCTATGCTTTAATAAATAAGTTATATATATATATATATATATATATATATATATATATATATCTTTTAAAGAAGAATAATATTTACATAAAATATAGTTTTCGCTGGATAATAGGCCTTCTAGGCATTTCAAAAACATTAAAAATCAATGAAAAGTAAAAGCATATGATTCAGTCATTTTTACTTTTAATTTGTATTTGCTCTTCAATTATTTAACTTCCGTTATAGTATTTATATATATCGAAACGTTCTTATAGGAATATATTAATTTTTATTTCTTTATTAATCTTCTTAATTAAACTTATACTGTATACTAATAAAACAATCAGAATGAGAAATCAGAAAAGTTGTTTAATGAGTGCAGAACGGGATTTCTCGACTACACCATCTGCTGCTGAATGCCCTCGGGCCATCAGGCTTCAATGATTCTGAATTAAGTTTAGGATTATCTTATTGTATTTATAAACACGTTCTATATTGCTACTATGGTGCGACTATGCTGCATCTATGTTGTAACTCTGCTCCGATTAAGCAAACACTCTGCTGCGACTATGCTACAACTCGTCTGCGATCATGGTGCATCTATGCTGCTACTACGCTGCAACTCTGCGGCAACTATCCTGCGACTATGCTACGACTATGATGCAACTCTCCTGCGACTATACTGCAACACTGCGGCAACTATGCTGCGACTTTCCTGCGACTATGGTGCAACTATGCTATGACTATGCTGCAACTCTGCGGCGATTATCCTGTAACTATGGTGACACTATGCTGTAACTATGCTACGACTGTGGTTCAACTATGCTGCGACTATGCTGCAACTATGCTAAAACTTAAAACTCTGCTGAGGGTATGCTGCATCTCTGCTGTGACTATGCTGCAACTATGCTGCGACTATGGTACTGTAACGATTCGCCCTTTTACCTTGGAATTTATCTTTATTTAAATATGTTATTTTTCTTATTACAAAATTTTTATTTTTACCTACCAGGGCTTCTAGTCCTACGTCACAGCTCAGGCAGAATTTGTCTGTCTGTGACGTCCTTATAAATCTCGAAGATAGAACTAGGTTACGTACGAAATAATCATTGAATGTTTAAAAGACAATAATAAACAATGTATTTATTAAACACAAATTACAAATTGAATAAATGATAACCAATGTATCAAGTAATTTATATAAAATTACTGCCAACCATTCTTTATATATAGCAATTACATATGAAGTGTTCAAACGAATGTATCGAGAAGGTAGTAAGTTAAGTGTTCAAATTTATTTTAGAAATGAATATTCAAATACGATTTCTACCGTTTATGTGTTAATTATATATCTGTCAAAATTTAAGTTAGTTAAATTTATAATACATTTTCTTCATTATACTCAAAAACGTACCTGGTTGTGCACACCACTTGAATTACACTGTAACATTTTATTTATCACTGCACATCACTATCGCAATAGGCGCACTTAAACAAAGAGAAAGTACGAACTTTTACTATATGGAACGCATGAAAAAAAAAAGGTTCTGGCTTCTTCTGTACGTTTCATTAATAAACTGGTACCGGCCTTGACATATTAAAGTTTGATTAATGAATGCTTGCAAATTTTCTAAATTATGTCCGAAATTACTATCACGTGAGTCTCGTCCAAAGACCTTTTGTGAAGTGGGGCAGTTGGATATACGAGCGAAGCTCAGTTCTCATGAAAACCTCACTTTATATTCGTATATCATTGGTTCCTGGAGATCACCCCATGCTTACTTCATATGGCGTGATCTTGGCCAATTTCCTTGCGATATTTTACAATTTTGCTCGCTAGGAGCGCCTTACTCCCTACGTTAGATTACCAAGTGTGCACCAAGAAAACAAAAATTTTCTTTTATATATATATATATATATATATATATATATATATATATAAATATATAGGAATAAATATATTCATTAAAAGTATTCTTTTTTTGAATATTTTTAATTTATTAACTATATATACAAGAAAACATATCACCATATTTAATATATTTAATATATATATATATATATATATATATATATATATATATATATATAAAGAACAAAAGTCAAAATACAAATACAAATACAAATTGTTGAATTGTAAATTCAAATAATTCTTGTATTTGTATTTTGACTTTTGTTCTTTATTAATACACAAGAAAACATATTGCGATATTTATATATATATATATATAAATATCGCAATATGTTTTCTTGTGTATTAATAAAGAACAAAAGTCAAAATACAAATACAAGAATTATATTTGAATTTACAATTCAAAGCTTTTCGTTGGCTAACAGTACCAACATCATCAGGAATATTAAACAATTAAAATTAACATATGTGCAAATTAGATCAAATAAATAGTTATGCCAAATCAATTACAATGTTGGTTATTGGTTTAGATATGTAGATGATGGATTGTATGTATCTAATAATAATGGTATAAACTTAATAACTATTTTTGATAAAATAAATATGATAAATAAAAATATTAATTTTACTTATGAAATGGAGGAAAATAATAAGATCAACTTTCTAGATATAACAATTATAAGACATATTAATGAATTTGAATTTAACATATATCGTAAACCGACACAAACTAACCAAATTATACCTAATAATTCTAACCATCCGTATAATCAAAAAATGGCTGCATTATACAATTTTTTATATAGATTACATAAAATACCTATGAATAATGAAAACAAGATAAGAGAGAAAAACATTATCTATCAAATTGCAATTGAGAATGGTTATAAAAAGAAAACTGTTGATAAACTTAATTATCATATTTTAAAGAAACAAAATAATAATCTAATTTACAAAAATAATGATGAAAATGTCATATGGACTTCATTTACATTTTTTGGTAATGAAGTAAAAAATATCACAAAATTGTTTAAAGGTAGCAACATAAAATTCGCTTATAATACTAATAATAAATTAATAAATATAATGAATAATAATAATATTATTAATATGCATGAAAAAAACGGTGTATATAAATTAGAATGTGATTATTGTAATAAAGTTTATATAGGACAAACTAAGAAAAAACTTAAAGATAGATATAAAGAACATTTTAATGCATATAAAAAGCCAGAAATTTATAAATCAAATTTTGCTAGTCATTGTATCAATAATAATCACTTATTTCCTAATATAGATAATATGATACTTATAAAAGAAATTAACAAAGGCCTGAGAATGAATATTTATGAAGCTTTAGAAATACATAAATATAATACTAATAATGAGTTGATAAATGAACAAATGCAAGTAAAATCTAAATTCGATAATATATTCAGTGTTTGTAATGTTAGGGCAGCAAAATAAAAAAATTTTAACAACATTGTAATTGATTTGGCATAACTATTTATTTGATCTAATTTGCACATATGTTAATTTTAATTGTTTAATATTCCTGATGATGTTGGTACTGTTAGCCAACGAAAAGCTTTGAATTGTAAATTCAAATATAATTCTTGTATTTGTATTTTGACTTTTGTTCTTTATATATATATATATATATATATATATATATATATATATATATATATATATATATAAGCCAACGGCTATGAACAGAAATGTAGACTTGAATCCGATAGAGAGTAGGGCCCAAGTGTCTATAATTCTTCCCTATCCATATTTTCATTCTCAGTACCATAGGTTACATTTATCCCCCCACACTGAAATCTAAAAATGTGGCATCAGTCAATTCATAGCGATAGAGAGTGAGTCTCATGGTTGTAAACTAGCACGAGTGGACCATGGTTCTACAGTCCCTAAAACCAAAAGGTTGCTTGCACCCTAATCTTACGTATAGGTTTTTTGAACCTTAAATTGTATCAACTCTAACATAGACACGACTGGAAACTTCAAATTCAGACCCATATTTTTACCGTTTCGTAATATGGTAGGGTATATTCCATAGCAAAGATCTTGCATCTCTATGTAAATATTATTTCGATGGGAACACTTAATTCCTTTGGAAAGTCTATCGGTTCCATTTAAAGGAAATAAGGTCAAGTGTAATACTGTTTGTATTGTAAGGTAACCGTAAAGGTTAGCTTAGTATAATGAAAAGGCTAAGTGGTGTTTCGGAAGCACATTGTGTTACAGAAGTGTTACATTAAAATAGATAGGGTTGCTTGCGCGTGTTTATCCTTTTACCTGTAATTGTAGTCGAGAAGCAGATTAAAGCAATAATTTTCATAACAAAATATTAGAAACAAGCTAAGTTGAAGGTTTTTTCTCATATTTTAGTATATAGAAGCCTAATATTATACCCTTGGATTTTAGGTGAACTAAAGTTTAATAACTGTCCTTTATATTTAATTGTATTTCATAACGTTGAAATGTAGTTTCTGCAAAGGAACGTTTGGTTTGGTAAGTGCTGTATGTTTGATGAAGAATGAGATATTTCCTCTGAATTTGTAAGAAAGCAAATAAAGTTTCTAGTAGAATCCATTTAAAATAAAAGGAATTTATTTTCTTACTTAAATTGTGTAAAGAAAGTGGGTGGAGCAAGAAACACGTTCAAAATGTTCAAAGAAGAGTAAATGAAATTATAAAATGCTTACAACAGATATACGTTTAAGGAAGCAACCTCGTATAATTTAGACATAACATTTAAATAACAGTACTTAAATGGGTTTTAATGGTCAAATAAATTGAGAAGCACATTTTGCCAAAGACTAGGGTTATAAATTAATTTGTAGGTCAATCCCGACATGGCAATGTAGGATTATCATCCGAGTGGACAGATTCGGAGGTTCTGAATACAGAACTAACACCAGCCATTTCTTAATATTTGTAAAACATTCTAGCATCATAAATAAACGTTAGGTTGACGGTGTGTGAATGAGGTTTCAATAAATGTCCAAGTTATACATCAGTGCACATGTCATGCGTTCTTGTTCGCGCTGTAATAAGTGACTTTGTAACGTCATTTTACACTTTGCTGAACATGGAAAGCACATTATTTTAATGTATTTTTAACATTCAAAGTGCCAAGGATTGTACAGAAATAAGCGTGGTGTTGTAACAATATGCGAACCGGCATCTCCTGACCTAATTTGCTGAGGTATATTAAAATGCTCCACTCGAGGAGGTGTATTCTACAGCAATAAAATACCTGTGTTTCTTTTGTTTCTGTGAAATGAAACTAACGACAAAGAAAAAAGCTACTCACCTCTTTACCTGCTCGAGGCATAATTACAAGTATCGATTTATACATCATTGGATTGTTAATTTAATGCACTTTCTTCGATTCTAGGAAATTACTGATTATAAAACTGCATTATTTCTTCTTTCCACTCAAGTGTCTGTTTTTATATGCGCTCTATTTGCCCCCTGTATTCCCTCTTTCTGCCTCCCATTGAAAAAGTATCGCCTTACTATCGGCCTCTATTTGCGTTCTATTTGTCCCCTATATTCCCTCGTTCTGCTTACTTATGAAGAAGTATCGCCTTACTATCGGCCTCTATTTGCGCACTATTTTCCCCCAATATTCCCTCTTTCTGCCTCCCCTTGAAAAAGCATCGCCTTACTATCGGCCTCTATTTGCGTTCTATTTGTCCCCTATATTCCCTCGTTCTGCTTACTTTTGAAGAAGTATCGCCTTACTATCGGCCTCTATTTTCGTTCTATTTGTCCCCAATATTCCCTCGTTCTGCTTACTTTTACAGAAGTATCGCCTTACTATCGACCTCTATTTTCGTTCTATTTGTCCCCAATATTCCCTCGTTCTGCTTACTTTTACAGAAGTATCGCCTTACTATCGGCCTCTATTTGCGTTCTATTTGTCCCCAATATTCCCTCGTTCTGCTTACTTTTGAAGAGGTATCGCCTTACTATCGGCCTCTATTTGCGTTCTATTTGTCCCCAATATTCCCTCGTTCTGCTTACTTTTACAGAAGTATCGCCTTACTATCGGCCTCTATTTGCGTTCTATTTGTCCCCAATATTCCCTCGTTCTGCTTACTTTTGAAGAAGTATCGCCTTACTATCGGCCTCTGTTTGCGTTCTATTTGGCCCAACTCATTTCCTTTCCATACTGGATGTCTATAAACATTTCTTGAAACCCTAACCCTGACTTGGATTTTCGAGACTCTACTGTAATTAGCTATTAAAAGCGTAACAATTATTCAGCCACATTTAAATAATTATGTAAATTCAGTTCAGATAGATTGCTAGTGTGACCAGTAATATTAAGGAAAAACCATTACCTGTGTATTTCTGTTGAAAGTTCAAGTCTTCTAAAAGAATATGTACTTGTTTCCTTATCAATTAAAACGACAGGTAAAAGGTTAAGCAAGTACTATAAAACTCCGCTCAGTCAACATAATAAATATTTTATTAGTTCAACAACGAGTAGTACGTATGGAATACGACTTAGACGTCTAATTACATTTGAAGAAGTATCGCCTTACTATCGGCCTCTGTTTGCGTTCTATTTGTCCCCTATATTTCCTCGATGCTATACAATCGAAACTTAATTTTTAAAAAAAGAACATAACCTATGATATTTTATGTTATCAAAAATTTAACATAACCAATAATATTTTTATAACATAAAATATTATAGGTTATGTTCAATTTTTGAAATTTGGTTTCGATAGTGTAGCATCACTGAAGATGATGACATGTCATTGAAACGCGTCTGATATTAAAGTTTTTATAATTGTGAGTCGTAGCCTATTTATTCATTTGTTTATAATTGGATAATATTTAATATTAAAAGAATTTATGAATATAATAACTGAAATCTAAATTTATAAACAAAGTTATGTCACATTCTGCGTCGTATGATTTTCATGGAATTTATATAGGAGATAGAATATGTAATAAATACCAAAAATAATTAAACTATTAAAGACTGTTACGCAGTTTTGTTACTCTCATAATGACTTATATCATTAATTTATAGAATGAAAATGATTTGAAAATATAATTCTATTGGCAACTCCGCGACCTTTTCTTTGACAATACTATATTACCTTTTAGGCATGGTATATTTATAAATGTAAGTTATCAATAATAAAGTATTCAATAAAGAAGGTAATGAGGCTAGAAATAAGCGTCAACAGCTCATCATTTCATAGTTCTGCATCTAGATATTCATTTTCACAGACTAATTAGGGATAAGGATTAAACGTTGTGGTGACACCTCAGATCGAATTAGAGAATTCGATTGAGGTTAGTGGTCTTCCTACTGAATCACAAAAAACAACTGAAATATTTTAAATTTATCCAACCATACAATTTATTTGATATACAGTAGAATCTCGATTATTCAAGATATATGGGACAGGGACCCCCTAGGATTACAGAAAAAACGGATTACACGAAAATACTTTTCTGTGTATTAGAAATAATAGGAGTTTTATTGAACCCTAATACTATAACTAAAAATGCACTAAATAAGTTAATAGAGCTTTATATGAACATTTCTAGGAAGCCCGACTCCTTTCCTTTCTATACCGTATTGATATAAACAATTATTGCAAGCCCGACGCATTTCTTTTGCATGCTGTATTGATATAAACATTTCTTGGAAGAACGGTTAATTTCCTTTGCATAACGTATTGTTATAAATATTTCTTGGAAGAACGATTCATTTCTTTTACATGTAGTATTGATATAAACATTTATTTAAAGATCGACTCATTTCTTTTGCATGCCATATTGATATAAACATTTATTGGAAGCCCGACTCATTTCTTTTACATGCAGTATTGATGTAAACATTTATTTAAAGCTCGACTCATTTCTTTTGCATGCCATATTGATATAAACATTTATTGGAAGCCCGACTAATTTCTTTTGCATGCTGTATTGACATAATCATTTCTTGGAAGAACGGTTAATTTCCTTTGCATAACGTATTGTTATAAATAGTTCTTGGAAGAACGATTCATTTCCTTTCCATACCGTATAAACCTTTTTTGGAAATTCGACTCATTTCCTTTGCATACAGTATAGCAATAAGCATTTCTTGGAGGCCCAACTCATTTCCTTTCCATACTGGATGTCTATAAACATTTCTTGAAACCCTAACCCTGACTTGGATTTTCGAGACTCTACTGTAATTAGCTATTAAAAGCGTAACAATTATTCAGCCACATTTAAATAATTATGTAAATTCAGTTCAGATAGATTGCTAGTGTGACCAGTAATATTAAGGAAAAACCATTACCTGTGTATTTCTGTTGAAAGTTCAAGTCTTCTAAAAGAATATGTACTTGTTTCCTTATCAATTAAAACGACAGGTAAAAGGTTAAGCAAGTACTATAAAACTCCGCTCAGTCAACATAATAAATATTTTATTAGTTCAACAACGAGTAGTACGTATGGAATACGACTTAGACGTCTAATTACATTAAGCAACCTTTACGGTTACCTTACTGTGTAAACAGTATAGCCTGAAGTACGTGGAATGTATCTATTAATAATACATACATTGTGTCTAGCCAACTCGCAACCTCATTTCCTTCTGCCTCAAGAAGTAAGATATAAGATTCAAGAAGTAAGATTCTGCTTTTAAATAAAATATAAATTTTAAAATCAATTGTCTCAACGGGTTTAATCAACGAATTTAATGGGCACAGAAATTTTATAAAAAAGGGTGTCATGGTTTACTCTTTGAAACCTATCATTTTATTCAAAATTGATACCTCGGGTCTCGTCCTACACTGGTGCAGATGTACAGTGAAGTATGTCAAACTCGCCCATACCACCAAATGCAGGTAGCTGCGCTTGACGATTATACGCCATCACATCCAGTAAACTACTTTAAACCAATGTACGCCATCAAATGCAGTGAAAATCGCTTTGCAAATGTACGCCATCAAAAGCAGGGAACTGAGCTTAGATAATGTATACCATTAAATGAAGGTAGCTGTTCTGGTCGAATGTACACCATTAAAAGCAGTAAGCTACTTTTGACGCCATCAAAAGCAGGGAATTGCGCTTGGAAAATGTACAGCATGAAATTCAATAAACTACGTTTGGATATTGTACGACATCAAATGCAGTAAAAGGCGCTTATTAAATGTTCGCCATCAAAGGCATTGGACTGCGCTTAGGGAATATACACCATTAAATGGAGGTAGCCCCCCCCCCCCGGTCGAATATACATCATTACAAGCAGCAAGCTACATTTGACGAATGTACGCCATCGCCATCAAAAAAAGGGAATTACACTTGGAAAATGTACACCATGAAATTCAGTAACCTACTTTTGACTGATCTACGTTATAAAATGCAGTAAAAAGTGCTTTGCAAACGTACGTCATCAAAAGAAGGAAAGTGCGCTTGGAAAATGTACACCATGAAATTCAGTACACTATTTTGACTAATGCACGCCATAAAATGCAGTAAAAAGCGTTTTGCAAATGTACGCCATCAAAATCAGGGATGCGCTGGGGAGGTGCATTAAATGGAGGTTGCTGTCCTGGTCGAATGTACATAATTAAAAGCAGTAAGCTACTTTTGACGAATGTACTTCATCAAAAGCAGGGGAAACGCGCTTGGAAAATGTACAGTATGAAATTCAATAAACTACGTTTGAATATTGTACGACATCAAATGCAGGGAACTGCGCTTGGGGAATGTACACAATTAAATGGAGGTTGCTGCCCTGGTCGAATATACACCATTAAAAGCAGTAAGCTAATTTTGATGAGTGTACGCTATTTAAAGCAGGGAACTGCGTTTGGAAAATGTACACCATGAAATTCAGTAAACTACGTTTGACTATTGTACGATATCAAATGGAGTGAAAATTGAACAACGTCTTCCGAATTAAATGGAAAGAAAAAGAATAGTATGAAGAAAAGAGGAGGAAATGAAAACTAATAAAGCATGTACAAAATTGTAGGGGAGAAAATATGTAGAAAAATTAGGCAGAGGAAAAAAAGAGAAGTTCATCTATTGACTCGGACATTTTAGAGAGAGGTGGTCAGTGGACACTTACGAATAGTCATTAGACCTCTCTCTCAGGTTTAGATTAAATTTTTAATGGCAGGGCTCTGGTTCATAAAATATTTTATTAGTCGAATTTGAAAAAAAAGTTATGGAACTAAAGAAAAAAAGTTATGAGTTTTAAAAAAAGATAATGCCCAACTTTTAGGCTTCCGTATACATTAATATATACCTCAATAAGTCAAAATTCCCTCTGTTGATGGACAATTCATCCTTTACCCACAACATGCAGTTACATAAAAATAATTACAGCAAGTAGTGCAACTAGCGTGCAAACACGCGCACTTGGAGCGCGATAGTGTAGTGGCGCTGAATTAATTTATGCTCAGTCTCCAATTAACCTTCGCTATTTCTTAAGTTTAGTGCTAATGATCTCCATTAAAACAAAACTCATTCAGCTGTGTTACAGGTAACGCACAGTGTTTTCACTACACTATATTGTACAGATACAGTGTAGTTGTGCTTTGACTTCGTCTGGTAGTTTGGTTTTGTTTATACAGACCAAAGCCGAAATAAACGTGTTCACCTATCAAGTATGTACTTGTTTCATTCAATAGCTCCTTAGAAGTAGTTTCCTGAGTCCTCATAAAAGCTTATTTATCACGCGACAATGGGATAGAAACTTGTCAACCCCTTTTTTTGTTAATCGGTTACCCTTCCAACGCTTCCACAACATTGACGTTGTGCGGTGTATAATCGACCTCCTTCATTAGAACCCCACGAGACAGTTGCGGCCAAATGAGTGTTTGCTTGACGCAGCGAAATGTAACTGTTGTTTTAACGTCATTTTTGCCTTCTTTTTAAATAATGTTTTCGACTGTTTTCGTTTGAATTTAAACAGTACAAAGGTATGCCTCGTCTAGGAGTACCTGTCCTAACAAAACACAGAATCGGTTTCTGGAAAACTGTGATCATGGAACCATATGTGAACAGAAGAAATAATTGAAAGGATACGTCAAACTACGGAAGAATTTAACTCTAAGACCGTTGTGTTGTGAAGTCAGACTAGAGATAATTTAGTATGGAATACCATAGGAAAGAATAAACTTGTTAAGTGACAACACAACAATCTGAGCGTTGTGTTATCACTCAACAACTTAATTTGCTCTGGATGCAACGAAAATAAATGGGTAATTGGGTATAAATTTACTGACCGATGTACATAAAATAATATTTTAAATGTTAGTATTAGTCTAAACTACCCTGTGCTGTTTGGAAAGTCTTAACCCAAGTGCGGGCTCTGCGTCAGTTCTTTTATGAGTGCCGTTTAGTGTCAATGTTAGATTTTATTATATAATTTGATTGGGTTTATGCTGCTGTTAGTATATAACCATAAAAGCAGGTGCGATTATTCAATATATTGAAGAGACTGAAGGAAAATTTGATGGGTTTTCATCTGACGAAGAGGAAGATGAAGTGCACTTGAGTAATCACAATTCAGACATTAAAGAAAGTGAAGAGACTGAACATAAACAAGTGAACGATGTCATAACTATAAAACAAGATACTTGAACAAAAATCAAAATGCTCTGGCAGGTACGGAAACAAATCAGAAACGGTGATCCACTAAATAAATACCAGAGAGGATTGAGGGGGTGGGAATAGAATAGCGTTTCACCTAACATAGAAAAAATCTTAGTATTTAGATGAAAACTATTTTAATTGATTGCAATATCATTTGCCTACGTACAACTGAAACTGCACTGCCATCGGAGGCTTTAAATTAAAAAAAAAAACGAGAAATCATTAATTTTAAATTCGAAATAGCGTGTAGAACAACTAATTAACACAAATAATCATCCATGGGCCGTGGACAGTGCATTCAAATAAACTTTATTCTAATAAATATAATAAGTCAGTCGTCATTAGGACTACAAGTTACCTTCGGTAGGTATCTGGCTCCCTCGGGAAGATGGGATGCCCAGGAATGTTCTCCCTGCGTGCACCAGCAACGCTCTCTCGACGACTCTCTCTTTAAGACTCACATTCCTAGTTTCTTAATTGTAAAATTTTAGATAAGCGACCGTACACACTACCCGGAACTTAGCTGTTTAACTCGGCCGTTGATAAATGCTAGTCTCTCTTGGCGACAATTAGAACTGTTTGCTCTCTGTTTAGCGGTTTGGCGGTAACATCAAAGAGCGTTACCTACCTTGGCGGTAACGTAAAAAAATTTTACTCAACGAAAAGCACAATCTGGGCGTATTTTCAAAAAAAATCGACAACATTGCGTTTGGAGAGTGATAGTCGCCAAAATCACGCTAAACCGAAGTGGACATAACGGGTATATGCCTTTCAAAACTTTGTAAACAGATGAAAAATTTATCTGGAATACCTACAATCTCATGAAGAGAGTTGTATAGGTATATATAAAAAATATTTTTTTTAGGTTGGGAATTGCTTTTACCTCATGTCATGTGCAGAAGTGATATTTTGACGCTTCCAAAGGAGTTACAAGCTGTTTAGAAACTTACTGTTGGGCTTCCAATGAAACGACATGATCCAGAGACGGCATTAAAAAACCCAAGATGTGATTTCTTAATCTTGATTGTTGTTTAAACTGGGGAAAATTTTTAATATAATCATCTTTGATCCAGAAGGATTATGGATATATATTTCCGTGCCCTCTTCATACATTACATTACTCTTGCGTGTCTTTCCTAACATTAAAACGTTATTCTTTGTTGACGCGTTTCGTAATGTCTATATTTTCAAAACTTTAACTGACCTTTACACAAATACAAATCTACACTGAATACAGAATATATATACTGTATTAATGGACAAATATACCTTTTCTTTTGGCAATGTTTTATGCCAGCTCTCAAAATTGTAATAGGATCATAAAATAAAGTTTTACTTTCAAGTTTACGTCAATTTTTATTGATTGAATTGCTCATAAAATATGTTGCGGTAAAAATTTACCACGTTTCGTTAATTGGCTGGAGCATCGGTAGGATACTGCTGAGGGAAAACATCAGGCATGTTTTTTTTCTATATTTTGAAGGTTAAGGTTAGATTAGGGTCAGAATAGGTTTAGGTATAGGTTTTTTTTTAAAGTTAAAGATAGTTTAATTTACATTTGTAATCCAAGTATTTTTTTTTGGTATTGAAACCTACTCTAATGTCAGTTTAATTCTCACACTAGTTTATCTATTTGCTAAAAACCATATTTCGTTTATTGCAAAGATAACGTAGGTTTATTAAAAACAATGTTGATGTAAAATCTACACTTCATTTCACGTTGGACCCGCATATATATATATATATATATATATATATATATATATATAAGTTACGTGTTATATTAAGCTTGAAAGGTTTTTAAAAATGATTTTATTTTTACAAACCTTTGTTAATTACGAAACATTTAATTTTGAAATGGTTACAATAATTTAGCTTAATAAAAACAAATACAATTGATGTACACTCAATCGGAGTGAGAAACGTCTGTACGATACAGTGGCCGCTTAAACACTGCCGGGGCTCTGTTCTCACCACCTATATAATACAAAAGCTGCGTAAGCAGGAATTTTCCTAGCACGCATTTTATTATGAAATGTTCACATAAAATGTTCATATAACTCCTCCATCCCTAAAGAAAACTTCGGGGGTTGGCGAAGTTTCGGCATCGGTTGAGGTCCTCTTCATCTTCTTGATAAGGGCGAAGTATATAAGCTGCTGAATAGGCCTCCGTAAAGGGCAATTTTCGGCATGGGTTGAAGTCCTCTTCACTGGAGAAAGTCACCAGGCAAAGGTTGATTTCCAAGATCCAGTTAAATGGGTTGTCTGCGATTTCCAACGCAGTATCCTCGTAGTTTGTAGGCGTTATTGTTTTTGATGATGGGCATTTTACAGTCTAAATTTTCTGTTCATTATAATTCAACTGAGCAAAAGTATTTAGAATTGATTAATAAAATTTATAATGAGTCTTTTCTATCATAGGATAGATACAAAATGTTTATAACATATACAATTGTTATCAGAATCTAATTTTTGTTCTACAAAATTTACATTGATTACAATAAAAGTTTTATATAATTTTTCATAATTTTTACCATCATTTACATTCAAATTGCCTGCTATAGATTTGATAAAGGATTCTAGTCAGTTTATAAGAATTCTTTTTGTTTTGTTATCTCTTTAAGAGTATAGTTTCTAATTTTCTTCAATTACAATTTTTTTTGTGATTAACATATTTCAAATAATTAACAATATTTATTACCATAATTAGTTACATATCACTTAATAAATTACAAAAGTTTGTAACACATACAATTAATGAAACAATGTTGTTTAAAGTTTAATAAAGTTTCTTGCATAGAATTAGTGGACAAAGGTATGGTAGGGATTTTAATTTGATTGTGTTGAATATGAACAAGAAGGATTTTGGTCATTAATTACATTTTTTATCTTCTTAGGCCTTTTAATTTTCGACAAATGTATTTTGTCTTTTGTGTTATGATGTCTAGGCTTTATTTTACCAGTTTTTCTTTCCTTGTTTATTGAAGCTATCTCTTCCTTGCTATATCTGTTTTTCGTTTTGCTTTGCTTCTGAACTGACTTTATATAAACTTCAGATAGTATTTCTGGAAGTGGTTCTTTGTTTACATTCCTTTTTTCTAAAACTTTTTCTTTAATTCTTTGATTGCTATCCCTAATGTTTTCGTAAAGTATTTTTGTTTTTTCTTTATGGTTTAAAACGTAGTCATTTACAATTTGTTTTTCTAAATCTATATCTAATAAAGAGTTTGAATTTATGTGTCCAAATAAGACCTCGCACGGCGTTAATTTTGTGACTGAATGTATGCTATTGTTATAGGCGATTATAGCATATTTAACTTTCTTAATTATACTGTCTTTTTTAAATTCGATTTGATTATTTAACAGCCTTATGTGTTCTATTAAGGTGGAATGAAATCTTTCACATAATCCGTTTGATTGGGGGTTTTGTGTACTGATAAAATGGATTTTGATTTTATGCAGGTCTAATATCTCCTTCACAATTCTGTTATTAAACTCCGTTCCATTGTCTGAGATAATAACTGTTGGTACGCTGAAATGCGCGAAGTAATCTAATAACTTGTCTGCAATCTCTGTAGCTTGAGAGCTTCCCAAGCGATAAGCTTGAGCATACCTTGTGAAACTGTCGACAATGCTGATAAACGAATTCTTCTCTAAGGAGATAGTGTCGATGTGAATTATCTGGAAAGGCCTTGCAGCTGTTGGTGTCAAGTTCATTTCTAGCTGTAAGGGAATTCTGTCGTATTTGGTTCTTTGACATATGTCACACTGATTTATGAAATTTTGGATTAGTGATTTTAAATTGGGCCAATAATATCTTCGCTTAATTTGTTCGTATGTTTCTTGTATCCCACGGTGATTGGTTTTGCTAACATGATAATTACTTATCGTTTCTAAGGTATCTTCTTCCGAAGTTAGGTCTAAGAGTTTGTTATTACACTTAACTAAATTTAGTTCAGTTTGTTTGAAATTTTTGGCTATGCATGATGCAAATTTCTCATAAAAATCGTCTTCAAAATATAGATTATATTTTATGTTGGGTACCAAATATGATTTTACAAAATTAACTATGTCTTCCTTAAAATTATTTTCTGATATTTCGACCATTAAACGAATTTTTGAAGTTCCGAATAGTTTTATAATTTTCACTTTCTTTGGCTCATATCTTACTAATGATAAAAATATTTGATTTTTTCCAAAGTTTACAGGCTCGTCGGAAATTGGTATTTCAATTTGGGTGTTCCCTTCGAAGTTGGAATGCACGGTTTGACTGTCACTTTCTTGATCGTACTCTAAGTTGGCATTATCTGTTGCGTCGAGTTGTACGACCATAGATTCGTTATCTCTATCGTTCAGTTCCGGGAAGTAACGTTGCAGTAAGCCGGCTGGAGATAATTCAAGGTCTGGTTCTACAGTGTGTTGGGTGTTCGTTGACCTTTTATCAGTAACATTCAATTGTATCCTAGACAAAGCATCTGCATTTTGGTTTAATTTTCCTTTTTTGTATCTTATGTCATAATCATATTCTTCTAATTTTAATATCCATCTTAAAAGCTTGGAATTTGGTTCTTTAACTGAAAATAACCATTGTAAAGGTTTATGGTCTGTATAAATTTTAAATTTCCTCCCAAATAAATAAGGCCTGAAGTGTTTGGTAGCCCATACGATCGCTAATAATTCCTTTTCAATCGCGGAGTAATTAGTTTCGCTGTCGTTTAAAGTTCTGCTGGCATACGCTATAGGAAGGTCTTTTCCATTTTTGTCCTGCCTTAAAATTGCTCCTAGTGCATAATTACTCGCGTCTGTCGTTAGAGTAAACTCCTTTTCAAAATATGGGTATTGTAGAAGGGGCTCGTTAGTCAATATATTTTTACATGTTTCAAAACATTCTATGAAGTCTGGATTTTCTATGTTTATTTTTCCATTTTTCTTTAAACAGTTAGTAAACGGTTTTGTTATCTTGGCGAAGTTTTTAATAAATTTTCGATAATAGCCTATTAGTCCTAAAAATCCTTTAATTTGTTTGGTGGTTTTGGGTATTGGATAATTTTTGATTGCCAAAATCTTTGCTGGGTTCGGTTTTACGCCATCTGGTGTCACAACATGTCCCAAATATGCCACTTCTTTTCTTAAAAATTCTGTTTTATCCAGCTGTACTTTAAAGTTGTCTTTGCGTAATCTGTCGAAAACTTCATTAAGTCTTTGTATATGTTCTTGGAGGCTAGTAGAATAAATTATAATGTCGTCTAAATAAACTAAACATGTTTCATTTTGGATGCCTCTTAGAATATTATTCATAATTCTTTGAAATGTAGGGGGGCTATTCTTTAGTCCAAAGGACTTTCTTAAAAATTCGTAGTGTCCCGTTTCTGTTGAAAACGCTGTTTTTTCTATGCTATTTTTATCCATTTCTACTTGGTGAAATCCTGAGGCTAAATCTAAAGTTGTAAAATACTGAGATCGTCCTAATTTATCTAATATGTCGGTAATGTTTGGCAAGGGAAATTTATCGTCAATTGTTTTCTTGTTTAATCCTCTAAAATCTATTACTAATCGAAATTTTCTTTTGCCAGAAGCGTCTTGTTTTTTGGATACAATCCAGACAGGAGAGTTCCATGGAGAATTTGAAGGTCTAATAATTCCTTGTTCAAGCATGTCCTCAGTTTGTTTATTAATTTCGTTCTTGTAAATCTCTGGATATCTATAATTTCTAGAGTATACGGGAATTTCACCAGTAGTCCTAATAACATGTTTTATTTGGTTGGTAAAAGTTAAATCGTTTCCCTCAATATGGAATAAATCTGCATAATCTTTTATTAAACTTGTTATAGCGGATTTTTCTTCCGAGTTCATATATTCCATTCTAAATTTTGATAAATCTAAATTTTTTCTTCTCGAATCTAATAAATTGAAATTAGCGTTCGTTTGCATTGCATCAGGTCTAAGGATATTGTATTCTTCTAAAGATTTTAATTCTAATGGTTCATTTACTGTTAATTCTACATTTACTTCTGTGTTGTTTATTATAGGGCAGTAGGCTTCTCCCTTGTGTACTGAGACTATACACTGCGGAATTTCTAATTCATTTAAGTTTTTGCATGGTAAGAGTCCTTCTCCATCTTGAATATTTTGTATTCTAAATTTAATCATTTGGCTAGCGCGGGCTTGTATAACATAACTTGTTCCCTTTTTTGCTTTCTGTTCCTGACATTCGCTTTAATAATAATAATAATTATTATTATTATTATTTTGTTCTTCTGTGTTAAAATATTTAATCGGGATTTGCTTATTGCGAAATATTAATTTATCATTCACAAAATTTAAATTAATTTTTAATTCTTTTATGTTATCTAATCCAAGGAGTAAGTCAAAATCTTTATGGAAATCAAATAAATAGAATTTGGTTGTTTCTTTTCCTAAAAGTGGTAGCGTACAACTGTATTTTTCTTTTGATACTCCATGAGCTGTACTCACTTCAAATGGTTCTTGTTTTAGAGTGTTTTTGAAAAATTGGAAAGCTATTGATTTTTTAATAAATGATCTCGTGCTTCCAGTGTCAATCAGCATCTTTAAATTGGTCTTGGGATCGTGGATGTACGGTAGTTCGTTTGTGTCGTCTTCTATATGCATTATGGAAAATGTCTTTTTAATGTGGTTAGTCCTAAAAAATGATTTTGGGTATGATTGTCCTCTTGAGTGAATCCGCATGCGTTTTCCTCTTGCGTGGAATCATCAAAGTCTATGTAGCTGTCAGGGTCCTCTTGCGGTTCATAATCTGTTTGTTCGGTCAGATAAGAGTTAGTCATTTGTTCAGTCAATCGATTCATAGTTTGATCGTAATTTTCCTCCTCTATTGGTTTCCCTGTCATCTGATAAAGTCTATTTTGTCTAATTGTGTTCCCTGTTTGACGTGTGGAAATGCTCATTGGTTCTGGTTCAAATTTTGGATGAACTTTTAATGGTGTGTAGTTGTTAGACTGTCTCGGTTGTTGATTTTGCTGTACGTATGAGTTAGGTTTAGTAAATTGGTTAGGATTATTTTGGTAGTTGGGCCTATAATTTTGGAAGGTTTGTTTGTTAGGAAGGGGTTTGCGAATAGGCGGGTATTGTGGGGCCCTAGGTGGAATGTTCTGTTTAATATTTTGAAATAATTTGTTATTTTTAAATTGAAAGTCATTGGTAAGCATGTTGAGTGCTTCGCTAAGAGAATCTGGATTTTTGGTTCGCATTAGCGATCCTACGGGTTCATGTAAACCTCTAAGGAGAACTCTTAACCCTAATTTCTGTACATATTCTATTAAAACATCTTTGGCCAATTGTCTTTGTGGCTCTTTATTAACAAAAAATGAAATCTGTAAATTTAATAGTTTTTGAATTCTCTCATAAAATTTAAAAGGTGATTCGTTATTCTCTTGTTTTAACTCAGCCATTTCTAAATTTAAAGTAAAACAATCTCTTTTGTCTGAATAGCTGGTTAATAATACTTTTTTAATCTCATACCAATTATATGAATTTGAGTTTACTGCCATTTCTAATGCTTGGCCTTTTAACTTAGCTAGTATAGAAGAAAATAGATATTCATTTTGAAAATCCTCTGGATTTTCGCTTACATAAAATTTATTTCCTACTTTATCACATATGGAAATGAATCTGTGGAGCATAGTGGGCTCTCCACTATACTCAGGAATCATATCAAGATATTCCTTCTTTAATGTTGGCGTTGCCATTTTAAAATATTATTTTCTTTAAAATAATAAAATTAAAAATCAATTATATAAAATTAAAAAGTATTTACTCTACTTTTCCTTAATTCTATATCTTAAGATCTACTTACAAGTTGATCCAAAATACTTTGCTCATTTGAACAATTTTCACTTTTCACTTTTCACTTACACGATATTCACTCGTGCTCTTAATAGATATTCGCTCTATTAAGTGGTTGTAGATATTCACTCTACTTAAAGTTTCCTCAATTAACGGTTAAAACCGACGGACGTTATATTCACTAACTTCCTTGAGGTGTCTACCGTTTTCTTGATGTCGTTACAGATATGAGCTCTGAATCGCGTTTTTGCAGTATCTCGGTTAACGATTGAAATCGAAAAAAATTATGTTCATTAACTTTCCCGAGATGTCCTACCGACTGCGCCAGTTACGTGTTATATTAAGCTTGAAAGGTTTTTAAAAATGATTTTATTTTTACAAACCTTTGTTAATTACGAAACATTTAATTTTGAAATGGTTACAATAATTTAGCTTAATAAAAACAAATACAATTGATGTACACTCAATCGGAGTGAGAAACGTCTGTACGATACAGTGGCCGCTTAAACACTGCCGGGGCTCTGTTCCTACCACCTATATAATACAAAAGCTGCGTAAGCAGGAATTTTCCTAGCACGCATTTAATTATGAAATGTTCACATAAAATGTTCATATAACTTATTTATATATATATTCTTGATATTTTACGTTATCCATTGTTTTTCCGTTGCACTGACTTTATGAAGTTAATATATTACTATTGTAAGTAATTTTATCCACCATTAAGTGCAATGATTTTACCTTGAGTGATGAGGCACCTTTCGGTCACTTGACCATTGTCGGATCACTCTGAGTGATTCGACAATGGTCAAGTGACCGAAAGGTGCCTCATCACTCAAGGTAAAATCATTGCACTTAATGGTGGATAAAATTACTTACAATAGTAATATATATATATATATATATATATATATATATATATATATATATATATATATATATATATATATAGTGGGGTACTAGATATTGACATATCCCCTGCAAAGATGAAATTTAAAATTTTTAATAAAGACCTAAGCGCAGCCGCTTGTTAATTATTGACCTATTTTTTAAATTAACAAAACCAGGCGGAGAATATAAGGCGCTTATTATGCAAAATAGTTACATCCCAGTTAGGCGATTGCCAAGTCGGCGCTAAAATTAACTTTCTATCAAAAGTCATTGAGTGACTGCAATTTATAAATAAACAGTTTTTACCAACTAATATAAAATATATGCAGTACTCTATAATACCTTATTTAAAAGTCTCAAAACCGAGCGATTCAATAACTCCGAGTAGAAAAAGAATACTTTGAAATATTGGGTCCCTGTAGGTCACAGATTTTAATATTGGTATAAATATTTAAAATTTGAACAAGTAATGATTAAAAACTCAGGAGCAAATATGTTCAGTTTAGTGTTCTGTTAGAATTAGAGTATTTGGATTCTGTATAGCCTATTTGAGTTTCGCAATTTTAGTCATTTGACGTTATTACTTTAGTATCTTATAGTTTATTTTTATGACACCGTTTAAAGAAACGAAAAATAAAACGTTTCAACTGGTTTTAGTGTAACCACAAACACACACAAACACTTTCTCTCTCTTTTATACACGCACGCACGCGCAGCGCAGCACGCAGCACACAGCACGCACAGCACGCGCACGCACAGCACGCACGCGCGCACGCACACGCACAGACAGACAGACACGGACACACACACACAGAAGCTACCAACAATACCTTTAAATAATACTCAATTAAAAGTGTGTTAAAACAAACTAACTGGCATTTGACCTGGTACTTTTAGAAGGTAGAGAAAAATCATGGTCTCTCGGATAAGGGTGAAATCTAGCGATGTTATGGACTAGAGTACGGGGCCAAAAGATAGTCATTGGAAACCTATATAATTTATAAATAGGAAATAATTTATATAAACTAAACTAAAACTGTTTATATATTGACAAAGATATTTGGCAAATTCTTTTTTAAATTTACAAGAAGAACACAGGCATAGAACCTATTAAAGGTAAAATTCTGTCGTTATGGCAACGGCAACATCATTTTGAATATACCACTCATCTCTTCTCCAATCATCTATCTTGACACGAGCCCGTGTCTTAATCAAGCATGAACTACCAATAAGGTAACTCGAATTTTTTTAAAACATTACATTATCATCTTGTACTTTACGTGCGTCATTTTTATCATACGAGTAGTTTGTAGTAATAGTATTGGTGGACCTCCTCTACGTTTCGAATATCTAATGTCAATACTGTAGTTACATTATTTACTTATTGTATAGTATTTATTTGAACAGGTAAGATAAATTAATTTATTTACTTCTACTTTTTTTAAGACGTAGCATACGATCTCTAAATTTATTTAATAATCGAAGGTCCAAAGGAAAACAGTATCGAAATGACTACTGTACGCTGGTTGTGTTATTAAAAAGTGCAAACATCTATTGAACAAGAGGTTGTCCATAAGTTTACCACTTCCAAAAAATACAAAAAATATTAAAAAAAAAAAAAATAGTAAGTGATCGTGTTTGACTATCTGTAGAAAACATGACCCAAGACCTTCTCAATGAAATAACTGTTCATTATTATTAAGTACATGAAAGTAAAAAAGTTATGAGTTTTAAAAAAATGTCAAAACCCATTAAGCTTCTTGTAGGAAAACATATAACTATCTGCCCAGGCCATAGATTATGTAATAATAACAAAAACGTAATCCCTCTTTATTTAAGGTGAAATTAATATGGAAATTCATAATATTTCAAGAAACAACTTAAATTTTAAATTCGGTTTGACACACAATGGAGAATAAATAAATAATATTTGCTACTCAACATTGACTTTAAAGAATTCAAATGTTTCTCTTCATTAAATTGTATTTCCTTTATTTGCATTTCATATTTCATCTAATAATAATCTAAATATTACATAACTCATTCACATTCTATGTAGCTCAAAATAAAGGGTTTTCAAGTGTTATCCATTTTGGTTTGAGCTTAATTAAATAGCTACTACATAAAAACTAGTAGCTCACGTGAAGATGGAATCACAAAATATAAACATAATTAAATATGTTATTTTCAGTAAACTAAATGGAACTCTTAGGCTGAAAATTAATGGCGTTACGACCGATGTGATCCTAAAACTTGAAGTTTCAAGTTACTTAAGTATATAGTAAAAACTTATAAAACGTACTTGTAGTTGATGTAAAAGTAAAACATTTACTACGAAAAACATTTTACTTAGTTTTAGCAATAATTAATCGTCTGTACCTAAGTTTGCTGTCAAATTGCGTGAGATAGATGTTCAAACTGTATTTGTTATTTGTATTTGGTTTGTTCATTTATTATGTTTTTCTTTTGTGTTCTGGTAAATTTCATAATTTCAAATTTCTATTGTTGGTATTTGATCATATTCTGTAGATATAGAAAAGTACTAAATTGTTGTTGAAGTCTTTATAACTATGGACGCTCTCTATTTGGTTAGCAAAAGTAATCTTTGAGTAACTTTTCATTAAGTGCATTAGCTCTATAAAGGTTTGTTGAAAACCGCAGTACAAAGGTGTTTATACAGAAGTCTACAAAAAAACACACAAACATATGGAAAACCGACGTTGACAGAGTTATTCACAAATCAATTTAAATATCCACCTCTGTTCCAGTTACAACTCTTGCAGTGATTGTAATTGACACCTATTTTTAACTAATGTATTTTATTAATCAAGTTGATTGGAAGTTAGAATTATTATTACCCTTTGCTGAGCTGGGCTCTACAATGATTGTTGACATCCTTGAATGACATTTATTAATTATTTTTAGATAAAAAATGTTTTTATTTTGCATATTAAATTTGTTTAGAAACTGCTTAACTTTAGCTTTTAGATTTTACAAAAAACAAGTCATCATAAGTTGAACTATTAAATTGATTAGAGCTTAGCTAGTGAGAACAGTTCACAACGGTAAAAATTAAAACATTTTACTCTAAATCTCACTACAAATTAATTTATTAAAACAAACGGACTAGTTTCGACGACGATTTCGCCTTCATCAGTGCTTAGCTACTACGTGGCTAACAACGTCGTCGAAACTAGTTTGTTTGCTTTAATAAACTAATTTTTAGTGAGATGTAGGGTAAACTGTTTTAGTTCTTACCGTTGCGTCATAAGTTAAATATTTGACGAGAAAATTTTAAACCTAATATTGGGTGACCACTACTCTCTTATATTTATAAAATTATTAGTATTATGATACATTTTTAATTGTTCTCAAAACACATCAAACTGTCTCGGTTACCGTTAATAATAAAAAATTGGCTTTCTTTGTATTTAATCATTTTAAATAAATAGATTAATGCACACAAATAAAGGTTTCACTAATGTTTTATAATAATTTAGTTGGTTAAACTTTAAAAGAATTAGTTGTACTTATTTCCTTTAAATTTCACGGAGTAATGACCCCGTAACGCGATGGTGATGTGGAAGTAGAATTTTTATAATTTGAATGCAAGATTGATGCTGGCGTCTCCGTTGACCCCTTCTGCTTTGATCGTCTTACACTGTCTGCTTAATCCTTGAAACTCCTCCTCTGAATCTTTCCCCCGCCTGTTTCTTCATTCTTCATAATTAAGGGCTTCCTGAATCCTTGTTTCTATATTAATCCATTTTAACTTTCACCTAATACTTATTAATAAATAAATTCCCTTTATCTTTGCATTGAAACACTTCACCTCATTTTCCCTTCCAGTCTACCTTTAAAACTTTCCTATCTATCTCTTTTGGATATTAGTTACTATCAACTAATATTACCATAACCAATCTAACCCCGTTTTAAATACTTCACATTATTTAATTATTCTTTGAAAACCTTCCCTTGATTTTACATTATTCTTTTATAAATTGTTTCCACCTTGAAAATACACAGTTGTAGTATAAGTCACTAGAGGTGATTAACTCGCCCCAATGATCCTTTAACATCAGCTTTCCTCTAATGAACTCTTTCATTAATTTTTTCATTATTAAATCTTGTACAAAGTTTCTTCTGTTTGCTCCAATCATGTTGGTTCCTCTTGGTCCTGACCAATCCGATGCACTTTTGTACTACTTTCACTGTGTTTCTTGAAGTTCTATAACCGCCGTTTGCAGACTTCGCCTTCCTGTGTGTCGGAAGTTCCCAGACTTCGCCTTAAATGTAATTTCCGCTTCCATCAATAAGCTCTCTTAACCTTGCTGATTTCTTTAAAATTAATTTTTTTTTTTTTGTAATTAAAAACATTTTAAAATTTCTTTTGAGTCTTTAGAAATGCGTGCAATTGCTTGACCAAAAGACTTTACATCTTCTGCTGACTTCTAAATTAATCTACAATTGTTTATAAAACTTATTTTCAATAATTTTATATTTGAACCACTGTTTGATGTGTATAAAACACAATACAAATAAATACAAATGCAAAAACAATTTATTGAATATACAATCCAATGCTGTTCGTTGGCAAACAGTATCATCATCAGGAATAATATTATTCCTGATTATACTGGTGCTGTTTGGCAACGAAAAGCTTTGGATTGTATATATATTGTAATTTGTTGTATACGCCTTGAAGTTGATTATTTAGGGTAGCAAGCGTCTTTAAAGACAGTTTCCTCAATTACAAACCAAGAGAGTTACCTATCCTTTAAAGTAGCAAGAGTATTAAGTAATAATATGAGAAAAATACTGCGTTCAAGATAAATATAATTCACAGAGTGGAATTAGAAAATATTTACAACATGTCTGTAACACTGGACATTAAAATTTTTTTTTGTTACAAGATCAAAAATGGCTGAATATAATAGTACTTTTGACGCTTATTTCAAAAATGAAACCAATTTATTTCCATCAGGTATAGTTTGTTTTTAATATGCAATTATTTTTTTGATAAAACACATTTTGCTATTGTATAACTATATAGTGCATATGTGCAATTCTACATACCTAAAATTGTAATTGTATATAGTACAGATTGAAATGTATTGTCCCAGAAAGTTTTAAAATATTATTTTTTGTTATAATTTTGTACGAGTCATAATGCTACAAAAGGTCTAAATAAATTTTCCGTCGTACGTAATGAAATATCATGTTTTACAGACATTAATTGATTTAAACGATTTAATTAAGAAGTTCATTTAAGGTAATTCTCTCAAAACAACTCCTAGTTGAAAAACGTTATAGTAAAGCAGAAAGGGGTATAATATTATAAAGATATAACATTGTAAAACAGTGTAGTTTTATTACATTCATTTTTATTTTTGTAGGTAGAAGATACAGAAACAAATGTGGGATGGGTCAAAAATAACTTCAAAAACACTTCCCAGGATTCTTAAAGCACCTATCTAAAAACACTAGTACAAAGCATTTTTTTCATCAGACAACTCTTGGTAATTTAAATCTATTGTTATAATACAAATAGATAATCGAAACCGCTTTACTCTAAAATGTACAGCCTCGTGTAGCGTTACACATAGCTCAGTCTATTAAAGGGAATATGCACGGAAATTAGTACACAATTACGTTAGTTAAATTCCAGAGCGAGGCCGGATGAAAATTCTCACTCCTAGTGAACTCAATGGAGCATAATACTGTGTTTAAAGTGGGATGAAACTCGACATTTAAGTTACTGTAAAATAATTACATGTAAAACTGTGAAAGATATTGAGATATCACACTTTTGCTTGCGACCAGACCTTTTGTTAACTAAAAGTTGTTAAATTGTTAACTTACACTTGGAGGAAACGTTTTCTCCAAGTGTAAGATAAAAATTTAACAACTTTTAGTTGACAAAAGGTCTGGTCGCAAGTAAAAGCAAAAGTGTAATAAGAGTTAACAACCAGCTCGTCATGAACAGCAACAAGATTTCGATATATATATATATATATATATATATATATATATATATATATATATATATATATATATATAAAGATCTCTAGCCCATTGCGTACTAACGTTAAAAAAAACCTGTTCAGCGGATGAGCTTCGGCCCGAATAAAGTTCAAATTTAATGACTCGTATCGCAGGACGACCCTCCCCTAACATTAACCTTCAAGGTTTGTAAGCAAGCCAATGGAGGGTGGAACCACTCTTTTGAGGGTTAATTAATTTACTGAAAAACCCTAAAGCAGAATATCTATGCGTGCGCACGCGCAGGGACTTTGTTTGGCAGAAATATGTAAAGGTAAAATCGTAATAAACAATCGATTTGAAAAAATTAAAATTAAGAATTAAAAGCCATCCTAATGATTTTAGTATTGTTACGGGAATTTACAAAGCGATAAAGTAAATTTCCAAACTTGACGATGTACTTCGTAAGGAACGCCTAACTAAACACTCCATTTGGTAAGTACGAAGAGAATATGTCTCTAGAGAATCTACCAGAAGGCGGATATGTAGGCAAGATGTACACATTTCATCGTATAAGCGTATGTAGATGCTTATTATAGTACTTGTGGGAGAGAATCACCGATGGAGATAGTTTCACTTAAGTCTCAAAATCTTGGTTACTATTTTACTACTTCTGGTTAACACAGAGACAAAGTAATTGATACATGATCCTATATTGTTCGGATGTTTTTTCTAATATTTCTCCATACTTTGGTCCAAAGATCGACAAGATTGTCCGTTGACTAACTATTCCTCTTAACATATGATCACAGAAACTTCGGATGCTTCTAGAGTTTTCAACTACCTAGGTTTGGAAATCAACAAAAGTTGATGGAGAAGATATCTAACTTGACATACAGTCTTAGGATGTGCAATCTATTCTGTTTGAAAAAAGCTGTTATTTACCTCTCTTGTAACAGCTTGCAACGGCCAAATTGACCATTGCAAAAATCTTGGTAATTAGAGAAAATGGGTATTTAGGCCGAAGTGCCTAGATTCGTAAATTTTTTTTAAATAAATCAAATCAATAATGTAAAGGAGTGAACGTAGGGTAGACTAGGCCTAAATTTAATAACTAATAATTTTAAAATATGTTAAACAGCCAAAATTAACCTAATATTCATAGCCTACAATTCAGACTATTAAAGGTTAGACGGTAATAACATTAACAAAATCACATCAAGATCAAGTTGTTTATAAAATCTTCTAACAGGGGATCAAAAGGCGCTGCAATCAAGAAGAAATCCGAAAATAAGACAAACATGTAAATGAATTTGAAGAACACTAAATAAATAAATTGTTTCAACAAAGTTAGAAATTCAAAGCAGGACATCATGCAAAGTATAAGGCTCTAATAAAAGTAAAAATAAAATAATTATACGAAATACATGCAGAGTGGGTGGGAGATTATAGTTTAAATAATCTCGGTTTTATCGAAGAAAGGCTCCGAAGAAAGGTTCTTTAATTGGTTGATTAAAAGAATGGGGCTTACCCACGGATTATAACGCTTTGGAAAGAAGAAGGGTTGGTAAGCGCCGGGAGTCGTAGAAAAGCCATCAAAGAAAACACACATGTGTACAGTATTAAGTTCCTGAAATGATAATTCCAAACATGTTTTAAAAAACTTACAATAGTGCGAGATGTGCTACGGGACTGTTGGGGCATTTGAGCTGTATGCTTAAATATCCAAAACAAAACTACCTCGACCTGTGATAAATATAAAAGTATAAAACTCCGTAAAGTAAAATTGGAGAAGATCCCGTCCATTAAAACAAGTTTGAAAAACACTGTAAATTGAATTGAGGAAAGTTTTACCAATCAACCCACTTAGGAAGTTGTATAACCAAAAGACCAAGATAGTTACCAAGGCCGACTGGATGTGTGTAACTCATTTCACGATGAGATTCAAATATAATATAACCAGATACCAATATAAGGTTTTTATAAACCAGAATCTTTATTCAAATTATACTTTATTTCCATCTATATTAATTAAAATTTAAAATTAAATCAAAAGATGCAGTCCAAGCGAAATAAACCACGCTTAGACTAACTAAATTAAACTTTAATATTTCAAAGTTGTCTCTTCATTTGATCGTTTTTAAGAAATGAAGACAGGTTATGTAAGTGAATAAATGGTGTTCAATATGACTTTATTTCTTAATAAATGATATAAATTCTCCTTGGTTATGTATAAAGAACATAATTATTGTAATTATGGTCAAGTAAAAGTGTTTCGATAAGTATATAGACGTGCGACTACCGCTATTTTCCTGAATGTTTTCTCTTTTCTTATGTATTTTTACGTCCTGAACACGAATTTGACATTAGTTTTTGTCGCTGGGGTCTATTTAAGGCCGAATACGCTAAGAAGAACACGTTTACCATTTTCTACTTACCGTCGCGGTAACTGCGAGAATTGGGACCACCTGAGATTAAAATAGAAAATTATTCTAAAACACGTCCTAGGACGATATGCACAATAATATTTTTATATTTCACACAAAAAATGATTTTTTATCAATTTAAAGTTGGGTAAAAAATTCAGTGCGGAGTAATAGGTTGTACAACGTCCGCTGAGTGAATCAGTGACGTCGCGCTACCTCCATTCATAACTTACGTGTGTAAAGATATGAGAAACAACGATTTGGCTTAATTTTTATGGTTTTTGCATACGAATTTATATATACTTATTAAGTCTTAAGTAGGATAGATTTGGTTATAATTTTATGCATTACTATATACCTATATTAAAATATACCTATAAGGTGTCCAGTTAGGATACATTTGGTTATAATTTTATGGTTGAATTTATAAAATTACAACAAAATCAATCCTGACTGGATAATTCATAGGTATAATATAAATGGATAATACAATATAGATAGGCTATATAAAATTAAACCTCCTTGGCAATAACAAAAATATTAGTTATCAATATAGCTTCAATAGACCTCAGCGACAAAAACCGATATAAAATTTGTGTTCAGGACTTATAAATACATAAGAAAAGGAAAACGAATTCACGAAAATAGCGGTAGTCGCATGTCCATAATAAGAAATAAATTAAAATTATTCAATGGAACTATAAACGATATAATATTATGTAATGGATCATTAGACTTTGAGAGTATCAAATATGAGAGTCGAAGGTATACATTAAACCTTGGATAAATGGAAAGTATATAGCTAATCCTAAACATAGGGAGAATAACCTAGAAATATTAATGTGGTAATAGTAAGATAAATAAAAATCATTAGTGTGAAATGATATAGGCCTATAGATTTTTTTGGGGGGAGAGGTTATGTTCATTCTAAAACAAAAGGTCCTACATTTAAATTGTTTGATATTTGTATATAATAAGAAAAGGAATAAGTAAATTATTGTAAACAGAGTTTTGGTTATATTTTAAATAGAATATCTAATATTTTAAATAAAAAGAAACAAATAATAAAAAATAATAATAATAAATTAATAATTGTTATTTTTCCAATTAGCTTTTTATTTTATTTAGTATAAAGTAAGTTTCACAAGGAGTCCAACTATAGTAATTAAGTCAGAAGTGTCTCTCAAAGAATCCATACCCCGATTAAAGATAATATGAATATCTTTATTGATTTCGATATTATTGATTATGATATTAGAAGAAAAGGGTTTGAGGTGATAAAGGGGGGAAAGGTTCGTAGGAGATTTAATTTGAGGTTTACCTCAAATTCTTAAATAGAAAAAATATACTTTTGTTATACGAAACATTTATACATAATAAGTGTTTTCAATAATTTATTTAATAAAGGTGTAATTTACTCATTGAAAATGAAAGGTGTAAGAAAATAAATATTACAAATCTTTCTTTACTAACAGGAAATTGTAAAAACATAGTGTTAGCAATAGTATAATTATGATATTACTTTACACATGTCAACATTGTTTTATTGTAGGATTAATTTTTAATTATATTGTCATGTCAAGTTAAGAAATAGCAAACATTGTCGGTTTCTCAGAATATCTATGTTGAAAATTATTTCCAAGTTATTTCGATTCGCTCTTAGCCGCGACAACATTTTAAAGGAGAACAATTTACTTATTACAATTATTGGGTAAAATTATTAAGAATTATAAATGAAGGAGGAATACAGACATGACATCATGAATAACAGACGCAAGTGTTTAGAAACGTTGAAGACAAAGAAGTATGTTATAGCTAGAAAGATGAACTATAAATACGACTAAGAACTCCTGTTAGAGCAGGAAGACGGGACGAAAAAGTACCATATTAAACAAATTAACGAAATGATACTAAAAAATTAGCAGAAGTTGTAATTATATTAAAATAACTCTCTCTCTCTCTCTCTCTCTCTCTCTCTCTCTCTCTCTCTATATATATATATATATATATATATATATATATATATATATATATATATATAAGAAAAGTAAATCAAACACCTAAATAATTGTATTTTATTTAATGCAATTCTAGAGGATAGACATGTTTTTCTTCATTGCATTAGGTGTATAAATATACAAATTTTAGGTGTCCCAACACGTGAGCACGCATCATATAATTGTCTCTGTTAGAAGCTTTTATATATTTAACTGAAATTTGTTTAATTTAAATTTTATATTATATTTTTCAAAGTTTATTCTATTTTTTTAAAGACTATTGTAAAAACTGTATTTCAACGGTGATTTGAAAACGATCCTGTGTCATATTGCCGAACAACCTGTTTTTAGCATTTCTCATCAATTCAAAGCGATAGCGTTCAAATGGGAAAACAGACGTCGCCGGAACAACTAGCCGTTTGGTCATCAGACTCTAGAGTGCTCCCATTATGGGACAAATTTCATTCCACTCACGTGTGACGCAGATAATGGCATCCCTCCTCACACCCCGCACTCTTTTCATCGTCATGGCAACCGAACAACTTTATTCTACCGATTTTAAGGTAAAGACATTGTTTTCACATGTGTTAAAACTATAATAATGTACGAGACATGAACAATTTTTAAGTCAAAACATTGACATATAACAATTAACTTAAAGAGAGACGAAATACCTCTCTCTCTCTCTCACTCTCTCTCTCTCTCTCTCTCTCTCTCTCTATATATATATATATATATATATATATATATATATATATATATATATATATATATAAATGTAAAATATGTTTTGTTGTTTAATAATTTAAAACAACACAGGTTATTCAAATACTAAGAAATATTCTTGTATTTGAATAACCTGTGTTGTTTTAAAATATATATATATATATATATATATATATATATATATATATATATATATATAAATATCGCAATATGTTTTCTTGTGTATTAATAAAGAACAAAAGTCAAAATACAAATACAAGAATTATATTTGAATTTACAATTCATTCACACAAAATACAACCTTTATTTTGTATTTATATACAAAATATATATAAATAAAGTTTGTAACAGATGGGAATGTACAATTGTTATTTCATGCCATAATTGGCTAGGTTCGCCTTTTTTTATGTATAAAGGCGTTCTTCATGTTTATCATTTCATTGTTTTTTCACGAATGTATAATCTGGGCACTCTAATTTATTATTTGAGCAACTAAGCGTGTGATAATTTTTTCCGATTGGCTTATTTTATTAATTACACATTCTGTATTTTTGCATCATCTAATACTATTGTTATTTTTAAGAATGTTTGTATTCCTGTTATATTATATCATATGCCGTGAATGAAACAGATGTTGATGTACGTGGTTGCGGTTTTAAGTGCTGTATTATAGTTGATATACGATTTTCTAATTCATCTGTTTATAGTTTTATCTTTGGTATTCATAATTTATTATATATATATATATATATATATATATATATATATATATATAAAGAACAAAAGTCAAAATACAAATACAAGAATTATATTTGAACCTACAATTCTTATATATTGAATATATATATTGAATTGTAGGTTCAAATATAATTCTTGTATTTGTATTTTGACTTTTGTTCTTTATTAATAGACAAGAAAACATATTGCGATATATATATATATATATATATATATATATATATATATATATATAGGCAAATTACATATTTTCATTATGTATAATGTAAACTTATAGTTTTTGAACGTTAATTTCTATATTCGGTTCATAAGCAAGAATAAATATTAACATATAGAATGTTCAAAGCTTATTCCAACAATTATTGGCAGACTTGCCTCGTGTTCGATTGTAAATCCCACAGGCGTTCGATTGTAAATCCCAGTGGGTGTTCGATTGTAAATACTAGTGGGTGTTCGATTGTAAATCCCAGTGGTTGTTCGATTGTAAATGCCAATATGTGTTCGATTGTAAATCCCAGTGGGTGTTCGATTGTATATTCCAGTGGGTGTTCGATTGTAAATCACTGTGGATGTTCGATTGTAAATGAGAAATTGTTCTTAATAATGCCAACAGTTTCTGCAGAAAAAGGCTTAGAATATTACATATGTAAAATATAATATAATATATATGATTGAATCCTTATTCATGAATTATATTTATTATTAAATATAATCGTGACAATGCCTTAGGCCATATTACCTCACTGCATCACTGAAATACAGCGGTAGAGCGTCAGAATTCTCAACTGTTGCCTAACCAACCATATAGTGTCTCTGTATTCGATGTAGGTAAAACTTTAATATCCCAATGGAGGTTAGCGTGTGTAATGTATAGCAGGGTGTACAACTTTTTTTTTGAACGGTGGGACAGTTAATTGCTCATTTCTTTTGAGCCGTCCCACCGGACCAAAGTTACCAGGTTCAAGAATAGAAATACGTTTTATTTTATTGTGCTTGAGTTTTCAAATATTATAGCCTAAATTTTATATTGTAAAGTATTTTAGAACCTCTATTTATGTCTAGCACAATCAAAATTAAAATCGACTTGTGTGAATCTCGTCAGCTTTTGAGTGTTTTAAAATAAGTTCAAAATAGTGTATTAAAGATTACGGACATTCGATCAAAATATTAGTTTATGTCCGAATATTAAAGTTTACACGATATTTTAAAGTTGAAATTGAATTATTAAAAGTTACTAAATACGAAGAATAATTTCAGACCCAAGAAACATAACTCTTCAAACAGATTTTGACCATGTAATATCGCTTGTATTCTGAGACAGGCGGCCACAGAAATACATGAAAGTAGCGGACAGTGAAAATAGTGCTCAAACACAAATTTGTGTAAATCGCCCATAGTTTTAATATTCAGTGGTTTGTCCAACGATTCACGGACCACCGCTGAAACATTACATTGAAATTTCTACTCAGTTCATCCCTACCAACTTTCTCTTCAACACTAATATTTATGATCAAATGTATGATTGATGACGCATCACAAAGTTACAACTATTATAAATCATCCCTTGAACGTAACAATTTTTCCCTAAAGTTTAAGAATATAAAATTAAATAACTGAACTAAGATTATCTTATTGATAGAATAATATTTAATAATGTGTGAATTGCTTTATCTCTTATAAAAGCCACTACTCCTCATAAAAAAATTAAAAATGAAAACTGAGGTTAAAATATTTCTTTCTAGTTCAACTTTATTCAAGTATAAAAATCAACAGTTTTATAAATTTTGAAATATAATTCAAATATTTTCTTTACAAACATTCTTATTGGATGTTTTTAAAGGTAAAGTATAATCTTCATTATTTAAAATTTAATGAAATAATCTTTGAAAACCCTTGTTAATTAAAATTTAATAAGGAAATGGGAGTATGTATATATATTTGTTTATTATTGTAGAAATTAGAAAACTCCATATTTTTAGGTCCTTCGTTCTCCTCCTATTCATCACACCCTCATGGTCCATAATTGGTCCACTGAGTTGTTAGTTGTCCCCATTACAAGTTGTAAGAGAGAAATGGAAAACAGACTTCCCTTAAGGGAACCATGCGGTAAGCCGCATCGTTTTTTGCGATTGCAAAACCCCATTTCTAGCAGCTCTTCAGGTGTAGGTGTATTCAGGGTTTAAATTGGATTAAATATCCCAAAATATTAATTCAATATCAATCAATCGGAATAATATTTTTATGACCCAGTCACAAATTGGTTTCTAGTATTAACATAGACACACACACACACACACACACATATTATATTATATTATATTATATATATATGAGCAATTTGCTTATACATAATGTTTGTATGAACATTTCGTAGGTATCCTCCTCTACTCATAACGTCTGGTTAGAAGTTTACACAAAAAATCGTTTTTCAACGATTATTCCCTGAATTTTCATGCTATCTATTTCATGAAAAAAAATTTTTTAGAATATGACATCAACATTTTAAAAGTTGAAAATCTCTATAATTCTTTTCAAACTTTTTTAAAAAGATCTCCTTAGCGATACGGAAAACAATCTTGATAGTGATATCACGTTCAATTTTAATGAAATTGCAAAATAAAATAGTTAATATACAAAAACAACTAGTAATGTTATTAAAAATACATTCAAGTAAATTAATTCTGAGGTTAACAAAAAAAAACTATTTTTAATTACCCTAGAGCAATATTTCTGACCTTGTGTGGTAACTATAGCAAGGGGGGAAAATTCCATATACATGTTTGAGTAATATATTTCTAGGTATTGGAAATATACCAGTGTCAAGACACGGTACACTTCGAACAAGGAGATTCTTAGTTCGAATCCTGCTGGACCCCACAAAGGAATTGGTAAACCAACCTATTTCAGGAAATAACTTCAATAAAATATTTTCATAAACTAGGCGATATTTCTAACTCTGGGAAAAATGCAACCCTCGGAACAGGGTATATTTTAAAGTAGATTTTACTCTAAATTCACCCGAAATACAGACTTTCAAGAAAATCATTATTACTTATAAAAATTATTCGTAGAAACCGCCAAAGGCTGGACGAATTTGGTTGGTTCCGAGATATACTTATCTATCCATAACTGTGCACAAAACGAAAAGTGTGCAAATCCTAATCATAAGATGCTTTTGATTAATTATTATATAAAAAAGGTCGGATCCAGCAACTCTGCCTAAAACACATAAATAAACTTATTTTTAAGGTGCAGCAGGCCGCAGATTCACAGAAAAGCGACACCAGTCAGTCTATGTTGTATTAAGGTCTACGTGTGAACCAGTCTGGTTTTATATGACGATAGCAGAAGGGAAGGCCTAAACTCTAAATTCTCGCCAAAAGGATTTTAAGGGGAAGTAAAAAGTTTGAAAGAAACTTTGGGGATATCAAATAATTAAATTTAGTATCTATGCAACCCGTTAAGCTAGAATGGGCGGTTGTCCACCATGAGTATGAGACGATAACAAGGTCCCTGCTTCATGACAGTTGATTAGTGCATCAGATGCAACTCAAATGCAGCCTTAATAAAGTGTGTAGAACATTGCTTCGTTTAGTTTCAATACAATAAAGGATAGCGAACCCTAACGGAATATATTTGGCGAACTGCGACTCGATATTGTGCAACGATCGGATGAACAGTCATACACTTAGTTATTTTATACGAAGCGCGAGAAAGAAGGTTTGTCACGTAGCGTCCTTTCCTTCTTTGATATCACGTAGCCAACTTATAATTGGATTCCTTCAGGATTTATTCGGTCATTGTAACTTTGTCAACGGAGGTAAAATATCTTTAGTTAAAGTTTCTGGAAATAAATGTACACTGCGGATTGGAACTTTTATATCGTTTTCTCAAAACTTGTTTATTCTTAATCACAGTAGAAAACAACGGCGCCAGTAAGGTTTGCATATCAGCCTAAGGTTGTTTTACTTGATAAAATGTTTTATCCGAGGGAGGCAAACAACAAATACTAAGGAAAACTGTAGGCCTACTTGAATTCATCATGGTATTGATTCTTTATGGGGAAAGTTTTCCTCTCCAGAGTAAATGACTTTCACGTTATCCTTAAAACGGGAAGCCGTGCCAATAACACCTCAAATTTACTTCTCCCTTTTCTTTTAACAAATGACATTCGTCCGTGCCCAGCGGCAGAAGCATTTTGGCATGTGTGTGCCATTACGCTCGTGACGATAACGCACCCGCTTTCCTAGAAATGTTAACAAATATGATCATAAATTTGTGACAATTTTTACTCGATTCGTGAGTATCGTTTTACGAGTCTTTGATGACTGAAATCTATTTTACGAAAATAAATTAACCGCAAAACTATAGACGGAATTTAAGTAATTAGCCGCTATTTTGATATCGATATTGAATCTTCAACAAATGTTTGATCAAAGTACACACGTAGAAAAATATTCCAGACGATAGTTGCTGCGTTAGGAATGTGGTGTTTGAACAGATGGAAATTTTACTGTCACAGAATTGTTGTACAGTCTCTATAATCTGGCCTTTCATATATCAGACCGCTCAGCAGCGTTTTCGTCGACGGAAAATATAATTATAATCAAAATTTAAACATAACTTGTATGTATTTCACTGCATGTCGATGTCAGTGACCGAATGACTTTTACGCCTCCTGTTATAGTTGAGTAGTTCGTGATATGCAAACTATTTGAGTAACTGCTTCTGACCCAAAATACCAAGAAGGGGAACACACGGGACCCGGATTGCTATTTTCTCCGACAGTCAGGCAGCAATTAAGGCACTAAACGGACATGTGGTCACCTCGGCCATAGTCAGGGAGTGCCTAAATAACCTACAAGCCCTGGCAAGGTACAATCAAATCAAGATAGGTTGGGTGCCAGGGCACAGGTGAATACTTGGAAATGAAGCCGCAGATGCGCTGGCCAGAGACGGGTCTTCGACTCCCCTGATTGGACCGGAGCCTGCGGTAGGTATTTCCAAATCCATGGTCAAGATGGCAGTGCGAAGGTGGATGGCTAAAAGACACTATGAGCACTGGATCAGGGCTGAAGGGATGAGACACAGTAAGCTAACCCTTAGGAAACCTTCCTTGGGGCTGCAGAAGAGTCTCATCTATCTGTCTAGGCAGGAATTGAGGATAGCCACAGGTCTACTCACGGGACATGGTGGACTAATGAAACATCTGCATAAAATGGGTATCTACAAAGATGAACCAGTGTGCAGATTATGCGAGCAGGAACTGGAGACTGCCACACACATTATTTACAGATGTGAAGCACTTGCCGAGAGGTGCTTCAACCTCTTCGGTGATGGAACAGCTCTGGTGGATGCTGAAGGTAAAACACTAGTCAGGAAACTCCTAAACCTGGTAAGAGGGAAGGGGCTATTTGACTAGATCAGGGAGGTAAGTACAAAAAGGAGAGATCAGGGAGATAAAAAAAAACTGCTTCTGAAGTGCCAGGGAACAATGTCGTTGCAGTTAATATTTTTTTTTACCGTTAAAGATAAGGCAGCCATTTATTGTAAAGTACAGACTAGTAAATTTATTTTCGTTTTATCATTTCAAGTGCAGTACAGGACTATTTTCCTATTTTTCTTTATTTTGGACAATACACACAAAAATTGTACAATAGGAATTGTGTTTTTAATAGAGCCTCCAGTAGTCCGGCGTTTTTAGTAATCCGGCCGAATCCCTGCCCATATCTGCCGGACTAGAGAGAGTTTACTGTACTTAAGAAAAGGTGGTGTGTTAGCTTAGTAATAGGAAGCTTTGGAAATAGTCAACTTTTCTATTTTAAGACTATTTGAGAAGGAAGGGAAAAGCGTTGTATAGAATGTACTTTCACTTTGATTTGAAATCCTGTTGCTATGAGATCGTTATCAATAAACTAGTGGTAATACTAAACATTTATGGGTGGATGCAGTAGATAAAATTTGTTAGAGGGATAAACAACAGTTATAGAAACTGTGAGTGAAAAACGGATAATTTTGAACATAATCAAGTTAGCATGGATGATATGCTACAGAAAACAGATATTGAAGGGTGTAGAGTGTGCAATGTTGATTTTCTGTAGACCTACCTACGAAGAAAAACTCTGTTGTTTATGAGGCAACAACTTTTTATGGAGTAAACATCTTGCTTTTAATGATGCGACAAGTTTTTATGAAGAAAACCTCTTTTTTTATGAGGCTGGCAGTTTTAGAATTATTTCCAATTTAAACTTGGTAAATGTAATACTTTCCAATTTTCAACTAAAGTAGCCTATATTATATAACCCGTTTCTGTTGCGGAATTCGTCGGTGCGCAGATTGACTGCTAGAAAGCGTCACCGGCTAGGCGGCGTGTTATTAGATGGAGGTGTTTTATAGCGTGGTTTATATTGAATTAGTTCATCTATTGTTTTACTTTATTTTTAAATATTACAAACACGGCTGAACAGAAAATGTAATAAACAAACTTTAAAAAAAATCACATACTCTCATTAGTGATCTGATTTTAAATAAATAAATCTGCTTTCAAAACCAGACAGCTCTGGCTCATTGCCCAAAAATGGATTCTAGAAGCCAATCTTGGTACTAACGAAGGTCATTTAGAGTATTGGTAAGTTTAATTTAATTATACATTTGGGAAATCGATATTACTGAACACATAGATGACAAAACCCATGCCTATTTTCTAAAGGGCTTCAATTTGATTATGTTTACTAAAAACATACTGAGATACTTCTAGTAATTATAATTTATATATGCATCATTCCAAAAACATGGTTTTCATTGCTAAAGAAGAAATGTCTATTCTGAGAGTTTTTAAGAGAATTTTTGACAACAAAAGTCAGTTGAAGCTTGTTGAGCGAGAAATTCTGTGAACATGCCCAAACATCAAATCTGATGAGCGCAGGTTTTTGTAATCACTTTATAGAAACTAATGATGTCAATAAGTGACTGTGTAAAAGCAACAAAATATAAAGGTTTAACCTTGCAACTATTACCGAAAAATCAAATTTTAGTTTAAAATGTTTACTATGGGGAGGTTCATTAACAGACAATGAGGCAAAGTCAACACGTCAAGACGAAAAACAACTAAACAATACTTTATAAAATAATAATTTAAACAAATAAATAAAATAAATATTTAGCTTTTTATCAAAATGCCCGATTTGCTGGGCAAATTGAAGAAAGAAAGGCACTACCAAACGAGAACAGTAAACCTAAAGCCCCTGTAAAAAAACTCTTGAATGTAATAATGCATATATCTCCTCCTTAAGATTTTAACTCATTAATAAAGAGCTAGATATTCCCGCCAAATTATAGAAAAAAATAATTAAAAATTAACAATAAAATATTTGTATTTAATTTAGTGAGAAAGAATCATATTTTATTGCCAAGTTGCTTAATGCTTTCTCGAAAATTATTTTTATAGGGCCATCCAACCATACTGATATCCAACAAAAGTAGTTCAGGCAACCACTTATCAAGGTTAAAAATCAAAGTGCTTTACGAATAATTAAAACATTGCTTTACGTTTCCGCCACTGCCAGTTGTGTAAAGTTCATTGGAGCATACCCAACCCTCATTATTGTATTGATAAAAGCAGGTTTCTGACCTGAGTGTTTCTAATCACGTACGCAGGAAAACGTGACGTAGAATCACTGCACGCTTCATCGAGGCGATTTGTAGAAAAACCTACTGAAATACGATTATTAACTTTATTCATATTTATAATAATTCGTATATTAGATACGTTAGCTTTAATATACGTTATAATAACTATAAATGTTATTTGCCGTTAATATCTGTAAATATTATAACCTAAAATATTTATTGGCATATTATTGTATATTATAATAGCGAGAATAATTTACAGTAGTTACTATTATTAAATATGTTCCAACTGAAATGTTCCACAGCATGGTAAGACCATTAAACGGTAGTAGGAATATATAGTCAATATAATGAGATTCTGATCTGTCGTATTCTGGGTACGATTTATGTTTCGAAAATCTACAAACATTTCTCCACAACTAGAAGTGAATATTTACGGTCGTCAAGAATTCGCCAATTCGTTCTCATTCTCATTCTCTCTCTCTCTGTATATATATATATATATATATATATATATATATATATATATATCGCAATATGTATTCTTGTGTATTAGTAAAGAAGTTAATCAAAATACAAATACAAGAATTATAATTGAATTTACAATTCAAAGCTTTTCGTTGGCTAACAGTACCAACATCATCAGGAATATTAAACCAAATAATGTTTAGGTTTAATATTCCTGTTGATGTTGGTACTGTTAGCCAACGAAAAGCTATGAATTGTAAATTCAATTATAATTCCTGTATATATATATATATATATATATATATATATATATATATATATATATATATACACAGTAAACTCTCGCTAATCCGGCAGATATGGGGCTGGGACTTCTGAAAACGTCGGATTACTAAATTACTAACGCAATGGATTAACTAAAGGACTGACGTCGTCCACTAAAAACACAATGTACATTGTACAATATTTATTTTTCGGATGTCATGAAAAGTAACGCGGCGAACTCCAATCTTTAGCAAGTGTAACCAATCTCTCACCTTTGTTCAGCATTTCCAAAATCTTTTTTCAACCAAAGTTAAAGTCTATGTTTCCGTTTACACCGTACTCACTTGTACTTCAGAAATAGTCACTGTAAATAACTGTTGCAGTAGCATATGCCTAGAAATAGTTTGCATATCACGAGCTACGCAACAACAACAGACGCGACGGGCACCGAACGACCAGCGGATCACCGGACGGCGTGAAGGCCACTCGGTCACTGACATCGATACGCAGTGAAAAATATATAAGTTATGTTTACATACTGATTAACTTTACATCCTCCATCCTTTACGAAAACGCCGGAATACTGGAGAGGCCGGATATGCGAAGGGCCGGGTTAAAGAGACCTTACTGTGTATATATATATATATATATATATATATATATATATATATATATATATATATAAATAAATTTAAAACAACATAGGTTTTTCAAATACAAGAATATTTATTAATTTATATTCAAAGCTTTTCGTTGGTAAACAGTACCAACATCATCCTTGTATTTGAAAAACCTAAATTGTTTTAAATTATTAAACAAGAAAACATATTTCTTCTAAATGTATATATATATATATATATATATATATATATATATATATATATATATATATATATATATATATATATATATATATATATATATATATATAGAAAAAGAGAAAGATACCTCGTTGGCTCTCGCGAGACTTTAAGTCTTTGGACGGTAAAACTAAGATGGAAATGCCCAGAGGAAAGTTCAAATAAACTCGTCATTGCTATAGGTCGCCTGTGTTTCTCGTTACGATAAGTTTAAATGTTAAGATCACCGAGGGTTGCATCGGATTTATAAATAGAATTTACTTTCTAATTTTACCGCTCAGTTTGGCGGTCAAGGCAGTCCGCTAAGACAGGCATCCTCTCACAGTCACACACTGACATCATCTGAAATGAGGTTTTACTTTAAGTACCAAAGTACATTACAGAAATGCATTACATTCAATAATGTACTGACTAAAGTTTTCTACAGAGAATTCAGCGATTTTTCTCGACGTACGAATAAATTTAGAGGATGTACTAAGTTCTAAAGTACCACTCATCTATCTAAAGTGTGGTAATATAGAGGTAGCCATTAACATTATTATATCCACTAGCATAAGCCGGATAGTATTGTTTTATAGTAGCAGCTTTCTGCTGATTTAATTGTTTTTCTCTCTTCTCTAGAATCTTATCCGTCTACGCATTCCCATTATTTCTTTTAGTCATTTATTCTACGCAATTATTATTATATACAATAACCGTCTTCTTCAATCTACATTGCTCTTAATTAGATTCGGAATTCATGTTTGAATTTCTATAGTTCTTGCCTCGACTTACCATTCGAGCCGATAATAAAGACTTCTGTCAGCAACCTGGATTTACGAGCATACGTTGTTTAAGATGTTGTCTTTTTTACGTGTTTGAAATGCGAACAAATATAAAACAATATTGCTTTTATTATTCAGTCCCATAAAACATTCCCAGCCAGCTTTATTGGGTGCACGAACTTTCCAAGCCATACGTCAGTCAGTAAATCCCCTGTCAGTAAAGGAGCCCGGTTTATTTGATACATTGCAATCTTCCCGTCTTTGACAGATGCAAAATATAACTTTTAACCTTAAACCTGAGGATACAACTATTTAATCAAGAATCAGAAAAAAAGGTACAAACACAAACATTATAAAAACAATGTAGAGTCCTCGCTGTCTCGATTAAGTAAGCCTACTACATTGATACATGTCCCAAACGAAACAACCATGTCCTTGCGCAGGAGAGTCTACAATTTATCGTCACATATTACCCTCTATGTTTTGGCATCAACACGCCTAATGCGAGAAACAAGCATGGACAATTATCGTCCTACGTTTACACATGAGGAGAGCTATGTAAAAGTTACATAAATACATTATGTATCGTGTGGTTATGGCACGTGTGGGAATGAAGAGCATCCTAGCTGTTGATTCAAATCAAATACACCTTCACTATGAGCTAAAATCGTATACACCTTCACTTTCAACTTACATCGTACAAACCTTCACTATGAGCTCACATCGTATACATTTTCACTATGAACTCACATCGTATACACCTTCACTATGAGCTCACATCTTATACACCCTCTCTATAAACTTACATCGTATACATCTTCACTATGAGCTCACATCGTATACACCTTCACTATAAACTTACATAGTATACACCTTCATTATCAACTCACATCGAATACACCGCACTAAGACCTCACATCATATACACCTTCACTATGAGGTCACATCGTATACACCTTCACTATGAACTTCCATCGTAATTACCTTCACTATAAACCCACATAGAATACACTTTTACTTAGACCTCACATCGAATACAGTTTCACTATGAGGTCACATCGTATACACCTTATCTATAAACTTACATCGAATACACCTTCACTAAGAACTAATATCGAATACAGCTTCACTATGAGCTCACATCGTATAAACCTTCACTATGAAGTTACATCGTTTACACCTTCTCTATAAACTCACATCGAATACACCTTCCCTATGAACTCACATCGAATACACCTTCACTAAGACCTCAAATCGAATACAGCTTCACTATGAGCTGATGTCGTATTTACCTTCACCATGATCTCATTTAGAATTAACCTCCACTAAGACCTCACATCGAATACACCTTCACTATGAGCACACATCGTATATACCTTCACTATGAACTAATATAGCATTTACCTTCAATAAGAACTCACATAGAATAAACCTTCACTATGAGCTCACATCTTATATACCTTCACTATGAACTCACATAGAATACTCTTTCACTAAGACCTCACATCGAATACCCCTTCACTATGACCTCACATCGTATATTCCTTCACTATGAAATCAGGTAGAATTCATCTTTAAGAACTCACATCGAATACACCTTCACTATGAGCTCACATCGTATATACCTTCACTATGAACTCACATAGAATACATTTTCACTTAAAACTCACATCTAATACACCTTCACTATGATTCACATCGTATATACCTTCAATATGAACGCACATAGAATACACCTTGACAATTACCTCACATCGAATACACCTTAACTATGAGCTTACATCGTACTTACCTTCACAATGAACCCATATAGAATACACCTTCACTGAACTCACATTGTATTCACCTTTACTATGAACTCATATTGAATACATTTGTTGTACTGAAAGGGAAATTAACTCTACATTTGCTACTTGCTTTAAACCTTCCAGACTTTTACCTTAATTAATGAAGAATCGTTTTGTAGAAAATATTGCTTCCTCTGGCAACATGTTGGAAGAAAGTTTTTCTGACCTTACTTAAGAGGAATAATTTATATTTATTTCTTTACTTTTGAGTTTTTAAAGTTTTAGGGCGATCAGCCAAGTAATGGCTATCAGGTCTACGAAGAATACTAAAGAAATGTAAATAGGTGGGATGAAAGGATAAACCTAGAACTCCCTGGTAGAAGGAATAGAGGCATCTCCTGCGATCACAGACGAATTGTAATAAACTCGCCTAATCAACTCAGATAGGATGAGTAAATCTGTCAGCAATTCGCCCCATACCAATAAATACTAGTGATAAGCATTTAAATGAATTTATATTTAAATTATATTGTAAACAATATTTAATTTTACAGTAGTAGGCTTTTTATTTTTCGAATTAGATTTAAAAACCAATTAATAAGTGAAATTAAAATAACTTATTTGCCTTATTGATACATGAACTCTTCTTCAAATCGAACTTCTGGATTAGAAAGTACTGTATTAAACAAATCTTCGCCAACTGTAATGATTTTAAGGGCTCCATTTCAGTAGATAGTAATTACAAATTACTCATTGGCTCTTTTCCTTGTATTAATCTCGTGTTCGTGTGAATTCTCGTAAGTGCAGGAAAACGTCTTACTACCAACTCATTAGTTGCCGTAGTCGTGCGGATAATCTTAGCTAAGTATAGCTGATGATATGTAAGCTGGCGCGCGACCTCGAGGGGCGAGCATAGTTGGGGGGAGGGGTGGAGGAAGCAAAAGACCGTTCCACAGACATTATAATACGAAGTATAGAATATATATTACAATAATGTACATTTAACAAGGCCGAAAACTCGTTATAAATATTATTTTATTTGATTTGTCATATTAACTAGATCATTTACGTTAGGTTTTGAACAAATTTACTTATATCAGTTTTCTAAACGATAGTAACGCCTGCAATTTCTTAGCGATGGCCTTTGATGATACAAGCACTATAAAAACCAATCTTTTGAATAGGGTAAACATTTTGTTTTCTATCTATCTATTGCGCGCCAGCTTACGAGAGAACAGCTATGTAATACTATGTTTAAAGTATTTTCTAAATGCTCTTCCTGTGATAACTGTATGGACTTCCGATGATTCCTTTCTAAAAAAATAGTAGTTTCATATATAACACTCAGTTTATTTTAAAATCCTTATCAGACACAAATGTTGAGATAGTTTTCTATCTCTTTTCTGAGTCTGAGACAGTTAGTTCTCAGGGAAATGTTTACGTTCAGAAAAATCGTTAAACGTTTGTGGATTTTAAAGTTTAAAAACCTACAAATTCTCTAATGACGAGCCTTTTAAGTGGTCTAAAGGTTTGCCAGTAATTTAGTAATAGGTTTTTCTACTAAATGGTACTAAACGTGGCCGATGCCCACAACAAGCGGAAAGAGTCGAGCGTACAGAACATGTAACGGACGAAAAGTGAGTTGGATTGCTAAACACAACGGGTGAAGTTGGTGGTGTGAGTGAGAGCTAGTTGCAGCATTGAAATTGATGCGTTGACAACAGAGAATCATATTCTTCATCTGGCTACTTTCCGTCTGGCTTTTTACGAATTATAAACGATTTTGCGACTATTATGAGTTTTATTTTTTTTTATTTTCTGAAACGACACCCAAAATAACTTTCAGATCAAACAATTTTGGTTAGTCATCGTCGCTGTAGCATTACTCAACCAAAATAAATGTTAGCACACTTCATCACTGGTATGTATAAAACTATTAAAATCATTATTAAAATTTTTTTATTGTTATTGTAAAATATTATTGTTAACTGAAATTATTGTTGGCGCAAAATCTGTATTTCAAACAAATTAAAATGAATGAATTAATAAATTTTCTGTACTTAGTAATTAAACAAAACTCACTGATTACATAATAAATTAAACTTTAATTTACTAAAAGATATACTACCAATTTACATTTTTATATAATAATATTTAATGAAGTGTAACCTAGTTTTATCGGTAAAACAACAGAAAAAACTCTACAAATTACCAGTTGTTAGTCTTAAATCTAATATTATCTTACAGTAACGTATGTTTAAAAATGAAAGGGCGAGTTTTATATTTAGTAAAACGCATATTCTGATCGATTTAGCCAAAGAGAGTGTTATTTGTAAAAACATTCTGGAGTTTCAAAATACCGTTTAAAGGAAAACACATTGTTACAACATATTAAAAAAAATAATAAAATATATCAGTTCAATACGACCGTAAATTATCGATAATGTGAGCTTGATGACACCATATTCTGTATCGACCATGGAGAATTTATTTCTGCAAAATTCCACTGCAGACGATAAATATCTTAAATTTCTATTTTCACTTAGAAATGAAATTCGCTAAAATAGATTGTTACTTTTTTTTACGTAAAGTTGTCAAACGATCATTATTAACTTAGAGCAATAAAATACCCAATCAAAAGACGATGTTCTTCAATGTAATTACTGTCATACTTATTGCAGCATCAATGATTAATTTATAAGTCATCTCGTCCTATTCGTCAAACAGTGCAAGTGTGTACCCAGTTGTACATTTACAACCGTTCTCGTGAAAGTAATAGCATTTCGGGCGTTTTTAAAGTTCATACAACTGCCCAACAGATAAAACACACGTTTGGATAAAATAGTTGTCTATTTACAGAAAACAAACATGTCGATACGTGTCGACTTTATAGTGCTCGTATGATATTCCACTTTTAATAGTAAACATAATACTCGTATTTCTTGAAACATTAAGAGGTCAAGTAATTCGATCCAATAATTAACTTGGGTGGGCAGAAGGTGTTTGGACTTCAGAGAGTCAGCCGCAGCGGTCAAGGATCCATTAACGGTTCGCTCTTCCGTAACATTACGTTCAGATTCAGTGTCAAAAAATGTATGCGATAAGGTATTCAAAATGTAATTACGCTTGGTAGGGGGAAGGGATTGTTACATTACAAATATCTTACAAAATATTAAGAAAAACACGTCCAATGGCCATAGACATTACCTCAATCACTTCTCATTTCAAACAAAATCCCTAACCAGTATTTTCTTTTTTATGCTGATCCGTACATATAAGGAAATCAGGCCTTATATATTCCTAAAGGAATATATTCAAAAGAATACATTCCTAAAGTATAAAGAGATACTTATGTCTCTATACTCCAACAAAAAAAAAACTCTTCTGTCAACATTCCTTGCTGGTGTAAAGAACAGTTCTGAACTATTCTTTTTACCCATAACAAAAATTAACAACCATAGATATTATCCTTAGAAAGGATTATCGAACGAAAAATTAGGAAAATATGGTAAAAGGTATGAAGCTTTTCCGTCCTGAAGATGGCAAGAGAGACAAACATGTAGCAACAAGGAAAATCATAACTATAATGGGCCTTGTTAATTTGCAATTCCGTTTCGTCATACTCCGAAAAATATATTCAGTGTTTTTTTTTTTCAATTGAGAAGAGATAATATAGGGAAACACTCTATCCTGTATTGATGACTCATTTACAGCGTATTGAAAATGATGATCATGTGGGATGACACTCTATTAGGTATTGTAATGTCATAGTTACAACAATCAGAAAAGGATAAGTTGATGTGGTAGAACAATCCATCTAGTATAGTAGTTTTATAGTTACAGATAGAAAAGGATAAGTTAATATGGAGGAACATTCCATCTAGTATAGTACTTTTATAGTTACAGATAGAAAAGGATAAGTTAATATGGAGGAACATTCCATTGGTATAGTACTTTTATAGTTACAGATAGAAAAGGATAAGTTAATATGGAGGAACATTCCATTGGTATAGTAGTTTTAGAGTTACAGATAGAAAAGGATAAGTTAATATGGAGGAACATTCCATTGGTATAGTAGTTTTATAGTTACAGATAGAAAAGGGTAAGTTAATATGGAGGAACATTCCATTGGTATAGTAGTTTTATAGTTACACATAGAAAAGGATAAGTTAATATGGAGGAACATTCCATTGGTATAGTAGTTTTAGAGTTACAGATAGAAAAGGATAAGTTAATATGGAGGATCATTCCATTGGTATAGTAGTTTTATGGTTACAGATAGAAAAGGATAAGTTAAAATGGAGGAACATTCTATTGGTATAGTAGTTTTATGGTTACAGATAGAAAAGGATAAGTTAATATGAAGGAACATTCCATTGGTATAGTAGTTTTATAGTTACATATAGAAAAGGATAAGTTAATATGGAGGAACATTCCATTGGTATAGTAGTTTTATAGTTGCGACAAATTGGAAATGGTAAGAGATTTGGGAAACACTACATCCGGTATAGTAGTCTTATTACGCAGGCACGCTTGATTTACACAATTACCTTCCAAAAAAAGCTTACTTTCTTCTTATGCAAATGTTCACCTACTCCCGGATATAGAACGTATTACGCGTGCGCTATCGGCAATGTCACAGAATCACAACCGGTTCCTTGTGTCACTGTGGTAACCATGACTCATCTGTGCTTTATCCGATGGCCAACATTCTTGTAGTGAAATCACGTAACCTCATGGTATCGGCATGTTGTGGGAGTTGCAACTGAGACTTTCTACCCATGCACAGCTGTTGCATCGGAGCCGTGTACTTGCGTAGCACATTTGAACAAAAACTATCTTCGTTTGTTCTCCCACACACACCTAGGCTTTTCCCATTAATTATGCGTCCTGATTTCACTTGATAAAACCAACTTCACGTAATTTTACTTCTCAACCTTATACACTAAGAAATAAGTACAAGAAAAAGCAATAAAGGGGAAACAACCAGAAAAACTTGTGCTATTATGGATTTACTGGTGTAAATGTAGACCTCGGCAACACTATTCATACGTTGAATAGTGAAGTTTGGTATTAAACTTCTTTCGTGAAGTTTGGTTTCAAATGTGATTGTGATTATTCGCTTTCGATTGTTAACATTACAAGACAACATACTTTTGTTTGAAAGATAACAAAATAGAAAAAATAACAAATATATACAACAAAGAATACTACACCCCAACATATAAACCAAACAACAAAATAATAAAATATCCTAATAACACAAACCACAAAACAAATTCAGAAAAACATAACCTATCAGGAATTTACAAAATTACATGTAACAACTGTAACGCTTTTTACATAGGGAAAACAACCAGATCATTTAAAATAAGATTTGAAGAACATTATAGAGCATTCAAAAAAAAAAATTCAAAAGTATCAAATGTTGCAGCACACCTAATACCACATAAACATGAAATAACAAATTACGAAAATAACCTAACCATACTTGAAATAAATAATAACCCAATAGAACTAAACTCACTAGAAAAATACCACATTTATAAAAACATACACAACAATTTAATGAATCTACAAACAACATATACAGAAGACATACTATTCAAAAACATTATACACGAGATTCAAGAGGAAACGTGTATGACGTCAACAAGTACCAACATCACGGACTCAGTGATTCGACAATGGTCAAGTGACCGAAAGGCGCCTAATCACACAATGTAAAATCATTGCACTTAATGGTGGATAAAATTACTTACAATAGTAATATATTAACTTCATAAAGTCAGTGCAACGGAAAAACAATGGATAACGTAAAATATCAATACACACACACACACACACACACACACACATATATATATATATATATATATATATATATATATATATATATATACATACATATATACAGTATACACATTTGTAGTCCTTCTAATTGGTATCGAACGCACAGGCCAAAGCACATCAACTTACTTAACACTAGGTGAAGGTTTCAGCCACAAATCAGGCACAAATTGAAAGAACGTTCCACGCAGATCGCTGTACTGTATAAACAGGCCATTTATCCCCGCTAAGGTAATGACACTCTACGATGCCAAAGTGCTTCTGCCTTGGGCCATGGAAAAATGTCATTTGTTAAAAGAAAGGGATAACGGCAACCCTCATTCGATACTCTTTGCTTATTCCATAAACGACCGAGCGTAACTGTGTAAACGTTACACAACCCGGGTTTACGTACTTTTCCCTGGTCAAGAATTGACAAAAGCAAAATCAAATTTTATTTGCAGAAAAAAGCGTATAATGTTTGTATTAAATTCTATAAAATAGTGATTATTTTTTCTACACTGAATCATAAGGATTTTGAAGAAAACTAAATTATAATTAATTAGTGTAACAGGGACACAGTGAGTGAGGAATTTGGGAATACGTCCAAGAAATATTAAAAACGTCCTTTGTAACAGTTTATTGGAGAAAACTGGTTAGCTTTGGCAGGTTTTGTAATGAATGTTATATTAAACTTTAAAAGGAAATTAAAAAAATGTTTATAAATGGAAGACAGTTTTCATATAAAACAAATTGACATGAACGGTAGAACTGTTAATAAACGTGCTCGTAGAAATACCATGAAGACTTCAATGTGGCAATATCTTTTGGCGATGCCGTATATTTAGGTAACAAAGCGTATGAAGAGTTCATAAATTTAAATTAATACCGCGTTGTATATGTAAAAACGTTTTCATTGGGTACTCTTCATATTTGGAATATACTCAAATATAACTCCCCAAGCTTCAAATATAAGTTTCACCCTCCAAATAGGACTTCTAGCAGTTCTAGTTTTTTATTGTTTATCACAATAATTTTACTCTTCGACTTGAAGCATCGTAAGACAAAATCATCATAGCGTGCACCAAGTCACCGTGCAGTCTGCTAAACTCACATACAAGGTTAAACAACAAAAACACTCCATGACGCTCAATCACTTGCAAAATTATAACACATTACTACTGAAAGGAAACGTTGGAGATTAAGAAAAGCCATAACGAACCCCCAATTTATTAATAACATATACACTAATAAAAAAATCCTACACTACATAAAAAAAAACAACAACAAACTAAACACGACAGAAAAATACGAGATATACAAACGCAATAAATACTATCCACAACACATCCTAAATAACAAAATCCTACTCTCACAATAAAATACTATACTTTGAACACAAAATTAACAACCACTCTATGAACCATAACACAACACAGAACACCAATACACCACAGACTCACACCAACGCAATACACCAGAGCAACAGTCTTGTCCGTGACCCACAGCATTGAATAATGGGCTGACCAAGTGCGAAACGCGCCTGTTGAAAAATATCAGTAAGTAGTGGTTTTTTGCCAAGATGATAGCAAAACAGTAATTAATAATAAAGGGAGTAGAATTTTCTGCCTGAGTATAAAACAGAAGAGAAAACAGATTAAATACTCTACAAATGTTGTTTAGGCAAAAAACGTAAGGTTTTACTGTCTGTAAGGAATGTGGAAAGAACAGAATATTGTCACAGGAAGGGGCACAGAACTTTACTGGTCTGCGATATGGGATAGAAAAATTTTTCAAGTATGGAGGATTGCATCCTCGAGGTACTAGAATCTCTTAGGTGTAGGATTGTATCTATTCCTTACTATGACTACCCGGCACCAAGATTAAGTAGTGATTTTGTAAAGAGAGGGCTCGCTTAAGTGTGGCCTACATGGTGAAAATGTACGGGCGGACGTGAATATTTGTTAAAAGCTATATTCATAAATATTTGTTCGGAAGTTACTTGAATATTTGGTTAGTACGATAATCATGACGACTAGAGTGTTTAGGATTGCTTTTTCTTGTTGTTATTTTATATAAGTGTATATAAAAGTATTTAAATTTCAACAAACGTGCTTAAAGTTAACGTTTTGGATAAAACGTAGAGTATTTTTGGTAAACTTCCTAACAGACTTCGCAAGATGGAGGATAAAAGAATTGTAGTAAATCTTGGTATCTGCAAGTTGGAATCAGTTTATTCAAGCGTTGGAGATTTTTCACTGTAATTGAATCCGAGAATTTATTTTACCCTCGCTGCGCTATGAATCAATAGCTGGCCTACTTGAATAGTGTTTTCTGATAAGAAATGTCCCTTGTAAATATAAAAAGAAGGTACCGTAGTAGATGGGAAAACTAATGAAGCAAGGTCCTCCGAGCTAACAGTAATACAATAAACCTGATTTAATGACTTTATCTTGGCTTAATAATGAACTAAAGTGAATATAACGACTTATCCACAACCAACTCGCTTCCTCTCAATTCTGTATTTACTGCTTGACACGATTACGGTACAAATAATTAATTACTTAATTATTCATAGCTCACGGGAAATACAGTTAGGTCTCAACACTTGGTAAGCGTTATATAATAACTGGTAAGCTATCTTAAATAATCTACTTTTTTCGAAAATATTTCAAGTGCTAGGCTTCTTCTGCTATAACTCCACAGCGAATTAGAGTAAGACAGCGCTGAGTATTTTCAAATTGGATGATCCAAACGTCAGTCTCTTTTTATTGAAGAAGAGAATCCGTGCTGAAGTTTACATCACCGAAACCAACCTTCATTATTGAACGCTAAAAGTTACTTAAGCTCTCAAAGGCTTACAGGCTTGATACAGAGTCGTGATACGCATCATTACCTGCCTACGTTATTGGCGTAAACGACGGTTACCATGGCGACGGAAAAACGCGTTAAAACAAATTGCGAGCAATACGTTACGTTGAAAACAAGTTTAAATGTATGTGCACACACAAGCTAGATTTGTCAAAGTTTAGGCGTTATGGACTGAACCAAAATAAAACCACAGTTTAATGCGAAAATTTAAAACTATGTAATAGGAGTGTAGAGGAGCAGAAAGTATTATTGTATTATCCATCTGGTTGGATCAGCACCTGCTGACGTGTTTGGTAACCGTTATAACGATACATAGATGCTGATTCAGTATTTCAGAGTCACTCTATCTTTTGTCTTATCTCATTAACTAGTGGGGGAAACAGAAAGTAACATCACCAGTATCTTAAAAGATTAATAACCCAGTGGGAGCAGAAGCGGGAAGCGAATGTGCTTATAGAATATTTGTCGTGGTTTGTAGACAATTGTTAATATTAATATCAGAGCATCTAAAGGATATGAAAAGACTGTGATAGAATTTGAGTGCAGGCTTAAAACGGCTGTTATGACACATTAGGATATCAGAATCCCCTTACTTATAGCCTCGGGGGCCACCAAACCCTTTCCTTCTCTGACTTTTGTGTGTAGCTCGAGTAAACATTTCCCTAACGATGACATAAAGAGCCATCTATGTATTACACCAACATACAAAAAAGATAACGATGTTGATTGGAATCACGATAACACTAAGAACAGAACCTATTGGTCCCGTGTTATAAGAAGTAAGGGGAAATTAGATGATTCGTGGGAAGGATGTATTCGTGAAATGGAGGGTATTCAAACAGCGGTAGGTAATATAAATACGATATTAGGAAAATCAGACAATCAAATACTTTCTGTAAATGATGAAAGAGAGATACAGGAAAAGAGGAGGAGGAGGATGAAGAGAGAGAAAGAGCTTTGTAAGATTTTAATAAAGCCCGCCAGTTGCATTTAACTTTCAAATAAGAATAGCATTTATAAGCCTAGACATATTACCCTAGGATTATGTATTTACCATGTTTATGTATGAATGGTTGCGACGTGCAAACAAATTCTTCCGCACAAAACGTCAGTTTTCTTCGTAAGACTTCAGCACATGCAACAAGCTCTTTTTGTTTGTAGGTTAGCAAGTTTAACTAGATCAAGTACTTGGGATCGTCTAATCCCATCCAAGTTGGCAAGAAATTCGCGTAAATATAAAGTAATCCCATACTCTTACCTGGAGATGCAGCTAGGCGTGATATTTCACCGTGACAAAACTAACTGAACCAATGATTTGCAAGCATTATCTTCATTTTAACCATTTCAGTTATTTATTGTAGTTATTAAAATAAATTGATTGTTATAACCTCACCTCGCCAATTAATCTAGTGTCATAATTAGAGATGAATTTTTGTTAATTTGGAATAAATTTATCTCTTTTCTACTTATGTTTACCATTTTTCAGGAACATATATCTTACACAATATCAAGAGCCCAGTGATTTAATATATTACAATGAAAATATTGGAAAGAGCCTCAATACCACAAAAATAATGAAAAATAACAAATAATACAAGTTACTTGAGGATAAACCCTTTATGTAGGCGTACATTTCGATGATCATCGTTATATCTTTGTCTCGGAGAGGCTGTACAGCTCGCTTCACCTCACGTTGCCCGGACGCATGGTCAATCTGGTTCACAAGTATACTCTGAAGTGCACGGAAATGGGAATAAGCTTGAGAAATGTGACTGAGTGGTGATTTTTCTGTAAATCTGGCGAGCCAGACATTCACTACGTAAACAATTCCTCCCTCACTGGCTACCGTTTTAAATACAGAAAAGGTACTCTCGAAATTATTCTAATGCCTCATAATTGTTAAAACATATAAAGAAGTTTTTATAGTGTCCTTTATATAAGTGCCAGTAGTGGGAAAAGCTGTAATTCCGCTATAAACTCATTTAAACGTTCTTGTGTTCTGAATCTTACAACAATATAACTTTTGTTGAAAGTACTTTATACAAACGTCGCTCAGAAATGTCTATTTCCCTGGTGTGGAGGAATCTCTGTCGATACGATACAACTGCTCTCGTAAACACTACACTGGCTCACTGTTGCTTAAATTTACTGCAAATATAAAACTGGCAGTTAGATAATTTAAATTGTATGTCAAGGTATTTCAGTAATCAATTTCCTGATTGCTTACAATTTGGCAAATAGCTCTCTCTTTCTCTCTCTCTGATCACGCGGTGTGTGTGTGTGTGTTTAAAATTGAAAATTTGTTAAGAATACAAACATTTCTCAAGGTACAAATATTAAGATATGAAGGAATCAATTTTAGGCAACAGATGCAGAAATTCATTTCTGGTCGAGCGATGGGTACTTATATTTGCTGTTAATATTAGGCATGTAGAGGAATAGTTTTCAAAAAAAATTATACTGAGCGTGGAAAACATAAAATGTGCAATAGGTATACGTGGATCTTATTGGATAAGTGTAAAAAGTGCAGTGGGCTTCAAATTCGCCGGCAATTGTATTATATATATATATATATATATATAATATATATTTAATATATATATATATATATATATATATATATATATATATATTATAATATAATATAATATATATATATATATATAAGTGAATGAGTGTGTGTGTGTGTGTATGTGTGTTTGTTTCTTTGTGTGTGTGTGTTTGTTTGTGTGTGTGTGTGTGTGTGTATGTGTGTGTGTGTGTGTGTGTGTGTGTGTGTGTGTGTGTGTGTTTGTGTGTGTGTGTGTGTGTGTGTGTGTGTGTGTGTGTGTGTGTGTGTGTGTGTGTGTGTGTGTGTGTGTGTGTGTGTGTGTGTTGATGTGTGTGTGTGTGTGTGTGTGTGTGTGTGTGTGTGTGATGTGTGTGTGTGTGTGTGTGTGTGTGTGTGTGTGTGTGTGTGTGTGTGTGTGTGTGTGTGTGTGTTTGTTTGTGTGTGTGTGTGTGTGTGTGTGTGTGTTTGTGTGTGTGGGTATGCACTCGCTAGCCTAAGATCGGTAAAAGTAGCAGGGAAAGGCCTTAGGTCCTTCTGGGTTTGGAAATCGCCTATTATAACGAGTCCAGGAGAACCATGGTTAGGGTTACATTTGATACACATCATCTTACTCCAACTCTAAATTATCATATTGCTCTAGAAACCTCTTTCACATTTTTCTCTCTTTAAAGTTTGTGTTCTTTACATCTTGCCCTTTCATTACCACTGACTTCACTTCTAATATTACATTCCATACTTATCGTCTATTTTATTCCCATTCTTTTCAATTAGCTTCGTAAGCATCTCTTGTTATGATATTTTTGGCTTGTTTCGGGTTTGTTTCTGATTTATCATTCCTAATCTCTTGGTGGTCTAAACAAAGACCGTTATTCCTTAGCGCAGTTGAAAAATGATACCATTTGCTATATATACAAATTATATACTAATAGACGGATATACCAATAAACTTTGTTAGCTGGAATTTAACTCCACGCATACTCAGAAGCCAGGGAAGAGGCTAATTGGATCAGCACCACATAGATACGCTGCAGAGAGATAAGGATGGGTCCGTTTCCTTTAGCACCTCTAACATAATGTATATCCTTTGGGAATACACATCAGCAAGACTAGGAGCTGGTTGGATCACCACTACAAATATATAACTACAAATTATTTCATATTGAATAAATAATCTTTAAAATAGTTGATAAAATAATATGTTTTTCAATAATAGTTTTTAAAAAAATGTTCTTGTTTTTATTTGATATTACCCAATATGAATATTTTTAAACAACAGTATTCTGTAAGTTCTTTAAAATTGTAACGCACCTTTTTGTAACAAGTGAGTTTCAATAGTTTTGATGAATTCTCATTGCTGCTGCATGGAAAGGAAAAATACAGCAACGGGATATGGAAAGAGGAAGCTAAAGGTACGCAGATATAATCTGAGAGCTCATTTATATGTAAATTAATTACGGGAAAGGGGAGAGGAACAGAGCGTTATCAAATACGGCCAAAAACAAACACGAGTCTGATAAGATTTCCTGATTAAAGCCGTGTTTAAGTGCTTGTGCAAAGCGTCGGCTGTTGGCGGAAGGTTAGGCAATTTCCATAATGGAAAAACAACCTGTTGGCCGCCTAAAACAGCTCTTATGTCTGGGATAAACCAAAACACACATGTGAAACATGAGTAATCTGTTATTTTATTTTCATATTCCAAATTTTTCATTTTCTCAACATCAGGTATATTTTGCTGAAATTTATATTTTTCGCAACTGTAACAATAACGCACAATTGTTATTTGTACCGTTTTCGGTGTGTTTTCAATCATTACAAGTAGTTATGTAGGATTTGTGTAACGTCGACGTTTCTCACAAGTGTAGCATATAGCCGATTACAGAGACCTATATCTTTGGTCTACTTCTCTGCTTTTATTTTGTCTTCCTATTATATTCCGAATGTTATAAGTAATATAACAATTACAGTAATGATTGGTTCTAATTGCGTATTCCCTAATCCATAACACATGATTTATTAGGATCTTTTATTGTAATATTATTATTATATTTAAGATTGTAAATTATCAATACACTGTTGTATAAAACCGCGCAATGCTAATCCATATTTTAATGACAAAAAGAAACGCCACTGCGAATTTATCAATCTCACCGAACGACAGCCTAAAATGGCAATTATTGTTTGCAATTTACTTGGGTTCAGAAATGTCAAGACAAATTGGAAGATAATCTGAAAACGATTTGAGTCTCTCGGATACGCAGAATTACCTGTTCCAATATCTTCACCCCTCCCTTGATCGCCGCAGTAGATATTTCACCCCCTACCCTTAGGGTTAATGAAGCAGTCCTATGACAAAATGTTTAACCTCCCTGCCTGAATATTACGTGCTAAACTACAGAATGTTAAGCGTTCCTCGCAATAAACACGCATTAGTTGTGTTTGTTTTTCTACGTAGTTTTTAACGAAAACTTATTAGTTCATTAAAATTATTAATTCATTAGCACTTGGTTGAGAGAAAAAACACATCTATTATTAAATAGTTATTTATTTGTCTAAAAAAATCAACATATTTTTTTTAAATATCACAAAAAAACCTTTCTACAAAAATCACGAGCCTTTAATCTTCTATATCTATAAAAATGAATGTTTATGTATGTATGTATGTTACAGACGCCTAAACCACCAAACAGAAGTTTATGAAATTTAGAGGGTTTGTTTAACATATTACTAGGATGGTTCCTGTGAAGTTTGGTGTAGATCCATCCAAAGGGTTCCGCTCAAGAGGCTTAGGATGGTTCAAAAACCGATGTATGTATGTATGTATACATGTATCTTATGGACGAATAAACCGCTGAACAGAAGTTGATGAAATTTAGAGAGATTATTTCACATATTCCCAGGACGGTTCGTGAGAGGTTTGGTGTAGATCCATTGACACCATTAACAGGGCTCCGCCCCAGAGGCTTAGGATGGTTCAAAACTCGTATGTATGGATGTATCTTATGGACGCCTAAACCGCTGAACAGAAGTGGATGAAATTTAGAGAGATTGTTTGGCATATTCCCAGGATGGTTCATGAGAGGTTTGGTGTAGATCCATTAACACCATTAACAGGGCTTCGCCCTAGAGGCTTAGGATGGTTCAACCGATGTAAATATGTATATGTGTATGTTTGAATATTATAGACTTCTAAACAGCTGAACAGAAGTTAATGAAATTTGTAGAGATTTATTAACATATTCCCCAAGATGGTTCATGTGAAGTTTGGTTCAGGTCCATCCATAGAGCTTTGTCCCAGAGGCTTAGGATGGTTCAAAAACTGGTGTTTGTATGTGAGTATATATCTATCTTATGGACGCCTAAACCGCTGAACAGAAGTTAATGTAAAGACTTTTTTAACATATTCCCAGGACGTTTCATGTGACGTTTGGTGCACATCCATCGACAGGGCTCCGCCCTAAAGACTTAGGATGGGTCAAAAACCGATGTATATATGTATGTGTACTTGTATGTTTCTGATGGACGTCTAAACAGCTGAACAGAAGTTAATGAAATTTGAAGTGATTTTTTTTAACATATTACCAGGACGGTTCATGTGAAGTTGAACAGCTGAACAGAAGTTTAAGAAATTTAGAGTGATTGTTTGACATATTCACAGGATGGTTCGTTTGAAGTTTGGTGTAGATCCATCCATAGGGCTCCGGCCCAGAGGCTTAGAATGGTTCTAAAACCGATGTATTTATCTTATGAACGCCTAAACCGCTGAAAATTTTAATGACATTTGGGGAGATTGTTTAACATATTTTCAGGATGGGTTTTGTGAGGTTGGTGTAGATGCATCTACAGGGCTTCGCGCCAGAAGCTTAGGATGGTTCAAGAACAGATGTATATGAGTATGTCTTTTGGACGTCTAAACTGCAGAAGTTATTATAATTTGGAGGGATTGTTTATCTTATTCCCAAAATGGTTTGTGTGACGATTTGTGTAGATTCATCCACAGGGCCAAGTTTAAAGGAGAGATGGTCTTAATTCCATGAATACAGATGATTTCATCAGGTCTACCTACTGATTTCAAACGACTACAATTTCCTTCGCAATAACCATAAACAAGACACAAGGACAATCATTGACCATTGCTGGATTAAATTTGGAACATTCGAGTTTTCACCACGGATAATTATATGTTGCATTCTCACGTGTTGGGACACCTAAAATTTGTATGTTTATACACCTAATGAAATGAAGAAAAACATTGTCTATCCTCTAGCATTGCAATAAATG
>JBAIZL010000005.1:263350822-263375822 GCA_036971475.1 Prosapia bicincta
AGAATGTTATCCAAGGATATATGCAATCAATAAGTCGTAGGCGTGGTAGGTCTACTAGAAATAGGGAAAAATTATGGAATCGCGTAGTCTTGGTTACTTTTCTAAAGTAGTCCTGTTTCAACTGAGCTGAATCGAGGTGTAGATGTTATAATAATTTGTATACTGGTTAGAATAATGTTTGATTTTAATTACCTATTGCTCTTAAACAATAAAAAAGTTTGTTTTGTTAATTTATTACAATATTATTTTATATTTACTCTTTGTGTTTACTCTTACCTCTTATTGGGACAATAGAGAGATGAGGAAAAACTGACAAATAAAAGTACATTATGGAACGTCAACCTGACTGAAGTTTAAGAATTTATGAAAGTTGTCACTAAAATCACAATAGGTCTTAATTAACACATTTAAAGATAAATTAAGAGAAAAATTATACAACAGGGAACAGTGAAGGCATTTATAACGAAATTAATTTTACTTTATTCTCTAGAATAGTAAATAAAGTAGAATGTACAACTAAGTTACAAAAATAATTAGAAATACTAAGAATTAAAACAATAGCGAGAACTATAAACGTAGTCCAAAAAATATTTTCGGTTCTATGATTTAAACAATTAAGCACAAATTAAAAATGCATAGTTTTCATTACCTCGATAATTGAAAAAAAAAATTTTTAACGCAATTCCTTATGTTAGGATAAATATTTGTAAAATCTTAAAACTAGAAGATAGTAGCAAACTGTCGCTAAATATCAAAAGACATTCAACTGTAAATCTAGGCAAGAAGGGTTACTGCTCGCCATCTGGTCTAACATAAATTATAAAATACCTGGATAGGCTACATTGTATGTGGAGCTACGTGACCCGATCACTAGAGAGGAGCTTTAGTTAGACATCGAGGGAACTTCTGTAGACTTATTGAGAAAAATCTATAAAAATGGGCGAAGAGAGCGACCAGCCAAAACCTGCAGCTTGTGTAATATCTAAAAATTACCACCCAAACTGGAGAGACAGATTGGAATGTTACGATCTGATTCAAGAAAAAATAGCGAGATAACTTATCCAATGAAATTAAAGAGGGGATTAAGCCCGTATGGAAACTACCCAAAGGAAACAAGGACAGGAGTTGGTCTAAATCCCGGACTCGAGGTAGAGAGACGTCAATTTTGGTAACAAGTTCTAAATTAAAATAAAATGGGGAGATTCGCTAAGTAAAAGGGAAGTGATATTAGGTGAGGGAGATATTTACGGGTAATAGAAGTTAGTTACGGTAAGACACTTTGGAGTGAATAGGGAAGTGATAAATAAGGGAGATATTTACGGAAAATAGAAGTTAGTTACGGTATGACGCATTGGGGTGAATAAGGAAGTGATAAATGAGGGAGATATTTACGGAAAATAGAAGTTAGTTACGGTCTGACTCATTCGAGTGAATAGGGAAGTGATACATGAGGGAGATATTTACTTTAAATAGAAGTTAGTTACGGTATGACGCATTGGAGTGAATAGGGAAGTGATAAATAAGGGAGATATTTACTTTAAATAGAAGTTAGTTACGGTATGACTCATTGGGGTGAATAGGGAAGTGATAAATGAGGGAGATATTTACTTTAAATAGAAGTTAGTTACGGTATGACTCATTGGGTTGAATAGGGAAGTGATAAATGAGGGAGATATTTACTTTAAATAGAAGTTAGTTACGGTATGACGCATTGGAGTGAATAAGGAAGTGATAAATAAGGGTGATATTTACGGAAAATAGAAGTTAGTTAAGGTATGACGTATTGAAGTGAATAGGGAAGTGATAAATGAGGGACATATTTACTTTAAATAGAAGTTAGTTACGGTATGACTCATTGGGGTGAATAGGGAAGTGATAAATGAGGGAGATATTTACGGAAAATAGAAGTTAGTTACGGTATGACTCATTCGAGTGAATAGGGAAGTGATAAATGAGGGAGATATTTACTTTAAATTGAAGTTAGTTACGGTATGACGCATTGGAGTGAATAGGGAAGTGATAAATGTGGGAGATATTTACTTTAAATAGAAGTTAGTTACGGTATGACGCATTGGAGTGAATAGGGAAGTGATAAATGTGGGAGATATTTACGGATAATAGAAATTAGTTAAGGTATGTCGTATTGAAGTGAATAGGTAAATGATAAATGAGGGAGATATTTAATGCATGGGAGGTTATGTGTAAATGGAGCAAGAAACCAACGTAATAAACAAAAATGATCAACTATAAGTATTAATTTATATTACATTTAAAAACAACGCTTTAAAGCAAAGCACATAATCTAATAAAGTAAAAAATTAAGAATACCCATATAAACGTTCATAAAGAAATAATATGTAATTCAAGTCATTAAGCATAACTTTTACCCAGCTCTGTGCAGTAATCTATACACGCTTTAAGATAATTAAGGACAATTTTAAAAGATGTTTATTAGTTGGAATAATAAATGTGAGAGTTTTTATCCCTACGGGAAAATCAGAGCTAGACAAAAATTATTTTATGTATAGCTACCTGTAATTGCTACAACTTTGATCTAAGAATTAAAGTAAATCAGTTATTGTAAAAAAAAAACAAGTGTCTATTAATCTGATTCCCTTTTCTGTCAAAATATCTTTTAGAACATCGTAAGGATATATATATATATATATATATATGCATGCAGTTGGATCCTTTAGAAAATAATATGAAGAAGTTATATTGAATGCAAGACTGACCTTTTCAAACTGGATCCAGACATTGCCCTGCAACATAAACATAAATTGTGTTAGCATGCTAGATATTTAGCAACGTAATACAAGCTTATAATGGCTCTTATATTATTGTTTTGCATATTTTATTATGCAGATTAGATAATGAAGTTGTTGCGGAAAGTTCACTCAAACAAATGAAAATTTATTTAATAACTCTGGAAATAGCTCTTTGTTTCCGTCATACGACGTGTTTTTTACTTGTAGCATATCATACGGCCCATATACATAGTATCCGCACGTCTACTTCAGCCGGTGTAAATGAAAAATAGTCGAAATGCGTTTAAAAGTTGTCGAGCCATATTACATTCAAGCTTTTAAAAAAATGCAATGGAAATGATTTGCGGGATGATTAATTTAGCCTTAACATGTTTAGTTCAATGGTGAAAGGTTACTTTACCTGAATAGTAAAGGAAAAATAGAGCATAAAGATGGTATCCTCAGATATTTGTCAAGGTAGGTGTACTGAAGATATTAATTTACCCTTTCAATAGCAAGATGGATAAATGACAAAAAAAACCTACAAAAAAATGAATGAAATTTAAACATCAGCAATTGGATAATTTGTGATGAACGAAATTATCTTAGTACGAACTAATATTCAAAATATTTATTTTGAATTTCCTTTAATTTGTTTTGTGATTTGCTACCGTGGTTTCAAAGAATATAAAATTGACTCTGTCTCAGAAGCTACAGGGCTTAGATGAATAATGGCGGCTGTGTTACATTTGATTCTCGCGCAAAGCAAATCCACTTTTCCATCATCCATTCTTTATCCATAAAGCAAATACCGAAACTGTGTTCTAAAACCAACTAAGCTCTTTTGTTGGATGAAGGATGAAGGGTTGTTGGTGTACAAATATGAAGGCGGATCTCGTTTTACTATGAAGACTTTACAGACATTTTTAAATCTTGCTAACTACATAAAAAATGTGGTCCAAAGAGAGATTCTACGCCAAGTCAAAGATGAGTTACCCTATTCCTCGAAAATCCATTCTAATGATATACAACATACTACCTAGTGATCGTTTCTAAGACGATTGTCTTGTTACACGTGAGAAATCTTGCTACAACAACCTAATGCCATATAAATGTTAGCTTTATGCTATTATGTTTCAGTCAAGGTTTCTCCTTGTACTTTGAAATTTTACTAACCAATATTTGTAAGTTATATATCTTGTTTAAACATTTTTAGCCTTGATAAGTCTAGGCTTCAGTTGTGCAAAGCTGTCACTGATGAAACAATGTTACTTTGAGGATTCAATTAGATTTTATTTGTACATTCATTAATGCTTTATTCTTCATCAAATAATTTTTAAATTAACAGAATTTTGTTGTGTCTGACAAAATCCTCTGCAAGAAACAAAATACAAGAGACATACGTCCAATTAGAATAATACAAAAAATTGACGTGAAAGCCTAAATAAATGTCGAGGTTATTTTGTAAACGCTAATCTCCTCCCAATGTTTGAGTTAATGATAAATGACAACATAGTTCTAATCTTTTAATTATTTTTACTTTGGGAAACCTGTTGAAAAGTATTCTATTAAATGTTTGAAAAGACTAACAAATTTTAAGAAATGCTCTCTTTATTTGCCTCTATAGTGTATAGTTTTATGTAATAAATATTTTCGTCCTTAGAACTTGGCGTATACAGAGATCACGTTGCAATTGGTTTCCATTGCCGTCTTTCAGAATCAGGCGTTTTTAAATATTTGTAATGTAAACATTCCTATTCTTCCACCTTTATTCCAACAGACGGTAAATTGCGTTTGGCAACACCCGAAGCTGCGCTTACCGAATAGGTTTGATTAAACGACCGAAATTGATTCATTTGGACAGGCAAGGTTAAAGTTCTTCAGTGCAATTTTCAACTTTACCCCCTCGCCACATAGATAAACTCTCTTAGCTCCACCTAAAGACATCTCCATTAAGACGGAATATTTTTCAGTTCATAAATATTACACACCCAACATACTCTTGCCTGAGCTATGCGAATGTTTACCATTTACAAACCAATGAATTTATTCGTTTTTATGCAGCACATATCAATTTTAAAATAACTAAATTCCTCATACAAAATAAAGATATAAGCTTTCCCATGTCTAATATTAAAACAAATTTTTTGAGATACTCATTTTGAGATACAAGTCTTTCAGACAAACAACTCATTTTCTGGCTTTCTGTAAAACTTTAACAAAACCCGTCTAGTAATACTGATGTAAATAATATATTGTCACGACGCGACGAACATTTTCCCTTTGCAATTTACCAACTAATGAAACCACTATGGCGTGTGTACATAATGATAACGCAGTGCATAGGAAGTGTTTATCGACTTACACAAGTAGAGCAATTGCTCACGTTCCCGAGACAGACAGACAGTTAGCGAGAGGGTTTTGTGCTTTCACCTTACACTCGGTTGCATCTCTTTATTATGCTGCGTAAGATAGTTTGACAGGTGAGACAAAGAAATGCAAAGAACCATCAGACTTTTCGTGAGATTAGATAAAGAGAAAAATAGGGGAGCTAGAGACAGAGAAAGAATGAAGCAAAATGTTTTACGGATTTTTGCAAGCTCTGAAATAGAATTCAGAAAGCTGTTAGGAAATTTTGTGTCCAACATGAAGGCAATAATAATTCTGTGAAAATGACAACTGTGACTGACAGTCGTTTGCAAAGTTACAAGGTACCTACTTATTAAGAAATTGAGCCTAATTTAAGGCATTTAATAAACTAGAAAAATATGTGAAAAATATTGGACTAACTGCTAATCCATCGTTATGATTGACAGCCTGTTAAACCAGATGATGGAAAATTATTAGGGAGATAATCGGTGGTTACAGCTCGTGGTTCCGAATTATTTAATGGATACCCAAATCTTAAAAAACACCAACATGATGGTGTGTCAGGAGCTTACCTTGAAGATAACAAGTCTTTGGAGAAGGCACGTGAACTTTTATACCGGATGAACCGGCTGACCCATTTTATTGAGTGAATAGCAATCGAATGACCGGAAATTTTCTTTGTTAGAGGAAGTTAATTTATTTGATTTGTTATGGATTTCTTTTTTAAGTAGATGGAAGCCTACACTTTGACAAATCAAAAAGCTGTAACCATAGTGAACGTATTGTTGTACAACAGATTTGGAGTCTTTTTAGAACTGCATTCAGATTAAGAAAGGAACTTTGAATCGACGCTCTTTTTTGAGATGTTAGAAACGCTTGAAATACGAGGAATTCAGATCAACAGCCGTGAACCCAGGACAATACAGAAATTAAAAGACATTGTTAAAGTCGGTTTTTCTCGTCACCGGAGAGATTGCGACGAATATTTGCATCTTTAGTTATCGGTATAACGCTATTTCGTCAACCAGACCCCTAGACAAAGGCTTGCTAATATGTTGATTGACAGAGAACTTTGCTTTTCTTGCGATCTAACATTTGGGATTAATCGGAAGAGGATAATGCAGGGAAGCAACTGCTAATATCCCGAAGCGACTGAAAAACATCTAACATCTATATCCTGACCTAACATCAACAACCTGGACATATCGTTAGCTATATAACCCCCAAAGACACCCTGGATCTCTCCTAAACTCCTAAGGTTCTCCTTCATACGTATGATGTTCCAAAGAGAGCAAAGCAAGAGTAAAACGACAACCAAAAAGCAGAAAAAAAAATATGCACTTTACCTGATTCGCTCTTTACAAAAGAAACAATACTAATAAGGATAAGGAGCAAGTTCAGACCATTTGGTATGAGTTTCAGGGATCATCATGCTACAGAGGAAGTACGCCAAGCAGCACCTAGCACTAAGCACCGGTCGTAACAGTCGTTTATAATGCCTCATTTGCATTTCCAAAGTACCACCCTCTGGCTCACTGCGTAAGTTCAAACTTAAGGATGTATCGAGGAATAACGATGGTTTTTAGGAAACAGTTTGAATGGAAGAATTGGAGGTCCAACACTCTACCTTAGAAAGGCTCTGCATCTACGGAATGAAGATCAATATTTTTTTTACCCGTTATCAAAAGGCAATTCCAAACAAAGACTGACATATCAAGCTTTGGGAGAAAGCCTGATGCACCCACGGGATCACACTCTTCGCTTTGGGATCAAGAAGTTGCTACCACAAGTCTAGACTGTTAATTTGATGGATTGGATTCGAAAATCGTGTGAGGTACCCTCAAGGATGTTAACATTGTGATGTGACTCTTCAACCCATGGACTTCCAAGAAAGTACGGAAGTCGGAGGATATTCCTTACAGGCAAGTATAGTCTTGAACGTTCTAAGAAGTGAAGCGCATGGAAACAAAGAGACGTTGCTATAAGTGGCAAGTCTCTTATATAAAGGTTCTTTTGAAGATGGAATGGGTGAGAGTTTATGATATGGTGAAAAGAGTAAAAGGTTTAGGTGGCTAGGTTACTATGGATACTATGTACATCATTTTGTAGTGCATAAAATAGTTTTCTTAGTAGTTTCGCATTTTTGCTAGAACCTCATCTAGCATTGGCGAGGTGAACCTAAAAATAATTGATGTTTTTTAGTTTAAAAAAAACAGTTTTTGCGTTTTGCTCAGTTGAGATTCAACGGAAATGTCGGAATCGCAATTTTATACACTATAAAATGAAGGGATATACTCTAGATATTACCTATTCATTACATTTCTCCATCCGAGAAGGAATATGTGTCATCATACCCACACATATATATATATATATATATATATATATATATATATATATATATATATAAATGTCTACAAATAAAACACTGATTACAATTACCTATTCAGATATTACAAATTGTCTCAGCATTAGAGCTGAGAGTTTCTAATAGTCAAATAAGCATGCGTTGATAAAGGTGTCAGTGAAAGCTTTCAAGCTGTTCGACACCGTCAGTGTCTTCCTACTTTCCGTCCTAAAATATTGCCCATCTCTTCGACTTTCCACTGTAAAGGTCGCCGGCTCTCTCTTTAACAAAGGACACGTCCCATGCAAAGAAGCTTGTCGGACTGGTTGATCGGAGAAACAATGATTACCGTTTAACGTATTCTCAGATGAACGGGTTTTAAGAATGAAAACTAGCAGCCAAGATAAAAACTGGTATATTTAAGGTTTTAAGAGTATAATAACTCAATGTAACGTTATTTTATCATAAAACTTCGGCAGTTTTCTTAGCCCACCTAGACTATATATTTTGCAAATAGGAGTCTGCAGTGCGCTGTTATGAGCAATTATATAGCAATTACTAAACAAGAACTATTTAATAAAAAATTATAAATGGAAAGAAAATTAGCTTTGTTAGGTGACTAAATATTAGTCAGTGAGAGTGATTTGTCATATCTTATAAGTAACCTACACCTGTTCCATTATTATTGAACATAATTATAATTAATGAAATTGGTTTGTCAACTTTAATAATTATATATATATATATATATATATATATATATATACACAAATAATATGTTTTCTTGTATAATAATCAAAAACAACTAAGGTTATTCAAATGCAAGAATTATTTATTAATTTTTATTCAAAGCCTAGTTGTTTTTGATATACATATATATATATATATATATATATATATATATATATATATATATAAGATGGGTGTGCGTGTTTGTGTGTGTGTGTCTGTATGAGGCTGCTCGCGCGCCCTTGTGTGTGTATGAGAGTGTGCGCGCGCCCGTGTGTGTGTGTGTGTGTGTGTGTGTGTGTGTGTGTGTGCATGTGTGGATGCGTGTGTTAGTTCTAATAATTTGGCTCGCTATTTTAAAACAATATATTTATATTGATGTGTATTACATTATACAGTATTTATGGTTGTCTTTAGTAAGATTGGTTTGGTCATGGGTTAGAACCCACACCCATATTTAACGAAGGATTTTATATTTTAATTTAACCTAATAGCAAGCTCGAGAAATACTCTATAAGCTCGCGATATAGCAAAGCCAGGTGGGATATTTTATTTTTTTGTTAATATTTATATGTTGTATGATATTTAAATATGTATAATAAAAGAAATGTTGTCAACTAAATAAAACATCTGTACCACCCATTCACCAGTTAACCGTAATAAATCAGTGAAACGTTAAATAAAATATTTGGCGGTTTGTTAATTGATTTATTTATATACTTCTTAGGATCCATGCATAAACATTCGGGACATGAAATTATTTCGTTAGTATGGTTTGTATTAACCAAAAGCCGTCAGCATTCGAATTACAGGCTATCTCTTGTAGCGCTTTTAATCAACCAATTAATCTCACATACCGAGTCAGCCAATCAGGTAATTACAGATAGTCTTATGACTCCCTTCCGCAATCGCGTTGCAGTTGCAGATAAACATCCCCCGCTCGTATCATACGTGTATGTGTCCTACGATTAAGAAAACGCAAGTTAGGCCACAGTCGTATATCTGTCACAAATTCACTGTTTTATGTCGTTTTGCTAAATGTTAATATTTAACATAGCGAGTGTATAACGTCACGTAATCTTATAGGAAACGATAAATGTCAGGTAAGACACCTATTCATAATATATGTTTACCTAGTTGTAGTCATCTTTAGTGGAAATCTAGCAAAATTTCCCTACAAAATGTCTATCTTGCGATTTCTATAAACTAATATATAGAAAACTATAATACGTAAAATATAAGTACAATTTTAATTTTATACAATTAGAAATCAAAAGTTACAGCAGACCCTCGTTAATCGCGAGGCTCGGTATTCGCGGTTGGCAAAATTACAGGAAATCCTGCTAATACATATCGTATTAAAAAAAGACAAAATAAAACAGTATAGTTACTGTGCAGGTTGTAGCATTAGTTCTCGACTTATTTTGTACAGCACTGTAGTTACTTATCACAAAGAAATCTGATAATTCTCCAAACATCCGATATAGGATTACTGTACACTACTAGGCGCACTATTCAAAAGATTCCTTATTTATAACAAGTGGCGTTATCGTCACTGACAAACAACGATGAGTTAATCCGAAGCCCGCATCCAACTCTATACATGTTTATCATCACTTATGTTTATTTACTATTAATTCAATAGTTTTCGAAATCCAAACATCCATAACTATATACGACGGGCGTAACTAACGCGGATTTTATTTTTCCTGTGGGTTATAGGTATCGCATTCACTTGTCGTGTCAGGTAGTTTTGGATACATCGCGTCTACTTGTGGAAGTGATTAGTTCGGATTGAAGAAACACGTAAATAAACAATAACAATATATATGTAATTATCCCTTACGTAAATATAGCATAATGTATTATAAGTGTACATTATAGCTGTAATTAATGTTAACATTTTTAATGTGGAACGTAACCCTCCCATTTCCATGCGCAGTTGGTTTCAGTATTCACGGTAAGTTCGAGGAACGTAACCACCGCGAGGGATCATTATATATATATATATATATATATATATTTGGGATAACTAAAATGCCTAATTTTTGTTCTTGTTCATCTCTATAATAGTTTTGTGGATATTATTTTATTAATTATATATTTTTTTAAAATCTGATTGTCAAAAAAGGTTTATTTTTTTATGGTCAAATTTAATTCCTAAATTTATTAAAAAAATTTAAAAGGTAAAAATCTTTATCACTGCATATTTTATTTATGTTCGGAATTTGATATTTCCAAAATGAATTTTACTGCTGTTGCCAGAATTAAATAAAACACTAAATAATTATTTTAGTTCAATTTTTGCCAAAGTAATGTAATGTACTTAGTTTTCCGGAACGGAGTATATGTAGACATGCATACGTTACACAGAAACAGAATACGTTCTTGTCAGTTTAATATAATTACTGAAAAACTCCTTGTCATTATAGACGCTAGACTCCTGCCAGGTATAGGTTAACGGCCTAAGAGCATTTTCAGCTATTCATATTGAAAACGATGCTTGTTTTTCTTACACAAAATCAAATAATTGCTGCAAGATATGTAGACACTGTTTTAAGAAAGATTTTGTTGATCTTACATCCGACAAAGTGCCTAATACAACGTTTTCTGTGCAGTGTGGCTAATAAAATAATTGCGGTTATGTTGGATACTAAGTCCTGGTATGAGTGCCATTTAAACGAACTGATGTAATACACAACGATAGATATAGGTATAGAAAACTACTCTACCCCATGATCACGTCTGGCAATACATGTTTGGGCTGTAACTCCAGAACCGAAGCAATCGATTGCTATCATCATGAGCCGCCATTTTCAACTGAAAAATTAAATGGGTACAATACAAATTGAATATAATGATTTCAATAAATTCTCCATTTACTATGTTTAAAATTTATTTATTTACTATAAAAAATCATGTTTATTATACACTATATAAAAAAAATGTTGTTTTGTTTACATATACATACATTTATAATCAAACACACACGCGTATAATCATGCGCGCGCGCGCGCCCACACACATACACACTCACTTAAAACCAGTTATAAGTGTAAACAATGGAATACGCATTTATATCAGTTTTTAGCATGCTAATAGAATAATGGTTACTAACAAATTACATCAAAAAATATTAAACCTCATGTTGTAAAAATATTGAAAAGCGTGCGAACATCTTTTGTGGATAATTTACATAAGCATCACATCCAAATTATGACCAATCTTGTATCAGACCTACAACCGTTGATAGCGTGCTAAAATAAAAATTGAAAATTCAAAATAAAATCATTTTAAATAATATAAAGAATTAATATAATAATTAAAAATAGTAAAATAAGAATAATATTTAATTAAAAATACCCATAATGAGATACAGTGGAGAGATTTATTTAAATCATAAAACTTGTTAAAATATAACTAAATTGTAAGGTAAACTGTAATATAAATTTTGTAAGGTAGGCCTAAAGCTTAGTACTTTCTTAGTGTTAAGTAAATAAAAAGTGTCTTCAGTTACTATAATGCAGTTTCCAAATGTTTAAGTGGATATAAACAGTAAACGTGTATTCGATGTATAGGCTCAGCGATATTTTATTTTAAATATGAATATTAAAACATTTGAACACACTTTTAAAACAATACACGCAAATATAATATTTATATTATATCTCCGTATTTTTTTGGAATAGTTCCTTTATGGATCTTATATCTCCTAGAACATGCAGCAGGACATTCCTGGATGGAACCATCTCCTCTGTAATATACTGGATCTTCTCCTTCTTTCTTTGGTCGGTCTTCTTCTAGATTGCGAGGAATCGTAAACATTAACAAATGTATTGAAATCAATACCTAATACAAATTAATAAAATTAGTTAACTGACCTCACTAAGAGGCCCACTCACTCTCGACATACTGTAATATAATTAGTTAACACGGCTTCTCTCTTCTCAGGCATTTGACTCGTCCCTCTTGTGAAGTACACTTTCAAGTCATTGGCTATGTAATACCGTGTCCCTTCTTAGTGGTGTGAAAACATTTATTTTAATTAATTGTTTTGTAATTAATTCATTTATATTACTTAAACGTTTTTACAACTCATGCAGTTTATTTAACACTTCGCTTATTCTGGACAACGTCAAAAGTTCGCTTACGCCCGCCAACGTCAAAAGTTCGCTTACGCCGTACAAAGTCAAAAGTTCACTTACGCTGTACAGTCAAAAGTTCGCTTACGCCGGACAACGTCAAAAGTTCGCTTACGCCGTACAACTTCAAAAGTTTGCTTACGTCGGACAACGTCAAAACGTCGCTTACACTGGATAACTTTAAAAGACTTTGTACTGGAAATAAATAATTAGTACTATTTATTAAGACTTAAGGGCTGTAATTTCTCACTTCTGGTTATTAAATTATTTCTAAAATACAATTATTTATTTTGTTTATACAATTAAGAAAATTCCTCACTTTATACAATGTTTAACAAGTTAATAACTACTTCTTTAAAATTACATGTTTTATTTTTTATTGTTGAATTTATTAATTTTTTCTGCAATCAAATTTTGAAAATTTATGTTGTGCCCTTATAACATTTTTGTTGTTGTAAATTTTAACTATTTAAGATATTCCAAAAATAACTGGGATACTGGGTCAAACCTGTTCTTTTGGTTAGATTATTAGTGTTGGTTAGTAACAAGTAATATGAACTAAAATGTTACTTTTTTAAAATAATTACAATTAATATAAGTAGAATAACATAAGTGTTAAAACAGCTGTTCTACCACATAACCTATAACAAAAACAGATGTTTTATAAATTTATATGTTATCACTTATTTTCAGCTAAATGGGATCAAATTACTATATTCCATACCTTGCCCCTTTTGTAAACGTTTTTCTCCCATATAAAAATGGAATTAATTCATTAAATTTAATTGACTTAATTGATTTATTTGAAAAAAACCTATATTAACATCAAGTGTCATCCACTATAAGTTAAATAAAATGTATTTGAACTTGAGTGGAAGAATAAAAGGTATGTTAGTAACGATTAAATATTTCAACTATATATATATATATATATATATATATATATATATATATATATATATATATATATATATATATATATATATAAGGAGAGTGTGTTAATAAAAAAAACTGAACAGATAAAATGTTAATTTACTTTCCTTTCTTAAATACAGAAACATGCATGCACACTCACTCTCTCTCTCACACACACACACACCGAATATTTGACTACTTATACACCGTCCGGAGCGAAAAACAGCAATTAGTCATTAAATCGGGATTGTTACGGATACTTAATTTCGTACAATGCGCAGTAGATAAGCGATGGAATTAACCCCTTGTGTTGGGTGAACTCATCGGAAAGCAATAAAAGCAGAAGAAAACGACTAACCCTATTTCACTAAGTAAAGGGATTGCTGGAGGAGACGGTGGATAAAGACAGATGCTTATTAGACGACAACAGTTTCGAAAACATGTTTAGAACGATGAGGTAAAACCGGACATTTGAACAGGTGATGAAAATTATTTGTAAAATTGAAAAAAACAAAACAGTACGTAAATGTATTATGTAGACGTAAATGGTTAATAATTCAAGAAACAGAAAGGTATGTCGGTGACTTATGTTTATAAAATTATATTCTTCTAATTTATACGGTAGCACTCAAACAATGACATACAAATGGAACTTTTTCTTATACATTTAATTATAGCCTTTTAATATTTCGAAATTGACCATAAAAGATCTCTTGACGTAAACACTCACACATTGTCTGTCATCGCAATGAATTTCATTATTAGAATTATTATTTGTCCATTCAGTTTATTATTTTTGTCTATAGATACTAATCACGTTCTATGTGTAGAATAGAAATATAAGACATGCAAAATTTAAAAAATGCCAATATAATGCGAGCATGAAACGGTATGTCATATAAAAGCTGTATGCTTACAAACTAATCAAATGTCTGTAGACTGAGACTGGGGCCATAATATACTGTTAACATTGTTCGATGTTAGATTGAGGAATTATTGTTGTTATGAAGGAAGGATTTATCTCAGATAAAAAGCCAATCTCTAAGAAAAGATCCTTTGTTATAGGTCTCGGTTGTGCGGGTGACACAGGTCACGATATTTTTGATTGGAAAACTGATAAATTGGGACCGATTTGGGGAGTTAAAGGTAGGTTAATTGTTTTCAGCAGATTAGACCACAGGGGTGTGTAGTTACTTTAGACGTTATTTCGGTACAGTGGTTTCTCGTTATTCGCGGAGGTTACGTTACACATAAAAAATGTTAACATTATTACAGCTATACTGTGCACTTATAATACAGTATGGTATATTTACGTACTACATAATTACATACATATTTTTATTGTTTTTTACGTTTCATTTCAATCCGAACTAATCACTTCCACAAGTAGGCGCGACGTTTTCAAAAATAGCAGACACGACAATCGAATGCGACACTCGTTTTATAATTGACGGGAAAAACAAAATCCGAGTTAGTTACGGCCGCCAGATACTATTATACATGTTTGGATTTCGAAAACTATTAAATTTACAGTAAGTAAACAAAAGTGATGCTAAACATATGTATAGAGTTGGATGCGGGCGCTGTATTGACTAATCGTTGTTTGTGAGTGACTTATAAATAAAGAATGCCTTTCTTTGGAGTAGTAGGCCTAGTAGTGTACAGTACACCGGTTGTTCGGAGAATAATTAGATTTCTTTGTGAAAAAGAGCTACAGTTTTGTACAAAATATAAAAGACGAGATAACATTATCTTACAGCCTGCATAGTAACCATATATTCTTCCTTTTTTAAAATAATGATATATATCAAATATCCTGTAAGTTTGCAAACCTCGAATCGCAAGAGACTACTGTACACGGTTTAAACGTTAACAAAGTACAAAGGAACTTGATGCTAATGAGTACATTGCGCTTTAGGTACACAATTTTAAAAATATTTATTAAACTCAACATAGTAAAATATCAACCACGTTTGTTTCTTAAATACATTAAAAACAAAACATTTTTCAATTTCATCGTATAGTCAGAGCTAAATCAGAATAAAAATTCAAAATGCGCTTAGAAATGCTGAATTAAAACAAAAACAGTGAAGTCAATCACTTGATAATGAACACGAATATGACCGAAAGAGCAGTACTATAATAAATAGTTTTATATTAAGGACTTTCAAATTTACATAAAAGTAAAATCAAATATAATGATAATAAAGTCAAATGAAAATGCAGAACAAAATAAAAATGTGCAACGCAATACAAAATTATTGTTTAAACCTTTTGACTAGGTCTAACGTATTTCTTGCGAGTTTCATTGGAAATTTACTTCATTACTAATTGAAGTTCTAGTTTGAATGTTTAAACTTCATGACAAGTTTGAAATATAATTAGATAAAGCAAACTCTTATTTGTTTTTATATTTAAAATATATAATTTAGGGATGGTGTTTTTGTACAAAAAGACAAACTTCAGTTTAAATTTGTGGCAATTAAAACTATTGTGAATCGATTTGTAATTAAAGTAAAAAAAATAGACATTCAAGCTTTAACGGAAAATCTGTATTGATGATTTGCTACTTTTGTTTACATTTTTCTGCAGGATTTGTTAGTCATTACAGCGTATTTCTATGATCAGGATACAAGTGGGCCCGTAGTCCATGAAAAGAATTTACTATCAGATTTTTCAATTTTTGAAACGGCTAATGTCAAAAATTACAGTACGAGGTAGTCAATCAGTAGTATGTGACATCATCACTTTTTTTTAATTTCCAGTTTAATTCTCGTTATATTTATATAGCTTTAATTAGAGCGTTCTCTCTCTCTCTCTTACCAAATTGTACCGAAGATTGTCAAAAGACAAACGAGGAAGTCAGGTAACGCTAACTACATTTAACAGCCGTTACAGTCTTTAGGTAGAGGTTATTTAGAAGCCACAATAATAAACTGAAATTTTCTTAGGAATATACATTTAAAATAATATATTAATGAGTATGATATCAAACAATAATTATTTTTTGTCCTTCAGATTATTTTGCCGTCTCTAATTTCAGTGAATTAGATTATTAACTCATATTAGGTAAATATCTAATGTACTGACATTTTAAGCTACGTTATTATTTAATATATATTTAATAGTTTAATAATAATGTATGAAGTTACATTTTGTCATCAATTCCATATCTCCCACTGTTTTTTATCTAATAGGCCTACAAACAATTTAAAATAATGAAAGATTTTTTCGTTTGAAATAAGTGAAAAAGTGATCCACATCGAGAACATTTTTTGCTAGATTCACAAAATTACATTACTGTGTTTAAATATTCGAAACATTATTCACTCAACCCCCTGCTTGAGCATTATTAAACGCTTGTGACAGGGAATGAAAAAATATTTGATTCATTCTAAACGTTAAAAGGTCTGACACATTTGCTTTCTCGCTTAGTCTGGTACCGTATTCCCTCGTTCTGTGTTTGTCATTTGTCTTGATAAAACATTCTCAAAAGTTGTTCCTCCCTTCTAGACATCTGCCAAACTGCATTATCTCCTTTTCAAACTCCTCACTGTGTCAGATGCTTCCTGCCTGTGTCGAGTGTGTAAATTGACAAGTTTCCTTCCAATGACTCTCAAGTGGTTTTTTTTTGTTTCAGTCAAGTTAAAGTATCACCCTAAAATACGGAAAAGGATTGTCGGGAGATAGAGCATAATTAAACTTTATTTTTTTGATCATACCGTTTTTAAAAAAGCGCTTTATTTTCTACAAACCTCAGTTTATTTAAATCTTACCTCGTATAGAAGATTAAAATAATATTTAAGAATACAGATTAGCATGAGAACATAAACGTTTAAGAGGTAGCGGCAGATAAGGGTCATAGCTTTGGATATGTAAAGTAGCCCACTTGAGCGGCCTATACTCTGACGTCACTTCAAGGACAAAAACACATTCAGGTTGATACGTTAACGTTTAAGGTAGGTTATATATATATATATATATATATATATATATATATATATATATATATATATATATATATATATATGTGTATATATATATATATATATATATATATATATATATATATATATATATATATATATATGTTAACGTGAGGTTTTAATGTCCAGCCCTGATTTAGATAACTGCAGAGTAGTCGACCTCAAGGTCACGTGTGTTATTGTGAACAACAAACAAATATTTGAAACTTTAAAGATATTAATTACGCAAAAAGGACTGCAGGGAGGGAAAGAAGAAGCCTCAAAACTCCAGCCATCCGGAATTGAATTATTCTGATCACCTGTAAATATTTTCTAATCATTTGAATTAAATATCAGTCTGTCTTTATTAAAGGTTACCACCCTCTAACCAACCCTCCTTAGGGCTCAACACCGACTTGTTTAGAATCCGGTTTGTATTTACTGCTTCCTACGACTCTTAAAATACTTTGATGAGAAAAACAACCTCGCCCAAAGAAAATAAATTCTCTCACTTATCCCAACTCAGTCAAAAGTAATTACGCTGAACTGAGTCCCCCTCTCTCTCTCTCCCTCCCCCTTATGAACACTTTAAATTCTCGAAATTAAAAGTAAACTGTCCTTTCCGGTGCTTTTATTAAAACACAACACGGTGTCAATGTGTGAAAAGATTTTGTAAGAGAGGTTTTCTGTGTCTTTTCCTATTTAGCTTTTTATTAGTTATAAACTGTTTAAATTTAGTTTATATTTGGGCATTAAATTGAATTTGTTGCACTCAATGCACGCGTATGAAGGAGTTAAAGCATAGTGATATGAAATTACTACTCAAATATGCATTACAAATAATAAACAAGTTATTTCGAGAGTCGGAAACCATAATATTGATTAAAATTAGGAAAGAAATTATGTTGAAAAAAATGTATCAAAACGAAACAAAACTCAATACTCAATTTTACTACGACTATATAGCTATATTACAATACAGCCATAAAGTGTCCTACTAAAATCGATTTAATTATAAAATAAATACTACGACTTTTTAATAATTTTACTAACTGTAAATTCTAAATCGTCAAGGGCATTAATACTCATTACTCAAATTAATAACTCAGACGGAGATATGACGTAGACATATGTGTTCGCCTTTAATGCAAGTATAAAGTTACATAATTACATACTTTTGTAACGGTATATTCAAACACTGTGCAAGAAATTAAAATATGAGAAAATGATAACATATCATAGAAAATACAAACTTCATCGCTAAATTTACAAGTTTAAAAAATAACTAAAATTAATTTATTTTAATATAATATAAATAAATTATTGTACGATTTTAAAACAATATCAAGGGGAATGTTGTCAGTAGATACATAGCATCTCGAAAATCCGAGTCCCGTAAATTCATGCCTATTTCTATTTGTTCCTATTTTATTAATTTGAAAGAAAATGATGATTCAGGCTTCCAAGAAATGTTTATATCAATACGATGCGCAAAGAAAATGGGCACTTCCAAGAAATGTTCATATAGAGTTCTATAAACTTAATTAATTCATTATAAAGTATAGTATTCGGGTTCATTGAAAGTCTTATTTTTTCTAATGAACAGGAATGCATTTCCGTGTAATCCAAGTTTTTGGTAATCCGAGGGAGTCTCGGCCCCATTTCCCTGGAATTATCGAGACACTACTGTAATTTCATTACTGCTTTTTTGAACTTAGGTCAATTTATATAATCAATGTATATTTATTTATGTATGTTTGGAAATATTGTACAAGTAAACACTGGTTTATCTTTACAATTTTTTAAAAATTTTACATGCGACGTCGGCGTATTATTTCTTTTCCTATCCTAACGGAATATAACCTAACCTATCCTACAATATAACCCAAGTTGACCTAACTTTACCTTGTATCTCTATTGTTATATAGTTGTTTAGTAATGTAGTATAACATAGAGCAATTATTGTTAAATAATTATTATTTAATGCAGAAATATGTTTTGAAAATGGTGTTATCCATTCAGTATGAAACATTTATCTAGGTTTTAACCAATTTTTGTAGTTTATGATATTTAAAATAGCTTATTTCTTGTGCAGAATGCATTGTTGTAGACCATATGTGAAAACAAAATATTGAAGTTTCAAAGCGGCCCTTGAGTTGAATAAGGTAGGATCCCATCGAGGACGTTCTGAACGAAAGCTTATGGGTTATATTTTGTTAATTTATTTTTTTTGATGTGATTCATAAAATCATTAGGCGTCTTCTATGTGTCGAACCGGGATACACAAATTAAAAAGTTTGAAACTGCTAAATGATAATTAAAACCACTAACCACAAATAAATATATTTACTTTAGTTGGCATCCTCAGAGCCATACCAACTAAACCCTAGTTTATTTCCCGAGGTTATCCCAAATGTATAGGTATTTTATAAATTCCACAATAATAAATGAAAGCTTTATTATGTTGATTGTTATTATTAAGTTGAGTCATACAAAAATCTCAACAATGATCTAAATTGGAACTATAATTTACTGTTATTAGTCTGTTGTTAGATTGGGAAATTACTGTTGGTATGAAAAAAGAATTTATCTGAGATAAAAAGCCAATTTCAAATTATAAGATGCTTTGTAACAGGCCTCGGTTGTGCGGGTGACACAGGTCGGATATTTCTGATTGGAAAACTGACAAATTGAGGACAAATGTCTGCTGCGTTAAACGATAGGTTGATTGTTTTCAATAGAATAAACAACAGTGCTGTGTGAAGTTACGTCAGTCGTTCTTTATACAGACATGCTAATCGTGAACAGTGACAAAGGAACATGCTGCTAATGAATATTAAGCTTAAAGTTAATAAATATTGGAAAACTAGCAAATAGTAGAATTATAAATGCCAACAACATTATATAACAACCCCTGATTTCACTAAATCTATCTAACAACTGTTGAAAACGTATTCAATATTGAATACCAGGGGTTCTCAATCTTTTTCAAAGACTGTATATTAATGAAAAATTTAAAATTTGCGTACCCCCTTGTTGTTTTTAAATCGAAAGCTCTTTCTACATAAAAAACACAATAAATTTGGAAATATATTTGAAAATCTCTACAAAATAGAGAGATAAACCATATTGTATATGTAGGTTCCATGTAACTCGACCATAAAAGTATTTAATTAGATTCCATTATTAAATTATAACCTTACGTGTTTACCAAACAGAAAGAAATAAAAATAGTTCAATTTTTCATTGACCAGCCCCGCTTACCCCCTGGAAATTTTGAGCACCCCAAGGGGTACGCGTGCCACAGTTTGAGACCCCTTGGTATAGAGAAACGTTATCAGCATATTAAGAACATCAAATATTTATGTAGGGATAGTATGAAAATTAGTAGTATGTACATTAACTACTAGATATCTTGGATTTTCTAGTACTTGACCTAAGTTAATATCGAAGGCTGAGTAATTACTTAATTTCGAGGTCAAGTTTATCGATTTCATAACCACCGAGCTGAAGTAATAAATTAAATGCACACAAATTTAAACATAGGTTGATATTATTTCAACTATGTTTTCTTCTATTCATTGAAAAAAACATCAAAAGATATCAGATTTCATCGAAAACTTTATTTGCTTTAAGGATCGTTTTGCTGATTTCATATTTCTAGCAAACTGGTTTATATAACAGCTTTTAGAAACAGAGAAAAGTTGTTTTCCAATTATTATTAAAACTGGTTTTATTAGACTAACCATTAACTTTTCTTGTATTACTTTAACCTAAATACTCATATAACTATAGTGCCCATTAACTCTTTAGTTCTTGTCCGGACATTGTCAATTACACATATTAGAACTAGCACAACACTACACTACACTAGCTCAAATGGTTTGCTTCTGTTCGATCTCCCATATATTGGTTATCGAGGAGTTGAAGAGCCACTCCTCTGTACATACTTGGATGATTGTGAAGTCTTCTTTATGGATGATTATTTTTGGACATCTTCTTTATTTCTTCTGTTATTGTCGGGATATTTAGATTTCGGTGAATATCTTTGTTTTTTACATACTAAGGGGCATTAACCATATTTGTCATTACCTTATTTTGGAACATCTGAAGAATTTCTACATTAGATTCCATTTCACATCCTCAAAGTTGACTGTCATACATACAAACTGGTTTTAAAATCTGATTGTAGATTTTTATTTTATTTCCTAATGAGAGGTTTGAATCTCTACCCAAAAGCCAATAGTGCTTACGGTATTTGATATTTAATTCCTCCTTCTTTTTCTTGATGTGGTGTTTTCATCTTAGTTTAGCATCTAGGTTCATGACATTTACCTAGATATTTAGATTTATTTTCATAAGGGATGACGATTCCGTTAACATCCATTAATGGAGGATCTTTCAGTACCTTATTTGTGAAGTTGATATGGACTGACTTCACTTCATTCAGTTTGATTTTCCATTTATCAGTCCATTCTAGGAGTTTGTTTGTTGCTCTCTAGATTTTTTCCGTAGATGTATATCTCTTTGTCCTGTTACTATGGTTACTTCTGGAGTGGTGGGAATATCACATGTGTAAAGTAGTTAGAGTACTTGACACAGTACACTACCTTGGAGTACTCCTGCTTTAATTTCCTTCATTTCGGAATATTCTCCTTCCTGTTTGATCTTGAATGTTCTGCCTGTTATATATGATGTTAACAATGAAACATATTCCATTTGGAGCATCTTATCTAACTTATGTGGCCTTCGCGCAAATGCAACAGAGTAAATTGAACCGCAAACCGCAAATGGTTCACTGTTACCTCTGTCAAACGTAGTCCATTATACTGTAGGATACTATACTCTGGTTATTCAACGTAATAGTCAGATGTCTTAAAAATATCAATATGAAATAAAATTATTGATGAATACAATAATATTACCTTTCTATCCAATTGTTTCAAGATGTTTTAAACTTCTGTTCTCGAAGCCATATCCGATACCTTTTTAAGGCTGAAAATATATCTTTCATATATGCCTTAAGGGTGCGTTGATGTTGCGAGACACAATAATACCTCCTTCATGCGATTAGCCTCGTTCCGAGTACCTACTTCCAAATTAACAAGGCTAAAAACATTCAAAGAAATTATTTTTATAATCAGACTCTGTGAGATAAGACGATGAAATAGTAGTGCAAGAACAATTAAAATTTGAAAAAGGTAAAAAGTTTAGTCTAAAGCAACATAAGTGTGGTTCGGTGAATATCGTGTTTATTTAAATGGTTGAATCAGCTGTGGATTGTTCTATAGTGTTTGATGCTCTGAAGATTGAGAGTAGAATGAAGGATGCTTATTTCGAAAAAGGGAAGGAAAGTAGGAATGCCAATTTCCGCGACAAATTGCTCAATCAATACCCCTCAGGTTTGAAACCGAGAGCGGGCAGCTGATGTTTTCGTAGTGGTACACGTACCGTGCATTACGATTAGGGTCAAAATAAATAAGAGTTGATTATCCATTAACTGCTCATTGGAATACAAATTGAATGACAAAACAAAACACGTTTAATATGTAGAAGAGGAAGATGCTGCAAAAAGGTTTAATTTCTTTTACATGTTTTAGATATTACCTATTGAAGGTCATCCTTAACACCAGAGTTGTGTCACTAAAAATTAGGGTTACGCTATGAAGAAAGAGAAGTCTTGATTGTAATATACTGTATATTGTCACGTTCTTGAAGCGTTCAATAAATTATTAGGTAATTTTTGAATAAAACCTAAATAACTATTTATTAATTCAAACACTATTAACTATGTCTACTATTATTTACACAAAATTTTTAAAAGCATCCACGGAGATCTTTTTAGTTAGGTCTAATAGTAACTACTAAGTTTGCTTATAGAGTCTATTTACATTTAAAACGTCTGTTTGTTACTCTGCTGTTAAAAATTTTACTCTTTTCACTAGAAGCACTGATATCTTTCATAGTTCAAAAAATCTTTATATTTGATTTGCGGCTTCTAGTAAATTCTATTCGCTTTATTTCTAGAAGGTTCAAGGTTTTACGAGACGTGCCCGCTCAAGCGTGAACCATAAATTACGGGTGGGACCTTGCTCGCCACAATATGTTAAAAACACTGACAATACATTTTATAAAGTTTTTCCCATTCAATTTTTGATAGCTACAAACACTAAAATGAGAATAATGCAACACAATACCACCTAGAAAGCCATACCCTATTAGGAAATATTAGAATATCACTCCCGAGTTTTATACCGTATTAAAAATCTAAGAAAAGTTAAACAAGCGGACATGTTTGCAGAAAATAATCTTCTTGGCCAAATATAGAGGCGCGTGGGAAAACTGAAAAGAAATACAACTAAGTGCATGACTAACGTATATATAAACGGTATATTTTATGACGTGACTGTAAGTAAGGTAAGAAGTAATAAAGGTCAGTGTGTATTGCTTTTATAGGTGCTTATATAAGTCCTTATATAAGTGTTTTAAAACGTAACACATTAATAACAAGCATAAAGTACTATCAAACACTGTTCATCTCACAATGCCAAAGTCGCTTAAAGTTATGAAAGAAAACCATTTGTCTTTAAGGGTTTGAAAAGTAGGAGGGGCGGGAGCGGTAATCAGAAAGGTGGAGGAACTCCCTTGTTGAGGGGGTTAATTATTCTTCCCATCAAAGTCTTTAAGAAAAGAATAAAAGTCAAAAGTGATTAAGAGCAACGCAATCTTTTATAGAAAGAAGGAAAGAAATTCTTTAACTTTTCTAAAGGTAGTGTGTTTTGAGTTCGGGCAACAATAATATCAACATTATTGTCCGGAAATAAACAAAATTATATAAAAGATAAATAGCAGAGGCAGGTAAAACCGACGTTCCAACAGAAATGTTTCTCCTCATCTAATCCAATTTTACAGAAATATGATTCTTCCTTATTCAATATCGTAAGGCCCAAGCATCCTCTCTCAATTTCGAAACGTTCAGAAACCTTAAGTATATAGCAACGGGCGGAAGACGCAATTGTACACTAAACAAAGTTCCGTTGATAATGTGATCAAGACTGTCGCGAACTAAACATGTATAGGTAAAATGTTTTAAGTTGGCACTTGGTGGCTGCGGACCTTGGCTGAAGGGGCTCTTAGGTCATTAAAAAAAAAAACATCAACATGGACTTTCGCTGACTCTTAGGGTTGATTAATTATTTTGTTACTTAATAATACTTTTTAATGTATAGTATAAATAACAACAAATGGCAATAGGGCGTTCCACGGAAGCCTGCTAATAGGATTGTTTAAGGGTTGGGACTGGTAGGCGGCGATTTTGACGACAGTTAATATTGTTTTATAGACGACGAATACACAATATCTATCTAAGAGTTGGCTCTATAATAGTGCCATCTTATAAAATTTGACCTATAGTTTGTATCTGCCTCGGATAGTTTAATACTTTCCTAAGTATAAAATACAAAGACTTTATACGAACTCTACCTGGTTCCGATACCATAAAATATTCAATGATAGTACAATTAAAGATTTATCATATCTTAAAAATACCTAGAATAACAAATTGAGAAAAAACACCCCTTAAAAATATCATAGTAGAGTTTATGCTGTCAGATTATATAAAAAAATTATTATAAAATAAAGAAACAAAGGAAATAAATATAACTCTAAGAAAAAATTTAACAAAAGGTTGAGATTGGTGATATCACGCTGTTTAATAGGTATGTGAAAACCAATCATTAATGTTAACTAATAATACACCAAGTACCTGAACATTTCACATAAAAC
>JBAIZL010000005.1:263385822-263460822 GCA_036971475.1 Prosapia bicincta
ACAATAGGCGTTGCCACGCCCACTTGTCAAAACAACAGTTATTAACCCTACTTTAAACAACAATAATTTGTGAGTTTTGTGTATGTTTTTATTTGTTTTGAAGTAGATAACTTAATATTAAGCGAGATTTGTTAGTAAAGAAGCAGTCAAACTGAAGCTGGTGTTTCTAGTATCGGGCGCAATGTGATCAATAATAACAGTGAATTGATCGTTCCCATGGACAAGAAAGAACATCGTGAATGAATAAAAAAACAATAGAATATGTGATCAAGCACAGGAGACAGTGATAGTGAACCGATACCGTTTAGAAAAATCACAAAAACAAATACGATAGGCATTTTCTTCTGATATGGTGCAAGCAAAATCAGCGAAAAGAAAGGAAAAAGTAGGAAATAGAACAGGGACGGAAGTCGATATAAAAAAAACACACAACTAATACTTAAGAAGAGTACAATATGGTTCGCGTATTCCGGATTATTCAAGACAACTGACTCTAATTATTATTAGACGTCAAGTTTAATTAATCCACCCGCAAAAAAAAAACACTGTAGAAAATATAAGTTGAACCCGCAAAACCCAATTATCTTCAGTGAATCCCTTTAATTATCCCTAAATTTGATCTAATCGCCCGATAACTTATCCCACCCTCAAAAAATTCCCTGACGGTTCATCACCGGCTTGTAAAGGGTCGAGTTTGCTACCGACTTTCACAAGACTTTGATGAGAAAAACAACCACACCGAGGGAAAGCTAAGTTCCCTCGCTTATCTCAACTCAGTCAAAAGTAATTAGACACCGAACCGTCGTTCCCCTTCTAAACACTTTCTTAAGTTTTCCAAATTAAAAGTAAATTGTCCAGCCCCTTTTCTTTATTAAAACAAAACATGGCCTCTAATACGTAAGGAAAACTTTATCCTGTCTCCGAATGCGCGCCTGGGCAAAGGAATTGAAGAATCTAATGACACTTCATCAATAAATCTCAAAATTTTTATCGTTGTAATTTTGTAGGACTAAAAAAAGGTATACTTTAGTTTGTATTTGGGACGTATACACAGATTGTCCATTAATGGATAATCACTAACATTATTACATTGAGAATTGTTATAACTGTCGTTTGACAACTATTCGCCATAGTTTTACAATTATCTGGCCACACGCTCCTTGTTTTTGTTTTGAATTTCACAAGGATTTATATATCTATTGCTATTAAAATAATATTAAAATATATTATTATTAACCTAAGATATTAAAATATTAAAGGAGTATGTATGAGCAGCCTATGGGCTGCATGACCTTGACGTGGTGGAGAGGCTTAAACCGGGCGTGGGGGACGGGTGGAGCGGAGCTGTACGTATGTGGCTCCCTATAAACGGGAAGTCAGGCAATTGTGTGAGTGCATGAAGGCGGCTTAAAAAAAGGGGCCAGTCCTAGCACTTGAAGGGTTGTTATCTGCTCGGCTCTCGCCCTGCCCTTCCCTTGCGGGCGGCAACCAAGAAGCACCCCTCATCCAGGTTGGTGGTCTGGATGGGCACTGGATGATCGGAAGGTGTTATGCGATCCGTGCCGATGTAGATTCGTGGCCCTCAGGGTAAGGAGGGTCTTTAACGGAGCCTCAGGGGCACCTGGCGCCACCCCTGAGTACTTAAGTAGCCTTACCGCCGTAAGCGGGGCTCTGCGGCGGCGGACATTTATTTCCCTAGCTGCTCGTGGGAACACACATGGCAGAGATAGAAAAAATAAATTTAACTGGTCAGGGCTTAGAACCTACCGACAAATCTGTTCCTATGGAGGTGACTTCGGCCCCCGTAGAGACAGATGGAAATCCAGTTGCGAAGGCAACAGGAAGAATGAGTGGGGCACAAAGGAGGAAAGCATTCTGGCTTTCCTACCATGAGGAAGCAAAGAAGGCGGAGGCGGAGGGCAGAGAATCACCGCCACCCCCTTTGAGGAAACACCGGTCCGGGCAGCGGAAGGGTTTGACGGAGGCTGGGGCTAGAACCCGCCCTGTCGTCCCGGAATCCAGTGGATCAGGTAGGACTTTAGTACGACAAAAGAGAGAGAGGAAAAGGAAGGAAAGGAGTACTTCTAATCCTACTCCAGAGTCGAAGGTCAAGAGGTCTAGGCCTGCTTGGTCGGGAGGGCCGTCTTTCTCGGCGATCTCCGCCAACCTTCCGAGGGTTCTTGTGACCTTTGGGGATAGTGTAGGCGTGAGGATGTAGATGGCGGCGTTCGACCACCTTAAGGGCACCGTCATGGACCGGATTCTGGACACTCCTAGTGGAGGTTTTGTTCCGCGGTTCAGAGACACTCACCTAAGGGATGGAGTCGCAGCATTTATTTGTGCTGAGGAGGAATCGGCAAAAGGGCTGAGAGAAGTGGTACCGTCAATTAAGCTCGAGGACGGGACTCGGGCAAGGCTAGTCCTGCCTGATGAACTGATCAAAAGGGTGAAAGTGACGGTGCTAGTACCACCACCAAAAAGGGAGGCCACTCAGGTGGTCAAGTTCATCGGGATGCAAAACCCAGAAATTGACACTTCGAAGTGGAAGATCCTACAGTGCATTGAGCGGGGACCTGCAAGCCTCCTCTGCCTAGGATTGGATGAGGCATCGGCCAGACTATTAAAGGCAAGAGATGGGAAAGCCTTCCTGGGGACTGCAGAGGTCACTTTTAAGTGGAACTCTAAGGACCTGGAAGAGAAGGGCGAGAGAGAGAATCAGGAGAAGGCGTAGGGGTCAGTTGGAGATGGCTGACCCTCGAGCAATGATCCTGCAAATCAACTTGCATCACAGTAAAAGCGCCTCGGTGGTCCTAACCAGGTGCTTAAATGTGAGGCACACATTACCAGCGCTTGCGCTGGTGCAAGAACCGTGGCTGCTCAGGATCCGTGGCTGGTCAGGTATAAGGGGTCTGACTGCAGCTGGGCGCACCTACGCAAGTGGGGGAACATGAGGGGCACAGAGCATGTGTGATAGTCAGAGGACTAGAAGCCACGCTGATTCAAGAATTCTCAACTAAAGACCTTGCGGTGGTTAGAATTCGAAGCAAGAGCGAGGTAAGTGGGAGCAGGGAGTTCATCGTGGCCTCCACTTACTGCGCCCACAATAGAGAATCGCCCCCTGCAGAATTACGTAAGTTAGTTCGGTACTGCAGGCAGAGGAATATAGGAATCTTAGTGGGCTGTGATGCCAATGCTCATAATGAGGTGTGAGGCAGCACAGACACAAATGAGCGAGGTGAGGAGCTCCTAGCCTTCTTGATTGAAGAAAACCTTGTGGTTTTAAACACAGGTGCCGAGCCAACATTTGTCACTTCAAACAGAATGGAGGTTCTAGATATCACCTTATGTAATAGACAAATGGTAAGGTGGGTGCATGACTGGCAGGTTTCGGATGAGTCCTCCATGTCTGATCACCGGATCATCACTGCTACGATGAGGGGAGTTGTCCCCCATGTGATGTGGTTTAGGAACCCGAGAAGGACAAACTGCGAAGGTTTTAAGTCCTCGGTGAGGAGGCGGATGTCCGACTTCCGTGGTAAATATGGTACATCAAACGAACTGGAAAATACTGAGGCCTACATCAGGACTGCAATTTTCACGTCGTTTGAGGAAAATTGCCCTCTCTCGCGGATAAACACTGGGAGTGGTAAGCTTAAGTGGAACAGCGAGTTAGAGGCAAGACGGAAAGAGACTAGAAGGCTCTTTAATAGGGCAAAGAAGAAGAAAACGGCGGAAACCTGGCAGGCATATAAAGACAGCCAGGGTCTCTATAAAAATCTTATTAAAGAGGTTAAACGTGCTTCTTGGGAAAAGTGGTGCTCAGAGACAAGCACACTGAGTGACACTGCTAGACTGTTTAAGGTGTTAGCAGGTGGACCGAGGGGAGAGCTTAAGTTAGTCAAGAAGACTGATGGTAGCTTTACTGACACCCCGGAGGAGACACTGCGTCTGCTTATGAGAAACAGTTTTCCCGATATTAGACCGGTAGGGGACGGTGCTCAAAACCTCCGACATACTGGGCTAAGGACGGACTGGAATATTGCTGGGCATGTGATCTCAGCGCAAAAGGTGAGAGAGACGATTCTGTCTTTTGAGCCTTTTAAAGCGCCTGGATTAGATAATATTACTCCAGCACTACTACAAAATTGCTTGGAGGAAATAATAGGGCCACTGACAGGATTACTCAGAGGCTATGTTGCCTTGGGTTACACACCCGGGCAGTGGCTCAAAACGAAGGTTATCTTTATCCCCAAACCGGGGAGGAAAGGTTACACAGAGGTAAAGGACTTCAGACCTATCAGCCTCACATCTTTCTTGTTAAAGACATTGGAAATGCTGGTGGACCACTATTTGAAGGAGGGACCTTTGAAGCAGTATCCGCTTCATCAGGACCAACACGCCTACCGAACTGGTAGGTCAGTGGAGACTGCGTTGTTGTCGGTCGTAGACTTTATTAAGGGTCAGATCAACAACAAGGGGATATGTATTGGGGCTTTTCTTGATGTGGAGGGGGCTTTTAATAGTACCTCTAGACTGGCCATCAAGAGAGCAGCTATGGATCATGGGATTTCTGATTTAATTATAAATTGGATTATGAGTTCCTTGGAAAACCGGATAAGTACTGCATCCTGGATGGAGTGCACGATAAATGGGATGGTCTCGGAGGGCTGCCCGCAGGGTGGAGTGTTATCCCCTTTGCTGTGGAGCCTTGTCGTGGACGGCCTACTAAGGACCCTCAGTGGAATGGGTGTCAAGGTGGTAGGATATGCGGATGACATAGCTATCCTAGTTAGGGGACCATTTGAAGAGGTCCTCAAAGACCTGCTTCAAGAGGCACTTAAGGTAACAGAAGCATGGTGCAGGGAGAATGCACTATGCATTCAAGGAGAGAAATCTGTGGCACTCATCTTCACTAGGCGATATAAAACTAAATCGCTGGAGATGATGGAAGTTGGTAATACCAAAATAAGCTACGTCAAGATCGCTAAATATCTGGGAGTTATTCTGGATAGGAAGCTACTCTGGCGTGAGCATTTGGAGGATAAGTGCAAAAAAGCCATAGCTACGTTCTGGCAATGCAGAGGAACAATAGGCACGAGATGGGGTTTGGGTCCACGTCAAATGAACTGGATTTATTCCGCCATTGTGGTGCCGAGGTTGGTCTTTGCCTCTATCGTCTGGTGGGACAGGGCACAGAAAGAAACAAGTAAACGAATGCTGGACCGCGCGCAGGGGCTCTTCCTTAGAGGCATAACAGCTACAAGGAGAAGCACACCATGTGCGGCCATGAGGGTTATGTTGGGTTTTCCATCCTTGAGTCTTCAAATTAGGATGGAGGCAATGAAAACTGCATACCGGCTAAGCTGTACCGGGCAGTGGAAGACAAGTAGCAAATTTCATAAACAGCTATTTGGGGATTCACTGAAGGAGCTCTGGATAGAACCTCAGGATAAGATACTGTCTCTTAAGAGGGAAAAAGGAAACTACAAAATCCTTATTCCTGCAAGAGAGGCATGGGCGGAGTATAGACCCAGACATGGTGAAATCTGGTTCACCGATGGGTCCAAGATGAAGGAAGGAGTGGGAGCAGGATTTAGTGGACTGAGACACCAAGACAGATTTTGTCATCGCCTGGAGGACTACAACTCTGTCTTCCAGGGGGAGGTGCTTGCGATCAAACTATGTGCTGAGGAAATAATAGGGTCTGGCAGGAGGGGCAAGACCATCTGGATTTGCTCGGACAGTCAGGCAGCTCTGAAGGCTTTAGGTAAGGCTAGTACCAGCTCTAGGTTGGTGGCTGAGACTATGGCTTCTCTAGCAGAGCTGAGTAAGTATAATTCACTCAACCTTACCTGGATTCCAGGACATTCTGGCTGGATAGGGAATGAGAGGGCTGACGCCTTAGCAAAACAAGGGTGTATAACCCAAGGACCGTTGCTGAGGGCAGTGGGCATGCCGCCTCAGGAGGGGCGCAAGAGGATCACGGCACATATAGACAGGTTGTGCAGGGAAGAATTTAATGTAACCTTGGGGTGTAACAAATCCAAGGTACTGTGGGGTTACTCAGGAGATTTGTGGGGCAAAGAACTACTCTCCTTAAGTAGACATCAACTCAGAGCTACTGTAGAGCTGGTTACAGGCCATGGGAATCTGAGGAGTTTCCAATACAAAATTGGAAAATCTAGGTTCCCTGTGTGCAAGAGATGCGACGAGGACCAAGAGGAAAGCCCAATCCATGTACTCTGCGAGTGTCCTGCTTTGGGAGCTACAACGAGAAAGTGGTTTGGCTGGCAGGTATGTACACCAGAGGATATCAGAAGATCTAGCATCAGGTGGGTACTTGATTTCTGCAAAGAGGTAGGTATCCACTAAGCTAGTCCTGTGGTAGGGATGGAAAGAGAGTACAAAGGCTACAGCTAAGTGCTCTACACCGAGTTTTATTAATAATAATAAATAAAATGTATGAGCATATGAATTAAAATCCCCGGTTATTTGTAATGAGTTTAGTTAATTTAAAGTAAACCTTTACTTACTTACAAGTTATTATTTATACTTTAAAAAGACTCACCGAGACAATTGTTTACTTTTGCTGTTGTATCTATCGATTTGACTTAGGCAGTCTGGCATTTCTATCCAAATTGCTCTGAAGAGAGAGAGAGGTTACTTTAGAGTTCACATTTAAAGTTTAAAAAAAGATTTATTTAAATAAAAATTAGAATTATTACACTTTAAAAAGACTCACCGAGGCAATTTTTTACCTTAGCAGTTGTATCTAATGATTTGATTTAAGCAGTCTGCCTGTCTATCCAAATTGCTCTGAAGAGAGATAGGTTACTTTAAAGTTCACGTTTAAAGTTTTAAAAAAGTTTTATTTAAATAAAAATAAATATTATTAGACTTTAAAAATCTTGAACAATAACGAATACAATCAATAAAATAAAAGCTTATATCTTTTTCAAAATATTTCATTTGAAAACGTTTGGTTAAATTCATACAGCTGATTCTATACTTACTAATTTTATCAAATTACTTTTTTAAATATTAATTTTAAAACATACCTTGGGAAACACTTGAACTTTGGCTTATTACCAAATCCTTAACATATTAAACTTTTTAAAACATAAATACAAACTACATATTAAATTTTACAAAATAACTTTAGTAATTATGATTTATACGGAGGTCACTAATATAGGTATGTAGTAGCGTATAAAATTACAACCAAATCTATCCTGACTGGATACTTCACAGGTAAATAAATTATTTTGAACCAAGACGCAAATATGGAAAACACGCTAAAGTTAGGTTATGTTGGGTTTATTTATTCTGATTTTAGTTGGGACTACGTTTTTGGGCGCACAGTGGCAACAGCGAACTGTACTACGTCTAGACATGATTATACGAATAAAGTATATATTTAAGATATATTTTGGTTGTAATTTTATACCTATATATCTAAATTAAAATATACCTATGTAGTATCCAGTCAGGATAGATTCAGTTGTAATTTTATACATTACTATATACCTATATTAGTGGCCGTAAGTACCACAACTTATAACTTGTTATTCTTTAATTTTGAATATAACATTATTAAAGATTTTAATAAGCCATTTAACTCCAAGATTGCAACCCACGGCTGTCTTCTATGAAAAAAGCAATATCTGAACCGGCTGAGACTCAAGATTTCCTAAGCTTGGTCAACAGAATACCCCCTAGTATTTTCAAAATAAAGGGGCTTCAACATTTAAGAGAAAAAAAACATTTCCTATAAATTTCGGCCGATTTTACGTTACCTAAAACAAAACCAACTTTTATGGAACATACTAAACTATAGCTACAGGTAAAACATGTTACAGAATCTGTATAGAAGTATTGTCTTTTTTGCATAGGACAATTATTTTATAATACATTTTTTACGGCTAGTTTTTAAACATATCCCAGTATTTAACTAATTATATTTTAGTGTTCTATGAGTATCCGGCTCTTTTCCTAGTTCGATAAACTGATTTCGTTTCATTGGCTTGCATTTCTAATATTCGAGACCAAAGCATCGCGATGTTACTTTGTTAAATTCGATTGCACATATTATACAAGAAAGCGAATATGCTATGTTTATGTTTTAAAGATTACTCTGTGCCTTTTCAGTCTTGTGCGATTAATTTTAAATAGAATGTCGTTACAAATTGTTGTAGAAAATAAAAATATAATTTATACTTGTAATTAGCTCAATAATAAAATAGTATGCCATTGTTCTCCATTACTAAGCCATCTTAAAGATCAAGTTTTGTAGAGAATTGCGAAGTTATGTTAAATTCGAATCGCAAAATTTATACTTCGCAGAAATTGGAACATAAAAACACGATAAAAATAATAACAGAACGGATACAATGAAGGACTTAAAACACAGTTATTTCTGGTAACCTAAAACCAGCTAATATCCTCGTTTGCAAAATATAAAGTTAATTCCTACTTAAGTCAACAACAACAAAAATGTATAGTTTCTCTTATGTATATACATATGTCAGAATAGCAATATTAAGTGGAAAAATAGAAAGAGAATTTCCATGCATTATTTTATTGTTCTTCCTATTTATGGTGTTAGACTATTACATTTGTTTGTTACTATTTATTCGCTTTCTATTTTTGCTGCTTGCATTGTGTTTTAGTTTTTTTTCGCGTTCCTTTCGCGTTGTCAGTTTTTGAAGCAAGGTTCTATAATGTTAATCCTGTTTGTTTGTTTATTTTATTCTTTTCATTCATTTTTAGTCCTTGACGATTATTTAGGATATTGTGTGGTAACCATGGGGACAATTTAATGTTGTACAAGAGGAGACTTCGAGGACAATCAGATGGGAGCAAAAAATAAAGTCATATGCTTCTTTGAGAAAGAGACTTCTAGCTATCTGAAAGTTGGTTCAGTGCCAAAAACGCTAGAACTTATGAGTATTTATGTAGATACTCAGTTCGAATCCGGCTTAAACCCCCGAATTTTATAATTTATTTATTGAATAAATATTTGAAAAAACTGTGTTAATATCAATTGTCATCTACTAAGGGCTGAAAAAAGTGTATTTAACGTGATTGGATGAATAGAAACGTGTAATTATCACACAGGTGAGTGTGAGCTAATAGAGAGAATTAAACAAATATATAGAATTTATTTTTTAGATTCTAAAGTTATGTACTCAAGTATTCAGAAAAAATAACATTTTCCCAGTAGTAGAACACTTTAAAAGGGATGCGATGTAAGTGGCGCAGTCTAGTCCATTAGCAGAATTACTCGGGGTTGGAAGAGAGGACGCTTCAGATCCACTTTGCCCAGCTAAGCGACGATTTGTTATTCCTACGTAAAATACTGATATCGATCTCTACAATCGATAGTTAAAGCGAAGAGACTTATCTGTGAAAAATGTCAACGACTATTTATATTTTGTTTTATCTAACTGAATAACTGTAAATCAGATATTTACATAGGCGGATATTTTACATAGGCTTTTTGCATACTGTAATATCTAATATAAAGTGTTATTATTTAATAAATCAAAAAATAATTGTTTAGGGACACGAACGCACACAAAAAGGGTTTATTTGAATTTGAATAAGGGTATCTTTTGAAATGTGGACATATAAGAGAATGTAAAAAGCTCATAGACTGCCAGAAAAACAAGTAAACAATTACTAAGCTAAAAGAATACAAGAACTGAATTAATAATACCATAAAACAAAAGATACTTAAACCAAGTGAAAAATGTAAAAGTTTGGAGTTAAAAATTCAAGGGAATTTTAACGCAGACAAAATAACACCGCTGCTCAAAATTTGGGACAGTGCTGTGAAGTCAGCACCCGAGTCATTATTTAAGTCAGGTGGGCTAAAGCGTCGAGCAGCTAGTTGTTAAAGTTGCAGGAGATTAAATGTCTTGAGAAGGGGTAGGATGCTGAAACACCAGTTTTGTCCACTTTCTTTGTAACTACTTTTGCGAACCATAAATTCATAACACATATTACACTGCAGCACTGTTACGGACCATAGTTTACCTGTTTGACGTATTTTATTAGCGGTATTTCCTTTTCAAAATGAACTTTTTGCCATGATTTCACAACATATAACCACATCGGTTACATGGACCAGCAATGACAATAACATGTCAGGACGTATAATGTTTATTTATTGTTAGTCAAAGCCTTAAATATTCTCACTTTTAAATGGAGGTCATCTGATGTTTCTCCGGAAGGCGCTGCACCTGATACCATGGTCTGGGTACATAATTGTGTCCGAATCGCCATATAACACACAGCCAGGATATGCAAACATAGACAGTCGATGGAGGTGTGCTATCATGTCTAGTAATAGATCTAGGAAATCTTTAACGAAGTATTCCCGTGGACGCTCAAGAAGTAAACGTTTCTCAGTCCCCCAGATCGACAAATTTGGACAAAAATAATGGAGATTTGGGTTTTACAGATGGCGTTCAGTACACTAGTTTGGTTACACCCCTGATACTAGTTAGCACAAATAAGTTCATCAGGCATAAAGCCAATATATAATGTGTAATTTGTAACACACAAACATACACCAACACATCAAAAATTACATTGTAATTAAGAAACAGTTTTTCACATAATTACTCCAAAACTCTAAAAACCATCTACGTAATATAATAACTATATCCTTCATTAGGAAAAAGAGAACGGGAGGTGAGTAGCTTTTCGAAGTGATGAAGGGAAACATCGTCTGAAACGAGCAACCTTATTCACAGAAAATATGAGCTGTTATAGGCATTTGTCAATCACAAGTATCTGTACAAACAAATGTATAATTATATAGGCCTACAAATGTATAAATTCTTACTAGTTAAATTGTATAAGTGTTGGGCTACAAAAGTAAAATTTTAAACTATAAAATGTAATGTATGTGTTTTTAAAGGTTAAAGTTTTATGTGCGCGCGCAATTTTTCTAGAGAGAAATGTTTGTTTGACTAAATAACAACTATAAATAAGGAAAACTATAAGGAAAAGTATACAGTTCTTTAAATGTTACTTCTTTTTCATAATTTTTTTCTTTATTTTCTTTAGCTTGTCTTTTCAACGAGTATAAATGAAAAATGCAAATTTATTCAGTGGTAACTTGCGTATATTAATGCGGTCGCTACAAACACAAATGGAGAGAGAATTTGCGTTGATAATCTGCCAATGGTAAAAATGTTATCAACGCCTAAGGCCAATTGGAGAAAGTAGGAACTATAAGGTCAGCCTTTGTGGTTACCTGGATCTGATGCAAATCCACATCTTATTCTATGAAATTTTTATACAAAACGAATTATTGTTTGCAATATATCTTTCTGGTTCACGTACTTTAACGCTCTTTTCAGTAGACCCCGGGTGGTTCTTCTTTAACCTTTTTGATTTTTCATTGCAGAACACACTATTAGAATTGGGTGTATGATTTACAGAACATTTACGTGAATATAAACCGTCAATGGTGAGAGAAAATAATAAACCTGCGCTCGCTCTCAATGTCTCACGCCGCAACATTGTGTTCGGTATGGAAGAAAACAGTTCGCTTTTGAATCGGGAAAGTTTAGCGATTGTGCTTTGGATGCGAGGGTGAGGGACGTAACTGTCTAAAAGGCAGGGTAGATAATCGAGAGAATTAACTCCTTGTGCGGGGTGAACTCAACGGAAAGCAATAAAGGCAGGAGAAAGTGACTAATCCAATTTCACTGTCACGTGATTGAGGGAATTGAGCGAAACAAATAAAACTGTTAATGCAAGAGGATATTGCGGAGAACTTTTTGGGGATTATTACAGAAAATATGTTGGTTTTATTAATGTACAACTCCATTTAAAGTTACAACAGACCCCGTTTTTGAGTTTTAATGTTGATACAACACATCAGGCTACCCTTCGAGCAACCCTTTCAGCCTATTTCCATCACAATGTCCCCTTTATTTTATGTTACATGGAAAGTTCTTAGCGTCATATGTACGTATTTACACTATGTAAGTTACATTCGTGATGTAGATAAGCCTATAACGTCTACCATAACTTTGAATACATTTTTGCCTACTAAAGGTAAATGACGGTCATATATTTTGGGCGGAATCGAGGCAGATTTTGATAAGGTATGTGAAGAAATTCTGAGCGAATTCGTTATTGTTTGTTTGGTTTTTTTTTAAGGAAGAGAATTTTTGTTTCTAATGGGAGCAATAAGAAGAGCATTATTTAGGTTTTTTTGTATTCAGATGCAGTGGCAGATATCAGGATGTCCCTTGTGTTCTATTATATGAGGAGAAGAAGCCTGGACCAAGACATGTTAAAACGATAAAGTCATTCCCAAAAACATTTCTAACACAAATCGTCAGATTTACAGAAAATACAATGCAGAAACCGGATCATATGTAATTTATTTTGTGCATCTTTTCTCATTTAAATTAGTACTTTTACCTATCTATAAATATTACTTACTAAAATATAACTACTAAAAAGCTACCGTACTGCGTGCTTTATTTTTGTAGGTCAGGGATTCATCTACAGCGCATGCGCAGAACTGATAAACAGAGCGTGACTCATTTCTACACCAGGTGACAATAGACGGGTTCCAGTAAAAGAGGTAGGACTACCCTTTTGATCGCCTGTATTCCGTAAGACAAAAGGTGGAAGATAATTGCTATTATGTAACTCGGTTTGTGAGTAGGCATCGGTTTTCGGCAGTTATTCTAAGAAGCTTGGTTGTGTGAAGTGAGGTAAGTGAATGTGAGATCCTAAACATTCCGCCTGACCGTCCTCAGTTGGAACACTTTAACGGAGAGGCAGTTCAGAAATTAGGGTATTTGGAAAGTATTAGGGGTATATTTTAGTAGGAAGAGACTAGCAAGTGGTTTTTGAAGTGTTATATAATTTATGTGAACATACTCTATCGGAGAGAGAAATGGGTGTGGTAGGTGACTGGATGGGAAGGCCAGATGACGGGAGTATGGTGTCAAGTTCCTAGTGTCAGATGAAGGCTAAAGAACAAGTCCATGAGGGTAGTCAACGGGATGATGAGTCAAGATCCTAAAGGTTGGACTTCTATTCAGAAGCCATCACCCATACCCCGAAAAAATTAAATCCATTATACCAAACCGTCTATGGTCTCACGAGAAGAGGAAATGATCGTAAGGGCAGCTGTGCGCATCGAACGTATAGATTGATTTTATTCTCAAGACGCATATAGGCAAAATTGAATTGCCAGTGGTCTTACGTAGAGCCATTTTAAGGTCCTTTCCTTAAAACAAAATCAAATAAAAATTTCATTGAGTTTCATTTCGACTCTTAAGAGACACTTTTAGTTTATAACAGGGAAGGCCAACTTCTTAACCCTAAAGAGCCACTTCAATATTTTCAGTGAAGATGAGGGCTGCACAACTAGCTTTACACATACATCAATAAGCCAAAAGTAGGCAATATGTATATGGTATAGTATTGCGTCGTATATGAATAATATGAATCGACTAACATTACGTAAAACCTTTCATATACATTTAATATCAAGCTCAATGTATAAAGGATAAAAAAAGGTATAATATTTAATCAAATTTTTACGCTTATCACAACACAGTATTGGAAAAAACTCTTTGTTTTAAATTCTTTGTCTTTAAATTTGATTTACATTTAAATTTATTCATAAGTATGTAGGCCTACTTACTTCACTTAATGGAAACACTGTTGGGAGACCAAAATCGTCCAACAGTTCATCAAAATCAATCTGAATTGAAGTGGTTGCAACCTTTAATAGATCTCGAAGATGATTGTGAGTTTTTTGAGGTGAGTTGATTTTATAAATTTAATTGTTGAAAAGTGCACTCACAAAGGTATGTGCTTCCAAACATTGAAAGTATTTTTTTTACCGAAGTCACGTAGTTTGGGATATTTCATCCTCAGGCACTTGATTCCAAAATGCAGTAGCCTACCAGTTTCCCACCTTGTCTGAAAAAATGGGTCACTTTGCAAGTCACAGAATTCTTACTGGGGGTAAGAGCCGTGTTCAACTTGTAACCTATTTGTATTTCAACAATGTAACCCGACCTTTATTTTTTTAATGTTTTACATTTATTAATAAATCAACAATCTAATGTTCTTAACGTTCGTCTGGGACCGCATGATCCCCCGGGCAGCTAGTTGGCCATCCCTGGTTTATAACATAAAGCATTATCAAAAACATGTTCGAAAGCAGCGCGAGGATAGTTTCATTTCACTCTTATTTTAGTAGTAACATAAAACTAATTGGCACGTACAAAACCAAAATTACATGAGAGTTACTTTGACCTTTATTCAAATTTAATTTAATATACATAGAAATGTGTTGCAACAACAAATGGTAGACTTTCTTCACAAGATATGTTTGTTGTAAGAAAAGTATGAACTCTGTGGCGTTTATTAACTTTATTATTATTATTATTATTATATTAATTTATACTCAGGAATATGTAAACGACACTAAGAATACCAGGTTTTATATATTTTTGTACTGATTTTCTTACTTAATATGCCCGTTAAAAACTCAGTATTCAATCATAAGTGACGTATCGCATGTGACGTAATGCATAAGTAACGCATGTGGAAAACTTACGATCAAATATCGTCAAGTATTAATCTTTCTTACAAACGTTTGTATATATCTAAGCGCACTTCATAAGGCATTTCATGTAGAGCTTTGTTATTCCACATACAAAGTGCCTTATTACAGTGTACATGTCAACATTATACGCTGCGGTATGCTCTGTAAACGTTGCAAATTAAACATTCCCAGTTGTATTAATAAACTAAGTTATTCTGCAACGAACTAAGTTTTATAATCCTTCGAATTTACAGGTGTATTTAATTAGAAACTGTATTTAGCACTATAAGAGAATATTATGAAATCTAAAACTAACGGTTTATTTCTTAAACACAAACAATGTTTAATCAACGTTAAAGAATTCAAGAGTAGGTAACAGATTACGAAAATGTTTACTGAGTTAACTAAAATATATTTAGACGGTTCGGGAAGTCTATATAACAGGGTTATATCACCAGCTTGACAATTCGACGAGGCCAGACTGTGAGCCGACAATCCGACGTGGCCAGACAGTGAGTCTGACGATCCGATGGGGTCAGACAGTGAGCCTGATATTCCGACGGGGTCAGACTGTGAGCCTGACAATCCGACAAGGCCAGACTGTGAGCCGACAATCCGACGGGGCCAGACTGTGAGCCTGACAATCCGACGAGGCCAGACTGTGAGCCGACAATCCGAGGTGGCCAGACAGTGAGTCTGACAATCCGACGGGGTCAGACAGTGAGCCTGACAATCCGACGTGGCCAGACAGTGAGCCTGATATTCCGACGGGGTCAGACTGTGAGCCTGACAATCCGACAAGGCCAGACTGTGATCCTGACAATCCGACGTGGCCAGACAGTGAGCCTTACAATCCGACGTGGCCAGACTGTGAGCCTGACAATCCGACGAGCCCAGACTGTGATCCTGACAATCCGACGTGGCTAGACAGTGAACCTGAAAATCCGACGTGGCCAGACAGTGAACCTGACAATCCGACGAGGTTAGACTGTGAGCTTGACAATCCGACGAGGCCAGACAGTGAGCCTGACAATCAGACGGGGTCAGACTGTGAAAAAATTAATATGTCGGCCATTGTTATTTTTTTTTAATTGGGAAGAACAAATATAAAAGACGTACACAAAACCAATTTTTTTTTTGTTGTAATTTGGGAAGAACGAATATAAAAGATGTACACAAAACCAAATATAATTAATACAAAGTAAGTGAAATTCTATTAATTTAATTGAAACGCTTGATACAAATAAATAAATATTTGCAGTTTGTGTGTAGGTAAATAAAGGGAAGCTGTAGTACGACGAAGGGGGCATGGGGGTTACATGTTAAAGTGGCGTACGTAACTTCCATTAAGATGATTGGTTCCTCTTTAGGGCGGGATCCACTTTGCTGACTGTGTTAAACTAAACTGGAAGCGATCCGATATTCCTGCGTAATTTCGAGATATCGATTTGTGAGGTCAATACGTGATCAAACTAAATAGGATTACAGAAGTCACGATTTGTTCAGTTATAATTTGACGTGTTTCCGGTTTAATACTTGTCACATATTGCATGGCGGGAGGATGAGTGGTGTATTCCTCTCTACTCGTTTAAAATGTAATATTTTTTATTTTGTCGTATGTAAGTGTCATTTAATGGGTCCTCAGCATTACTAAATGTTTTGGTCAACTTTACGTCACTTTTAACTCTATTGACGAATTTTTCACTTATGATATTCATTAACCCTTTCGTTACCATAGATATAGTTTTCATTAAACGTATTTTTTATTAAATCTTGCAGTTTTTTTGTTGCACATCTTAAAAGTTTTTATATAAATTACTACTTTTAATATCACTTAGGAAAAAACCACTACTATTTTTTTTCAGCAGACGCTTTTCGCCCTAGGTCAGTATATTATTCGATTGTACATTGAAAAAATGCACTGGCCTAATGAGAAACGCGTCTGCGGAAAAGTGTCAGTAAGTAGTGTTATTTTTTTGACAAGTGATACCAAAATCAGTAATTTATTTTTATTGTTTTTATATTAAAAATGATTAGTTTACCCTAAAACAAATTATAATTTATGGGATTTTTCTAAAAACATTTCTATAAGCAAACAATTAAATAGGACCTTAATGTGCTAATGTGCACATCTAAAATTTCCGATTACAGTTTTAGCAGCTGGTTTCTCTAAGTTGTGTAAAACTATTGAAAATATTGCAATAAACTTTTACTTATAATTGCTGTCGCCTTCAATATAAGAGCTGAGATAAAATGGCAAGTGAGGAATGCAAAATTCTAAAGAATACTCTGACGTTATTATAATTATTTTAATTGTCAGGTACTGTTTTAATTAGAACATCTCAGTCACTCATTATGATATTGAGTTTAACTTCCAGAGAAGGAATATCTTTATTTACTTTTACAATCTCTTGATAATTCTACAGTTCAAAACCATACGCAATGCTTGTTAAACATAACCTAAATTGCAGCGTGAAACCTAGACATAAATTTTAAAAAAATTTAAACATGATGTATATCTTCAAGACGTAAAAGCGACTTAATATTCCCTTTGATATAATATGACTAATTTGATAGATCACTTCAAAATTTTAAATTAATATAATGAAAAATGGAACATCCTACATGTTTATCGTCCAACTGACCTATTTTGTCACCAAGGCCTAGCTACATGTTATAAAGGAATGTGGCTCCACCTCATCGAAAAATCCGCTTTGTAAATAAAATGTATTGAACACACTGAATAGTAACGTTATAAAAACGTAGCTCTAAAAGAAGCACAAACATCATGCGTTGAGCTTTTAATTGTCAGTACAGTGTGTGAGGTTTAACCGTGTCTCTGACCTTAAGATCGCTAGGGTGGACTGGGCTGCAGTCCGGGGTCAAAACCCAACACTTCAGAAAACATCAGTGTCGTGTTTAATGTGTAATCAGGTCTAATTAACTAAATGATAGTACTGTAATAGTTTGATGTAGGCATAGTCTTTAAATGTGTTGCTCTGCTTCTGCAAAGAAAGAAACGCGATTACGAAAGAGACGATATATGTATTGTATAATGTTTTCAGTTAGGCTAGTAGTCAAATGCTAGAGCAGAACGAGGGACATCGTTAAACCTCACGAACTGTAATTCCTAGAACATTTACAGGTAAGCCATCTTAACCCTCAAGATACAAGACTAAACCCCAAAATATCTCAGGCTTTATTTATATTAGAGGTTATATGCGCTAGCGCAAAGCTCTGAATAAAAAGTAATTCACAACCAGCTAAAAGTTAACTGCTAAGTCAACAATCGCCGCGCCCAAACTGTGATACAGTTGGAATGGTTGATTGCAAAGGGAAATAGGCTGATGGGTTCAAATATCGGACACACTAAGAGGATTAAGGGGTGAAATGTAATTACTAATTTTAGCTTAGTAGAGGTAAAAAGTTAATTTAATTTGGATAAAAATCTTTTATATTCAGGAAGTGTATATGTGTGTCATAACATATTAAAACATATTCTAGGAAGATTTTAAATATGATTTATTTAAACTGATTTATAAACTAATATAAACACACACACACACACACACACACACACACACTGAGACGGCCAAAAAGTCTCAAAAGGAAAGATTTTGTTTGTGGCAAAATCTTTTAAAAATATTAAAATTATGCAAGTTTAGAAATGACATCGCTGCTATGAAACGTTGCGGACTAGCAACGTTATCTGTTTAAGTAAACAAGGCCGGCCCGATCAGGTCGACTTTGTTCACAAAACGGAGCAAATGCAGGAAATTAATTATTTCTTCTAGCTTGTAAGGTTTAATATAAAATAAATTTATGTTATTTGTAACAAACCAAAACATAAAAATAAAATATGACATTAAAAGTTGAGAATAAAATTATAAAACATAAAGTAGAAGAGAATTGTTTTATGATAAGAAGAAAGTAATTAATAAATAAACAAATTATTGTAAAGTAGCAAATTTATTAACAAACCAGGTAGCGGGAAGGGGTGAACCCGATAGCGAGGAATATTGGGGGACTCGGCAATCGGCTTTAGTGGACGACGGACGTGTTCTGTTAGAGATCAAGAAACAGAATCGAGGATGGTGTTCCGTGGCTGAGGACGACACCAAGCCCAGATGGACGTGAAGATGATCTGCTGTCGAACACCCACGAAACGAACTACAATTTTTTAACAGCGTAAAATGTAATAATAAATAATAATACGGCTCTAAAATCGATCGGTGACGATGTATGCAGAAAGAAGACCCCAGCAAAACCAGGACGATCACAGCCATCCCAGTGATCGCAAGTCTTAATTTTAATATCATTAACCATTTGTTAAATATAGGGAAAATTTTTCTACATTCATGTAATAAAATTTCAAGATATGTAAAAAATTTATTCTCTTATTGAAAATTAATAATTTAAAGAATATATAAACAAATGACTAATTTTTGAACTGTATTACCATAATTGATAATGAATTGAAAATAAGATGAAATATTAAGCAACAAGTTCTATTATCTTAAGATAAAAAATTAGAAAATTAACGTTTTAAATAAATTCAGGTATTATTCAATCAACTGTTAAACTTGATGCTAAGATCAGACTTACAAACAAGTAAGAACTTTATAAGAAATTTAAATTAATATCAAATGTAAAGAATTGCATATAAAATTACTAGAAATACAAATAACAAAGATTTACAGGAATTTAACGTAGAAAAATATATAATGTAAGAGAAATGGAAATTTTAGTTTGTTTTAATTTTTAAAACCTATTAAAACACAAGTAAAAACAAACGATAATTGTTTCAAAATTATTAAACATAACCTATGGTAAAAGTAGTAATTAAAATTGTATGAAATTTTTCAACCAGTAAAAAACTAATTACGTAAGTTAAAGCCATAAGAAAGTTATGGATACAATTTTAGTATATGAAAAGTATAAAATTTGTTTAAACTAATGGTTGGTTTTTGAGAAACAAAGTCCAAGAATTTATGCACTGGCAGATCACGCTCGACACACCACAGGTACCAGGATTTGGTAAGTCGGGTGCGATCATATTTTGACCGTGGCTATACTAGAGCGTTTCGGCCCTAGAGTGTCCATCATCACAAATAGGTAGGTCGTGGAACGTGAACTTCTGGGACAAGGTTTCTGCTCCCTAGATGTGTAACAAGAAAGGTTAGGCCGCGGAAACACACACACACACACACACACACACACACACACACACACACACACACACACACACACACACACACACACACACACACACACACACACACACACACACACACACACACACACACACACACACACACACACACACACACACACACACACACACACACACACACACACACACACACACACACACACACACACACACACACACACACACACACACACACATACACACACACAAACTCAATCAATCACAAACTAAAGTAAATAGGTGTTTATTTAAGTTTTTAATATGCTAGCATTTGTTTTTAACAATAATAATATTAAAAGTCATATTATTGTGAACAATTGTGGAGTGAAGTAATTGTGCAAGTTTGTATAAACACCTTTATTACGTTGTACAGCTTTCAGCCAAACTTTCATGGCAAGTTTAGGAATCGCTATTAGTCAACTAAAATAAAAACTCAATTGAAATTAATTATAAATATTACAATAAAAATTAATATAATCATTAAAAGTAGAAAAATAATAATCGAATGTAATTTTAAAAAACCATAAGAGTGTGAAAATTATTAATTTTATTTAAATATAAGACATAAACATGATTAACAATATAATAAAACATAATTTTAAATATATAAGATATTTCTATATTAACAACGAAAGTGCAAAAATGGTCGTATAGATTTGAACTACATTTTACTTTAATGATCAGGAAGTAAAAACATTAAAACTATAAATAGCTTGACATTAAAATATTTATTTAACACAACATAAGCAAAAATCATTTCGATATATCATCAGCGTAGAAAACAACCAATAGCAGAGAGGATCACAATATCACCTCATAATAGTCCCCTAATAATTTTTCCACTAGCTGTTTTTAATTCGTGAAACAGCTCTTTATAAAGCATGTCTTTCTTCTTGCTAAGAGGGACAATCGACTATCTAGTTTGATTCTTCCTATTGGCTGTACCAAAATGATTTAGGAAATCTTTAAACTATACTCCCTTGTTATATTTATTGTCTAATTTCCATTCAACCATAATTTCTTTCAATTTGGACGCCAAGGTAATAGAATCGTTTTATTGTTCTGGCTAATTGTGATCAATGAGACATTTAGCTCATGATTAGGTGTTTACTGTCAAGGAATGTCTCCAAAGCTTGTTACGGCATCAATATCTCATACTTCAAATGCAGACATTTATACACATTTTAAAGTATAAGAATCATAAGCCGGTAAAGCTAACTTTTAGTAATATTCTAAACCCCCTTTTATTACTATTATAATAACTGGTCCTATTAGTCAATTATTAACTTTTCCTGCATTATCTTACCCTACATACTCACATAACTAAAGTGCTAATTAACTCTTTTGTTATTGTCCGTAGTTACATACATTTGATTAGAACTAACAGAAGACAACACTACAGTATACCAGCTCAAATTGTTTGCTTCTCTTCACCTAACCATGTACTGGTTGTCGAGAAGTTGAAAAGCTCCTGAAATTGGATGAAAACATATTTAAATTAAATGCTTCCAGCAGTTATTTCGCCCTCATTAAATAATAGCCTGAGAGAATCTTCTTTCGAAAATATCTGTTGGATTTTAGTTTTGCAACATCAAAGTGGATATTTTAAAATATGATTCCTCCCACACGAGGGCGTATATCAAAGCCTATTTAATTACACCCTAAGGCGATTACTGTGGGGAGTGTCCTCATTATCAAATCATATTCAGTGCATAAAAGCAGTGTCGTAGGAACGAGGCTTTTATAGTTTAATGCCGGTTTGAAACAACATTAAACGTTTTGCCTACTTAGCACACTAAATAAGCATCTTTCTTGTGGATTTTGAGGTAGAAAGCAAAAGAGATTTAACAGCAGCGTAAGAAGAAACATGAATGTAAAGGTTACACAGGGAGATAATAGAAAATTGTCTACATAGGCCTGAAGGCTTTATAAAGATAAAACAAGTATTATTTAAAAACAAATTGAAGTCAATTCATACTTAAATCAACAAAGACAAATTTTATTTGAGTTTCTTTTTATTTTATAATTACAATTAATATAAATATGTATAGACTGTACATATGTCAGAATATCAATATTAAGTCGGAAAATATAAAGCGAATTTCTTTGCAATATTCCATTTTCCTTTCAGTGTATGATGTTGGATTATTATTTTTATTTGTTACTATTTATATGCTGTTTTTCGTCGCTTGTATTGTGTTGTAGTTTCTTTTCGCTTTCCTTTCTCATTGTCCGTCTGTGAAGCAAGGTTCGATACCGTTAATCCAGTTTATTTGTTCATTTTATTTTTTTCATTCATTTTTAAACCTAGATAATTAATTATGATATTGTATGGTAGTCATTGCAACAATTTAAGATTGTGCATGACAACCAGAATTTGGGTGGGCAAAAAAAAAAAAAATTGTATACATTTTTGAGAAGTAAATTTCTAGCTATGGGAGCTTGGGCTCAGTACTAAAGCCCAGACTCTGAACATGACGATACTCAGTTCGAATCCGATCTAGACGTCCAAATTTTTATATTTTAATTATTGAATTAATATTTGAACGTGATTGAATGAATAAAAACGTATTTTATTAACTATTGAAAATTTGTAAAAGATATATATCAGGAGAATGTGAGCTAACGAATTGAATAACATGTGAGAGCATTATAAGATCTAGGTGAAGAAGACAAAAGGTTATAATGGCGACGAAATCAAAACTAGAAGATTAATAAACAGCCCAAGAATGAGTCAGCTTGAAATAAAAACGTGAAATAAGTCCAAAAATTAAAGGAGTAGTAAAATTTGGTGGCTTTAAAATTAAAGAAGTCTTTAAAAACGCAACAGATTTTGTGGTCGACCATAGAAGTTAGAATATTAAGATGGTCATAAAAAAGGTATCGGGAACAACTAGAAATCTTTCTGTTTTATTTTACTTGGATTAATTTTTAGTTTCAAACTATCAGACAGTAACTCTATCTGTCCACTAAGGATAGTACAGGGATTTGAACTTAGATAAGCTACGGTATAAGACGAATCCCTTTGGTACACGATATAGTCATTATACCTGATGATATTACGTCACGTGAGTAAGGTCAAGTATCGGAAGTTTACATACAACAGTTTCTCATGAAGACAAGTCCACCCATTACACCCCTTGCAGGAAAGAAGATAAGGGATAGTAAGTAGATGGAGTTACGAAGGATAAAGAGCATAATGTTCTCCCAGTACTGAGAATAAGGGATAAAATGGTAATACGTAGGAAAGATTGTTTACCTGAAATAAACCGCGTCTGAATTGGGTAAAAAAGACGTATCTACCCAATATGAAAATATAATATAATACAACGTAAAAAAGGTTGTTTACCTGGTGAAGACCTTTTTTACAAATGGGGTGAAAAAGACGTATCTATCCATTAACATGGGATAATATGGTAAGACGTAGGCAAGGTTGGGTACCAGAAATATACCTGGTATCAAACGGGCTCAAAAATACGTGTCTACCCAATACGAAATTATAATATGATATAACGTAGCAAAGGTTGTTTACCTGGAGAAGACATTTTTTTTCAAATGGGGTGAAAAAGACGTATCTATCCATTAACATGCGATAATATGGTAAGACAAGGTTGAGCACTTGAAGTAGCCCTGAGCGAGCATAAACTTGCTACATTTTCTAGTTTAATCACTATTGTGTTGTACTGAATTTTTTTCCCGGGTCTGGGGTTTCGTGACAAGCAACCTCTAGCGTGCTACTTCCGTTTCACATACGCATGGGATTATACTCATATCGCGCATAAATGAACCGGGATTGATTGCCCATGTACCAAGCCGATAGGCTCTTTCCGTGGAAAATTAGGAGATTGTGAAATATAACAGTATCGTAAGTGTCGCTCTAAGGGAAGGATGAAAAAATCTGTCAAATTTCTTTTTCCTTTAGAACCCTCCCTGCTTTTGTGACAGCCAATCATTTAAAAAATTCCTCAAATTATACTGAAATTTTGCAGACAGAATCATTTTAAGGTCTGAAGCGCGGATCTTAATGGCAGCAACCTACGTTTACGAAATTCAATGCTGAACAAGAGCCTGCGTCTCGTGCCTGCTTTGGCGTTGCTCTTAAATCGCAAAACGTGGAAAACCATTCGCCAATGGAGAAACGATCAACGAATGTGACCCGAAGAGGTAAGTTTATTTAAATTTGTCAGTTTGTCAGCCAATACCGTGGCTCGGAGGGTAGAAGCAATCAAAAGAAAACATAACGACTCAACTGTCTAACCAAAATGGACATCTTGAGCGGTTTCCTCTGGCCTTGGAAGAGATACTGCTGAGATATGGTTTTTATACGAGGAGAAGATTAAATGTATGAAGTGCATGATGACGTCACGACACTACTACAGATAAAAATATTTTACAGGGAGTCGAAAATGCCATTTATAATAAGAAATGTCGATGGAAATACTTGTAATCTATTACAAGTGATGGAGGCAAAAACTTATGGTAAAAATAAAGGAGAGGTCGCTCTTGTGTCAAAGGCTGTATAAAATGATTGTTCAAAACGGTTAGTCTTACATTGAATTATTCATCAACAGTCTATAAGCGGAATATATTTGGATATGTCTGAAGTTCAAAACCATATCAATTGTTAATTTCATCAGATCCACTGGGCTGAATCACGGAGAATTTTGCTTGTTTACTAGAGGGGTTGGAGAAACTAATTTATCTTAAACTGTTGTACATTGGCTTAGTTGCGGAGACGTTCTTCAGCGCTTCTTTGAAATTTGAGGAGTAATCGAATTTTTTGAATGAAAAGAATCGTAATTCATTCCAATAACATAATGCCGATTGGCTGTGGAAGTTAGCACTTTACGTCAATTTGACAAAACATATGAACGAACAAAATTTGAGTTTGCAAGGAGAAAACCAGCTTCTTCCTGATTTATACACCAACTCCAAATCGTTCCAGCAGAAAATAATACTTTTTCAACCACAATTACGTAAATCGTGAATTGTAAATTGTAATTTTTTTAACAACTGGTACAAGTAAAATTGGTCCACAGCTACAAACTACTGTCAGAGGGAAATCCCAACTAGATAAATCTCATTAGTATATTATAATGTTTATATGTATTTATAATGTTAGTTGGATACATTTCAATTATGTGTTAGCTACTGTGCTTGAGTTAAATTTTCTGCTTATTGTACCTGTCATTAAATTTTACATAGTAAGTAAATAAAACCGAATTATTATCATTGTGTGTTATTTATCCAACTTATCACAATTACAACAAGCCATTACCTGTCACGGGCCGGGAGGCCGTAGTTTGAGACCCCTGACATAGAACATCAATTTCAATCATCAAGGCTGTGAATGAATTTAGTTCATCTAATTTTGTAGAAATTTAATTTTGCAGTAACATACAAGTAGGAAGTGGCCCAGAATAGCACAGCCACCCCTAAACTCGGCCGCTACGTAACCTAGGACTATAGGGGTAGTTTTGGATGATGCTCAAGGTCATCCCGGCCCTGACCCTAGACCAAGGGGTGGTTTCGACCACGTTCAGGGGGGTAGGGGGTAGTTTTTCGAAAAAAAAAAAAAAAAATCGGCCGCTACGTAACCTAGGACTATAGGGGTAGTTTCGGATGATGCGGGCGGAGTCGCGACCCTGATCCAAGCCTTAGGGGTGGTTTTGAACACGTCCAGAGGGGTAGGGGGTAGTTTTTCGAAAAAAATTTATTTCCAACACACTGACCCAAGCCAGCCAAAATGGATCTAACCTAACCTAACCTAAGTGTTGGGGGTGACCTCGGCTACGTTCAGGACCGTCTCCGGGGGTAGCCCCGGGGGTGGATTGGGGGTGGGGGGTAGTTTTCGATAAAATTTTGGAAAAACGTGCCTTGACCGATAGGGTATGTCTAGAGTGTATTATTGCGTCGGTAGGGGTAGTTTCACCTAGGGGTAGTTTTTACAAAAAATACGAAATTGCCGAAAATCAATCGGTTGGATCAACAGACAGTACGGGATATGTCTAGAGTCCAATAAGGAACGCTGCGGGGGTGGAATCACCGAGGGGTAGTTTTTACAAAAAATATGAAATTGCCGAAAATCGATCGGCTGGATCAACAGACCGTATATGGTATGGTTAAAGTCTATAATGGACCGTTGCGGGGGCGGTTTGACCTGGTTTCAGATTGTCAAAAATGATCGGGGTCCTAGGTAAAATCCACCCGGGCATTAGTTAAAGCCGCCAAGGTAGAGCCAATATGGAGCACGGCCTCGGTTAAAGCCAATCCAAGCCCAGCCACCCAGCAGCTATGCCTTAGGTAAAGCTAACACGGAGCAAGGTAAAGCCAACCAGGGTAACCCCGGAATCAGGCCATACCTAGAGACACCCAGGAGCCGGGCCTTAGTTAAAGCAGTCAGCCTTTAAGTAAAGCTACTCAAGAGCAGGGCCAAGATGATTGCTATATCAATTACAGCCTATCGACTAAGACAAGTACCTCCACCAAGTCCTAGGTAAAGCCATCACGAGGCCGACCCCTCGGTAAAGTAACCCAGTAACCAGACCATCGATAAAGCTACCACGGGGTCGGGGCTTAGGTAAAGCTACCATGGAGTTAGACCATAGGTAAAGCAAACACGGAGCAAGGACTCAGGTAAAAGCCATCTCGAAGCCAGCCGATAGGTAAAGTAACCCTGGATTCAGGCATCAAGTGGGGGTGGTTATCAAATAATATATGAAATTACCAAAAATGATCGGTTAGATCAAACGACCAACGACCTACATAGAGTCCAAATAGTCAACAAGTTGAATCGACCAATCACAACGCAGGGGCCCGGTAGGCCTACGTAAACGGTCAATGTAAGACGAGAAGGCCTATATAACGTGTTAAACCAATATATATGACAGCCCACATAATGTGTTAAACAAATATGCAAGCCTACATACATACTATGCTCGGTAAATCGCCGGCCAAGGCCTATATGAACTGAGATAGTTTCACCTCATATATCAGGTAGAACCACGGGCAGGCAACCGTATAATATGGGGAGTACTATAAGGTATAGCTAAACCAATATATACGATAGCCCACATAATGTGTTAAACAAATACGCAAGCTTGCATACATACTATGCTAGGCCTACATACATGAATCCCTAAATGCGCCTACTATGTCTGTAAACACAGGCCAAAACCATTATGACCTGAGCTATTTTCACCTCTTCTATCAGGTTGATCCTGGCAACCGTATAATATGGGAGGTACTATAGGGTACATCTACCAATGCATAACCTATCAAGCCCACGTAAAGGTTTATGACGTATCCGCGGTCGAGCGACTCAGGTATTAGACCCACCCTAACTAGAGGGGCAAAGGGTTATGATTGTTAAACTCAAAATTTGTCTATGCTACAAAATAATAAACAAAGCAACAAAGCCCCGTCGTTTCAGGGAATACGCTTGACCGTGTGCTAGACATGTACAGACTTGCAGAGATAACACATTATCTAAAAACCGCAACGGCAGCCGCTATAGCAGGCTTAAAACCCGCACGGCTGTGTCGTTGTGAATCTAGGCTCGCGTCTATGTTTTGATTAATGTATCAATTTACTGTGTACTGTCGTCATACCAGGCCTACATATATATATATAATCAGAAATCAGTGTAAATAATCAAATAGCCTCAATGGATATATCCTATAGCTGTAAATGTATCTAGATATAAAGGTATATATGGAGAAACACTAATAGCTAACAATGCATAACCTATCACGCCCATGACGGTCAACAAATACTACAATATAATTTAAAAAAGTTACGCAACCTATATACATACAATGCTAACCAATATAGGCATATATACTATGTTAAACCAGCATGCAATATACTCTAAATAGCCATATATATATACGCTGTTAAACCAATATGCAGGTTAACCTATATACAGCCCTTATTAGGCAAATATCCCCGTTACCCACATAGGCCTATGTTAAACCAGGATGAATGATAGCTTATATAGTGTGTTCAATAAATATGCGTGTAAACCCACATAAATACTATGCTAACAACATGGATGCTATCCTACATAGGCTTATATACTATGTTAGGCCTGCATACGTAATCACCCTATATAGTGTGTTAAATAAATATGCGTGTAAACCAAATAAATACTACGCTAAGCCAACATGCATGCTATCATACTATGTTAAGCCTACATAATGTGTTAAACATATATGTGTGTAAGCCTGCATAGATATTATGCTAGGAAGACATGGGCCTGAACACATTATATCCAGTGCATAGTTTAGCTAATGGTTATCAAACAGTATCCGATGAGTAGCCTGACTACAAGTTGCCCGCAAATTACCACATAATACCCGATACATAGCCTGGCTAATCATTAACACATAGTAATCACCAACACATAATATCCGGTGCATAGCCTCGCTAAATAAGCATAAACTTCCCAAAATTGGCTTATCAATTATGTATGGTCTAGATATAGTTACACATGTCAGTTCAAAAGTCAGCCGGAAAGAAACACTAGCCTGGCTAATCATTAACACATAGTATGCCCCAACACATATTATCCGGTGCATAGCCTCGCTAAATAAGCATAAACTCCCCAAAATTGGCTTATCAATTATGTATGGTCTAGATATAGTCACACATGTCATTTCAAAAGTCAGCTGGAAAGAAACACTAGCCTGGTATATACTATGTTAAACCAGCATGCAATATACTCTAAATAGCCATATATACGCTGTTAAACAAATATGCGTGTAAACCCACATAAATACGCCAAGCCAATATCCATGCTATCATAGATAGGCGTATATACTGTGTTAGGCCTACATACTGCGTTAAACAAACATGTGTGTAAGCCTGCATACATATTATGCTAAGCCGACAAGGGCCTACAAATTATATCCAATGCATAGTTTAGCTAATGGTTATCACACAGTAGCCTGACTACAACTTGCCACATAATACCTGATACATAGCTAGACTAATCATTAACACATAGTATCCGATACATAGCCCGACGAGGGGTTAACATATAGTATCCGATAAGTAGCTTGAGTATGCCCCCACATATAATATCCGATACACAGCCTCGCTAATGGTTAGCACATAGTAGCCGATGCTGAGCCTGGCTATGGAATATCACATATTATCTGATGTGTAGCCTGACTAATGGTTAACATAGCTAGGCTAATGATTAACATAAAGTATCCAATGCATGGCTTGGGTAATGTATATAGTTAGCCTACATTCTGTGTTATCTATGTAAACCCACATACTATGCTAAGCCGGTTATCCATAGACACAGATCTATGGTGATGCAAGAGTAACCACCACCCTGACAACAGATACCTAGCATGATCATAGCCTACATTGCCTGATAACAGATACCTAGCCTGACCATAGCCTACATAGCTAGACAAAAGATACATAACTAGACAATAGATACCTAGCCTGACAACAGACACCAATCCTGGAATCAAATACATAGCCCGACAAACGATGCATAGCCCGACAAGGGCTAGCACATAGTATCCGAGGTATAGAATGACTAACGGTTAACACATAGTATCCAAAGCATAACTAGGCTAGTGAATAACTAATGGTTAGTTTGACTATGGTTAACACACACACAGTGTCCGATGCATAGCTTAGCTAATGGATAACACATAGTAACCTATGCCTAGCCTGACTAGGGCTAACACATAGTACCCGATGAATGGCTCGACTAAGGCCAACACACAGTATTCGATGCACAACCTAGGATCGTATATGACGTCATCCAGGACGGAGATGGTGGCAATGTTGATACCGACTTCAAAAAGGGCTATGGCCTGTGTAGGCTAGATCAAATAACCAACGTTTCAACTAAACTACTGTCATACGCGTAGTTTAACCAACATACGCGAAGTTCAAACGAACAGCATTGACACCAAGTCCAAATAGGCTATGGCGGCTATGCCCAGATCAACGTATCAGCTAATCAAAATGAAAAACTTACGCTAATCAACCAACATCTACACCGAGGTCAAATGGGTTATGGTTAGCGAAGGCACTGGCAAAAGCTTTAAGCCTTAGACATAATTATAGCTATCAACGCATACCAAAATAGCTATGCAGAAACCGTCAAGGCCATTACACATATTGTCCAGGTATGTTCTCCATCAAACCGAGACTTTAGACACCATCTCTGTAAAACAGGTAACAAATTATACTCTACCACAATAGGTATGTCAAAACTGTTACCGGCTCATAATCTAAGACAATGGTTACGTAACGCCCTTTATCAATTTAAGACCTTAAGCGATATCTTCGTAAAGACAGCCACAATAGTTACGTTAGAGCTACCGCTGCTCACCCTACCATAATAGCTACGTACAGACGGTTGATATTGTATAACCTATCACAAGACTTATGTAAAAACAGCTAGGCATAACCTGTCACACAATAACTGCGTAAAGGCAGCTAACAAGGCCTACCCCATTAAAATAGCTACGAAAAGATAACATCCAATACATACCCTATCATATTAGCTATGTAAAGACAATAAATGCGTAAAGGCAGCTAAAAATGCCTACCCCCATTAAAATAGCTACGAAAAGATAACAACCAATACATAACTTATCATAATAGCTATGTAAAGACAGCTAAAGATGCATAACCTAACTCAGTAATGATTGCTATTAAATAATGAACCATTACATTAGCCACGTAAAAACAGTTATCGATCCGTGACCAAGATAATACTTACGTAAGATCTATATCAGTGCTAAGACAATAGCTCCGTAAGGAAAACCTACCACTTCATGAACTACGACAACAGCAAGGTGTGGACGGCTACCAATACATTACTTATCACAGCTACCAACACATAACTCGTCACACTAGCTAAGTAAATAGCGCTACGACTGAATAGCCTATCACACAGGCTAATTGAGGGTCACTAACTAAACCATCACAATATCTCTGTACATGGCAGATGGCGTGATGATCCTCATCTTTATCGCACACCTAACAGTAGGTTAGGTTAGAAGCACTCTGGCTAGCTTAGGTTAGTGGGCTGAAAATAATTTTTTCTAAAAACTACCCCTCTAGACGTGGTTGAACACCCAACAGTAGGTTAGGTTAGAAGCACTCTGGCTAGCTTAGGTTAGTGGGTTGAAAATAATTTTTTCTAAAAACTACCCCTCTAGACGTGGTTGAACCCTCCCCCAAGGCTACGATCAAGGTCACATCGACCGCCTGCATCATCCAAAACCACCCCTAACTTCTACAACCACAGGTCAGTGATGCCCGTGATGGAGATACGACCAAACTTTGAAAGTTAGGGGTGGTTTTGGATGATGCAGGCGGTCGATGTGACCTTGATCGTAGCCTTGGGGGAGGGTTCAACCACGTCTAGAGGGGTAGTTTTTAGAAAAAATTATTTTCAACCCACTAACCTAAGCTAGCCAGAGTGCTTCTAACCTAACCTACTGTTGGGTGTTCAACCACGTCTAGAGGGGTAGTTTTTAGAAAAAATTATTTTCAGCCCACTAACCTAAGCTAGCCAGAGTGCTTCTAACCTAACCTACTGTTAGGTGTGCGATAAAGATGAGGATCATCACGCCATCTGCCATGTACAGAGATATTGTGATGGTTTAGTTAGTGACCCTCAATTAGCCTGTGTGATAGGCTATTCAGTCGTAGCGCTATTTACTTAGCTAGTGTGACGAGTTATGTGTTGGTAGCTGTGATAAGTAATGTATTGGTAGCCGTCCACACCTTGCTGTTGTCGTAGTTCATGAAGTGGTAGGTTTTCCTTACGGAGCTATTGTCTTAGCACTGATATAGATCTTACGTAAGTATTATCTTGGTCACGGATCGATAACTGTTTTTACGTGGCTAATGTAATGGTTCATTATTTAATAGCAATCATTACTGAGTTAGGTTATGCATCTTTAGCTGTCTTTACATAGCTATTATGATAAGTTATGTATTGGTTGTTATCTTTTCGTAGCTATTTTAATGGGGGTAGGCATTTTTAGCTGCCTTTACGCATTTATTGTCTTTACATAGCTAATATGATAGGGTATGTATTGGATGTTATCTTTTCGTAGCTATTTTAATGGGGTAGGCCTTGTTAGCTGCCTTTACGCAGTTATTGTGTGACAGGTTATGCCTAGCTGTTTTTACATAAGTCTTGTGATAGGTTATACAATATCAACCGTCTGTACGTAGCTATTATGGTAGGGTGAGCAGCGGTAGCTCTAACGTAACTATTGTGGCTGTCTTTACGAAGATATCGCTTAAGGTCTTAAATTGATAAAGGGCGTTACGTAACCATTGTCTTAGATTATGAGCCGGTAACAGTTTTGACATACCTATTGTGGTAGAGTATAATTTGTTACCTGTTTTACAGAGATGGTGTCTAAAGTCTCGGTTTGATGGAGAACATACCTGGACAATATGTGTAATGGCCTTGACGGTTTCTGCATAGCTATTTTGGTATGCGTTGATAGCTATAATTATGTCTAAGGCTTAAAGCTTTTGCCAGTGCCTTCGCTAACCATAACCCATTTGACCTCGGTGTAGATGTTGGTTGATTAGCGTAAGTTTTTCATTTTGATTAGCTGATACGTTGATCTGGGCATAGCCGCCATAGCCTATTTGGACTTGGTGTCAATGCTGTTCGTTTGAACTTCGCGTATGTTGGTTAAACTACGCGTATGACAGTAGTTTAGTTGAAACGTTGGTTATTTGATCTAGCCTACACAGGCCATAGCCCTTTTTGAAGTCGGTATCAACATTGCCACCATCTCCGCCCTGGATGACGTCATATACGATCCTAGGTTGTGCATCGAATACTGTGTGTTGGCCTTAGTCGAGCCATTCATCGGGTACTATGTGTTAGCCCTAGTCAGGCTAGGCATAGGTTACTATGTGTTATCCATTAGCTAAGCTATGCATCGGACACTGTGTGTGTGTTAACCATAGTCAAACTAACCATTAGTTATTCACTAGCCTAGTTATGCTTTGGATACCATGTGTTAACCAGTAGTCATTCTATACCTCGGATACTATGTGCTAGCCCTTGTCGGGTTATGCATCGTTTGTCGGGCTATGTATTTGATTCCAGGATTGGTGTCTGTTGTCAGGCTAGGTATCTATTGTCTAGTTATGTATCTTTTGTCTAGCTATGTAGGCTATGGTCAGGCTAGGTATCTGTTATCAGGCAATGTAGGCTATGATCATGCTAGGTATCTGTTGTCAGGGTGGTGGTTACTCTTGCATCACCATAGATCTGTGTCTATGGATAACCGGCTTAGCATAGTATGTGGGTTTACATAGATAACACAGAATGTAGGCTAACTATATACATTACCCAAGCCATGCATTGGATACTTTATGTTAATCATTAGCCTAGCTATGTTAACCATTAGTCAGGCTACACATCAGATAATATGTGATATTCCATAGCCAGGCTCAGCATCGGCTACTATGTGCTAACCATTAGCGAGGCTGTGTACCGGATATTATATGTGGGGGCATACTCAAGCTACTTATCGGATACTATATGTTAACCCCTCGTCGGGCTATGTATCGGATACTATGTGTTAATGATTAGTCTAGCTATGTATCAGGTATTATGTGGCAAGTTGTAGTCAGGCTACTGTGTGATAACCATTAGCTAAACTATGCATTGGATATAATTTGTAGGCCCTTGTCGGCTTAGCATAATATGTATGCAGGCTTACACACATGTTTGTTTAACGCAGTATGTAGGCCTAACACAGTATATACGCCTATCTATGATAGCATGGATATTGGCTTGGCGTATTTATGTGGGTTTACACGCATATTTGTTTAACAGCGTATATATGGCTATTTAGAGTATATTGCATGCTGGTTTAACATAGTATATACCAGGCTAGTGTTTCTTTCCAGCTGACTTTTGAAATGACATGTGTGACTATATCTAGACCATACATAATTGATAAGCCAATTTTGGGGAGTTTATGCTTATTTAGCGAGGCTATGCACCGGATAATATGTGTTGGGGCATACTATGTGTTAATGATTAGCCAGGCTAGTGTTTCTTTCCGGCTGACTTTTGAACTGACATGTGTAACTATATCTAGACCATACATAATTGATAAGCCAATTTTGGGAAGTTTATGCTTATTTAGCGAGGCTATGCACCGGATATTATGTGTTGGTGATTACTATGTGTTAATGATTAGCCAGGCTATGTATCGGGTATTATGTGGTAATTTGCGGGCAACTTGTAGTCAGGCTACTCATCGGATACTGTTTGATAACCATTAGCTAAACTATGCACTGGATATAATGTGTTCAGGCCCATGTCTTCCTAGCATAATATCTATGCAGGCTTACACACATATATGTTTAACACATTATGTAGGCTTAACATAGTATGATAGCATGCATGTTGGCTTAGCGTAGTATTTATTTGGTTTACACGCATATTTATTTAACACACTATATAGGGTGATTACGTATGCAGGCCTAACATAGTATATAAGCCTATGTAGGATAGCATCCATGTTGTTAGCATAGTATTTATGTGGGTTTACACGCATATTTATTGAACACACTATATAAGCTATCATTCATCCTGGTTTAACATAGGCCTATGTGGGTAACGGGGATATTTGCCTAATAAGGGCTGTATATAGGTTAACCTGCATATTGGTTTAACAGCGTATATATATATGGCTATTTAGAGTATATTGCATGCTGGTTTAACATAGTATATATGCCTATATTGGTTAGCATTGTATGTATATAGGTTGCGTAACTTTTTTAAATTATATTGTAGTATTTGTTGACCGTCATGGGCGTGATAGGTTATGCATTGTTAGCTATTAGTGTTTCTCCATATATACCTTTATATCTAGATACATTTACAGCTATAGGATATATCCATTGAGGCTATTTGATTATTTACACTGATTTCTGATTATATATATATATGTAGGCCTGGTATGACGACAGTACACAGTAAATTGATACATTAATCAAAACATAGACGCGAGCCTAGATTCACAACGACACAGCCGTGCGGGTTTTAAGCCTGCTATAGCGGCTGCCGTTGCGGTTTTTAGATAATGTGTTATCTCTGCAAGTCTGTACATGTCTAGCACACGGTCAAGCGTATTCCCTGAAACGACGGGGCTTTGTTGCTTTGTTTATTATTTTGTAGCATAGACAAATTTTGAGTTTAACAATCATAACCCTTTGCCCCTCTAGTTAGGGTGGGTCTAATACCTGAGTCGCTCGACCGCGGATACGTCATAAACCTTTACGTGGGCTTGATAGGTTATGCATTGGTAGATGTACCCTATAGTACCTCCCATATTATACGGTTGCCAGGATCAACCTGATAGAAGAGGTGAAAATAGCTCAGGTCATAATGGTTTTGGCCTGTGTTTACAGACATAGTAGGCGCATTTAGGGATTCATGTATGTAGGCCTAGCATAGTATGTATGCAAGCTTGCGTATTTGTTTAACACATTATGTGGGCTATCGTATATATTGGTTTAGCTATACCTTATAGTACTCCCCATATTATACGGTTGCCTGCCCGTGGTTCTACCTGATATATGAGGTGAAACTATCTCAGTTCATATAGGCCTTGGCCGGCGATTTACCGAGCATAGTATGTATGTAGGCTTGCATATTTGTTTAACACATTATGTGGGCTGTCATATATATTGGTTTAACACGTTATATAGGCCTTCTCGTCTTACATTGACCGTTTACGTAGGCCTACCGGGCCCCTGCGTTGTGATTGGTCGATTCAACTTGTTGACTATTTGGACTCTATGTAGGTCGTTGGTCGTTTGATCTAACCGATCATTTTTGGTAATTTCATATATTATTTGATAACCACCCCCACTTGATGCCTGAATCCAGGGTTACTTTACCTATCGGCTGGCTTCGAGATGGCTTTTACCTGAGTCCTTGCTCCGTGTTTGCTTTACCTATGGTCTAACTCCATGGTAGCTTTACCTAAGCCCCGACCCCGTGGTAGCTTTATCGATGGTCTGGTTACTGGGTTACTTTACCGAGGGGTCGGCCTCGTGATGGCTTTACCTAGGACTTGGTGGAGGTACTTGTCTTAGTCGATAGGCTGTAATTGATATAGCAATCATCTTGGCCCTGCTCTTGAGTAGCTTTACTTAAAGGCTGACTGCTTTAACTAAGGCCCGGCTCCTGGGTGTCTCTAGGTATGGCCTGATTCCGGGGTTACCCTGGTTGGCTTTACCTTGCTCCGTGTTAGCTTTACCTAAGGCATAGCTGCTGGGTGGCTGGGCTTGGATTGGCTTTAACCGAGGCCGTGCTCCATATTGGCTCTACCTTGGCGGCTTTAACTAATGCCCGGGTGGATTTTACCTAGGACCCCGATCATTTTTGACAATCTGAAACCAGGTCAAACCGCCCCCGCAACGGTCCATTATAGACTTTAACCATACCATATACGGTCTGTTGATCCAGCCGATCGATTTTCGGCAATTTCATATTTTTTGTAAAAACTACCCCTCGGTGATTCCACCCCCGCAGCGTTCCTTATTGGACTCTAGACATATCCCGTACTGTCTGTTGATCCAACCGATTGATTTTCGGCAATTTCGTATTTTTTGTAAAAACTACCCCTAGGTGAAACTACCCCTACCGACGCAATAATACACTCTAGACATACCCTATCGGTCAAGGCACGTTTTTCCAAAATTTTATCGAAAACTACCCCCCACCCCCAATCCACCCCCGGGGCTACCCCCGGAGACGGTCCTGAACGTAGCCGAGGTCACCCCCAACACTTAGGTTAGGTTAGGTTAGATCCATTTTGGCTGGCTTGGGTCAGTGTGTTGGAAATAAATTTTTTTCGAAAAACTACCCCCTACCCCTCTGGACGTGTTCAAAACCACCCCTAAGGCTTGGATCAGGGTCGCGACGTCCGCCCGCATCATCCGAAACTACCCCTATAGTCCTAGGTTACGTAGCGGCCGATTTTTTTTTTTTTTTTCGAAAAACTACCCCCTACCCCCCTGAACGTGGTCGAAACCACCCCTTGGTCTAGGGTCAGGGCCGGGATGACCTTGAGCATCATCCAAAACTACCCCTATAGTCCTAGGTTACGTAGCGGCCGAGTTTAGGGGTGGCTGTGCTATTCTGGGCCACTTCCTACTCATACACAGTGATTGTTTTAAAACCACTGTTATGTAATATTTATCGCGAACTTTGTTAACTGCACTGTAAAGTAATTTGTGTAAAACTAAGTGATTCCATGGGATATTAATTAAGCAAAAACTTTATAAACACTGCAAAAATATAAATTAAAATCCGAAAAATATGGTTCGGTTTTGAATGAAATACAGTAATTATTTACAACGATAAAAAACTGTAAAGTACGTAGGATCATTGGTAGATCATGATTCGGCTGAACGTCTAATTGAAATGAGATCTTGAGGAGGGGAAGACATACAGGATGAAAATGTTTTTCAGAAATGTTACATCTTAAAATATAAAATAGGGGATTACGATCAATAGTATACACTCTTTTACGTTTCTTAATAAAATGTTTGTCATAGTGTCAGAGAACGCGTTTCGCTCAAAGTGCACTGTTTAAAACTGAAAATTCCTTGTTATGACGTAACAGAGAAAAGAATTATCTTACGAAAAGAGCTTTACATATAGAACTCATATTGAATTTCAAGAAGAAATGAAAATATAAAGCCAAACTTGGACCCAAAGGGATGAAATACGGAAAGCCTTTAGAGAAAAATGAAGCATGAGAAAAAAGAACGATTATTGAGTAGAAATCACGTCCTTTGATTGCTTCAAATATATCGTTGTGGCGAACGATCTCTTCTTAAGTTGACGCATTTTGGTATTGGAAACCTGAAGCAAAGGAAACATTCGAAATATTAGTGCATCCAGATTTGTCGCTACGACAGATTAATGTTGAGCCTTTTAGTGAATTCAGTTTTCATTGAGTTGACGATCTTTTTTAACGTTGGTGTCAAAGTTTGCTTGATTAATTCGATATTGATGAATGGTCTAGGCGAACTGAGCTAATACTGATTATGTATTAATAATGTGTGGATTGGACGAACTCAGGGGTTTTAGGCTAAACTATGTTACTAAATTGTGTGTGTGTGTGTTGCAACGTCCCCCCACCTCACTTCCACCGTCCCTTCTACCGCTGCTCTACGCGGTCGTTTGTTGTTTAAATCCTTTCTTGCAGAATACTAAAATTTAATTGTTTACAAGAAAAACATATTTATAAACAACCAAAAATCTGCCTATCACCCTGCTGGTAAAACCGTGCTAAACTCCCAGAGTTAAGTGTATGTTTCCTGCTCGTAGGGCCAAACCCACAACAAGCCTATTCCCGCTGACTACTTTTTAAAATACATATAAACACTCCTAAATAAGTTTATCAATTGTGTATGGTCTAAGTATAGTCACACATGTCAAATTAATAGTCAGCTGGAAAGAAACACATTTAGAATAATACACATAATAAACACAGAGTCTTACCACCTGATGATGATCTGCAGAAACAGCAAGGGAACGTGCAAAATATGATTGTGTTTAAAAATACCTATTTTAAAAGGCTCCTGTGACCTCTTAAACACAATCTGCCAGTAGATAAATCTCTGGACTTTTATTACAAAAAACCAACTAATCTTTAGACTAGCTCATGAAATTAGTAGAGAGAAACTCTTTAAAACATTAGGCTTTATCTATTGCCATTTAATGAAATTTAATTAAATTTGTTTACTGATTTGATAATCATTTTTATATTAGTTGGAAAAAGCTAAACAGTTTTTATTGGTTATTTGACACAGGATGGAATGCAAATAATGTTGATTTTTATGACATATTTAACTCTATTTATTGAAATAAAAAAGAAAATTTATCCTTTAAAGTATTAAACAATTATATCAACAAAACAATTCACTGAGATACTTCTTGTTTCTTATGCTTTAAAAAATTATACTTTGCATATAGATTTATTACATTTACATTAACATAAAATTATTTTCAAAATTACACATAATAATATTTTATCTCCTATATGGAATTGGTAAATTCATATTTTGTAACCTTTAATTTTTAAGTTTATTATATTCGAAAATTTCTCATTTCCTTTAAGTAAACGGCTTATGGCCAAAAACCTTTTGTAATTTCAATATTCATTATTTTAAATATTCTGAACACATAAATTTATTTACTTAGCATACAATTTATTAAAATTTTATAAAGAGTGAAGTCATTTTTTAAGCTTGCAGATTTGTTTGAATTTAATAAAATTAACTAACTAAATTTGACGTGACTGATTTCGAATAAAGAAAATGACTTGCCAAAGATGTTCCGGCCGGTCCTCGGGGTCCCTCGTCTGGATTCCCTGGTCCTTGGACACCGGAAGTCGCCATCCCTGGTTCGTCGGTGGTGGTTTCCCTCTATTCGAGCGTCTTGGAGGCTGAGTCTGGAGCCTTCATCCTTTGGAGGTCCTGGATGTCGAAAGCGCTGAGGTTATGGTCCATCTGGCCTGCTGACGGTTTCTACTCGCGGTCCAGCATAGCGTCCCGCGGCACCTCGTGTTAGAAAATTTTTACAGACTGTCCCTAAAGGCTTAGAGACCAAGTATATATAGCGGTGAATTTAACCTACCGCACCCCGCCTGCAAAGTTTGCTATCGCTCGATTTATTCCTTGTACAGGCAAGTCGGGCAACGAATCTGTTTTAGCTTGCATAGTTTGATAATTAATTTTAGAACACTGAAAAATGTCTATTTTATTTAAACGGCTGTAACTTTTTTGTTTCTTAAGTTTTTTGAATTCTGTTTTCTCTAATGTTCATTCTAGGTTATTGTGGTTCTTTTAAAATGTCGATGAAAGTTCTACGTGGATTGGTTCGAAAAATAGCTTTTTTAGGCACTTAGAATTTTTTCGCTTCACTCTCGATGTTCAAATTTAGTTAGTTATTACAAATTTATTTTATAACATTCTTTAATTTAGCTTAACTATTCTATTTACTATTTTATTTAATTTTTCCCTCTTTAATAATTGTATAATTCCCTACTTGATTATTTTAAAAACAGCTTTATTTCTAAAAAACAGGAAATTACTTATTTCCCACTTGCGACGGTCTCCAGCCCGTTGCAGTGTGTGTGTGTGTTGTGCATGTTTTTTTGTGGCAAATAAAAAATTACACAAAATTTAGTCTCCCTACCACGAAATTACATCTAGTATGGAGGATACTTGATCAAGTGATTGAGGTTGCATCTATAACGAAAGGTTAGCGCCCAGTGAGCGAGAAGATGCAAAAGGTTTGGTGGAGTAGTTGCAGTTTTACCGCCAGGTGTCTCTGTGACTCTTGTGAAAATGTTGGCTAGCTTGAAGTAGTTTGAGTTTTATTGGTCAACCATTTTCATTCTACATGCGTTTAATGCCGCTTGTGGTTACAGATTAGTATAAATATTCTCGCTAAAGTTCAACGCATGTTGAACAGGTGCGCACCCACGGGGGGAGCTAAGAGGGCTGTAGCCCCCCTCAAGAAAAAAAGAAAAAAACGTTTATGAAGAAGATTTGGAAAACAACAACTTAAACGTGTTGATGGCAGAAATGGAAGTTTGGCAAGCTTTTCTCCAACAACACAATGCACACCATGTCAATGCAATTGATTTTCTAAATATTTGTGATAAAACAATCTTTCCAAACATCCATATCCTACTTAAGATTTTCATCACTATACCTGTATCCACCAGCACAGCAGAGCGCTGCTTTTCCACTCTTCGGAGAATCAAGACATACCTAAGAAACACGATGTCTGATAGTAGGCTAAATGGCTTAGCCAATCTTAATATCCACAGGGAAATTCCAGTTGACACAGACAGTGTATTATCCATACTGAAGAAGGCCAAAAGAAGACTCAATTTTGTTTTGTAAGACAGCTGATATAACAAGATTTTGTCAAAATAAAACCTAAAATCTTATTTTATCTGCTGGGTTATATCATTCATTTCTATAGTCCCTACTCAAAACTTGCACTCAAAGAGCTAAAATAAACTTAAAGTAATGCCTTAAAATACCGGTTATTCTTACGAATTTTTAAAAAGTTTTCCGTTGGTTGACCCAGAATCTCCCGGTCAGCCCCCCCCCTAATTATTTTCTGAGTGCGCCACTGATGTTGAACGCATGTTCAACGCTAAAGTTCAACTAAGCACAACCACAGTTGACTTGTAAGTACTTGGAGCCGAAAAAGGCGTAGCTACAAACTCATTAAAGCGTCCAATTCAACAATCTCCCCTCCCTCCGATTCAAGTAACCAAAATGTTTCATCACCTGCCCCCTCTGATATCCTGACCTTTGTGGAAAACTTTTAAATTCCTTTTCCCTCCCTTCCAACAACAAAAGTATGTTAATTTATCTGAGTTAATTAAAAAGTGCCTGACGTTTTCCTTCGGGTAAACATATCCATTTGATATTTTTAGATATTAAATAGTGAAATACAAAAGGACAATTTTCTAAATTTTAAAACTTTATTCAACACTTGAATATATAAATAAACATGTGATACAAATTTGCTTTTAAAATGAAATCCTACTGAGGTAAGACAAAAGTTATTTTAGTGACTTTTTATTTTAAGATTACATATAATATAATATGTGTACACATATGACAGAATCACAATATTAAGTACTAAAATAGAAACCGAATTTCCTTGTAATTTTTCATTCTTATTTCTCAGTATATGGTGTTGGACTATTATTTTTGTTTGTTCGCTTTCTTTTTTTTCATTTCTAATTTATCAAGCTGATGGTGATCAATAATTTTTCATTCTATCCGTCTCTTATATTGCTTCATTATTGCAAGGAACCTCTCTTATATAATTTCATAAGTATAATTTCTCTAAGTTTTAGATTTTTAGCAATGGGAGAGTCGCCTCATTATTAAAGTGCTCGATAGCAAAAATGTAGTTACTCAGTTCGAATCCGACCGAGACAGCAAGGTTTTTAAATTTAATTAATGAATAAATATTTGAAATAAACTGAATTAACATCTATTGTGATCCACTAAAGCTTAAACAAAATGTATCTGAACTTTTGTGGATGAATAAAATCGTATTTTTATTATCGATTGAAAATTTGTTTAATATATATATATATATATATATATATATATATATATATATATATATATATATATATATTTAATAAATTTAAAATATTTCAAACACAAGAATACGTTTAATGAATATATTTATTCAAAGCTTTTCGCCGATAAAAAAGTATCAGCATCTTCCATGGAAGATGCTGATACTTTTTTATCGGCGAAAAGCTTTGAATAAATATATTCATTAAAAGTATTCTTGTGTTTGAAATATTTTAAATTTATTAACTATATATACAAGAAAACATATCACCATATTTAATATATATATATATATAAGATATATATATATATATATATATATATATATATATATATAAGGGTAGTGTGAGCTAATAGAAGAAATTGAATAAGGTAATAAATGAAATTAAAAAAAAAACACGAAAAAAACACACTATTCACATTTCGCAGTTACAACACAAAATTAACATAATACCATGCAACCCCATTAACAGCATATAAACGTAGACCTATTATAATAATCCACTATGTTTTGTAAGTGATAGAGTAGAAATTATCACATTTTATTGTTTTGCATAAGACATGTAAGTGAATATCGAATGCCCAATATAGGTATGTGATTGTTGCCTAAATTGTGCTCCATGTGCCTATTTCAGAATACTGTGACTTATATGAAGACAGCTTTACATGGCTCCGAAAGAGAATAGATTTACTTTTGGTACGTACTCGGTTGAAAGCATGAAATCAGCCACTGTAAGCAACCATGCCTGATAGAGAGAGAAGGCCTAATTCAAGTGCACAACCAAGCACACGTGCTGCATGATCCACGTATATTTGCTAGTAATTAGTAGTTTTATGAACCAACAGTTTCTCGATTCTGCCCCTGATCTCGATACACAGTCTTATTCTGTCCTTCATAAGCTCTTATATTCCTAATGAGTGATCGCTTATAAAATAACATTAAAAAAAACATTGTTCTCACTCAATACCTCATCCATTCCGACTTAAAGACAATTTTCAATAATTCATAACATCAAGTGTCATTTCATTAAATCATTGTAAGGAGTCAAACTGGAACGAAAACGTTTAACGATTTTTCAAAACAATATTCACTATAGAACTGAACAGTAAATTTTTCTAAATTTTCAGAAAGATAATAAAACTGACCGTTTGAAAAAAAAATGAAGCGTTCACGTATTTCAGACAAGTTTTTAAAGCTCATCATTTCGGTGGGTCGACGGGTTTTACTGCGGGCAAGCAGATTTAATGCCTGTATCGAACGTGCTTTGTCATCCCTTTTAACGGAATCATTTCAGCATCGGATTTAAACTAAGGCTTGCTCATGCTCGGGCAGATTTTAACCGGTCGTTAAATTGGAACAACCAGATTAGGCGAGGTTACACGTCTGGTTAATCAACAGATGTAAAACAGTTAAAATGCTGGACAGCGCTGATCGACCTGAATACGTGTCCCTCGCAATCCGAAAGCTTTCTAGTTCACGTACAGATAAATTATTTACGCCTACGTTGTACATTATTGTGAATTTACATTCACAAACAACTTTACCACTGAACAGAACCAAAGGTTAAAAAAACTAGACGTGTTCATCAAAAGAGGAACGTGTCTAAAGGTGGAAATGGTTAAATTTAAAATAATGCTTTACATTTTTATGTTCTTTGATGTGTTTATTAAATAACACACTGACGGATATAGCAAAACAGATAAATAAAAAAAATAGCATGTAACGACTCTACAAGCTACAAAATTAGCCGAACTGGTAGTTCATATAACACTTTATGCTGCAGGCCACAATATCGGCGTTTTCCCGGAGAATTGCCAAAATAAGTGAAGCCTATTTTTGAATAATGAGTACTTATTTTTTGTTCCCCTATAATATCTAAATACGAAAATACGTTTCTTATCATAATATATATATATATATATATATATATATATATATATATATATATATATATATACACATATAAACGACATAGTTGGCCCGACATAGATTTTTATAGCTTAAATGACACTGAAATAAACTCCTAGGACCAATTGGCTTGCCATTGTTTTTTCTTATCTGTGCAACACTGTTTTAATAATTTTTGTTTTGTGAGTAAACAATAAACAACAAAACCACAATTTCATACCGATTACCCACATAATAAGCTGACTGGCGAGTAAAGTGTTTTAGCGCTTATCACGAAGAGACGTAAACGTGTCACTTGTGATTGATTTGTGAGTTTTTAATTATTTTTTATATATTGCGCCGATGGAAGTGTAAACATATTCTCTGTATGATAAATAATGCTTCAGATACGATAAAGATTTTATAAAAAGCAAGTTTGGAACTTAGTCATTTACGTTTTAAGGAACTTACGTTATAACTTACTTTTTAGTAAGTATGAGTTTATCCAAGTGTACCAACGTTTGTACTTAACTTCAATCAAGACAGTTTTTGTAAGAATTATTATAGAACAAAATATTTAGTCAATATTTCTGACTTAATGTATAGCTTTTGTGAAATTTTGAAAACAATAGTGAAAATCAATAGGTGACAATCAAACAATACGTCATTAAAAACTATTTATTTTATTGGAAAAATCAACTCAACTTCCCTAAAATTGTTAAGAAATATGTGTGTCGGGCTGTAAATCCCGACGAAAAGGTCGTAAAATAACATGTTTATATTACCGTCGGCATTTATCTATCAAAGAAAAACCATCGTAATTATATCTGTAAGTAGTGTGAAGGTTGTTTTATTACTGTGCATTAATTTTTTCAAAAGTAACAAGACCGGTTGAGTAGTACGAATAAACGTTACTAGACAACAAAAACGTTACTAGACAACAAAAACGTTACTAGACGGTATTCGGTTCAGCCTACTGCGTCAATTGGCCCGACGTGGCAGCTACAGTGTTAACTATAAATAAAGAACACATCAATGGCATTAGAAAAATAAACCTAAAATCTAGTTACACTACACTACAGAAAATATAAAAGTATACAAACACAATAAAACAAAAAACAACGTATTTCAAACGACACACACTTCGAATCTAACATAGTTTTCCAATGGGGAGTAAACCCCACATCCCCCACCATCCCCCCATCATCCTTCAACTTTGAGTGAGAGCCGCCAGTAGCAGGTTAGGCTTCGTGAGTGGAGTAACGAAGTAAGTAGGCACGAACGCGCCAGCACAATAAGTTAAACGTTTTTACATAGTTCTTTAAATAATTACTTGTGATTTAATCAAAGAAAACAGGGTGATTGCAACTACTAACTGTAAAAACAAAATCTAAGCTTGAATGGTTTATTCAGTTTGCGCAGTGTTTACACCTGTTATCAGCTTGATAGACTAAATAAAGAGACCTCACTATCAGAAAAGTAGGACAAATACACACAAACATTTAATACAAATTTGTTTTATTGTAATCAGGTATAATAAAGATGTGACAGATTTAATGATATTCTCTCTCTCTCTCTCTCCCTCTTTCTCTCTCTCTCTCTTTCTCTCTCTCCCTCTTTCTCTCTCTCTCTCTCTCTCTCTCTCTCTCTATATATATATATATATATATATATATATATATAGTGATCTTATGTAGAGAATTATTATCTCTGATTCGACAATGGTCAAGTGACCGAAAGGTGCCTCATCACATAACGTAAAAATTAATTGCATTTAGTGGTGGAACAATTGTTTACAATTAACAGTAATAACTTTATAAAGTCAGTGCAACGGAAAAATAATGGACAACGTTAAATATCACTATATATATATATATATATATATATATATATATATATATATATATATAGTTCTAGATTTAAAAACCAGAAAGTATATCAGTCATCCTGATATTATATTAGTAGCCTAATAGATTTAATTTGTAAAACCACAAAAAATAATAATTATTATGTGTACATAAGTGTTGTTCCTGAAGGATTAATAAAGTTTTTTTAAATGCGTTTCTGTTGTGATTCTGGCAGATAAGGAGCTTTTGTTTTATTTTCAAATGCTAAAAACGTCTTCTAGAATTAAAGAAAAAAATTGGAAATGAAATATTAAATACTCAGATATAAGTGAGTGCCTAACGTTCACATGAGCAATTACAAGACATTTTTAAAAATACGAATTTAAATTGTTATTTTTCTGGTATGGTTTTTATTTATTTTTGTTTTTCGTAACTCGGCAAGAACTTACATAGCTCCGACTGTTTTAGTTAACAAATACGTTACTAACTATTAACATTTTATAATTATTGTTTTAAAGTTTTAATTATTAAAAAAAATAACCTCAAATTGCCAACAATTCGAAATTTACTAATAACACAGGGATCGTTACTTGAAGTTACTTAAATAATATGTACTACAATATAACTACAGAGTATAAGGTCAGGGCGGATTCGATTAGAAAAAAACATTAAGTGGGCCTATAGTACTGACCACGTAACCGTGACCCTAGCCTTGCGAGATTTCTCGTGTACTACCATTTCTTAAAACATGTTACATATTCAGAATGTTCTATATATCAACAGCTTCTGCATCCGATATGTCTACACATATTTCAAGATCGTTTGTAATTTCATACGGAAGCTGATTTATCGTCGAGATTAAATATCTACCGTCTCATGTCAGTGTTTTAACATTTCTTATCATGTTTGTGGGAAGTGTTTATACTGGCCCTCTTCCTCCCGCCTCTCCTACTGCGATCTCTCAAAGGCAAGTGCACGGTTACCTGATCCGCACTATACCAACTTAAAACGTAAGCTAACACGCCTTTTTATTGCAAGACCAAAGTCACACATTCATTGCGGTTATCGGTCACTTCCTCTAGGATGTTTCATTTTATTAAACACAAAAAGTTTTAAGTGGATGCTCCTAATAACGTGCAATATAGCTATATATAAAATAGCAGCCAATTTATGAACAATTACTTGATATTGCAGTGTTTTTGCAGTGACGAAATGATCATTTTACTCTGTGTCAATCATAAATATGGGTTTTAACCATTGGTTCTGGTTGCGATATTTGATTTTCTTTCTTTTTTATAATGCATTTTCAGGATACATATGAGAAAAAGTAAATAGTTGAGTAATTTTTTGTTACAACTTAAACAAGAACAAAATAACTAATATATTTTAGCCAGCTAGATAGCTAAGAGTTTAGATTAGATAGCTAATATTTAAGAGTTTATATTTGTAAAAATCTATCACTAATTTAAAAATAAAAATATTGTCTTTTTCATTAGACCTTCTTTTTTCATAAATTCAATTATTAGCTAGCCATAAAAAAAGGTTATTATGGCACTGAAAAAGTTAAATCATAGCTGATATTTTGTGTTCTGTAGTATGAATAATTTCAAAAAATAATCAAGAATAATGATAAATAACTAATAAATAAAATGCAAGAAAAGGTAACACAGTAGAAAAGAAAAACTGAATCTCAAGTCGTAAATTGTATAAAGACGATTACGTTCCAAGAAAAACGACATGCACCCACTAAACACGTACAGAATTTATTAAATATTTACACAAAACGAGCATTAATAAATTGTATTGTAAACATATTTCTAATCTAAATCTACAAATCATAAACAAATCTAAATTAGGGAAATCATGAACTGTCTAATCATTACAAAACTAAGCACGAAAGACAACTGTGTCGTGTCAAATTGTCGACGAAAAATCATGATTGAGGACCGTCTAGTGGCAATAAGATCCATTGTGAAATTAGATTTTACGAAAATACTGTATTGTTCTTAGAGGTAGACGATCGATTATTTACATAACTAATAAACGTACTGCCCATAATATAAAAATATTTTATTAATTTTAACCATCTGAAGATGGGTTTCCCCGTGAATTGAAGTCATTCAATAAATCGGCTAAAGGGCGTAACTACGACCCGGTAGGTGTAGGTTATGTGACATCAAGTATTGTTTTATTCCTATTATTAGATTATTCCGATTATTAGATCCGATACTTTTTCCTGATCTTTAACGCAATGGCAAACAGAACCATTCTTAGCAAATCGGAAGCCTAGGGCAAAAAATGTTTCCGAGACCTTTTTTAAAAAAGTGGTCTCCCCTAAACATTTTTTAAATTCTCCCGCAAAAAAGCTGTGTTTACAGTAATTTTGATTAAGTCATTTCGTCTCAATTCACCATATCATTCTCGAATTATTTACGTGATTTTTTTATTGATTAGTGATGAAACGCCTGCAAACGATATGTTCATCGCGATGCCGACATCTCATTCCTAGGTTCTGTTATTAATCAATAATTTATCATATTAGGCGAGTAATCAGACATATTTTAGGCACTTATATATGTTCATTACTATACAGGATGTATTATTTTCATTCAACCAATACCTTTTACTTATTTTTCAGCACGAATAAAGCCTTACTACGCGAGGCCTAGAGCCGGTGTTTTACCCTAAGGACGCCTCTGATGGCAAACATAATCCTCAGTACCAGCTTGGCTCCTGATGCGAGTGGTTTGTGTTTATTGTCAGTTTATAGCGCTGCATTCCTTTGACGTAAATTGTAGGTCATAAATTAAATTTAATTAATTCATTTTAATTTTATGGGAGGAAAACGTTTTATAAAAGAAGCAAGATATGTAATGTAGAATTTCTTCCCATTTGGCTTAAAATAAGAGTTAACACATGATTTCATAAAACAGCTGATATTATGTTATAGTTTACGTGGTAGAACAGTTGTTTTAACGGATAAGTTATGTTACATTATTTATATTAATTGTAATTATTTAATAAAAAAAATATTAAAATAAATTTGTTGCATGACCTAAGTAGGAATTGATGATAAAACATTTTTGTTTATATTTTTCGTTTATTATTTTACTAGCGTTTTTTCCTATTTGAATATTTTGTGTATAGAAGGAAAGTGTATACAATACATAATCTCTCACTGATAAGTAATGCTTCAGTTCCTATATATATTAGGTATAGGCTACAAGGGACTTTTTTTCATACCAACTAAAATTTGTTAACCGTAATATTTTTTTACTTCCTTTGCAATTATAAACAAAAAATAACTTACTTGTGCATTAAAGTAATCAATTAATAACTAAATACTTAGAATTTTATAAAAATCTAAAATTTTTATTTTTTACTCCTGAGCGTAATTTGTGTAAATATTTTCCTACTCCTGTAAGCACTGTGGCTGGTGACGTCATACCGCTATGTCATTTCTCCTGAAAGGGTTGTCAGTTAACCTACAAGCGACCTTTGTCAATCACAAATTGTAGCTCTAATCTTCAACGTAAGAAGATTATACACGTAATGATTGTAAGAAACACATTGGTTGAACTGCGAACCCACCTCTTCTTCCTCAAAAGAATTGTAACTGTTGTAAGTAAAAAAAACAAAAAATCCCTTCGATAAGAAAAACGCAACTTCGAAATTTAATATTAAATTAGGGACTTACTAAGGAACATTCAACTGAGCATAAAAAATAATATGTATGCTGTTATTTTCAAATAGATTATAACGTGACGTAAAATATGACAATGAAAGGCAGGACAGGGAATCAAAGGGCAGGACAGTCAAAGCAGCAGAGCCACTCACATTTCTACAAAGACCACTTATATACAAAATTTGTCTTCAATTACTTTACTTTCAGCAAACTCCACGACCGGATATATCTATTTCTTCAACATAATCATGGTTTATGTGTTCCATTTGATGTCTCTTGGAAAATAATCTACTATTAAAAGATTGAATTGAGTTTGTTAAAGCCTTCTGAAATACCTTTACTAGCCTTTTATATAGAGTACATTAATCACATTAAAAAAATGTTCCACAATGTAGATTGTCTGTTATATTTATCGCAAAACTGACATTTGTCTTATTAGTCAAAAATTATTTTTAGATTTTTTGACAGCGCCGGGTTATTACGTTTGTTCTTTCCCCCTCACAGCAGAATTCCTCCCTTAGGACTTATCATACACTAAGTTGAAAAAGTTTTTATTTTGTAGAAAACTATCAGTCTCCAAGCGTTTTGTCAAATTTACGTTTAGTAACAGTGAATTTGGAGAGAAATGGTTCGATCGCTGGCAGTTGTGAAGTTGCCTCGCTAATTTAATATATATGTATACTGTACTGTATATATATGTTTATATAAATATAAAAAACAACTAAGGTTATTCAAATACAAGATTTATTTATTAATTTATATTCAAAGCTTTTCGTTGGTAAACAGTACCAACACCATCATTGGTATGCCTATAAAAATACAGAAATATATAAACCAAATTTTGTAAATCATTGTATTAATAAGCACCAATTTCCAAATATTTAAAATATGAAACTATAAAAGAAATTATGAAATTATTAGGAATGAATATATATGAAGCATTCGAAATATATAAATACAATAATAATAACAAATTAATAAAAGAACAAATACAAATATATTCTAAATTTGATACTATATTCAATGTCTATATTGTTACAGAAACAAAATAAACTTGTAGGTCATTTGTATAAATTAAGCAACAATTCTATTTATAATTTAACATATGTTTTATATCGAATGCATTATTGTATTATTCATTCCTGAGGATGTTAGTACTGTTTACCAACGAAAAGCTTTGAATATAAATTAATAAATAATTCTTGTATTTGAAGAACCTTAGTTGATTTTGATTACTATAAAAGACAACATATTATATATATCTGTGTGTGTGTGTGTGTGCGCGCGCGCGTGCGTGCGTACGTGCGTGCGTGCATGCGTGTTTGTGTGTTTGTTTGTTTGTGTGTGTGTGTGTGTGTGTGTGTGTGTGTGTGTGTGTGTGTGTGTGTGTGTGTGTGTGTGTGTGTGTGTGTGTGATGATACGTATTCCTTCACGGATGGAAAAATATGATGAGCAGTTACTATCCAGACTACATCCGTACATTTTGCAGTGCATAATATAGCAGTTCCAACTTTTCTCTAGAATCTCATCTAGCATTGACGAGGTGAACATAACAACAGTTGAAGTGCTAAACAGATGATTTACTCGTACTCCGGATAGTAACTATTCATTAGATATATGAAAAAATAAGAGAAATACAAATACAAGAACACTTTTTTTTAGTTATATGATTCAAAGCTTTACTGTGGCAAAACAGTACCAACATCATCAGGAATAATAAAGAATATCAAACACACAAGTATTAGTTACATCTAACAAACAGTGTTGCCAAATCTAATACTATATTGTCAATTTTATTAATTTGCTGCCTTAACATTACATATATTGAATATAGAGTCAAATGTTGAGTTTATTTGTTTCTGTTCATTTATCAATTTGTTACTAATATCATATTTATATATTTCTAAAGATTCATAGATATTCATTCTTACGCCTTTCTTAATTTCTTTTATAAGTATCATATTAAGGGATTATTATTGATACAATGATTAGCAAAATTCGAATTATATATGTCTGATTTTTTATTATCATTGAAAAGCTCTTTATATCTCTCTTTAAGTTATTTCTTAGTTTGCCCAATATAAACTGTATGATAGTAATCGTATTATAATTGATATACATCGTTCTTTTCATGCACAAGAACACATATTTTATTACATCAAGTGTATATATGTTAAAATAACACTTTACATGGTTGAATGTGTTACATAAGTTTGTAAAAATATAATTTACCAAACTCTCAGGTAATTAAATAACTTGCATAAAGTCGTAAGTACGTCTCATCCAAACTTTCCTCAGTCATGCTATGAGTATGCGTCTTATTTCGTAAATGTTTCCTGTCGATGCAGGAAGGCGGTCATTAAAATCCCCCTTTGGCTGTTTCTCTGGCTTTAAATTGGAGCGAATCATTATGTACGTACAAAATGGAGACAATTCCGTTCCTCTGATGAGACGTGACTTTGGAAGCGTTCGCTATACCTTACAAGCTAATGTATTTTAATAATTCGGAACGGAACATTATACGACACTTTCTCACACTTTAATTTAGGCAATGTGTTTCAAAATGGCGTCCAATTAAGACATATGAGATCGTAAACCTAAGATCAGATGTGATGAGATGGGTAACACATTAACGAATAGGGTCTATACCTGGAAACGGCATGATTGTCTTGTATGATCTACTTAAATTCGATTATTATTACTTAAATTCTGTTTCGTTTATTAAGATCTCCTTGTGAATGTTTTTGAAGAAACCTGTAAATAGCTTTGTTAACGAACAGAGATTAGGATTTGGGAAGATGAAACGAGAAAAACTTCTCGAAGAACGTAAAACCAAGAAAAGCCTATTTAGCATTTTCGTTAACAGGACGAAAATTACAGGAAAATTTCGCTTTCGAATGAATTTTTTCTCTGATTTTAGATTTTCCATCCATTTAACTAAAGCGGTGGCTAGAGGTACATAATTAAATTTTTATATTAAAAAATTGACGAAGAAAAAACATTTACTACCGATAAAGAAGAGGAATACAAACTCGCTAAAACGAACTGTAAGAAAAGAATTTAACAAGAAACAAATATTGGTAGAAAATTTTATTATATGCAAAATATAAAATTTTGTAATCGTAAATGTATTGCATGCTATAGAGATGAAAAAATAGAGGAGAATTAAATTTGTTAATGAAGTTATTTTCCTCGGGCAAAAACTATGTAGGAAACTGGTTCATTTTAGCCAGAGTTTTATGAAAATAATTGTACCTAATATCACTAAAAACATCGACGTAAATTAGCGTGAAATGCATATGTATATTTCTTGTACACACGCAATATGTAAGGGATTTGTTCAAATGTTCGAGAGAGAGAGAGAGAGAGGAGGGAGGTTAAGCGTTTTAATTAAGTGAGACTTCATTAGCATATTGGATCTCTTGTCTGTTTAGATAGGAAACAACTACGAGTAGGGTACTGACAATTTAGAAATTGGAAAAGTTTCCAACTTGTAACAGGTGAAAATGCTTTGTAAACGTTGTGTTACGTTACAAGTATTTAAAGTTGTTTAATTAAACAACGGTTAAGTACAGTCTGGGTACAAATTAAATGCATAGTTTGCAAAATTGTTTCAATTTCTTTGTTATTTAAACTGAGATTACTGAACAACTGAGACAGAGAATATCACAATATGGTACTTTGTTAAGAAATAATCTGACGTTTGTCATTTCTTTTTATTTTGGTGATACACGAGAACACGAATATTCAGTCGTCACGTTATGACCATGGTGTTCCTAACGTGCATTACTTAAAGCGCATTTTCTGTAGAATAAATATGAGCAGTTAAATTTCTTTGGAATATTATGAACATACCAAAGTATACGCAGTGCAAGGATTACCGCGCCTGCAATTAATGAATTATACACCCACCCTCTCCATAAACCGTTCCTTTAGCCCTCTGCAGTTCTCAATAATTTACGTTTTGGACTTTCTGCCAAAATATTTCAATACCGGAACTTCGTGTTTGCAATCGAATCCAACTAAACACGGGTCCAGTTTGTTGGAGTCTATAAATAATGTTGATACACCACCCACACATTCCCCTTCTCAGTAGGGGTGAAATATCAGACTGTCAGGAACAATCGATTCCCGAGGGTGTGCATGATTTGTGAGGCTGTTTTTGTTTTTTTTTTACACACAGTATAACACAATCTGGATTTATAACAATAAAATATTAAATATTTTTACTGATCTGAATTTTCTGCCAATGTTTGGTTTATCTTTGACTACTAAATGCAATTGAATAGTCCACGTTCTCAAAGCAGATGCTAAATCACTATAATTTTGTATTTATTTTTAATTATTGCAATCGTTAAGAAGTAATAAACAACTGTCCGATTAGGAGACAATACTTAAATTATATTAGAAATAAAAATAGGAAGTATTAAAATAAATTACAATTTTATATGAAATTTTATATAAAGCATTGTTTTATATAAAGCTTTAATATATATATCACTTACACTATAATGTACTTAAACAAGAATTTTAATTTGTATTTATGCGTCGAATTTCGACAACTAATTACGGTGTCCTCATTTTCGAGCATCCACTGAGACTAAAGAGCTTCTTGTAGTTAGTTGCCAGGTGTGTGGGATTTCCATCGTCACGTGGTATACCAGTATTTTTCTATTTTCGGATTCACTGCACTGTGGGAACGTTTGAGTTCGTCTCGGGATTAAATTTGTCTATTAAGTAGAATAGTTTATAGTTTTATTATTTTATTTTTATTTGTTCGTTTATTATATTATTTTTGTGTTTATAAATTATCAACTGTTCCAAGATTGTCATTTTGATGCCGTTTTGTAAATTTTTTTTATTAGATGTATGTTTTCTAATGTGGGGAATGTATGGTTGGCCAAGTTTGAATTGTAAATGTTTGGCCTAATATATGCCTTGAGGTGGTCTTTATATCTGACTTTTAATTTCTTTTTAGTTTTTGGCCAATGTAAAATTTGTTACAATCTGGGTATTTGATTTTATATATTTCGTTATTTAGTGTGGAACATATTTTTTCCGATTGGTTTATTTTGTTGATTATGGTTTCTATATTTTTGTATGTTATGTTATTATTGTTATTTTTTTGTATTTCAGTTATTACTTTTATGATGCATCTTTTTGTTGTTTGTGGTTTATGTTTAGGTTTTTTAATCTAATTAATATTTTAAATTCTAATTTATCAATTGTTTTTATTGTATCCATTTTGTTGGGCTATTTGATATATTACACGTTTTCCGTTTTGTTTTTCTTCATATGCTAGTGGTAGTTTTTGCATTTTGTATAAGAGTGAGTTGTAAGCAGCCATTTTAGTTTGTGAGGGATGGTTAGAGTAGTTTGTTACTGTGTTTATGGTTTGTGTAGGATGTTACTCAATTTTTAGGAAACCATCTTCATCAAACTTTCTTGAGTTATAGAGCCAGAAGGCTTGGCCCATGCTCGATACTTTTCTTAAGCCCGCATTATTCTCCCAATATGTTCGGTCTAAACACATCAGACTATGTTTATTGGCCTCCACACGCCGAAATAAAGTTACAATTCACCAACCACCAAGGGGACTAATTGCGTCACGTAACGTCAAAGCCATCCCTAATGCAAGTCAACGTCTGACTAATGAAGCGGCTCTGGCAGCTACTAAGGCAGCTTTTGCGAAATCGGATTAGGGCGCTACGATCTGACAAGGCGAAAGTTTGTTTACAAAGCTTGATTTGTAAACGTTCAATCACTATAAATCTTCCCCAGTTGTAAGATTCTTCTCCTTGGGCTTTAAGCAACGCGCCGCACCAAAGATGACAAAAAGATGACATCGTAGGTTATTATTTATTAAATTAATATCAGCTCTCAAGTAGACCTCTCTCTGACGAAGCGTTTGTTACATTATTTATAATATGTCCGTCGTCCTCTCACTCTGATGATGTAGGCTGCCACACTGATGTAGGCTCTCATCGCTGAAGAATCCCTCCAATCAGTCAGATACTGATCGTATTAAACATCATGTCAGTTATGACTTGTTTTTATTTTCCCCTAGATCATCTATTTCTCTCTTTTCCCCTCCATGTGTTAGCAGATTAAACCATTTCATCAGCCAGGTGTCGGACGTCTTATTCATCATATCGGTTATTAACTTGGTGCCTTACATTTTTTTTACCCTCCGATCACGTGTCTGTTCCTCTAATCCTTCCTCCTGTCGTCTTACCCTATGTCAGTTGTATGCTTCACTGGTTAATCTTCCCTTTCCGTCGTCCATGTGCCGGTCGCTCTATTCTCCAATTGTTTACCTGTTCTTTTCCTTAGATAAGATATTTTTGCTCTACTCTACGTCGCTCATATACATGGTAACCTATTAGTGTCAAACACCTTACATATTTGCTTAGCGCTATATGTTTGTTCCCTTGTGTTTTTGTGATTCACTCTCCAAAATTCCCATAAACTTATTCCAATATTTAGCTAATCACACAATTCTTTCAGAATGCTTTACAATATTCTAAATAGACCTGTAATGAAATTAATTGGCAAAGGATAGATTTCACTACAATAGTATGCTGAGTAATTGCCGTAAGTTAGGCCTATATAAGAGGGAAATTTTCAGAGAGTTAGGTTTCTATTGGAGCACTTGAATTTGAAGGAAAAATTTTAAAATAATATCAATAAATTTTATTGGCTACGCGTTTCGTGCTGTATATAACTTCAAACATACTGACTAAAGCGGGTATATATAGGTAAAAGCAAACTCAAAACATATTTCCAGTAATATTTAACAACACCAGCTTCGTTGACTATTCATAAAGCTATTACAGAAACAAAACATTAATAATTTCTAAAGTGGTTTGATTGAAGCTGGAGCAAACAAAAACAATTCCACGGTTAAGTAGTTTACTGAGCTCCCATAAGCCGATTGCAACATAAATACTAAATCGTTTTTAGTTTATTTATTTCTACCTTACAGGTAACGGATATTTGAAAAGGAACATAAAACCGTTTTCCTCTTAGAGGAGGTAATATCAAAAGGTTTTCTGTGATGTCTGTCTGGTTAAGGAATTGGAAAATATATTTATTTGTTTATCGCTTTATACGCTAAACTTTGAAGCGGGTTTGAATTTGTACGGAAATGATGTTCCCAACATTGGAACCCCTTCCTTATGCCTGCATTAAAACGTTCCGCGTGGGTTGAAAACCGATGAAATAAAAATATTGGAGAAATGAATTTTACAAATCATTTGTGGCAAATAAAATACGTAAACTCACAATGTTTAGGGTTATCAGGAGAAATGAATTGCGATAACGTTTTTGAAAACTGTTAGATTAGATAATTATACGACTTTGTAAATATTACAAAATATGTTCCTGAAATGTTTAGAGAATTGACAAGGATACTAAGGTGGAGGATGAAAAGATCATTCCTAGAGGGAAACTCTTCAAGTGATCTTAATCGTTTATTTAGGCTGAAAATCAGACACAGTAAAGAGTATTACGACGTGGAAGTAGATAGATGAAGAATTCCGATACGTAGTTAGGAAGAAACCTGTATAAGTGAAATATATAACGACCAGCAAAGGAATAATAAAGAAAATAGTCTCCAGAGATACAAAATTGACTTCGGCAGATGTGTGCCTCGTCTTAATTCTTGTGAACCACTACGTTTTTCCGACGCTCAAAATACTCAGCTAACGTTTACAGTCTGACAAGCTAGTCAAGGAATAAACGAAATACAATTGTCAAGTCGCTACCCAGACCCTTGTTGCCGTAGTCTGATAGTAATAGCTTCAAACATATTACTATGGCAGAACGTTACTATGGCAAAATCTGATTGTTAATTACCTAGTGACCTCAACACATCGTTTCGCCAAACCTTCACTACGAACAATTCCAGAGGCAAAATAAACATCGGTAGATAGTAAAGGAGGAAATAATTCAACAAATGTTTTAAGAATGTCAGAATATTGTTAGTAAAAATATTAACGCCACAGCCAAGAAATATAGTACCGAAAATTATGATCAACACCGATTAATAAGGAAAATCAAAGTATGAGGGAAAGAGAAGACAAAAATTATAATAATTAGATTGTACAAAATTAAATATTCGCGCGCGCGCATACACACACACACACACACACAAACACACACACACACACACACACACACACACACACACACACACACACACACACACACACATATATATATATATATATATATATATATATATATATATATATAATACGTTTTCTTGTTTAATAATTTAAAACAACATAGGTTATTCAAATACAAGAATATTTATTAATTTATATCCAAAGCTTTTCGTTGGCAAACAGTACCAACATCATCAGGAATGAAAATTACAAGCCACGCCCGCACTCACACACACACACACACATACACACACACACACACACCTACATAAAAAAAAAAAAATATATATATATATATATATATACGCACACGACACACCCGCACACACACACACATACACAATTATCTCAACATTATTAATTAAATTTTGGTAAAACTAAAATATAAATTATTTTGTAAATTATTGCCTCTATACGCAATAACTTCATTAGTAAATCTGGTATTTTCAAAATCATTAGAATTATAATCAATAATAATTGTTGTATAATTATAATGATATTGTAATAACTTGAAGCAACTGCGATGTAATTTTTAATTGTAAATAAATAAAACCTTTTAACCACAAACATGTTCTGTTTATGTCCTCTATAATTAAAACATTTTTAGCACATAAATATAAAAGTTATTGTGGTTTATAGGTTTTATTTAATCATAATTAGAATGATATTATAATAACTTGAAGCAACTGCGATGTAATTTTTAATTGTAAATAAATAAAACCTTTTAACCACAAACATGTTCTGTTTATGTCCTCTATAATTAAAACATTTTTAGCACATAAATATAAAAGTTATTGTGGTTTATAGGTTTTATTTAATCATAATTATAATGATATTATAATAACTTGAAGCAACTGCGATGTAATTTTTAATTGTAAATAAATAAAACCTTTTAGCCACAAACATGTTCTGTTTATGTCCTCTATAATTAAAACATTTTTAGCACATAAATATAAAAGTTATTGTGGTTTATAGGTTTTATTTAATCATAATTAGAATGATATTATAATAACTTGAAGCAACTGCGATGTAATTTTTAATTGTAAATAAATAAAACCTTTTAACCACAAACATGTTCTGTTTATGTCCTCTATAATTAAAACATTTTTAGCACATAAATATAAAAGTTATTGTGGTTTATAGGTTTTATTTAATCATAACTATAATGATAATATAATCAATTTAACAAACAGAATTGTCTTTAAATAATTGGATAAAAAAGTATAGAGAAATCTCAGAAAAAACCCTATTAATTTGATGGTTTCTGCGAAACATTAGGTGGCCATGAAAATTAATAATAGCTCAAGTAGAATTAATGATAAACATAAAATCCTCGTTGACATACAGTACAATAATAAAATGAGCAACTAAATATTATTTTAATTACAATAGTTTATCCCTCTTATATTTGTATATAATTTGTGCAACATTTTTGTTAATTCATTGTTAAATAATCTATAACATCTCCAACTCAGGTTAGATGAAAGGCTCGTTAAGCTTAATTTGGTTAAGTGATATTTCAAAATAAAAGTTAAGCACGATGATATATCTAGCAGCAGGTTTTACTCGAAATAGGTGACAAATTGGGTTGGGCTTCAGAATAAAACTACAGTCATTTCTTTGCATTTATAGGTCACAAGTCAGTTTTTGGTAATTGCTGAATAGGTTGTTCGGCGGTTTTATTCGATACAGTGTGTATGTACGCGCGCGCTCGTCCGTGCACGTATGTATTTCGTTGAAAATATGTCATTTACCAGGATCCAATTAAAATGTTTAGAGTTAAATGATATTCAGCATATACATCTGGCATACATACAAGAAATAGATTGTTTAAATTATACATGTATTATTATTATATTATTAAAAATTATTAATTATCTATATGCGTATTTTAAAGGACAACAGAAATGCAGTCAAGTGTGTGATATACCTTACATCTCTGCAACGTATTGCCTAAACCCAAGGAGTAACATTTAAAAAGTAAACAAAAGTGGATTTTAAATATAAATACACTAATTAGAGTACAGTATTATTAAAACAATGTGTCATATTGTTTACCATTTTCTACACGATGCTAGTGGCAAGTGTCTGACGGTAAATCTCCTGCTCACTTGATATGAAGGTAGCGGAAGTAGCAAAGGGGGTCAAAACTGAACCATTTCCAATATTTCGCACTTTAAATTCTTTTGACGTTGATAAATTTGATAGATTTGTTTGATAAACAAGGAATATAAACGAATATTTTATAAAGTCAAATCCTACTTAGGTCAACAAAAACGTTTCTACTTTAGTTAGTTTTTATTAAACAACTACAAACAAGCTAACATAACTAATGCGTTAAATCAGCTGTTCTACCAAATAACCTATAACATAAAATCAGCTGTTTTATGGAATCATATGTTGTCATTTATTTTAAGCCAAATGAGAAAAAATCTATATTGCATACATTGCACCTTGTGTGAAACGTTCTACCATATAAAACTAAAATTAATTTTTTATTCAATTTAATTAATGAATTAATATTTGAAAAAATTGGATGAATAAGTGTCATCCATTACAAGTTTAAAAAAATGTATTTGAGATTGAATGGATGAATAAAACGTTTTTTTTTAAACAATTGACAATTTTTACAAGATATATATATATATATATATAAAGAGAGTCTAATTGAATGGGTTGAAAAAAGATTTCTGGCAGTAGAATATTAGCGACCGAGTCACTTGTGGTGGGAAGATTACAAGTTACTTAAGGTGGAATTTTATGAATGGGATCCAGTTATCACAAGACATGGCACTGGCCCTATAGTTTCATTTGGATATTTTCCTCAATACGATTGTTGGCAATATAATTTTGTTGGGCGGTCGTCATATTGGATTCACCAAAGCGTACGTAACGACACGTTAAAAAAAATGCAAAAAATTAAAATCTTTTGACTTTTTTAAAAATATGTCTTAAAAATAATTTGATTATTTATATAAAAACGAACATGGACCGAGAAAAATTTGCATTAAAAACTAAATATCACACATGTATTTTGTCTTGTAAATATTACGTTTAACAGTTACATAACTAAAAACTAAACAGAATTAAATATATAATTAAATAATACTTAACTAAGTGATTAGATAAGATCTTACTTGCTAACGAGTTTCGAAAACATCGTTCCTTCTACGAAGTCTCTCACGTCACCAAGTACGCCCTTACTTGTTCACTTAGTTAAGTATTATTTATTTATAGTTTAATCAGTGAATTAAAGATGGTTACATCAAGCAACTTTAGAATTTAATCATTGATTTATATAAGGTTTTCGAAACTTACTACACTGCAGAATCGGAAACAACTTTAAACATTGTTATTAAATGTAGCTAGGGAAACAGAATCACCTGGAACATACAATAAAACAATATATTTTAATTCAATATATTTGTGAAACGATCCTTAAAACTATTTAAATTGTAAATACTGTATTGTTTAATATTTTTATTAAATTTCGGTTAATAACTATTAATATTTTATATAGGCTAATGACAGGTCACAGACAATTAATTAATGCTTTCGTAACACGTACTGAGTGTTAAAAAAACATGAATTAATAGACATCTATCTGTCAATAGCCTATATATATATATATATATATATATATATATATATATATATATAATACTATATTGATTAAAAAAAGCTAAATACAAAAGAAATTATGAAGTTTCGTCAAGAGTAGTCACTGAGTGAAATTACATTAAAGGAGAAACCGTCTCCGCAGTAACAATAAAGACATACTTTTATAAGTCCAAGGCTGCATATAACATAAAACCTTAGTTTATCCTCATGTTATCGTCAATCCTTTCGCCAGAATCCTTGTGAGAACTTCCTAGAGTTAACACAATAGGAATCTAATTTTAGAAAAGTTTAATTACTTACTGAAGGGCGTAATTGGAATAACACCAGGAACATGAGTAGTTGCGACGAAAGGCCAAAAGTAAATCCGCACAGATAAATGTAGGACGAAATAATTTCAATACAAAAATGATTCTGCCTGATAAATGTCAAACGAAAGGATTTCAAGACCAAAAATTAATCTGCCCAGATAAATGTGAAACGAAAGGATTTCCATACAAAAATTAGTCCGCCCAGATAAATATCATACGAAAGGATTTCGAGTCAAAAATGATTCCAACCAGATAAATGTCCAACGAAAGGATTTCAAGACAAAAATGTATCTCTCAGATTAATGTTAAACGAAAGGATTTCAAGACCAAAAATGAGTCTGCCCAGATAAATGTCACACCAAAGGATTTCAAGACAAAAATTAATCCGCCCAGATAAATATCATACGAAAGGATTTCAAGTCAAAATTGATTCCGCCTAGATAAATGTCAAACCAAAGGATTTCAAGGCCAAAAATGAATCCACCCACATAAAAGTCAAACGAAAGAATTTCAAGTCAAAAATGATTCCGCCTAGATAAATGTCAAACCAAAGGATTTCAAGGCCAAAAATGAATCCACCTACATAAAAGTCAAACGAAAGAATTTCAAGTCAAAAATGATTCCGCCCTAATAAATGTCAACAGCTGTTTCATAATGGACAGAATGTGCGTAACTAAAGGATCAGTCTTTGAGTGTTCTAAGCACATAACGAATTCTCCAACTTAACCATACTGATAGTAGGAAAAACTACATCCATGGGTCTAGAGAAGATTTAGTAGATGAGAAATATATGAAGAGGTTTCAACGAAGACAGCTTGCTCCTCAGACAGAAAGAATAAAATGAACATCTTGCAGTCTGCAGAATATAAAAGATAAAATAACCAGTATTGAATGAATGTTTATGAGAACATTTCTCAGATAAGCATTTAATCAGTTAGATAATTGTTATAATTTTTCAAATGATTCTAACACACGTAAAATTAAGACATGGAACCCTCTTGTAGAGTATATAAACTCACTTCCTATCGAGATAATAAAGAAATGTCCACCCGAGATAGCCCTTGTAAGGGAATATATAGAGAAGAGAAGGTAGCACTAAAAAGAAAGGATGATTTGGCTCATGGTGTTGAGAAAACTCCCTTATTCAAGATTGCTTATAAGTTTTTCATAAAACCTACAGTTTTTGACAGTTAATAACACAACAGGCTATTTAACTACCAAAATCATTCATTTTACAAAATAATGGTCTGAGATAAAGGTTTTGCCTTCTGGGCCAAATTTGTAACTGTTAATTTTAATTAACATTAAAACTATACGTGTTTATGGCGAGTTGTTCTGGGTTTCTACAAGCAGACATGAACAATTAAAATCAGTTCTTAAGTTTCAGCTTGCAAAAAAAAACATATGACATTTATAAATTCAAAGCAACAACAAAAAAAGATTTTACAGACTCACAAACAACTCGTTTGGGGAAATTACGGAGTATTAAAGCGAAAACAAAATGTTCTTTAACTTTTAGATAAGAATTGGATACAGTTCGTGCATAAAGATACAAAAAAATAGAACTGTTTGTAACTTTGAATATTTCTGTGCAAAAAAGGTGTATAACAAAATAATTAATTTAAAAATACTACCTTTAAATTCTAAAACCAGTTCTCCCTTAGACCAATAAATCACGCTTCGAATGTTAAGCTAGTTCAATTCAGGTAATGCAGCCCAAACACAGCCAACGTAAAGGAGCTTTAATTAATGAAGTGTTGCCAACTTCAACAATTTCATTCCATTTCCGAAACAACTTTCGCCTTTGTAATACAACATGAAGTTTCTCTTAGGTGAAACGGGAGTGGAAATAAGGGGCTGCATTAATTTGATGAAATGTAGTTGTAACATGTTTCACGCCATCTTCTATACAGACTCTAAGAATTAAACAAGGGTATTTGGATAATAAATGGAAATGTTTAATTGAGTGAAAAAAGAACTTCTGTAAAATAGAGAGGGAATGGAAGTACTAATGTATTATTGAGAAAAATATTAAAATTAACTGCTTTATTGTTCAAAAATAAATTGCTGAATGAAGAACAGGCCACGAGAGAAATATTGGTGAGTACGGGAGCGGGTGGGGCAGAGGTAATATTATATATTTAATACAGATAAAAATAATATAGGCTGTCAATAGCAATAGCCTAAAAATAGACGTATGTGCAAAAAAAACAAAACAAAAAAATATCAATTAGGTTCCTGGGAACAACCAAAAATGTGGAAAACGTATCACTCCCATAATTTTGTATTGTTTTAACGCGGCCAGTGAATTTTACTAAATCACATAGCCTTGAAATACAGGAGCATCAACATGAAATAGTCGTATTCTATACGTGATTCATACGAAGGTATCTAATCGTCTCACCTAGAGAAAGTTTAATAAAATTTTGTGAGTCCAATTGTTACTTTATGTATGTATATATCACACTCGCATATTTAATACTTCTTATTTAAATATGTCAGTTGTATAATGCGATCAAAAAGTTTATCCGCACGATTCGTTACAGTTGCGACCTTAATTTATTGTTTACATTACTCCTCTATTTAGATTCGTCAGGCGAACAGAAACCACGTGTCGATGGGATCTATGTATCAGTAATTAGATTTGTAATGTGAGGGGATTTAAAATAAATATCTTGTAAAAACAAGATAAAATACTTTCATCGGTGCACGAGAAAGGTCCTGGCGTAAAGTCAGGCTCGGTTTTCAGTCCTGTGCATGCTCTGTCGCTGTATTCCTAACCTACAAACATTCTTCTAACTGTATGTTAGGTTTTTAGTAGTTATATTTTAGTAAGTAGATAGTTTTGGATTTTGGTAGTTTTTAATTTGCAAAACGTTTCAGTACAATTTATCATGAACATTATGAGTAGCGAACATTAAGGAAAGAATATTTCAAAACTGAACGGGAAGTGTCAAAAAACGATTTTAAGCCCGCGACCAGGAAGCTAAGATAAAATAAGTAATATAATAAGTACCCAAAATAATATAAGTATTTACAGATAGGTAAAAATACTAATTTTAATGAGAAGGAATGTACAAAATTATATATGAATCCGTTTCTGGATATTACTTTTCTGTAAATCTGACGCCTTGTGTTAGAAAATGTTATTGGAAATGACCGTAGAGTTTTCCCTGCCTTAGACCAGGGCTCACGGAGGGATATTTTAAAGTTGTCACGGAGGGACGTTTGAACACACTGTGGGATTGTATGCGCGCGTGTGTGGAGTTATCGTTAAAATTTGGCGAGGTGGTTTACCTGGGAAATACCTGTGTTACATATCTGTTAGGTTCAATTGGTAAATTTGAGCAACTGCAAAGTTTGAAAGTCGGAAAATATTTCTTAGAAGTAGAGGAATAATAAGTTTCTTTTGCATGAGACCATTCTTTTCAACTAAACTATTTCCAGCTGACAATTTGTTTGAAATGATATTTTGTGAAACGTCATTCCACCTCTCTAGCACATCATTTCTCCTTTTAGCCGTTCATTAAACACGATTCATCCCTAGTTAAAAGAAACATTTTCAATGCCTTCCCACTCCTTTCTCCTATTCAACGAATCGTCGCAGTCTCAGGTTGACAGAAAATATTTCTTACATTATCAATAGCATCTTTTTCACTTCTCAATAGCACCTAATTGTACCACTTAGAATCCTTTAGCTATTTAAATTATTGCAACTGATTTAATTTATCTCTAATTTGCAAAAAAAACTATTTGTTTTTCTTCCGGTTTTTTTACTTTGTACTATTTATATGTTATTCATTTAACTAGCCTATTCTTGATGCATGGATAGAAACCTCTCTTTTTACTTGGATTGAGAACAGGTGTACTCCAATGAGGTCACACTGCCCACGCGATACCTAAACGTTTTCCATGAGATAAAAATGTCCTTTTCTTGATTCTATATAATGCAGTTCTCCTTTCTTATCCTTTACAAAGGGTTGTAAGGCGTAAAAATTTTCTTAGCAGTCTAGCTTAGGGTGCGAAGAACAGCAAAAGTGGGTCGCGGTGGAAGTGTAGGTCATGCTCGTGATCGATGTAGACATCCATGTAAATCAAACACATTGTAACATACGGAGCTGAACACAACGGGTAGTTCGAGGAGATGCATCGCTATGCCTTCCTGGATGCTTATATAGATGCTTTTTGAAAATAAACTGATTTAAAAGGGTGTAGGTCATGCTCGTGGTCGATGTCGACATCCATGTAAATCAAACACATTATAACATACGGAGCTGAACACAACGGGTAGTTCGAGGAAATGCATCGCTATGCCTTCCTGGATGCTTATATCGATGCTTTTTGATAACAAACTGATTTGATTTAACACGGATGTTTGCCTCGTGGTCTAGAAGACAGCTTCGTTCTGATATATATATATATATATATATATATATATATATATATATATATATATATATATCGCAATATGTATTCTTGTGTATTAATAAAGAACTAAGTCAAAATACAAATACAAGAATTATAATTGAATTTACAATTCAAAGCTTTTCGATGGCTTTTGATGATGTTGGTACTGTTAGCCAACGAAAAGCTTTGAATTGTAAATTCAATTATAATTCTTGTATTTGTATTTTGACTTAGTTATATATATATATATATATATATATATATATATATATATATATATATAAAGTAGTTCATATAATAATAAGCACAAGAGCAGCCTCAGCTTGACTAAGCAGCGCGGTTGACTTCCTGACTCTGTGCTGATACTTCTCTACCGCACCCCACTCGTGCTGCTAGTACCCTAACAGAGAGTAGGTCTACGGCCTTTGATGCGTTATGCTATGAGCCCCCCATCTATAAAGAGATCAGTAACAAGGTTTCTCCCTACGTTATTCCAAGCGATATTAATCAATTAGGTTGACCGTTCTGAAACTCCCAAACAATTTTGGTTTTAGAGAGTATTTCTCTCATAATAACGTTGTATTGCTATCACACTTTATGAGTTTATTCCGTTCCCCTTTTATATTTCGAGCATCCAGTTAAAGTCCAATGAAAATGCTTATTTAGAACGAATCACAATATGTTGAGTTTAGATTCAAACTCGGAATATAATTTGATAATGAGGATATTCCACACTGTAATCGCCTTAGGGTGTTAATAAATAGGCTTTGACATGCGCTCTCGTGTGGGAGTAGTAATATTCTAAAAACTCCCCTTTGATGTTGCATGGCTATAATCTTACAGATATTTGCGAATGAAAATTTTTCGGGTTTCGACTAACGAGGGCAAAGTAGCTACTGTAAGCATCTCATTGCAAAATTGATACAGCTTATTAAAAGGCTTAAGAAATATATGAAAGCAAACATATGATTACCCTGACATGGTGGAAAGAAAAGCCATGACTTTACTTCACTAAACTCCAAGTATAATTTAAGCCTGAGGTCTATCTTAACGCCTTCTGTTTCTTTACCCTTTTTATTGTTTACATTTGTGAAAACAAATTTTGTTTTTTTAATAATGTATTTCAAACACAATAAAGAGTAGAATGTAATTGGTGGATGAAGTACACAATTTTAAATAAGTCCTGCTAACTATCTATTACACTAACTATATAATTAAACTATCCAACTAAGTAAATAATGCAATCACCTAAGTAACGGTTTCACTAATTAAACTAACCAATTAATTAAATTATCTTAGTAGTAAGATAATTTTTTAATAGTAGGTAATATTTTACTAAGCAAAATAATCCATCGTTAATTAAACAATCTAATTAATTATGTAAGTTACTACCTCACTAAATAAACTATATTTCTAAATAATCGACTATTTAAAACAACCTATATGGACCAACTAACTCACCAATTTCATTAACCTCCGTATACCAACATTTTCACTAACAAACTACCTAAATATCTAACAAAAAAATTAATCTTTTGAACTTAACTAGTTTAACTATCTAATTATTTAATTGAAATACCTAGCTACCATATTAATTAAACCTTCTAATTAATTAAATTAGGCCTACCAAACTCACTAAATAGAAATAAATAAATACATTTTTTTAACCAAGTAAGTAAGCTATCTAAGTAACTAACTATATTATCTAACTCGAGAGAAGGAACGAACTGTTCCAGGACGCCGAGTACAATTTGTACTTTAGACAGACATTTGAAGAAATTACCTTATATTATACTAAGAACTTATAGTTTTACTCTGTATAGTTTCATGTGTTGTAGATAGATTTACTTTAATTGTGTAAAAAAACTATAGGTCTAAAATGAAAAAAATGTACCTATTATTTTCGTATCTGGCTATCAACGCGTCAAGCACATAAAAACAGTATCAAATCTAAATATTACGTGCAAGTGTACTACGTTCCTTTTTTCGAAATTTCTGTTAGACAAGTTAAGTCAGTTTAAGATCAACTATCATAATTTTGTTATTCCATTCTAACCCTTAGGTTTTCCTGAATTTTGTAGTCCATTACGTTCGGTGAATCTTATTAATCACTTAAACAATTGTTTATGACTATCCGAACTTTAAATTTAGTAAATTTGTTAAAACTTACTGAGACAGAACGTTTTCGATCGCTAAGTGCCGATATTCATCGATGAAGATCGGCACATAGCGATCGAAAACGTTCTGTCTCAGTAAGTTTTAACAAAATTACTAAATTCAAAGTTCGGATAGCCTTAAGTTTTAATACATATTTTTATACATCTTATGTCCCACAAACAACATTACTACACACATGCATTAAAAATGTCACAAAAAACGAGAGAGTTAGTCAGCCAGTCTAAATATATAAAATAAAAGTGGCCTCCCAGAATAAAATATTTTATACCGTCCCTCGCAAAAAACGCCCTGCTTTGCTGATGTCCTTCATACATCCAGCCCTTACCAACAGCCCTGTTCCCATATTCATACCCGCAGCCATTGTCGGTGACAGGCGCTGCGTAACCTCGGAGGGCACCAAACCCCCTCCTTCTCTGACTGACTGAGACCTATTACGTGTACTTAAGATACGTGATGGGATTATCTTGATCTTAATCATTATTGGGGGGTGCTTTAGGAAAACTGAAAATACATTACAATCAAATTTAAAAGGACTACTAGCTATTAGATGTGTCGGTTAAGGATTATTTTTCCAAGGATTTATGTGTGCATTGGGGATACAGAATTTTGAATAGGAATATATTAACTGACAGCTGAAAATGTTTATGTTTTCATTATCAACATTTAATTCAAGCAGAAAATAAATTTAGGTATGTTTGCTTTTGTATTGAACGTGTTTAGTTAAAATTTGACGTTTGGGCTGCGGGTTAAAGGCGTTTGCTCTTTAGAGTAAGCGAAAAGAAGAATCAAACAAGGGAGTTTATTGCAATACTCATATTGACAGTAAGGAGTTTCGTACTTTTAACTGTATAAATGTAATGGTTGCTGTAGAAATGTAGGGGAGAGTGTTTTCTAATCAAAAACGTTTTTCCCGACTAACACGTAAGTAATCACTTTAACGTTCAATTAAGATTCACCGAACGTAATGGACTTAAACATTCTCGAGTTTACACGTAAGAGTAACACACGATGAACCATTTTAGACAATAGATAAAAGGAGTTAGGTAATCTCTTGATAATCTCTGAAGTATGTTAGCAGAAGAAACGAATAAAAAAAATGTGTGTGTGTTTGTGTGTGTGTGTGTGTGTGTGTGTGTGTGTGTGTGTTTGTGTGTGTGTGTGTGTGTGTGTGTGTTTGGAAGTCACATATTATTTTATAAACAAATTCAACAGATATACTACAATATTGTTACGACACTTCTACACACTACCCTGACTCTACACGATTTTTCGATATTTATAAAAATTTAATTAACTTTTTACCTCTACTAATCCAAATTTACTAATTAAATTCAACCCCTTTAATCCACCCTTGTGTCCGCTATTTAAACCCATCATCCCCTATTCAATCATCCATTATAACCGTATCGCGGAATTGGTGCGCGGTGATTGTTGACTTAACCGGCAGTTAAGTTTTAGATGGTTGTGAATTTTTTTTTAATCAGAGCTCAGCTCTAATCCGCAACGCAAACATAGGGACGGATTTGTCGGGGTTAAGTCATGCATTACATGCCCTGTTGTTGAGGTGGTTTAGCGACGCTGAGGGAATTTATGAACAATCGAAACCTCGAAGCACGATGTTTGTATTTGCTTTAGGGCAATGTTTTTATAATGTTGTCATGCAGTGCGTTCAACATGAAGAGGATTTATCGTGAGAAACGTTCCCTAGTTGATGACTGTGGGGCGGACAAACAGTTCCTGCATAACGTCGCTATCAGCATTTAGAGTGAGCAAGAAGGATCGGTTAGGCGTTTTACTTCTAACTCTTGTCACTTTTGAGCAATATACCAAAATGGTTTTAGCCATGTTCAACCACAGGAAACACAATAGTAAAGCAAAGAAAATAACACAGCTAAAATAACACGCAATACAGATTGGTTGAGAAACGATGAAATAAATTTTCTAGCTATGTATATGGTGAAAAAGTAGAAACACTCAGGTATCTCTTAGCAGGCTGTTGTTCCAGAGAACTAACCTGCATTAAAAATGTAGGTATCGGTATAAAGCCGGGGACACGCTTGTCATGCAGCCTCCCGATCCGACTCCAATCATACTGCCGGACGACTGCATGACAGGGGAATTGACAATGATTTGTCATGGCGTAGGTCACACCTTACGTAACCCGTCCTACCTTCCGTCCGTCTCCATTGTCGTTGTCCGATCATGTTCTGTCAGTGCCCTTATTCGTATCCTAGTTACGGGACGCTTGTCGGAGAAACAAATGTCAGATAATCTCGGTTATACATAGTCTAAGACGAGACGTAAGCATTATCTATGCCTACGTTTACATTACCGATCAGTATCGCTTTGTGAAACACATTACAACAAGAATAAAATAACATTCCGACTTAACTCGGGTTAGTCATTTAAACAACAAACGCACTTTCCGAGTTAACTCGGATTAGTAGCTAAGTGGTTATTTATTATTATTTTTTTTAAGAAACGCTATCACGTAGCTCCCTTATTTTAATTAATAGTTACATATAACATCATATACAACTAACTGCTATAAATCAATTAACATTTAGCTTATTAACCACTACCTATTCTTGCAATTCTCCAACTGACATACATTTATTCAATAAACATTTACTGTACTTTGGGTACATTAGACAATTGTTCCTTTACGCCTTAATTTCGTTATGTCCACACAATGTTCACTGAACATTTTCAGTAACTTTCACTTTAATCCAAGCCTATATTTTATATATTGGTAAGTTTTTGTTTAAAAACATTCGACCAACTAACGATAGACATGATAACCCTAATTGTTTATTTTATATGTTATATACTGGTAAGTTTTATTTTTAAGAATAGCTAAATCACAGCTAAAATGTTTCAATGTTAGCGTACAGTACTTTCCGAGACTGTCGATGACGAGATGTACTACTGTAAAATCGGAAAAGAGCAGGAACAATGTGCTCAATCCTTTCCTATCCCGCACCGATCAGATTTTTGTTGAGCAGAATCGACTGGAGTCGGTCCGGAAGGCTGCATGACAAGTGTGTCTCCGGCTTAAACAGTGCACTGACGGGAACCACCTTGTATGTCTAAAAACTAAAACTAACTCGCTGTATTCCCGATTTTGTTTTACTATGACTATCCTCCAATGTTTACCTAAAGTTGAAGTCATCTGCCAAGCGACGTCTTCTTACCAGAACTTTTCAGACGCCATCAAGTTTGTTTCACTTTTTTAAATGAGTTTTTAAAACTTATTCTTCCTTTATCTAACCTTTGCACATATCTTAAAGACACTCTAATATTCTTCAAAATCCTGGCCTGCGGAAGATATCACGTTCATCCCGGCTGAGAGCAGCTCTACTAAAAGTAAGCGAAGGTATAATTTTGTAACACTATTTATATAATGATGATAGATGTTGACTATTGTAGTTATATGTTATATAATTAATCGTTAACCTGCAAAGTTATGTGCATTCTAATTGGATTAATAAGTGGCATTTTTCAAGAAAGACACTTTTTAGAAAAAATATAAATAAAAAATTTATTATCCATTAGTTTGAAATATAAAAAAACTAAACAATAAAAAACTATATACTAATGACACTCGTTTTAAAATATTAAATCTCTTTGATTATGAAGTTAACCAATTTGAACAATTGTATAGTTATTGAATATGTGGTATAGATATGAGATATCTACATGTAACGTTGTTTCATTAATTAAAGGTATTATACATATTATAAATCTAAATATTGCTATTTGAAAATATAATTTATAACACCACGTGGCCTAATAATTTTTTTATAATAGTCGGATAGTAACACAAAATTTAGTAATTTCATTATTTGACCGGGATAAACTTTATATGAATTGATCGTGTCAGTTTGTTCCATCCGCCATGTTTCTGTTTGGATTGGGCTGGATGTAGCATCGTGAGATGTAATTAATTAGATAATTTAAAGAGAAATATGAAAATAATACTTTAAAAACTCATTTAAAATGATTTACATAAAAAATGTTAACTAAAGAGTGCTTCTGTTTTAAAAGAAACTTCTATGGATCATATTTCCAAAATCCCTTCTCCCTTGAATTTAATGGATTTTGATAATAAACTTTTCACTCGAAAAGCTCATGGTAAAGTGGGGCGATAATTATAGTTACACAGCTATTAACCTTCTGCGCATCCCTCTGCGCATCTCAGCTAGGACATGTTTGTTGGCTTGCACAAATCTGATATCTTTACCATTTTTTTACATATTATTTATAAAAAAATTCACAATTTTTTTAACATTTCTAATTAATTGTACCGATTGGTTTTTGAAAGCCTTTAAATAATATTAATATTATTTTATTGATTAAAATAATGTTACAATTTACTCAATCTGCTAATTCAACCTAGCCAACTATGTCATTTTTCTTACTAGAAGGGTTGACGCATTGACACCTTCGTATGACATCGACAGAGTAGATCTACTTTAGGTACCTGATCTTGCACGCTTTATGACTCCATACCCCCTCCCCATTATCTACTCCGTAAGTAGATATGTTTTATATCTCTACCTAAACACAATTTATATACCTTATAATATAACATCCTTTATAGGAGATCAAGTTTATATTACTGATCGCCTTAAACCACGAAAAGAATATCCTTTATATCGACATTTTCAATGCCTCCTGAATTTAATAAGACCAAAAGAACTCATTTCACCAATGATCTTATCAGCAAATCTTTATAAGCAAAATATTTCTTCCTATGAAACAATTGATAGCACATAAAATTTAGGTGCAAAATATTCAACCATCTTAATGAAAAAGAAATAATTTCGAATTAATAATAATAACTTAACATCAAGGTAAATAGAAACAATCATCATGCTGGTTGTTTTCTAATTATATAATATCTTCATGAACGATCACTTATTTGCTTCTGAATAATCGCTTTAAAACAAGTTGAAATCGAATACAGAATTTACTAAATCCTTTCCTTATAAATAAATTCAACCCCGAGCTAGAGACAAACATCCCCTGAGTACTTTAAATCCAGAAAGCAATGAAGATAATTCCACCCCTTGCACAATTAATATACTTGTTACAGAACCATTAGAGGGTCTTAAGCGTCGATAATCCGGGTAGAGCAGAGCAAGCACTTATCATAATTCCTGCTATTGTGCAAATAAATGTTTGCACCCTTCTGAACCGGTTCCAGCCCTAAAGACGGATAAATATTGAATGTTCCCGAACCGCTAAAGCTTGCTGCGCCCTCTTAGTGAGATTAAGGTACTGTTGGATTCAATTTTCCAAATTCGTTGTACGACAGAAACTGCTTACCCATGTGCTCAAGGACTCCATTTGATCAGAGTAAGAATAAAACACTAGGTATAAATAATTTTGTTGAAATTTTAAAACTTTTTAAATTTTCAAAATTTTTTTGATTGGGATGTAACTATAATGGGAAGGTTTACTCTTTCATTTGCAAGGAAAATCACTTTGATCAGTTAAATACTTTCAAAGTTATCGTAGAAAAACAGAAACAAAATATGCGGATCGAATACAGAACTTCCTTTTTTATAAGTCATTTGGGATTGTTTATTTTGCTCAATAATTATCTTCATAATTCATTCATAATTCTCATAAAAAAAGCATTAAAAAGTTTTCCAACAATTTTTTTTAAATTTAAAATATCGTGTTGTTGTCTCCAAATCAGAGGGATTGGAATGTAACTCTAAATGGACCAGCGGCAAGGTTTCCTCTTTCATTTACAAAAAATCACTTTGATCGACTAAATATATTTCCACAGGTATCGTGGAACAAACAGAAAAAAACATACGGATTGAATTAGAACCTCCTCCTTTTTTGAAGTCGGTTAATAATATTTAATACGGACACGATAAATAAGTTTTGTGACAGTTAAACATTTCCAAAAATAAAGCTAATTGTACAAATTCGAACCCACTTACTAGACTCTAAAGAGGCAAAGTATTGTTAAGTCGTTAAATAAGATAAATAATTGTAGTAAGCAGAATTATAGACGAATTTTGCTAGAAATTGGCCAAAAGAAACATTGCAAAACAAAATTCAAATAATGACAAATGACAGTTCATTTTTAGTTGATTTAGGCTCTGTATAAAGTCATTCCTACTACTCAAAAATATTTAAACACCAATTGACTGTTACGATGAGTGTAAAATAAAAATACCTAGGTTTTAAAAAGGAAAATATTTATTTAATGGAGGAAAAAACAACGAATGGAAATATACCGGAACTACGTAACAGCAAAACTCACCCCTCTACTTCCTTCCTGTTTTTGTAAACACAAAAAATATTTCCGACCTCCATGCACAACATATCCTTAAAATCATTAATAAAAACTAAAACATAATATTCTTTTATAGTTCTTGGATTATAAAGTATCCCATTGAAGAACTATTTTTGTTGGTGTACGACATTTTTACGTTAACATAATCACACTATAAAACACCTCGTTTTCGCAGAGTTTCTGAGACGAGAATAGATTCTAAAATGAAACGAGATGTTACGCGTGACGACACCTCATTCATTAATGTACCTAAGGGTGTAACCTATTGACAGTTTTTAATTAAGGAATTGTTTGAATAATATCTTGTATTGGAGTCTTGTTTTTTATATAAGTTATTACTTAATTATAAATAATATTCTAATGGCTAAACGATGCACTTCGTTACTTATTTGCTTAGTAACTTCAACTCCCGTCATTATGGTCCCTCACATTATGATTACATGAGCACTAATATCTATCGTAGCTATGTCTCTATACCACGGGTGCGCAACCTTCCTATAAGTGGTTGTGTATTTACCTTTACAAAGTACGTGGCGAACCGAAAGATACCTTTCCATATAGGCACTTGCCAAACCCTACAGCTAAAGCTAATTC
>JBAIZL010000005.1:263465822-263473322 GCA_036971475.1 Prosapia bicincta
GATAAAAATTATTCTAGCGACATTTCTTCACTTCCGGTATTAATTGGTATACACACTAAACTTAATTTGTTGTAAAGAATGCTATCTAAACTTACTTGTAGTTATTTGTGATCCAGGTAAAGAATACTGCAGTAAAATAGCCAAACGTCATAAAAAAACCATAGATTATGAAATGGCGCGTTGTTTAATGGTTTATTAATGCACATTTTAACCATTATGACTGTTTTTCACACTTATAATAACGTTTTACTTGTTTAGAATTTATTTTGAGTAAAATGTGTAAATAATAAATAGACTAAATATGAATATATCAGGGTCACCTAAAATTTTTCAATTTACGTGCTAGAAATTACATGGTGCTGCTATCGTGAGGTTAGCATTTACAGAAGAAGAAGTAATATTTTAAAAAAATAATTAAAGACAATTCCTACTAAAATCTACAAAGACAAATTTTGTTTTAATTTTTTTATTTTATAATTACAATTATTATAAATATGAATAAACATATAGAAATTTGTTGCTGTTCATGACGAGCTGGTTGTTAATTACTTATTACACTTTGATATTAATTGCAGCCCGACTTTTTGTTAAATAAAGGTTGTTAAATTGTCAACTTACACTTGGAGGAAACGTTTTCGTCTTACCAACGTTGTGGTTAACAAAACGTCTGGTGACAAGAAATATCACAGTATAATAAGTATATACATATTTCAGAATAACAATGTTAAACAATTTTCCCAGCAGTTTACCATTTTCCTTTCTGTGTTTGATGTTGGAATATTATTTTTATTTGTTACTATATATACGCTTCCTTTTTTTTCGTCGCTTACATTGTGTTATAGTTTATTTTTAATTATGTAACAATAATGTTACAGCAACAAAATAAATTTAACATATGTTTTAGGCCTATAGCTTACATTATTGTAATTTTCATTCCTGATGATGTTGGTACTGTTTGCCAAAGAAAAGCTTTAGATATAAATTAATAAATATTCTTGTATTTGAATAACCTGTGTTGTTTTAAATTATTAAACAAGAAAACGTATTATATATATATATATATATATATATATATATATATATATATATATATATATATATATATATATATATATAAGGAGAGTGTAAGCCAATAGAAGGGATTTCATGAAAAGGTGCCACAGAAAGGAATGTCTATAATTATTCACGTCGGCATTACGTGAACTCTATTTTGCGACGTTTGTATGCTAAGACAAAACGTCCAAGTGTTGTAGTCAGCATCTGAGTATAAAAGTAGATTGGATGGTACTCAGACTGATCAATGAGTCACAAAATATGTATGCTTATAAACCTTTTGAAGGAAACTTAAAAGAACGCCCATGTAAAGACATTTTCTATACATTTTCATACTATTAGTAATATCCAGAACGTAACTTGAATCTTAGAACACTATAAATTTAAAAATATATAACTTAACATTATAAGCTTACGTGAATACTGTAATAGCATTATACTGTTAACTCCTATTAATCTATTCCCAGTAAAAACATCCTTATTAAATTAACAGCTTTGGCAGCTGGAATAGCGAACAAAGACAAAAGTGGGCCCGCAAAATCAATTAGATTGTTGATGTTGGCAACACTTCATTAATTTAGGCGCCCTTTACATTTCCGAGGAACGGTTTTGCTTGCTTTGATATCAACTTACATCGAATGGAAGAAATTGTCTAAGCAAACGTCGATTAGTTTGAGCATAATTTATCAAACCTCTAGCTTCTACAAATGCTTACAATATATTTCATTTAAATATTATACCTATCGTTCAATATATTATTAATGTGATAATAGATATATCTACTTTATGCCCTATAGAAGCGATAACCATAGGGCAAACGGTTAAAGTATAACAAACACCCTTGTTGAGGGCAGATATATAACCATTGAGCCCCAACCTCGAAATTTTCCTGGTACGGCTATATTAGGATAGACATAAATTATTCTTGTTTTAAGAGGAAAGATAATAATGGAAAGTTGGAATTAGGAACGCCACAGGATTGGATATAATATCACCTATACTGGGAACAGAAAGCAAATTATTCAACCCTAGTGGCGCAGGAATTCCCCGGAATGAGTCGTCGAGCTTAAGGACAATAATCCTCGCTTGAAGTCGAATAGCTATTTGTGATCCCCCTTCATTGATGAGCCACCATCCAAACGAAGTGGGGTGTTTACAAGTACGAAAGCCACCGGAATGAAGTGGGAAACGGAGTCAGATATATGCGACTAAAAGTTTAAAATCCTCAAATAGTAAGTGAAGCTCAAGTAGTGAAGTAATAACATTGTAATTTTTAACTTTTTAAATAATTTTTGTTTTGTGTAAAATTATTTTTAAAAACAAATCTCAACAGAATGGTCGCTTATCAGAAGTAAACTGTTATCTAAAATGGATACAGTTATAATTTCTACCCTTTTTCGCTAGAGAACTATAGGATATATTATAGACCTATGAACATGGTAAAATGATGAGCACTTTAATAATAATGGAATCACACTCTTGGTAGGGTCGACAATTAAAGCAACTTGAAAACAAATGGTGTTGAAAAATGAAAAGCTAATATAAATGCCCATATAAAATTCCAAATGTCCATTAAATAAGTGAAAAATACGATTTGTACTTAAACTGGACTCTTTAAAACTCGATAGGCTACGTACTTGTTTTAAGTTATCGTTTTAGTCTTATATTAATTTATACGTGCATATTAGCAATTACATATGTTCAACACAGTTGATTTGAGATGGCTAGCTTTATCATACTTATCCATTTGTATACATTTTTTACCGTCTTCTAAAAAAATTACTACTCGCAAATAAACGCATTCAGATGAAAAGTGGCGTGTAAAAGGACATCCGTTACATCCAATACGATACGTCCCACTTCACGTAAGTTATGGTCACGTGACGTCATTCCTTCAAGAACTGTCTGCGTGTCACCTGAATTATATGATGCATTTTGTTACAACACCAGTCCAATTTATCTTAACGTGGGGGGACTCTTTCTTTAGAAGATTCTCCGTTACATGTTTTGTTTACTATTCTTACAACACGTTAACACTGTGATAACATCGTGTGTTGCAAAATAATATCGTGTTGCTGAAAATAAACAAGACCATTCTAGGTCATAAATGTTTCGGGGGCCTTTACAAAATTAATCTTATTGCTTCATAGATTCAACAAATAACGTTTATTCGGAATGCAAAAACAGTATTTTAATTTTGTAATTCATGTGAAATCGTTCAAAATATTGATGTTTTCAACGCAGAAAATTACGACTTACTTAAATTACGACTCGTCATACAATGTTGACTTAAATTACGCCAACTTTAAAATACAATATAAGGTTTTTGTGGTTTAATTGGTTATTTTATTTATAACTAGCAGAGTACCCGTCCTTCGTACGAGGTTGACGAATACTTGTATTGATTTAATTTGTATTTGTATTTGGGTTGAATTTAATTTACTAAAATTAAATCGCAATAAATATATCAAACTATAGTTTATAAACCTATCGTTAAGGGAGTTTCCAAGGTCAGTGGGGCGGTGATCTGATAAAATTTCTAATTATAAATAGGCCTATGTGTTAACCAGGAACCCGAAGAATGTCCATTTAAAATGTCACGTATTTATTTCCCGTTCCCACGTGTTCCATTTTAGTGGAAACAATTACAACGGGCGAAGCCGAAAGTCGTCAGGGATACAAAAGAAATTATGAAAACTCTAAACCAGGAAAATAAATACAATTTTTTATCAAATTAAAGTTGGGTAAAAAACTAAATCCGGAGTAATAAGAAGTACTACGTCCGCGTATCAATGGCGCACCGTACTGTGTATACATATATTTAAATATACCTATAAAGTTTCCAGTTGCGATAGATTTGGTTGTAATTTTGTAAATTATTATATACCTTTATTAAAATATACATGTAAAGTGTCCAGTCAGGATAGATTTGGTTGTAATTTAATACAACATTACCTAATTAAACGTCTACTTCCTCGAAGTAATATTTCGTCACGTGATCTCTATTCTAGCCTTATATGTGGACATATGGTTAAACGCATAAAATTACAACCAAATCTATCCTGACTGGATACTTCATAAATATATGAAATTAACTTTAAATGACAATAACAAACAATAATTATCAATATAGCTTCAGAACATGTTTTTGATTCATTTGATATGTTTCATGTATTGGGTGTGGGTAATGTAGCCTACATTTTTACCAGCAGTAGTAGACTAGCACCATGTTTGGGGGGAACTACAGTATTCCAAAACTGTAAATTTTGGAAACGTGCGCGACAGTTTTCATAATTTTTTTCGTGTCTCTGATGACTTTCTGCGTCGCCCAAGTACATTTTTTGTTTTGCTAAAATCGAACACGTAGTAACAGGAAATAAATACCAAATTTCAGCTCAATGAGTCCAGTAGTTTTTACGTGTTTGAGTAATACACACACAGACAGACACCATTAGATTTTTATATAATAGTATAGATTAGTTCCCATTAAATATATCAAACTATAAACTTACTGATTGTTGTCTTGAAAACCAAGGGAGGGAAAACTCTGCTTGTAACATAACATTTGTAAAGTAAACTAACCTAGAAAGATGAATTACAATCAATTACTGTCAGCTGTTTAGGTCACGTGAGGTAATAAATGCAGTATGGAAAATTGAGTGTTATGGGGGTCTTCAAGGCCCGTCGGGCAGAGCCCTGACAGTATTTAAAAATAAAAATAGGCCTATGTGTTATCCAGGGACCTTAAGAATGTCCCTGTAAAATGTCAGCGTAATGGGTAGAGTATATTTTACGTGATTGAGGAACACACACACACACAGACACTTTTAGATTTTAATACATTAGTATGGATTTAAAATCACATCACAGTTACTTCAAATTATTATAAGTTTCTAAATGTATTTCTGAATTCTACTGAACGAATGTATGGTTCATTCCTATATATTTTCCTTGTGAACAAACTATAAGTGGAACGGTTTTTCACTGTTTTTATTTAATTTTAATTTTAAAACCCTTTTTGTAAAATGTAAGATTTCAAAACAATTGAAATAGCCTACTTTCATACTACGCAATGGTCGTCTTAATCGATAGTATATTAGGATAAATCGCGAACAATAGTTAATTATAAACAGATGTAGTGTGATGTAGTACAGAATTGTGTGGGGCAAGCCAAGTGAGTAAGCCAACTGCACAAAATAAATTACCCCTACACAAACATGCAGTATTGCGTGCCTAATAACTCTTCTAGTATGTTATTTATTTACCGTCCGCAAGGCTGCGCTAGTAGTAAAATTTATTTTTATTTAATTTCACAGGGGAACGAAAATAAAATAATAGCTACGACAAATAGCTTCTTTCACATTTCAAGCTTACATGTGTCGGAATATGCTAAAAAATACATAATAATCTTTTACAAACCAGAATGAAAATGCGTTACGTCGCCGTGAATATATAATTTAAAAATAAAGCAATAGACATTTATAATAGGAAAATATAAATATTATATCCTTTTATTATCAACCCATATAGTCTGGTAGATATTGTCCGGCCATTTACATAATACAAAATATCTACTGTAATACAGCAAGAGTTGATACTTGACAACCTTTTAGATTCCTCCAGGCCTGCTAGTTTAATAAATACCTATCAACTTTGTCTACCCTGTCAATTTCTGTAATAGTGACAAGTCTTGACCGACTATTTTCAGGTGATGGTCTAAGCTTTTACAACCCAAATTAAACTCTTTGCCCACTATCCAACCTTTAAATATCAAGAAACGTTCAATTTATAATTTTAATTATAAAATAAAGTATCACTGCGCTAATAGTATTCCCCTAACAATGTGAGTACTAACCTTACTTCATGGCCTTGAACTGTAGTTCATTTCTGTTCGTGTTTAAATCACCCTAGTATAATATAAGTATCTAAGTAAATACAGGTATCTAGAAAACTCGAGGTATTCTAGAGAAGGGATGGCCAACTAGCGGCCCCCGTGCCGCTTGCGGTCAGCCACCTAGTTTTGTGCCGCCCCAGACGAATTTTAAAAAGATTAGATTATTGATTTATGAATAAAAATAAAACATAAAAATACAGGTTGGTATAGGTTGAGCACGGCACTCACACCCTGTAAGAGTTCTGTGACTTGCAAAGTGACCCACTTTTTAGACAAGGTGGGAAACTGGTAGGCTACTGCATTTCTGAATAAAGTGCCTGAGGAAAAATATCTGAAACTACATGACTTCGGTGGGAAAATAGTTTCAATGTTTGGAAGCACATGCCTTTGTGAGTGCACCTTTTCAACAATGAAATCTATAAAATCAACTCACAGACAATGTAATATTTGGTAATCCGACCCTTCTGGTATCGCTTCATTAACGGGCTGTTACTGTCTGGCCACAGATACCGGGAACATATTTATTGCATCCACCAAATCAGAAATAATTTACTCGGTGTCATGTATCGTTTAAAATCTCTTTAGTTAGGTATGATATTTTTTTACATACTGCAATATTATTAATTTAATTTCTAATAGTTTCCTAATCTTGAACTCCTTTTAAATGCGTTAATAAAAACAATATGCACTAAAAACATCAATAGTTTCATATCGTAACAGTATGTTATTCAATAAAATAATATCTAGTAATATTAGTTAGTATTCGTCAGGAATACACTGCAGTTGAATATTAGGGCCTAATAATAAAAACTCAAAAACCTATTAACCACACACTTTTTTATTTTACCCTTATCTACATATCAGTTACCAAGTAACCATCCTCAGAGAGATAACATACAAAGACTAAATAAATTTACAAAAATACCTAATTTATAGCGTCTATGCTCGCGTGACCTTGAAGGGCGAGCATAGATGGGGGAAAGGGTAGAGGAAGCAAAAGACCGTTCCATATACAATACAATATAAGGTAATAGTAATTATACTACAATAATGTAGATTTGACAAGGCCTAAGGACCGCTATAAATTTTATTTAATTTGATTGGTCATATTAACCAGATCATTTACATTAATTTTTTAACAAATTTACTTATATCAGTTTTCTAAACTACCGCAACGCCTGCGATTTCTTAGGGATGGAATTTGATGCAACACGTACTACAAAAACCAATGTATTTGAAAAAGGCTAGCTTTTTGTTTTCTACTGATAGATCGCGCGCCAGCTTAAGAGTGAACAACTGTATAATCTACGGAACTACTTACTTCTACTCGGATCGTCCCAGCCCAACCTCTTTACCACGGTGGGAGGAGCCATAGGTAAATGTAAACGATACTCACATAAGCCTCTAAAGCTATCAGTCAACAACCAGCCACTGAGACAAAAATTTCAAGCGCAAATAAGAAACAGCTGTAAATGTGTTTTTCAGAGACATCAATACACAAGAGCGAGGAAAGGGCTCCGTCGGAAGAAGCAAAGGCCCGCCGAGTGAAGGCA